>CM062807.1:1148831171-1149562053 GCA_031772625.1 Pinus tabuliformis
ATTAGTAACTTCATAGAAAAGTTTTGTTAATTTCCATTAGCTGCATTAGGATATTGTTGACTTTTTTATGATCATTTTGTTTGATTGAAAGATATAAATCTCTCTCGTAGCTAGCATTCATCGAATAAAATTGATACATTTTGGCATATAGCTTGCATTGAGGAAATTGTGAGAAATTACATATGGTAAGGCCTGAAAATCGAAACCTAATCCAAGATCAACTGTAAAATGAACTAAATGAATCTAACAACGCATTGGAACATAACGCACACATTTAGAGGTCTAGGCTAGAGACGTGCTATGGCGTCGTTAAACCTAGTCACTGTTGTTTCACATTATGGTTGGGTCATTCCTCCTTTTGTGACTCGATAGTGGTCTAGCATAGATTTGTGCTCCCACGTACCGTCGAGTATATGTGGAGACCCCACTAGGTTATCATCCTTTATCCACAGGAAGCCGTGTCTGCCGCCTTACAAGCCGTAATGCACTGAACACAGCATTCGGGAAGATTGACTGCCGTACGGGAAGTCCTTGGTTTTCATCTGATTGCCAAGGTGTATAAGCAGTTTTACGGATTGTTTGGTAAACCTTTTGCCTAGTTCTCCAGAGTAGTCACTTTTGACCCTTTTTCAGACTCCCTAAAAGAAAAGGTTCACCTGAGCATTTGTCACTTCAGGCTCACTAAATATTCGAAGGAGACTAGAGTCATCTTTTTGTCCTTTTCTCGACTCTTAAAATGAAAAGGTCAAGTTATGTCCTCGCGTCTTAAAATTTATTTGGCCACGATTCACATTTACCCGGTTAGATCTTGTTTGCGTTAGCTTGAGTAGGGTTCTTTCTCGTTTTCAATGGCAACCTCCCCCGAGTCTACCGGCCAAGGTGTTCCCCCGGATGGAAACCTAGTCCATTTCCTTCTTTTGGAAATGTCGGTGCTCCGTATATGGCAACTTTGTCTTTGCCTGGGTTAACCATCAGTTTACCGTATGGTTGTTTTCAACCTCAGTGGTCCCGAGTGTGATGACTCTTGTTCCACCGTCTCCTCCACCCGAAAAACATCATGTTGATTCCAAGGTGGACCTCTCCCCTTCTTCGCCTGTTTCTGCGTCCTCATCTTCTACTTCACCTGGCGAAAGTCTGGATTCAAGTAACCAGGTGGCTAAGAAGAAGAAGAAGAAGAAGACGAAGAAGAAGAAAACTCCTAAGCGAGTGTTAAAAGTACAACTCAAGTCGAGCCACCTTCGTCTCCTCTGTGGAAGGTCAAATTTCCTTGTAGGTTGTGCAAGGAGGACCATCTTCTTCGCGATTGTCCTGGCATTCCCAAGGTCTTAGAAGTATGGTCTCGCGATCCGGCCCGCCCTCATCGTCCTCTGAAGCTCACGGTGATTTACACTATCAGCTGGAAATGTTAAGGGAAAAGGAAGATTCGAATCCCTGTAGACTTTGTGAAGGCAATCATCCCCTTCACCTTTTTCCGCTCATGGATAAAGCCTCTGTTGTCTTGGAAAGTCTTACAGCTCCCTCACCCTAACTTCCTGTTGGTTATCAACGTCTCTCTACAGCCGCAGATCGTTGCCCTGCTTACAAAGAGATCAACCAAGATTCCTCTCTTGTCCAGCCTCCTCTTCCTGAACCTGGCTCTGCCAAGCCTGTTCCAGACCAACCATTGATCAGAAAGAGTGTCGACTCGAGTTCACCACCCGTCGACCACTATGTTTCGGAAGAGCATCATTCCCATGTTCTTCTCATCTCCTCAGATTCTCCTGAGTACGGAAATGACTCTCCTTTCCCAGCTGTTCCCGAGAGTCCTGCTTCAGTCCCTTTAGAGCAGGGGGGCAATCATACGATTCCCCCACCAAGTAGTTCAGTCATTTCCTTCGACTGGAGTCGTTTGACCACCTCCTGCCTTCCATCCCATGTGCCTTTCTGGGTTACGATACACGCCTATAATAAGGCGATACCTGGCACTGATTTGGATGAGGGTGCATCTGTCAGTCTTATGCCTGCCACTACTTGGCAAGCTTTGGGTTCCCCACAGCTTGTGCCAGTCGCGCCGAATCTGACGGCTTTTGACGGAGGAACTAGTCAACCATTAGGGATCCTTCCAAAGTTCCCTATTACTTTGGGAGGAAAAACCGTCTATATAGACGTATCGGTTACCCAAGGTGCTTTAGATTTCAGTCTTCTCCTTGGCCATGACTATGTTTATGCCATGGGGGCCCTTGTCTCTTCACTTTTCCGTGTGGTTTGCTTTCCACACGATGGAAGAATTGTGACCATCGATCAATTATCGTTTGTTCGTCCATGGCTCCCTCCTGCGCAGTCGTCATTCCCTCCTGATTTTCATCCACCAGTTGCATCTACCCCACCACAAATCAACTACGTGGCCACCTATCCCGTGCCTGTATCCAGCGATGCCGCCGTCATGCACAGTGTCCTGGGGACATTGGGTCCTGACTTCCGAGATGTTGTCCTTCCACCAGGAGTGGCACTCTTGGAAGCCCTGACTTCTTGTTCATTATGATGAAGTTTGGTCGGAGCATAGTTCCTTTCCTGTGTCAAGCTCCTTAAAAAATGAAAATGGTACTGGTCGGAGCATAGTTCCTTTCCTGTGTCAAGCTCCTTAAAAAAATGAAACTGGTACTAGTCGGAGCATAGTTCGTTTTCCTATGTCAAGCTCCTTAAAAAATGAACGAGGTCTAGCGAGGATAGTTTTGATCTTGTGGCGACCTCGTTTAAAAATGAAACAAAGGTTATGAGGATAGTTCTTTTCCTCTGTCAACCTCATTAAAAAATGAAACAACTCCCTTTCCAAATCGAGTATTTTGATTAAGATCTCGTAAAATACAAAGTCGAGTCTTTCATAGATCTTGAGAGTGAACCTTCATTCCATCCACTTTGTTGAATGCAATAAAGCTTGGGGGGCATGTACCTTGATTTGCGTTATTATGCTAGGGGCATGTGAACTTATAACAAGCATATTTTTTCGTTTGAAGCTTGTGTAAACATGAAACCGAATCCAAGCAGAGTTCTCCATGGTTCAAGCTTGTGTAAAAATGAACCCATACCCGATTTAAATCTCGTGATTGCCACCTATTCACTAAATTTTGTTAGATGAGCCTTGGTTGTTTCATTCCATCGCCACCATCTCTTTGGCTAATCATATGCTTTCACTTGGTTGTTTATCCTTTCCTGAGGAACCGCAGTGATGAGTGGTTTTATTAGCCAGCCTCTTGACCATTATATGTTTTGAGTAGTTCCACCATTACTGGAACCAGTTGCTACCCTTTATACCACTCGTTCCTCCAGGACGAGTCTCCTTTTAATCTCTTTTCTGACTCATAAAAAATGAAAAGATTGCCGAGTATTTTTCCCTTTTTGACTCGTTAAAGAGAATAAAAATGGAGGTCTGCTTTCAGCTCTTTTCCGACCGTTTAAAGACGAAAAGATTGCCGAGTTATCCCTCTTGACTCGTTAAACGTAAATAAGAGGTGGTCGTCTTTAAACTTTTCCGACTGTGTAAAAACAAAAAGATCGTCGGACCTTTGTCGTTTCAGGTTCGTTAACGGTTTCGAAACGACGTGGTTTCAATCGCTTTTTTACTTTTTCAGGTCGACATCACTACTTATGAAAAGTACTCCTCGATCATAATGGTCAGGTGGTTCTTTCGAGCATTTCTTTATACTTTTTCGGGCTCGAGAGACACAAATTTACGAAAAAGGACACCTTTGGAGTTTTCTTTTTCCGCAGTCTTTTCAAACTCTCTAAACATGAAAAGACGCCGAGTTTTTCCTTTGTCAGACTTGTTAAAACTTAATGACATTGGAGTCCGTCAAGATGACGTTACAATCATATGCTATCCCATCAAGCTTGTAAATAAAAATAATTGGGGTACTCGCCAGAAATGGTGGGAGAAAATGGAACCATAATTATTGTCGTGTCGGCAGTATGTCGCTCTTGAACATGGCACTTGTCTGCTTTCGTGTCTGGGTGGGGATATCTCATCTCATTTTTCACTTGCCTCCATGGATTTGGTAACCTTGTTTGACCTCTCATCTTCTCATTGCCTCGTCACCATGACCTCTGATCCATTGATGTCAAATACTGCCAATTCCACTATCGTGCCGCCGATATGTTCAAGAGAAGTTGACCTCTGCAGAATAGCAACCTCCTTCTGATCGCTCACATAATTTTGATCCACCACAACATTTTTCTCTGTCTCGTGTCGATGATGTGGGAAACACTATGGCCCACCTTCGATCAAGGTCATTTCCTGTCGACTTCAACTCATTATCCAGGAAGCTGATCTAGAGACTCCCTTCCAGTGCCTTGGAGCCTGCATGCCTCAATGGCAGGTTCTTCGTGTTCGACGTGAGGTTTTCATCATTGGCCTTTGATCGAATGATTCTAGGGTGTTCGACGCCAGCTCACTAATTCACACGCCGTAGATTGTACCTATATACCTTGAGGGCCATTGTCATTATTGGTGGTACCTCTCGCATCTGTTAACATTTTCATTATTGACTGGTAATCAAACGATGTTCATGCATGTTTGACTTCAGCTCATGTATTCGCATGCTTGAACTTGTACTTTTGTTTGGGTCGAGATGGAGCGCAAGACCCTGGATTTTGTCTGTTGGAATCCAGGCTGTGATTTTGTGGATTCTTGTTACATGACTCATTCACTGGATGGCTGCGACAATACCTGAGTCTATTCATCGATCCTAACCAGATGGCTGCGCCCATACCATGGATCTAGGTTATTATGTACTCTGTTATGGATGGCTGCGACCATACCACATATATCATGTACTTGAGCTATAGTTGTATCTCTCTATGCAGATTCTCCGGCGGCAGCTGCATGTGTTTTTGTAAAGCATTTCACCCCTCTCTCTCTCGGGCCTCATGCTTTAGGGGGCATCTGTTACACAGTAATTTGTCACCATTGGTCACGTCCCTGTTACCCTTTCCCACACTTTGGAGGACTCATTCCGGGACCTGTGAGCAGTGACATAACTTAAAAACACTTGCATTATGTTCCCCTAAGTATGGACTTCATGTGCCTTGAAGACATCTCCTGCAAAATATCCCTGAAAAGTGCCTTTTTTCCATTAACGCGGGTCCACAATGTACTACAAACGCCAATGAAAGAAATCCTCAAAAGAAGGCGCGCCAGTTGGCGCTCTATCTTAGAGTTACACCCACGCCAACCGAGTTTGGAAAAGATTTTTAACAAACGCGCGCCCGGATGTTTTTTCCCTTCAAATCATGAAGTTTTTAAGGATAATGCTAATCTCTTGGATGTCGAGATTCATCATCTATCCCTTACATCTATCCACAATGGCTTTTTGGGGATAATGCTAATCCATAATCAAAGAGAGAGAAAGGCTTGTTGCAAGACATATGTAGTTGTTCGCCCAGCCAGAGGAGGGATTCAACGTCAGAACCTTGGTTGTACTTTTCTTTGTTGATTACCATTAATAAACGACTATCATTATGGTTTTGATCTTATTTTTCATTATGATAATGTTTGATCTATATCTTTTCTGACCGATATATGGTTGTATTTAGTGGATTTTATGCTTGTATTCGCTTCGTTCTTTGCATGTGCAGGTATCCATTCGCGGAGATCGTGAGGATCGTGACCTGCTGGAGTAAGGGAATGGGAGTATCAACTCTTCCACAACACTAGCGTTGGACTTCAGGTTGGTTCTCATAATCCACTTTCAATTTGCAACTAGGAACTTGCATGGTAGCATTGATTGATTGTTGCTAGACCCATTTTGGGCTAGTTGGATCGCCTCTATCCGCAGAGGGGATTTACCTCTCCAACATGACTCATGACACAACTTGATATGAGAGTGTTGGTATGCTCATGCTGTTGCTGGTCTGCATGTCGAGTTGCAGTGCTGCTAAGTGATGGGTGTGATCTTGGTGTAACATAAATTCACCTCCACATGGAAAGGTGTGCAGGGTCTTCGAGAGCCTTAGTGTTCACTTGATGTTGCATGCGCATGTCTCTCCTTTTCTGATACTTTGGCATGATTGGCATGTTCATCTGTTTGTGAAAATCACTCCTTACATGTTCATCTGTTCGTGAGCACATATCCTTGTTTGTCTCATGTGTCATCGCGTCATTTCCTATCCATGTACCTATATCTGAGATCGCTCATGATGGGACAACATCAACTCTATAAACCTCATAGTCTTACATGATTCATTGTTGTTCAATTTCGGCTGCAGGTGACTAGGAAAGAGGACAAGGCTATGAAACTGCACAAGGCAAGTTTCGAGCTGCATTACGGGATGTGGGCACCGTTGGTGAAAATTATGCAGAAGTCACTAGGATACTAAGATGGGAAATTCGGATCACGAGTGACTATCTGTGACATCCCATTAGGATATAAGTTATAAATTCATAGCCTGTTAATATTACAAGACTATGGAATGAAGTATATTATAAGGAATTCTTTCCAGAGTAATAAAAGTTTTGCGAGTGACTATCTGTGACATCCCATTAGCATATAAGTTACAAATTCATAGCCTGTTAATATTACAAGACTATGGAATGAAGTATATTATAAGGAATTATTTCCAGAGTAATAAAAGTTTCTCTTTATGCTTGTTAAACAAATTTCATTTAATTTTAGATGTTTTTTTTTAAATTTTCACAGTGATCCAAATGCATTTAAAGAAAACTTTAGAGGACAAATGATTCCCTGCAAAGGAATGAAATTATGGAGATATACCATTGTTATTGAAAATACTTACTTGGTAAATAATTATATAGATATGCTAATGTTCTTGAAAATACCTACTGAGTAAATAAAGATTGTCTTGAAGTATACATAAGATTGTTCTCCAATAATGTAACGTATGAATTAATTCCAAAACTAAATAGAATGTTCCAAAAAAATAATTGACTCTTCGAACAGCTAGCTAGATGGTGATATTCCCTTTAAATTCTTGAAAAGAAAACATTCCCACTTTTTACTAGGGATTAAACTTTAGTTTCAATACAATATACGAATGAGTAAAGAATGTTATCCATGCAGTAGTAAATACACTTTCGGGTTAACAAGAGGTTAAAAATTGATATTCAAACAGGAAGGAAAAACCTTGTTGATACTAGAAATTTGAATTCTCCCTTTCTTGCAACTTCAAGAACCTTTTGACAAAGGATTAGCATGAACCAAACTATTATATCCCAGATTTACTCCTCTTCCACTCTTATTGGGATAGCAAGGAAGTGGTTCTGGGTGAATAAATATCTCGTACTTGAGAATTAAAAAACAAATCTACAAAATTAACCATTCAAGGCCCTCATAGTCAAGAAGGAATGAAAGATTGTGATATGTAAAAATTACAGGAAACTAGAAGTTGTAAAAATAATGAAAACAACATTGCTAACTCATTAATGAAGACTAGGTGGAGTAATCAAAGTTTCAACCTCTGCAAGTATGCATAATAATAATCATGGGAATAATTAATAACATTTAAAGGAAAACAAAAAAATTGTATCCGAGCCCCCATTAGCATTAAGTCACATAAAAAGAATTAAAAATTGCATATGCTTCAAACCGTGCAAATTGTCCTACTGTAACAAGGGTTTCTCAACCCACATATTAATTACAAAAGACAATCTTTTAAAATAACTTTTAGCGTGAAGGAAAGGACAAGATTCTATCATTTTCTCGTATTATGTTGTATTTAGTCCTTGTTGGCTTCTGGGCTAATCGCTTTCCAATTTTCTATAGTTAATTTTTGTAGCCTGGTATGCTGAGACCATAATCATTTACCCCTTTTGTTGATAAGATAAAAGAGTTGCACTGTCTGAGTTTATATAAAAGTCATTTTTCATAAGTTTTCTTGTTATTGAGGTTATTAGTGTAACTATTGGAAAATTAGTAAATGTTATTGTCTGTAACTTGGCTTATTACATGATTTAACAGTCCCATTCTATTTAGAAAGCTCTGAGCATTATTAAAATCTAGCATAGATACTCTTAACTATTCATTTATGTTTAATAATAGTTGAACCTTTTACATATTTCCAACTACAGTAATCACACACAGAAATACTTGAAATATGTAGATAATGACGTCTACATTTTGGATTAAAAGAAAACATGTCCACCCTATCTCTAATATCAAAGTAATCTAATAATAGGTATGCATGGCTTTAAGGTTAGACATACCTTGCCAACTGAATTGAATACAAATCTTTTAATCTTGTCTTGCCTCCCAACCATGTGACTCGCACTATGACACCCTATGTTTCAACCTGAGCTATCCTTTTGGGTTTCTCTTCAAGAACCCTAGCCTTGAACAACAATAGTTATCTGGTCATGACCAGAGTTAACCAGCATAGCCAATTTTATTTCTTTAAGTGCTCCTCAACTCACTTCTTCTTCCTTTCATACCTCAGATGCCCACATCCTCTTGATCCTCTGCAATAAATATTCCATAAGAGTAGTTAGGGTTGGGTAACCACCCAACCTAACTTTTATTCAGGAATACAATTTTCACACTTTAAACAAATACATTATCATTTAGTCAAATAAAAAGTTAGGTTGCGAAGTTAAATCAGTTTCAATTTTTTTTAAATATAGTAAATAAATATTTACATATATGGGGGACATCACATCTCCTCCGTAAGATTGAACATCATCTTGATGTTCCTTAATGGGAAATAACTATGGACAAACCTCCCTCATAGTCCTTTCATCGTCCCAGGTGGCTTCTTCAGGCCCAAAGTGCTGCCATTGAATTTTAAGGTGGGTGATAACTCGCCTCTGTAGCATTACTTCTCTCCGATAGAGTATACCCTTTCGTTCAACTAGTAACTCTCCTTCCAGTTTGACCTGTATACGAAAATAAAATAAAATCCATTAGTCATTGAATGAAATCAAAACACATTCAACAATATGAATTTTTTTTTCTTTTATATATTTATATATATATATAAATGCAGGATAATTTTAGAATATACTTTTCTCACTCACCTAGATGTCCTGCCAATTTATTATGTGTTTAGGTCATATATATATATATATATGTGTGTGTGTGTGTGTGTGTATGTGTGTGTGTGTGTGTGTATCTATATATTTATATATATATATATATATATATATATATATATATATATATATATATATATATATATATATATATATATATATATATATATGCTAAAACATGAATAACATTGTGCACACGAATATGGATGGGTAAGGGGAGTTGATACATCACACGTCCAATTCATGTTAGAATTTGAAAAGGATCACAGAATTGAGCTGCTAAATTGGTGCATTCATTCCATTACAGTGTACTTTTCTTGGCCCGAACACGAACATAAACATGATGCCCCACCTAGAATTCTCGAAAATTCCTTTTTCAATCATCAAAATTGTTTTGATAGTCTTGAGCAGCCTTTAAGTTAGTTCATACTTCTTTAACACTCTCTTCCATTTCTGCTAGCATATCAGGCCGTAACATTAACTTATCTTCTAGGCCACCCAAATTTTAGGTACTCCTACATTTACGACCATACGTCACTTCAAAAGTACTGATCTGTAAAGAAGACAAATAGTTGTTTTTATATGCAAATTCCACTAAATGTATATACTCTTTCCACTTAGATGGTTATTGCATAACATAAACTTGAAACATGTCTTCCACCACTTGGTTTAATTGTTCAGTCTACCCATCCATTTGAGGGTCGTAGGAAGTACTAAAATGCAGCTAAGTGCCCAACCCTGCAAGCAAGGCTTTCCAAAAAGATGATGTAAAATTTACATTACAGTCTAAAATTATAAGTTTTGGTATATTTTGCAGTTTAAAAATAGTTTGCATAAAGATGTTAGCGATCTATACTGCCTTATACGTAGATTGCATAGGTATGAAGTGCCCAGCTTTTCTTAACTTATCCACCACCACCATTATGGAATCATTCTGTTTCTTTGACCTGGTCAATCCAGTTATAAAATCAATGGAAATGACTTCCCATTTTCATTCGGAATAGGTAATGGATGTAGTAACCCAGCTGGGTAACAGTGTTTTCTTTTGACTTGTTGACATTCCAAATAGTGGGCCAAATACTCTGCCACCTCTTTTTCCATGTTTAGCCAGAAGTATTCCCTCCTAAGCACAGTTATCATTTTCTGATATCCACGATGACAAACATAACGGACTTTGTGGTATTCATCCAAAATTAATTTTTAATAACTCTTATATTAGGTACATACACTATTTCCCTATAGATCAACATGCCTTCTTCATTGATTTCATATCCAAGTTGTTGTTCCTTGCTATTCGGAACTTTATTCTACTGCCATAGAAACTGAGATTTCAGATCTTGTACTACTTGCTCCATTTAATCTTTAAAATTATTTTGTGCTTCACTAAATGATATTTCATTTAAGCAATTGGCCTTCCTACTTAATGCATCGGTGACATCGTTTTCTTTTCCCTTCAATTTTTTAATTTCAAAGTAGAACCCGCTTAGGAAATCAACCCAGTGAGCTTGCCTAGCATTCAAAGTGGGTTGTTTAAAGAAATTAGTCAAACTATCTTGATCTCTTATCAACAAAAATTTCTTACCCACCAATTAATGTCGCCACATTTTTAATATGTGAATGACTATTGTCAATTCGAAATCATAGGCCGAGTACCTTTTCTCATGCTCCTTAAGCTTCGTAGACTTGTAAGCAACGACCTTGTGTTCTTAAATTAGTAAACCACCTATGCCTTCTTTTCTAACATCTATACATACCACATAATCTTTATTTGGATCAGCAATGTTTAATATGGTTATGGTGGTGAGTAGGTCCTTAAGTTGATGAAAACTCCTTTCGAAATCCATGCTCCACTTAAAAGCCTTTCCTTACTTTTGCAGTGATGTAATAGGATAGGCTACCTTGGAAAATCCTTCAATGAACTACCTATAGTATCCCCCTAAATCCATAAATGACCTTATATCAGTCACATCTTTTGGTACCAGCCATACTAATATGGTCTTTATCTTTTCTCGATCTACAACTATTACATCTTTAGTAATGACATGACTAAGATATTGAATCTGTCCTTTAAATAAATCACACTTTGTATTTGGCATATAGTTGATGTTCCTTTAAAACTTGGAGGAAAATATGTAGGTGCTCTTTGTTCTCTTCTATCGTTCGAGAGTAAATGTGTATGCCATCGATAAAAATTTACACAAATTTATCTAAGTATTGATGGAATATGTTATTCATAAAGCACATGAAGGTTGAAAGTGCATTTGTTAAGCCAAAGGAAAACACAATGAACTCGTAATGCCCATATCGAGTTTTAAAGGTTGTCCTTGCTATATCCTCCTCCTTGACTCTGATTTGGTGGTAACTCGAGCGAAGATCTATTTTTGAAAACTCGGATGCTCCTTTCACTTGATCAAACAACTCGTCTATGCGAGGAAGGGGGTACTTGATCTTCATGGTCAACTTATTTAGTTGGCGGTAATCCATGCATATTCACAGGCTCCCATGCTTCTTTTTAACAAAGTGTATCGAGGCTCCCTAAGGTGATACACATGGTCGAATATATTTATTTTCCAAGAGTTCTTGGAAATGTATTTTTAGTTTTGTTAACTCTAGTATGCTCATACAATATGGAGCTCGAGATACCGGAGTGGCCCCTGGTACTAATTCAATAATAAATCGATATCATTCTTTGGTAAAAATCCACGAATTTCTTCAGGCAATACATCTAAAACATTCTGCACTACCGGTATATCTTCTAAAGTGACCGACTTTTCTTTTGAGTTAGAGTACCCTACTTGTATTGCGCAAGACTCGAACCCTTTTCAGATACATTTTCCTAGTTGGGAGACTGTGATTGGCCTAATTTTAAAGGTTTTATTATTCCCTCAATTTCTTCTCTCTTTCCTTCCTCATTCATATAATTAATAGTTTTAATTTTACGATTAATAAGAGATGAGTGTTGTTTCAACCAATTCATGTTGATTAAGATATCATATGATACTAAGGGCAATACATTCAAATCTACCATAATAGCCTATCTTGTTGTCTGTAGAGGAGATTTGCTAACCTTGGCCAACACTCTTCTCTTAGCTCCCATAACTAATTAACTAACCAAGGAGCTTTAAACCTAACAGCTTGTAAACAACATTGTTGTAAAATTTTAAGACTAATGTAACTCAATGTAGCTCTAGGATCAATTAAAATAGATATAGCTTCATTGAATATTTTACCTTCAAATTCTATCATAGTCGGATGGTACTCCACCTGATGATCTTCCATAGCAGCATTGATTTTTGGCATGCTTCGCGCCACTTCTACTATTGTTGATGCTTCTTCAATTTGTGCCACCCGATCGGTCCCCCATGGGGTGTGCAAAATTTTTCACCTAATGAGGTCCTCCCATCCCTAACACTCTAGCGGGGCTCTAGCTGACATCTCTACTTCAGTTCTTACTGACTCTTCATTTATTTTTGCCTCACTAGGAAGTTTGGACTTGTGTTGATTTCAATCTATGTTTTTGTGTATCTGTCTTGTATGCCGTTTATTTATCATGAACTTATTTAATTTATTGCTCGAAGAAAATTTACTTCCCTTTTTGTATTCCATTAGTTCCTTCCTCTTTCGACTTACTTTTGTCATAACAAATTCTAGCCTTTTGTACGACCTCATTCATGGTCTTCAGGGTATCAAAATCAAGGCGCTCTTTCATGAATTGTGGCAAGCTACTGATAAACTCTTATACCTTAGCCTTTTATTCCCTATATATGGAATATATCGCAATAAAGATGTAAATTTGGTTATGAACTCATCCATATATAATTGACCCAATTGAAGGTCATGAAACTCCTTGACCTTCTCGTCATAAAATATTTCGGTCAGATATTTTTCCTTAAAATATCTTCGAAAATTCTCCCAAGTTATGCTCTGCTCATTTACACACTGGACTATCTTTACCTCCTTCCACCATAGGGTGGCTTTTCCCTGTAACTGAAAAATGACCAACCAAGCTATAAAGTGTAAATCATATTCGTACAACTAGAATTACTTGTTCATGTTGATGAACTAGGCCTCTACTACCTCGTCTAGTTCACCGTCAAAGAGGGGAGGCTTTATCTTCTGGAATTCTCCATGTAGTTCCGCCTTTTGCTTTTTTTCTTGTTATGTTTTGACAAGTTACTAGATTCTTCTTCCTCATTCTCTTCACCACCTTCATTTTCTACCATCTCGGTATGAAATTCTTGTTCTTGAGTCATGTTTCCTTGTTTAGGACTCAGAATTGGTTTCACTGGTTCTTTCTGTCCGATAGAATTTTCATGATTTTTTTCTATTCCTACATTAACCGCTCATTGTATGCATGTAGTCTAGTCATTTCTGCCTTTAACTCTTGAATGGTTTCTAAGATGGCAGTGTTAGTATTTTGTAGTTCCTCTCCTAGTTGTACCCATACCTCAAGGTTGGTCTCCTGTAAGGTTGCTACTCCTGTTCCCATCAACGTTTGGTGCGGTATGGTTCCCATTCTTCTCATACTAACTACTTTCTACTTTTCTCTATGTTAATCACAAATTTTGTTAATCCTTAATTTCTAGAGGCCTTAGTTTTGTAACCTAAACGCTCTAATATCATATGTCACATACCCATATAAAAAAATTTAACATACAATTATTTATGGGATCATTATGAACCTACTAATTAACAAATCATTCTAAATATATAAAACTCATAAATTTCAATGCATGCCAAATTCATAATAATTAAAATCCTTCTGCATATAATTGTGGTCAAGGTACAAGGTTATTTATAAAGGTTCTATGGAATGATTTCATGTCTAACATAAATATTTTCTTTCACCCTATGCCACTTATCTAGCTTCCTAAGCTTATTGTCATTACATATTTCATTATACAACTGAATTATTGTCTGCTACAATGCTGGTACTATCCATTTATGGTGCTTAAATATGGGATGACCGCCTACCTAGAGATCCTAATTCGCCTCCTCTGGAGTCCCCTCTGCAATGGAAAATTGTCTCCTTCATGTGTGGTTGAACGTGGCACATCAATGGCTCTCCTTGGTTTTTCACATCGAACATTGGAGGTTACTTTCTGCAACTCTATGCCCTAGCTAGGTGAGAAAATGGATTACTTGTTGCATTTTTGTTTGCTGGTTCAACTTGGGCCCCTATGTGGAGTTTTTCGCCTATGAGTAAACCTATGCCCATGTCTAATGTCGATTTGTATGTAGATTTGGACTGGTGTGATTTCTCCACTAACCCAGTGACTTGTCTCACCCTACAGCTCTTGTTGGAAATTTATGGTAATTTCAAACACAAAAGAACAGAGAACAAAGCTCTGTTTTCTCCACAGGATCTTAACACAGAGAAGTTAAATTTTTCTGAGCAGACAGTGTTTTCAACACACATGGAAACACTATGTATTCATTAATAAAAAAACCTGTTACAAATTCTTCCTCTGCCAGAGGGATTCTCCAAGAACTTCCACAAAACAAATTACTCTGTTTCAACTCCAAAAATTTATTTTTACACTAGTGTGTGTAAAAAAAAATTTACATTTACTGCTGTAAAATCTCTTACATTCCTATTTTACATTCAACAAAAAAACTTTTTCTCGCGCTACTACGCATATTAAATTTCATACATTGCAATTACCAAAAAAACATTTCATTTGTTGTGCAAATTAAACACTACAGTGGGTGTAAAAAACCCTTTTTTTTCTTTTGCATACATGTTGCTGCATATTCCAAACTCCAAAACCAAAAAAAAAAACATTACATTGCATATGTTAAAACAACAAAACAAAAACATATGATTTTTACCTTTTCTTGTCCCGTAAAACAAGAATTACATTCGTGCAAAAAAAACATTAAAATTAAAGACTTTATCTATGCCCATACCTCCTGTGAATAAAACACTTAAAGACTTTACCAAGACTTACCTATCGTAATAAATTCATTTATTACTTCAGCATGCTGAAAAATTAATTTCTCGTTGTTTTACTCACAAACTGGCAGTCAACCAAAAATTTACTCCACGCAAGTTCAAATGATGCAGGTCCATTGATTTAATCGGACGGTGACGACGATATCGGGAGGCCCTTCCTTGCTGAACTTTACCGTCCAGGGAATGGGTGGTTTTGAAAAGTTAGCTCAGACACGTGGCAGCTGGTCGGTGTGTTCGGAGCCCTCCTGAAAAATACCACTGGTGCATGAAGGCGATGTGATATAAAACTGCCTGGTTTCCGGAATTAATACGTGCAGTTGAAATTATTAATATTTCAACATCCCCCTTAATTTCAATTGCTGGGTTATCAATCATACCCAGACATTTCCTCAAAAATTCAAAACTTTTTTTTCCCAATGGCTTGGTCAGAAAGTCTACAACCTGCTCTTGAGTCCTGCAATGTTGTAAAACAATTTCTCCATTGTTCACCAATTCCCTAATGTAGTGAAACTTTGTGTCAATGTGTTTCGTTCTCTTGTGAAACACGAAATTATTGGATAATGCAATAGCTGAGCTATTGTCACAAAAAATCATCGTTTCTTTCGCCTACTCTTGGCCTAAGCTCCTTAAGATTCTTCTCATCCAAACTGCTTGAAATGCTACTGCTGTAGCTGCCACATATTCTGCCTCTACTGTAGACAATGCTACAATAGGTTGTTTCTTAGAAGCCCATGAAATGGCTCCTGAACCCATGTGAAAAACATAATCGAATGTGCTTTTGTGATCATCTACACTTCCAGCCCAATCACTATCATTGTATCCAATTAAATCTGAACATTCTAAAGTAGTATATAAAATGCCAAACCTTTTAGTACCTTTAACATACCTCAGAATTATGTGTGCTTCCTACCAATGTGCTTCCTTTGGCCTCTCCATGAATCTGTAAATTAAACTAATAGCAAATATTATATCTGGCCTAGTTGCAGCTAAATACATAAGGATGCCAACTATGCTCTTGTACAAGCTAGGATCAAAATCCTTGCTGCTGTCCTCTTTGCTGAGTTTTAATCCCATCACTGTGGGAGTGATTGCTGCCTTGCTGTCCTGCATATTAAATCTTTCCAACACTTCAGTGAACCCATGTCAGTCATTTCAAATTCTTTCATGACTGTTTTGAAATTTTCAATGAGATAATCATCATTAACTATGAAAATAACATCATCAACATATAACACAACAATTAGTAATTTACCATCCTTTTCTTTGATGTAGATGGTGGGTTCTCCCTCACATTTTTCAAATCCATTTTCCAGTAGATAAGAATTTATTCTACTATACCATGCTCTTGGTGCTTGCTTCACCCCATAAAGAGCTTTCTTCAATATGCACTCTTTGTGCTCTTGGCCTTTCTTCTAATAGCCTAGAGGTTGTTCAACATAAACCTCTTCCATTAACACTCCATTTAGGAAGGCTGAACGTCCATTTGGTAAACTTTCTACTTGTTTTGTGCTACTATGGACAGCACATCTCTCACGGTTTCCATTCTTGCAACCGGTGCAAAAGTTTCCTCATAGTCTCTCCCATACTGCTGCTTGTATCCCTTGACAACAAGTCTTTCCTTGTGCATTTCTATCGTGCCTTCAACATTACTCTTGGTCTTGTAGACCCATTTGACTCCAATGACTTATTTTCCTTTTGGTAGTTCAACCAAATTCCATGTCTTGTTTCTTTCTATAGCATTGATCTCCTCATCCATAGCTTCTATCTATTTCTTATCCTTAATTGCTTCTTCGAAATGAACAGGGTCATCGACATGACAATATAAAGCAAACAAAGAGTTCATACCTCCATCATAAATGTCACTTAAATTTCTGAACTTATTGCCTCTTTCATTTGGTGTAATAGTGCTTGAAGAAGCACTTCAATTTCCTCCTTGTGGTGTGCTTGGAGAAGAACTTTCATTTCTCCTCAAGGGTGTCCCTTGCTGTCCTTGTGTTGGCGCTACTGTTTGGGAATGTATTTCAGCCATATCCTCATCATCTTCATCACGAGAAAAATAGTTTTTAACATTCACTGTTTTCTCTGTGCTTCCATCCCAAGCTTGCTTCTCAATGAACTAAACATCTCTGCTCACAAAAAACTTCTTGGTAGATGGGATATAAAACCTGTAAGCTTTGGATTCCTCACTATATCCAATGAAAATACATTTCTCCCTTTGCTGTCCAACTTCCTCCTTATCTGATCCGGAATGTGTGCATAAGCCACACATCCAAAAACTTTCATGTGGGTGACTCCTTGCTTTCTCCCACTCCATGCTTCTTCCGACACTATGTTCATCACTACTTTTTTAGGAAACATATTTAAAATATATATTGCACAGTGTATAGTTTCAGCCCAATAATCATTTGGCAAATGCTTTTCCTTCAACATGCTCGTCCCCATATCCATGATTGTCCTATTTTTTCTTTCAGCTACTCCATTTTGCTGCAAGGTGTACCTAGCTGTGAATTGATTATGAATTCCATTTTCTCTACAAAACCGTAGAAATTCCTTGGAGATATACTCACCTCCTCTGTCAGTTCCTAGAACTTTGATATGCAACCCGCTTTGGTTTTCCACAAGTGCTTTGAAATTCCGAAATTTTTTAAACACTGCACTTTTGTTCTTCAAGAAATAAACCCAAGTCTTTCTGGTGAAATCATCAATGAATGTTAGAAAGTATTGGCTACCTGCTAATGATGGACTTTTCATTGGTCCACATAAGTCTAAGTGGACAATCTCTAAGGGTGATTTTGCCCTTATGCTTTTCCCTGATGGAAAACTTTCTCTGTGTTGTTTCCCCAAGATACAACCTTCACAAAGGCTATCTAGTTTCTCTATCAATGGTAATCCTCTTACCATTCCTTTTCTACTCAACAAGTTAAGACCTCCAAAGTTGTGATGTCCAAATCTCAAGTGCCACAACCAATCTTTATCTTTCAGTTCGCTTTGGAAAGCCTCTTGCGTAACTGCTACAATTACTTCTTTATTTTTCAAATCTGCCCTTATTCTGAGAGGGAACATCTTGTTCCTCATCATCTTCACTTCAGAAATACATCGTTTGCTGGGTGCTCTATCCATGATGGTGCATACATCATTCTCAAAGAAAACATTATACCCCTTTTGAACAAGTTGTCCAACACTTAAGAGGTTACATTTCATTCCAGGAACATAATAGACATCTGCTATGGTTTTCTTTTCACTTTTCCTTTTAAATATTTTAACTTATCCTTTTCCCATAACAGAAATTTTACTATCAGTCCCAAGTGTGCCTTGTGACTTCACACTCTGATCTAAAGCAGAAAACAAGGCTATGTTTCCTGTCATATGGTTACTGCAACCGGAGTCTAGAAACCATATATCTTCACTGTTTGTTTCAGTCATATTACAAGCTAATAGCACATTATCTTCGCTGATATTTTCTCTGGTGACATTTGCACTAGATCTATTATTCATATCATGCTGCTTCTTCCTACATTCATTGGCATAATGCCCATATTTTTTACAATAATAACATTGGACATTGGATTTTTCATACCTTTGTCCTTGAGCATGATATTGTTCACTTTGTTGGCTGCTGCCTTGGCCTTGGTTCTGATTTGGATTTCTGCCTCTTCCTTGAGAATTTGCTGGATTGTTCCTTCCACCTTTATTCTAGCTTCTACCTCTTCCTCTCTTGTTTCCTCTGCCTTGACCTCTTCCTCTTCCAAAGGACATCTGGGTCTTGAAGACTTGCTCTAGAGATGAGTTTTCATTTCTACTCAATCTCTGCTCATGTGTTATCAGTGATGCATGAAGTTCATCAACTGAAAATTTTATGAGATCCTTTGTCTCTTATATGGTGGAGACAATCACATCGATCTTTGAGGGTAGGACCCTCAATAGTTTCTCCACAATCCTCCTTTCTTCAAGAACTTCTCCGTGAGTCCTTATCTATTTGACCAGACCAATCACATGTGTGAAGAATGAGTCAATATTGTCTCACTCCTTCATGCAAAGATTCTCAAAATCTCTCCTTAGCAACTGTAGTTTTATTGTCTTCACTTTCTCCATGCCTTGATAGGCTATCTTGAGAGTTTGCCATGCTTCTTTGGATTTCTTCGCTGCTGCTATCCTTGGAAACACACTCTCATGCACTGCTTGATACAAAAATACGAGGGGTTTTCAATCCTTCTTCCTATTTCTCTTCAACAGATCTTTCTCTGTCTGTGTCAAGTTATTAAACTATTCTTCATCTACTGGCTCTTCAAATCCATATTCAACAAGTTCCCATAAATCTTGTGAGGCAAACAGGGCTCTCATGGTTATTGTCCAGTAGTCATAGTTTTTCCCATTAAACTGTGGGAGCTCAGTATTAAACATACCCATGCTAGTGCTGGTGTTGGAGCTAGTGTCATGACCCTTCCATAAATACATAAAAGTAATTTTTTTTTTATGGTAAATTATAATACCCTTACATAACCCCTTTAACATAACTACTATTGCACATAGTTTATCATTTCTTATAGCCGTTCGGAGTTGATATAACTTGGACACATTTTATTTCCTGACAAACTATATGGTTTATTGGTTTACGGTTTGGCTCGTTTGCATGGGTTACATGTGTATTAAATCGGCAATCGGAATGTATCCATTGTCTCACCCGTAACTTTTCCGGCATTGAGTTGTTGGCAGCATTTAAGATTTCATGGCAGCTGTTTAACAGGTGGCCTGGCTCACCCGCTTGGCCATGTGACTCGCCGATCTTTGTACCCTCGGCCTTTACGCCTCGGGTTGCCGCTCCTTTTCTACGGTGGAGATCTAATGACTCAGATCTGAGGGCGGGAAATCGTCTAAGGGTTGGAGAGCTCTTCATAAACCTTTAGGGCTTCGCTCGTGGCTCATTTGGTACTGGAATGGCTGTCGGATTTCACTTGTCTCTTTAATCTTGGACTCATTTCCATTTCTCGCCTCCTCCAAGGCTTCATCGACAGCTCAGAGAATTTATGCTTATTTCCTGGAGTCACTGTGCAGGTAATGTATTTTTGTTTTGAAATTAGACATAGTTTTTCGCTATAGGTTATCTCCTTCTTCCGGGATTCGCTATTAGTTCTGCATGCGTTTTATCATGAGTTTCACTGTTGGTTTTGTATGCATCTATTAACAGTTTGTCTCTTGTTATTTTTCGTATGAAGGTAAAGATTATAGCGATGCCTCCTTTCTGCTTGCGGATTGATGTAACTTCAGTGTTTCGACCTTCTCCGCCGCGTGCCAGGTAAGCAAATTGGCCCTAAGGTTCTGGTGCGAAAATTGGGGTTTTTCCTTGATGTGCCTGAGTCTGTTGTGATTTATACATGTTTGCCTTCTTCTCTTTTTCTTATGTTTACTGTCTTCCCACTATCTAAAATTCAAGCGAGGATTTCCAGAGTAGGATCCTCATGATTTACATGTGTTCTCGTATTCCCAGGTTTTGTGTTCCCGGCTTACCCTATTGGGTTATGAGGAACAGTCAGTTCCCTTGCGCGGGATAAGCCTTAACGTTGTACAGCAATTGAGTTATTCGAAGGCAACCTTGTTTTTTTATGTTTAGTCATTCAGATGCAACTATTTATGTGTAAATGATAAGGGACGATGTTGAACTGGCCGCTGAATATGGACCCCTCTGTTCAAAGGGTGTTTTATTTGTATTTGATGAATATATTTCATTTGCACTTCCAGTTTCATCGTTTTATTAAAAACTTGCTCTGTAAATTGTTGGTTCACTTCTGGTTTTTCCTCGGTTAGTTTTAATAGCATGCCGCTTGTGCTTCAGTATGCTCAGCCCGATATTATCGGCTTGCCTTTCTGAATCGTTTAGCTGTTAAATTTTGTCCTGTGGATGGTATGTATTCTCCATTTTTCTAGCTTCAGCGTTTTGCTATTGTCCTCGAGAAGGGTAGGACAGTTGTTATTGCTGCTCATTTTTGTTTAAATGCTCCTTTTCACAGTTACGGAACTCTGTATTTCCAGCATATGGGTATTTACTGTTAACGAGCTTAATGTATAATGGAAATGTTAATATCGTTACTGAGCATATATGCTTACTTGGTTTGAATGTATGTACATTCATGTAAATACTTCCGCTGTCGTCTCCACGGCCACGGTTAGAGTAGTTTCTGTGGTTTCATTTTGTTGTCCTTTGAATGGAATTCTACGGAATCTAGATTTGGTTCGTATTTCTCTGGTATCTTTTCTTAAGTTAATCGTTCTCATAATATTTACTTATTCAGTATCTTTCGGTTTCATGTAATTGTTTCACAGTTTAAGCAGCCTGTTTCGAAATATTTACCTCTTTCGATATCATTTGGTTATATGTGATTGTTCACATTTTTAAGCGAACTTTCTTGCTACCACAGACTCGTATAGTCTCTAAACTCTAAACTATGATCTCACAGTACATTTAGATGGTTTTTCCGGCAGGTATTCATATTAAATTTCTGATATCCCTGGGTGGCAGTCTAAAATAGCTCAAGGCCTTTTACATTCCTTCTTTTAATAATGGATAAACTCAAGTAATTAAGGATAACCTAATCATTATTTTAATGTACTAACTGTTCGGATAACCTCCACAGTGCCTCTGGTCCCGACTCATTGTTTTATATAAATATTTTTTGTTGAAACTATCGTTAGCATATCACGTTTTCCTTTTAACAGTTATCTGGCATTAAATGAGTAATATTTGCCTGAATCAAATATATTACAACAACATAATATTGATGTGGGGTTTTTATAATGTAATGGGTCTTTAGTGCCAACTATTGTGATTTTAGCTAACAGTATTGTCTACAATCACTGTTGAACTAGTTTTTCTTCAAATACTGTTGCGTACCTGGTTCGCCAGATTTGTATATATATGCTTCAGAAGTTCACCTGCAATCCATGTTTGCTCTTGTCCTCCCAACCATGAGATCCATCTCTAAGACTGGAATCTCCCCCTGAGCTATCTTGCAGGCCTACAACCCTCAACAAGATACATGCACCTTGTGCCTGGTTATCTGGTCCTTACCAGACTTAACCAACTTTCGTTTTCCTTCTCCTTCTGTCTGTCCCTATAGCACAAAATTTTTGTCTGCCCCTTTTTCCCCTGGAGGCCTTTCCGTTAGGGAGGGTAGTTTCATGCAGTTTTCATAATTGATTTCTTCTTCAAATCCTCCTTTCAGAGGCTGCCAGCATTTCAAGAAGTATATATTTTTCCAATATATATTTAATTCACAATAAAATAATATGATTAGAGTTTTTTTTTTTTAAAAAGAAGTCTTTCAACTCTATCTCTTACTACAGTAAAATTCCAATATTTACATTTTCCAGGGTCATCACATCTCCCCCTCCTGAGATTGGACATCGTCCCGATGTCTGATTCCCATAAACAATTCCGGGTAAGCCTTTTTAATGAGCTCTTCATCTTCCCAAGTGGCCTCATCAGGCCCATAGTGCTACCACTGCACTTTAACTTGGGTAATAGCTCGCTTCCGCAGGCGCACTTCTCTCCGGTCGAGGATCTTTAGTGGCTCGACTAGAACCTCGCCTTCCGATTCGACCTGCAATCAACAACAATTCCAGTCACTTCCTTTCAGGAATAAAAGCTTAATTAGATCAACCAGATTAGTTCTTACCCGTACATCCTGCCATTTGATCACATGTTTAGGGTCGTAAATGTATTTTTTTAGTATAGAAATGTGGAAGACATTGTGGATCCTAATATGGCATGGCAGGGCGAGTTGGTAAGCTACCGGCCCCACTCTTGCCAAGACCTGAAAAGGTCCAAAATAGTGAGGAGCAAGTTTGGCACAACCACTCCATTGCAGGGTACTCCTTCTGGCTTGGATCCTCACAAAAACATGGTCACCGACCTGATATTCTTTGAACCTTCTTTTCCGATCTGCAAAGCTTTTTTGTCTGTCCTGTGCAGCCTTTAAATTAGTACGCACCCTTTTTACCATGTCCTCCATTTCTTTAAGCATTTCTGGCCCCAATCTTAATTTATCCTCAGGTCCACCCCAGCTTGAGGGTGTGCGGCATTTCCGCCCATACAAGACCTCAAGGGGCTCATTTGTGTTGACGTATGATATCCGTTATTATATGCGAATTCAACCAAATATAGATATTCCTCCCATTGGGTTGGTTTCTGCATTACACATGCTCTTAACATGTCCTCCACCACTTGGTTCACTCGTTCTGTTTGACCGTTGGTCTGGGGATGATAGGCTGTGTTGAAATTCAGTTGTGTTCCCAGTTCAGTAAACAATGCTCTCCAAAAAGTTGACGTGAATTTTACATCACGATCAGATATTATTATCTTCGAAAGTCCATGCAGTTTGAACACATTCTGCATAAAAATATGAGCAATTTGCACAACCCTATAAGTGGACTGCACAGGTATAAAGTGTGTTGCCTTACTCAGTTTATCTACCACTACTACAATGGAGTCATTGTTCTTCTTTGTCCGAGGCAAACCGGTTATAAAATCCATAGAAATAGTTTCCCATTTCCACTCCGGAATGGGTAAAGGTTGTAATAGCCCTACTGGATGCAAATGCTCCGCTTTAATCTATTGACACTCCAAAGACCGTGCTAAGTATTCAGCTACATTCTTTTTCATTCCTGGCCAATAATATTCTTTTCTAAGTGCGGTGATCATTTTTTGGTACCCTGGGTGTCCTGTATAGTGGCTGATGTGAAACTCATCCAGAATCAGATTTATAAGACTATCCTTATTAGGTACATATAGCCTCTTATTATAATACAACATTCCAGCATCATCTAATTCATATCCCCGCTGATTTTTCCCACTAGAAAGTTGTTGTACCTGCTGTTTTATTTGTTGGTATTCAACATCTTGATTTGTTGTTGTTTTTATCATTTCTAACAAGGAATTATTCCATTTACTAAACGAAATCTCATACAAGCATTGCACCTTCCGACTTAATGCGTCGGCTACACGGTTCTCCTTCCCTTTTAAGTGCTTAATTTCAAAATCAAATCCACTTAGAAAATCCGCCCAGCGGGCTTACCTCGTATTTAAGGTAGGTTGGCTGAAATAATTTTTCAAGCTGTGGTGATATGTTAACAACAAAAAATTTCTCCCCATGAGATAATGACGCCACATCTTCAATGCGTGTATAACGGCTGCCAATTCCAAATCGTAGGCAGAATATTTCTACTCATGCTCCTTTATCTTTCTTGATTCGTACGCGATCACTCTTCCTTCCTGCATCAACACACCGCCCACACCCTCCTTACTTGCATCAGTACATACCACGTAATACTTATTAGGATCAGCTATACTCAAGATGGGTGCGGTGGTGAGTAAATGTTTAAGTTTCTCAAAGCTTCGCTGACACTCTGAGGTCCATTTGAATACCCTTCCTTTTTTCTGTAAGGAGGTGATAGGGTATGCTACGCTTGAACAACCTTCCACGAATCTTCTATAATAACCAGCTAGCCCCATAAAGGACCTGATGTCTGCCACATCCTTTGGTACGGGCCATTCCATTATAGTCCTTATCTTTTCAGGGTCCACCGCAATCCCCTCTTTTGTGATTATATGGCCTAAGTACTGTATTTCCTCCTTGAAGAAATCACACTTGCTGAACTTAGCATATAACTGATGTTCTCAGAGAGTTTGTAGCACTAACCTGAGATGCTCCTCGTGCTCCTCCTTAGAACGAGAATATACCAAAATATCATCGATAAATATCAACACAAATTTATCCAATAACCTATGAAACACATTGTTCATTAAACACATAAAGGTGGCGGGTGCATTGGTCAAGCCAAAAGGTAGCACTACAAACTCGTAGTGCCCATACCGTATTCTGAAAGCTGTTTTAGTGATATCCTCCTCCTTAATCCTAATTTGGTGATAATCAGATCGCAGATCGATCTTAGAGAACACTGTGGCCCCCTTCACTTGATCGAAAATTTCATCGATCTGAGGTAAAGAATATTTATTTTTGATCGTGAGCTTGTTCAGCTGACGATAGTCTATGCACATTCGAAGAGTTCCATCTTTTTTCTTGACAAATAACACTGGGGATCCCCACGGTGATACACTGGGGCGAATATAATTCTTGTCCAGCAGCTCTTGCAGTTGCATTTTTAATTCTGTTAATTCAGGTACGCTCATTCTATAAGGTGCCCGCGACACTGGTGCGGCCCCGGTGTCAATTCGATGGTAAAGTCTATATCCCTTTTAGGTGGCAACCCGGGTATCTCCTCTGGAAAAACATCCGCAAATTCTTGTATTACGGGAATGTTTTCCAGCGTGGCTGTTTTATCCTTTTGATTTGCATAGCCTACCTGAATGGCATAAATTTGACATTTATTCTTGATACATTTAGCTAGTTGGGATGTTGTGATCGGTCGGATCTGCACGGGGCGCTTGATCCCTTGCATTTCCTGTTTCTCTCCAAGGTCATCTTTGTAGTAAATGGTTTTTGTCTTGCAGTTTACTAGTGACCAACGTTTTTCCAGCCAATCCATCCCAATCAGAATGTCATATGAACCCAAAGGAAGTACATTCAGGTCTGCTACTACTGGCTGTCTTGCTACGGTTAAATAACACTTATTAATTTTTGCCAAGACCCGTCTCTTGGCCCCGTAGCTAGCTGTACCAGCCATGGATTTTTGAATTTTTCAGATTGTAACTTACATTGTTCTACTATGCTTGGGCTAATATAACTTAAAGTAGCTCCTGGATCAATGAGAACAGCTATAGAAAGATTCGAAATTTTACCTTCAAATTCCACCATAGTTGGCTAGTATTCCGCTTGATGATCATCCAGAGCTGCATTAATCCTTGGTATGCTACGTCCCACATCCCCAACGGTCGATGCTTCGTGAATTTGAGATATCTGATTAGTACCCTTTCGCTGCAGGCAGTTTTTGATGTAGTGTGGTCCTCCACAGCCCTACCATTGAACTGGAGGTCTGGCCATTCCTTCGCCCTCCGGCCTAGTAGGCTGTTCACTCACTCTAGACTCACTGGTTGGCCTAGCCCTGAGTGACCCTCTTGATACAGTTCTATTGTTTTGCCCTTTGCCAGCTCCCCTGCTACCATTGCTACAACTTCCTTTACTATTCCCAACTGTTTTGTTACCTCTTCTTTCATTCCATATTTTATTTAGAGCATCTCCTCTCTGTTTATTCTGCTGGTAACAGATTCTAGCCTTTCAGATAGCTTCATCCATCATCCTAGGATTGTCAAACTCGATCCTTTCTCTTATATATAGAGGTAAACTGCTAACAAATCTTTGCACCTTAGCTTTCTCCTCCTTAATATAGGGCATATAGCGAAGCAGGGAGGTAAAACGGTTGATAAACTCGTCCATAGTCTGCTGTCCCAACTGTGAATCGTGGTATTCCCTTACTTTTTCATCGTAGAAGCGCTCGGTCAGATATCTTTCTTTGAAGTATTTCTGAAACTTTTCCCATGTTATGGTCCGTTCGCTTGCCCCCTTGACGATCTTAACTTCCTCCCACCACAAGGTTGTTTTACCTTGTAACTGGAAGATGGCCAATCATGCCTTCAGGTTGTGGTCATATTCATACAACTGAAAATATTTGTTCATGTTAATTAAACATGCTTCAGCCGCTTCTTCCTGTTCCCCATCAAAATGTGGGGGTTTAATTTTTCAAAATTCTCCCTACAGCTCCACTCTCTAACGTTTTGAAGTCTGATGTTCGAGTACATTATCAGAATGGTCCTCCTTTTCTTCTGAGTTTTCAGGTTCAGTTGGATAGTTTCATTCTTCTGTCATCCTCTGCTGTTCCGCACTGGGATTAGCTAATGGTGGGTTCTGCCTATCCGACAAACTCTTCAGAATACTTTCTTGTTCCACCGTCAGTCGTGCATTATCCTCTCGTAAACGTGCCATCTCATTCTTCAGTTCATGAACAATCTCCAGTATTGCAAGGTTTGTACTACGTGTCTCCTCGCCAAGCTATACCCACAGCTTTGGGTTGTCCCGAGGATTTACTGCAGGTTCCTGACCTGCCATCGATCTATGCGCAGCGCTGCCAGCTCTCCGCATATTCACTGTTTTTCTGTCTATTGCCTATTAGCTGTTATTTCCTTTTGTCTCACCCTTAGAAATGGGACAAGAAAAGGAGTTAGTTTAATTAGTTCTCTATCTTACAGATGTACGAGATGGTTATCTGTACATTTTTAAACATGTTGTTCCAGAGGCCACAGTATTGTAACCATGCTCTGATACCAATTTGTCACGACCCTTCCATAAATACATAAAAGTAATTTTTTTTTTAATGGTAAATTATAGTACCCTTACATAACCCCTTTAACATAACTACTATTGCACATAGTTTATCATTGCTTATAGCAGTTCGGAGTTGATATAACTTGGACACATTTTATTTCCTAACAAACTATATGGTTTATTGGTTTACGGTTTGGCTGTTTGCATGGGCTACATGTGTATTAAATCGGCAATCGGAATGTATGCATTGTCCGACCCGTAACTTTTCCGGCGTTGAGTTG
Source organism: Pinus tabuliformis (assembly GCA_031772625.1). Taxonomy (NCBI): domain Eukaryota; kingdom Viridiplantae; phylum Streptophyta; class Pinopsida; order Pinales; family Pinaceae; genus Pinus; species Pinus tabuliformis. Next base: position 1,148,858,697 of record CM062807.1, read on the forward strand.
TTGGCGGCATTTAAGATTTCATGGCAGTTGTTTAACAGGTGGCCTGGTTCACCCGCTTGGCCATGTGACTCGCCGATCTTCGAACCCTCGGCCTTTACGCCTTGGGTTCCCGCTCCTTTTCTATGGTGGATATCTAATGACTCAGATCTGAGGGCGGGAAATCGTATAAGGGTTTGAGAGCTCTTCATAAACCTTTAGGGCTTCGCTCGCGGCTCATTTGGTACTGGAATGGTTCTCGGATTTCACTTGTCTCTTTACTCTTGGACTCGTTTCCATTTCTAGCCTCATCTAGGGCTTCATCGACAGCTCAGAGAATTTATGCTTATTTCCCAGAGTCACTGTGCAGGTAATGTATTTTTGTTTTGAAATTAGACACATTTTTTCGCTATAGGTTATCTCCTTCTTCCGGGATTCGCTATTAGTTCTGCATGCGTTTTATCATGAGTTTCACTGCGGTTTTGTATGCATCTATTAACAGTTTGTCTCTTGTTATTTGTCGTATGAAGGTAAGGATTATAGCGATGCCTCCTTTCTGCTTGTGGATTGACGGAACTTCAGTGTTTCGACCTTCTCCGCCGCGTGCCAGGTAAGAAAATCGGCCCTAAGGTTCTGGTGCGAAAACTAGGGTTTTTCCTTGATGTGCCTGAGTCGGTTGTGATTTATACATTTTTTCCTTCTTCTCTTTTTCTTATGTTTACTGGCTTCCTGCTATCTAAAATCCAAGCGAGGATTTCCAGAGTAGGATCCTCATGATTTACATGTGTTCTCGTATTCCCAGGTTTTGTGTTCCCGGCTTACCCTGTTGGGTTATGAGGAACAGTCGGTTCCCTTGCACGGGATAAGCCTTAACCTTGTACAACGATTGAGTTATTCGAAGGCAACCTTGTTTTTCTATGTTTAGTCATTCAGATGCAACTGTTTATGTGTAAATGATAAGGGCCGCTATTGAACTGGCCGCTGAAAATGGACCCCTCTGTTCAAAGGGTGTTTTATTTGTATTTGATGAATATATTTCATTTGCACTTCCAGTTTCATCGTTTTAATAAAAACTTGCTCTGTAAATTGTTGGTTCACTTCTGGTTTTTCCTCGGTTAGTTTTAATAGCATGCCGCTTGTGCTTCAGTATGCTCAGCCCGATATTATCGGCTTGCCTTTCTGAATCGGTTAGCTGTTAAATTTTTTCCTATGGATGGTATGTACTCTCTGATTTTCCAGCTTCAGCATTTTGCTATTGTCCTCGAGAAGGGTAGGAAAGTTGTTATTGCTGCTCATTTTTGTTTAAATGCTCCTTTTCACAGTTACGGAACTCTATATTTCTAGCATATGGGTATTTACTGTTAACGAGCTTAATGTATAATGGAAATGTTAATATCGTTACTGAGTATATATGCTTACTTGGTTTGAATGTATGTACATTCATGTAAATACTTCCGTTTTCGTCTCCACGGCCACGGTTAGAGTAGTTTCTGTGGTTGCATTTTGTTGTCCTTTGAATGGAATTCTACGGAATCTAGATTTGGTTCGTATTTCTCTGGTATCTTTTCTTAAGTTAATCATTCTGATAATGTTTACTTCTTCAGTATCTTTCGGTTACATGTAATTGTTTCACAATTTAAGCAGCCTGTTTCGTAATATTTCCCTCTTTCGGTATCATTTGGTTATATGTGATTGTTCACAGTTTTAAGCGAACTTTCTTGCTACCACAGACTCATATAGTCTCTAAACTCTAAAATATGATCTCACAGTACATTTAGATGGTTTGTACAGTGGGTATTCATATTACAGTTCTGATATCCCTCGCTAGCAGTCTAAAATAGCTCGAGGCCTTTTACATTCCTTCTTTTAATAATGGATAAACTCAAGTAATTAAGGATAACCTAATCATTCTTTTAATGTACTAACTCTTCAGATAACCTCCACAATGCCTCTGGTCCCAACTCATTGTTTTATATATATATTTTTTTGTTGAAACTACCGTTAGCATATCAGGTTTTCCTTTTAACAGTTATCTAGCATTAAATCAGTAATATTTGCCTGAATCAAATATATTACAGCAACATAATATTGATGTGGGGTTTTTATAATGTAATGGGTCTTCATTGCCAACTACTGTGATTTTAGCTAACAATATTGTCTAAAATCACTGTTGAACTAGTTTTTCTTCAAATAGTGTTACGTACCTGGTTCGCGAGATTTGTATATATATGCTTCAGAAGTTCACCTACAATCCATGTTTTCTCTTGTCCTCCCAACCATGAGATCCATCGCTGAGACTCGAATCTCCCCCGAGCTATCTTGCATGCCTACAGCCCTCAACAAGATACATGCACCTTGTGCCTGGTTATCTGGTCCTTACCAGACTTAACCAGCTTTATTTTTCCTTCCTCTTCTGTCCATCCCAATAGCACAGAATTTTTGTCTCTCGCCCCTTTTTCCCTGGAGGCCTTTCCCATTAGGGAGGGTAGTTTCATGCAGTTTTCATAACTGATTTCTTCTTCAAATCCTCCTTTTAGAGGCTGCCATCATTTCAAGAAGTATATATTTTTCCAATATATATTTAATTCACAGTAAAATAATATGATTAGAGTTATGAAACTCTGTAAGTTCAAAGTATATAGCGTGGTATCAAACAATCATTTGGAATTTTAAACTGATAAGTATGTATTTCCTTCCGTTTAGATGGTGGAAATTTATCTCTTTGTCTTTCATGTTATTCTCTTGATATGATACAATGAGATTTTACAAATCCAAAGGGTTATGAAACTCTGTAAGTTTAAAGTATATAGTAATACCTGTGTAGTAGCATAATAGTCGGTTCTTGCTTTTGCCATGTTTTCCTACGACTAAGATTAATTTATAAAGAGGTTATCCATTACCCAAATTGGGGTTTTCTTTTATTTATGACTATGGCATGTATCTTTTTGGGTTCGAACACGGTTCTATCATTTTCTTGTATTATTTTCTATTCAGTTTCCGCTGGTTTCAAGGCTGAGCGTTTTCCAATTTTCTTTAGTTAATTCCCTTAGCCAAGTATGATAAGATAAAAGAGTTGCACTGTTTGAGTTTATATACAAGTCCTTTTTCCTAAGTTTTCTTGCTATTGAGGTTACTAGTGTAACTATTCAAAAATTAATAAATGTTAATGTGTGTAACTTATCTTATTCCGTGATTTGAGAGTCCTATTCTATTTACAAAGTTCTTAGCATTATTAAAATCTAGCAAAAATACTCTTAACTTGTCATATCCCTCACGTAAACATAATTAACTCAACGTGAAATAAGTTACGAATTAGTTTGTAACTAATTCTTGATAACTGATTTGGGAAATCAAGAAAAGGGCATGAGCAGACTGAGGTTTTTGGGGGAGCACGCTAGCAAGTGTAGAGCTGGTCTAGAGTTCGAACCACAGCCTGCGCAAAGCGCTTTGCAGAGTTCCAGAGTGACATCCCTCATGTGGCTTTATCTAATCTTCATGTTTCTACTGTTGGTAGCTTACCTGGCATTCATCATATTCGCCTTCGCAGTGGCTGGGAAGGGCCACGGCCACTCTGTGTCTGGGCGGCCTTCGAGGAGTGCAAGCTCCATGATTTCTCCACCTGGCTGCAACATCGCGTCAAAAGCTCTGGAAGCTGGGACAACATCAAGTCTTGTGTTCGAGACGCTGTGGTTGTGGGCAGGAGTTTTGTTCCTGGTCCCGATGTTATGCAGAGCAATGCGAAAGGAACTGGCGAGAAATTTCCAGGTTGCTGCATCGTTATTCGGAGTCAACCTCCTTCAGGGGCTTTGGGTTAGGTCCTGTTATTCCTGGTCAAAGAGGTATGAGTTTTGGCTGGTTTCACCATCTCTAATTTTCGATGGGTTTACTCTTTTGCTGCTGTTAATCCGTTTTTTTTATAGTTGTATTACTCACCCTCGGCCCAGACAGGGGGCGAGGGGGTTCTCTACATGGTGCTGTAAGTCTGTTGTGGTTGTATTAATTCTGGTAGTTTGACCTGGTGTACGTGTTCCAAGCTGTCTGGCTTCTGGGTGCGGGAGTTCTCTTCCGTGAGCGGCTTGTGGTTATTTCGGTGTATTGTTTGGTTTATTTTCTATTTGGCTCTAATAATGTCGAGACAGCGGATGCATAACCGCAGAGGGTCTGGCAGGCAGCATTTTATGTTTGGGGAATCTCGTTACAGAGTGCATACTTCAAGTATGTGTTCTTTGCATGTTAGCAAAACTATGATAAACTCTTGAAAAATAACTATGTGAAAGGAATGCATGTGCAAGGGCGCAGAACAATAGTTATTACCAATAGTGTTACCTGATATGTGAACATAACTAATGTGTTATATGTTTAAAAAGGAAACATGGACTTGTAAAACTAACGGTTAGATCTCTTCAAGAGAGATATGCTTTAGTGTGAATAAGCATTGTGAAAAGTAGAATAAGAATTTACTTGAATATATGTACTAGTTAATTAATATGTTATGCTTGCTCATGCAGATGAGTAGATGTGCATGAGTAGATGTTAAAAGATCTCTTTAGAGGTTGATTATTGTTTTCACAATATTGTAACTAATCTTGTTGCCAAGATTGTTGATGACTGCATTGACAGGAAAACGATGGCACATGGTGCCTAAGGAAAGTGATGTCTAATATTATCGGCAGGAAAAGGATTATTGGTCCATGCAGATGAGTTCAAGTTGTAGGATCGTACAATGCTAGAACAATCATGCCACATGGGATGTTGTATGTGGCGGTATGTAAATAAAAGATTACATGTAAATTGTATTAGCTTTTAGCTAGTTATGTGACAGCTTAATGATAATTCATTGTAAAGATTTTAAGACAATGGTTAAGGGATGGAATCCCTTATAAACCATTGAGTGAGGGGTGAAAACCCTCACGAGCGTTTAATAATAAGATTAAACGTTTGCTGGTTTTCACCCTACGGGGTTTCCAGGGTATATCCGTGTTCTATGGTGTGATTGATGTGATTGCCTTATGTGTCTGTTGATAATGATGGGTCCTTAATGATGATGGTTCTTTATTTGATGTGACAACCATAATGTCTTAGTACATGATTATCTAACATGGTTAAGGATATCAAGAAATGGATGCATGGATTCATGAGACAGTTTGTGTTATTACAGTGATGGTTAAAGGCTATGTAATGGTTATGAAATTTACTGTCTTTGATGGCAATTTACTTGATGTACTAATGAACAGTATATCTAATGGTTAGTGATGATTTGTGGAGTTGTGAATTGATTAATTACTTGTGGTAATTGTATAAAAAAATTCTAACTCCCTATTTTTACATGCGAGGTTACCGGGGTATGTGACAAGTGGTATCAGAGCTAAAGCTTGCAGTACTGGCGCCTTTGGGAATTGGTAAGCGGAAAGGATATTGAGGTAGGCGCCTTTGGGAATTGGTAAGCGGAAAGGATATTGAGGTACGCCATCCGTAGGCATTAACTCAGGTACGAGTTTAATCATTCACATATTCATTTATGTGGTACACTACTTTTGGCATGATAGGTGTGATTCATGTTTATAACTGCTTTAAGTAGTAAGTAATAAGTTGTTGCATAACTACGTTCATAACGTTAAATTCCTGATGATGATAAAAGACAATGAAACTTTTGTCGCACCTAAGAACAATATTGAGTACTCATTACATTCATGAACAATATTGAACACTCATTGAGGGAAGTGACAATCAACTACCAAGTTTTGATTTGCAAATATGGCAATAACAATGATGCATTTAATGAACAAAATTGAAGTTACAATGAACAAAAATTAATGAGCCAATGCATGAATATAAATTAGGGGAACATCCTTGAATAGGATGAAAAATTGTTTTAAAAAAAAGGACATTAGAAGAACCCCTTTAGATATTGAAAACATGCAATGAGTCAAGCAGCGAGACTTGATTGTCATAACTAACTTTGATTCAGTCTTGTCATGGATGCATGAAGACGATTGGTAGTTGAGATTGGTTAGTGTTGTATGACTAACCCATAGAACTTATATGCATTAATTCAATTGGACTAAGATTATTACAAATTCGAAAATAAGTGAAGGTTGACTGATGTTACATGCATGGAATGTGTGTATGAAGATTTTTACACTCTCTGTACTATAGTCCAGTTGTTCATAAGAAGAGTTCTTAATTTTATTCACCATGAGAATGCATGATGAATAGTATATGCTTATGTCTTAATAGATTTAATGATGATTACCCTCTAATTAAGTGAAATCCATTAGCATGGTATGTGTTTATCATTACTTGTTGAGAGGTAAAAACCATTGGAGCCTCGATTTAATGATGGTTGAATTTATCTCTACTATGGGAATGATGGATTTTTTATGCATGTTGCATTCCAGTGTGAAGTTAAGGGTAGAGGCATGTTCAGTGGGTAACATTTCTAGGACCCATTCATGGTATAATTACATGTGATAATTATTCATAAATAGACTACCTGTGTTAATACAGTTGTCAGTAAACTCTAATTACCTTCCCCAACCATAGATGCTTCCAAAGGAAAAGGAAGCAAGGAGAAGGAAGAAGACCGTGCTGTAGGGACAGACGGAGATGGGAAAAAGAAATCGCTAAGTCTGGTGATGACCAGATAAAACAAGCTTTGAGTGTTAGAATCTTGCAGAAGACTCTAAGTCTGGGAATGACTAGATAGCACTCGATGTGCATGTGAGTATTTCCTTGACCATGCTTGAAGGGGTTGGAAAATGATAACTATAGTGTGTTGATGTTAATGATTTTCGTAATGTCTCCTTGAAGTCATTAGTCTGAAAGGGACACATAGTACTGTCATGATAGTTGTTGCATCTAGCATCAAGTGGTAACTCTGGTGCATGTGTGACACTTAGGAGATTATGCTTCTAATTGCATAAGTAGAGCAATTGCTTGCGGTAAGGGTGGTTTAATTTGTTAGTTATGCATGTTGATCCATGGATAAGATAAGTATCTTGCTCACTTTCTTGAAGAACATGTATGAACGTTTTATATGAGAAAGTATTTGAATGCATGCAGTAAAAGAATGGTTCTTTTATAGATTTTCTTGGTAAAGAAAATGTGTTAATGCATGCAATTAAAGATTGATTATTTTGTATGTTTTCTTGGTAAAGAAAATAGGTGGTTCCTATTAGAAAGACTCCACGTGAGTCTTGTGTGTGAATGCTTGTCTCTCGTCTACAAAATCCTTGCTAAATATAGCCAAAGTATCTTCTTGAGAAAAGAGGATGAGGCATATAAATGTCCTGAGGACAAAGCATGGAAGGTGGCCAAGTTTTCTTGAATTAAAATATGTATCTTTATTTGATAAAAGCTTCTTGGAAATATATATATATATATATATATATATATATATATATATGCTAATTGCATTATGATTCTAGTTAGTTTCTAAGTTCTAGTGAAATGATTATGCATTACATGCATGATAAAAGATAACTAAGGATGTGCTTCTAGGCACATAGATATTCATCTCTAATTTCTTGAGGAAAGAGTATATTACATATATACATAAATATAGTCTCATCCTAAGAGTATGCATACTTCATGTATGAAGATGCAGGATTTTATGAGAATTTTCTTGAAAATAAAAATAGAGGTTCTTTCCTTAAAGACACATTAGAATAGTGTTCATACAAGAACCAAAATCCTTACTTGTTTCATGAAAAGAACTATGTGCATTGAAGTAAGGTAATTGTGTTAGGAGAACACATGTTGCATATTGGTAGCTATTGTGACTTTGGAATTATGACTCTGTGTGTACATAGAGGAAGTGATCATGTTAACTTTCTTGAAGACAACAATCTTTTGAAGAGATTGTCTTGCTAGATAAGTTGTGTTGATTGCTTGATTTTGATACATAAAGGATAAGTAAACCTTGTTTTTGTATCTTGATTTTTATGCCTAAAGATAGATATCTTTAATAATTTCTTGAAAGGGAATCTTGAGAAACCCTCACATCGGAAGATAGAAGAATGAGGTTAAAATGACTTCCTTAAGAAAGAGGTATGTAGTTTGTTGTATGAGATGATGGTAGTATGCTAGTGAAAGGCTTATATGATAAGCAATGGTATGCACAAAGATTAGTCATTATGATATAGAGTTATGATCTTTGTATATTAGAGAGATTATGTTTAATTACATTAACAATGCATGACCCAAGCTAGCCATAGTAAACGTAAGATAATACTCCATTAATGATGATTTGAATTGGAACAACAGACTATGGCAAAATTGGGAATGCTGAGAGTATTAACTCAACTGTTGTTGACATTTATACATTAATGAGTATTTGCATATGCTTTTATACATGACAATATTGTATGCATGAACATTCTTGGAAATGGAATATGTGTTAACTGATGCATATTTATAACTAACGTTGCTGATGGGATTAAGTAGTGGTAGCTTAACGGCAACAAGAAAACTCATCACATAAATTGCTGCAATATGAAATGCAATTATAAATGAGAAAGAATGATGTTATATGATATGCATGAATTATGTTATTTGGAAAATTTGCATGCATACAACGTGTATGATGGATATGTTTCCCATCAATCTTGATGTTGTGGACCCATGTTGGGGGTTAAGTGTAAATGCATGGTATACATGCATGTTTGTTGTGCTCATGATAATGTTCATATGGTTCATTGTGTAAATTACTTTGAGAAAGAATAATAAAAGAGAAATTTAACATGCCAGACAATTGCGGATAGTTGGGTTGATGACAGTTACCTGCCCGGAGGGGTTGATGGTACTTGTCTGCCCGGATTGTGAAAGGCTTGAATGCCTTGGGTTGATGACAGTTACCTGCCCGGAGGGGTTGATGGTACTTGTCTGCCCGGATTGTGAAAGGCTTGAATGCCTTGGGTTGATGACAGTTACCTGCCCGGAGGGGTTGATGGTACTTGTCTGCCCGGATTGTGAAAGGCTTGAATGCCTTGGGTTGATGGCAGTTACCTACCCGGAGGGGTTGATGGTACTTGTCTGCCCAGAGTTACTCTTCCTGGAATTCTTGAGCTGGTTGGCCAGTGGAATCCCATGTTAGACCTGGTAAGGTCTCTATCAAAGAAACTGTCTGGATGTGAAAATGACTCGATTTGGTTGTGGAAACTAGTCCCATGGGTTGGGAATTCTTTAGTCTATTGTGATTTTCATGGCTAAAGGAATTAACTAATCAGTTGTATGTGATGTTAAAAATGAATTTTACATATAGTTGTGTAAAATATGTTATGTGCATTTAACAAGAAATGAGCTTAGTGCTCAATAAGGAGTAATTGGAAATTTTAATTCCTTTATTGTATTATTAATTTTGTGAACATCTTAGTGGGAGCTAAGACAGTTTTTGCTTGACGCAGTGATTGACTGCTTTGATGATTAGAGAGCTAGGTGCTCTTTTGGTACTTTTAGAAGTACTTTGCGGATGTCTTTAGTGAGAATTCGTTCAGTGTGCACGTGAGCAGTGATTTATCATTTGATAATTAGTGTTAGTGCTCTTTAAGTACTTGTAAAGGTACTATGATTTAGAAATCATTTAGCATTGCACCATTGATGGATAGTCAAAAGTATTTCATTTGACTCAAAATATAGTGACTAATATGATTGAATTTGTTAGTCATATATTACAGGAATTACTTACCATGGAAGGTTGAAGAGTGGTCCAACCACTATTGAAATGCTTACATGAAGGTATTCATGATCTTCAAGCATAGATGGTAAGTAATGGTAAGTTGACACAGAGAATTGTTATCATGAATGAATAAGGGCCAAGTGGTGGCGATTAGAAGTTGCATATTTTTGCAATTACGAACGCTTATGACTATTGATGCTTATAACTAATGATATTTCTTATGACTATATCATTACTATTTTGTTTGTCGTCTTTTCTTGGAATGAAATCGTTGATTTCAAAGAGAAAGGATCACATTTTGTGTGGTTTAGATGGTATATCACGAGTAAAATATCAAGTTCCGATGAAAGATGAACACCGAGGACGGTGTTCTTGTTAAGGGGGGGAGTATGTCATATCCCTCACGTAATTAACTCAACGTAAAATAAGTTACGAATTAGTTGGTAACTAATTCTTGATAACTGATTTGGGGAAATCAAGAAAAGGGCATGAGCAGACTGAGGTTTTTGGGCGAGCACGCTAGCGAGTGTAGAGCTGGTCTAGAGTTCGAACCGCAGCCTACGCAAAGCGCTTTGCAGAGTTCGAGAGTGACATCCCTCATGTGGCTTTATCTAATCTTCATGTTTCTACTATTGGTAGCTTACCTGGCATTCATCATATTCGCCTTCGCAGTGGCTGGGAAGGGCCACGGCCACTCTGTGTCCGGGCGGCCTTCGAGGAGTACAAGCTCCATGATTTCTCCACCTGGCTGCAACATCGCGTCAAAAGCTCTGGAAGCTGGGACAACATCAAGTCTTGTGTTCGAGACGCTGTGGTTGTCGGCAGGAGCTTTGTTCCTGGTCCCGATGTTATGCAGAGCAATGCGAAAGGAACTGGAAAGAAATTTTCAGGTTGCTGCATCGTTATTCGGAGTCAACCTCCTTCAGGGGCTTTGGGATAGGTCTTGTTATTCCTGGTCAAAGAGGTATGAGTTTTGCCTGGTTTCACCATCTCTAATTTTCGATGGGTTTACTCTTTTGCTGCTGTTAATCCGTTTTTTTTTAGTTGTATTACTCACCCTCGACCCAGACAGGGGGCGAGGGGGTTCTCTACATGATACCGCAAGTCTGTTGTGGTTGTATTAATTCTGGTAGTTTGACCTGGTGTACGTGTTCCGAGCTGTCTGGCTTCTGGGTGCGGGAGTTTTCTTCCGTGAGCGGCTTGTGGTTATTTCGGTGTATTGTTTGGTTTATTTTCTATTTGGTTCTAATAATGTCGAGACAGCAGATGCATAACCACAGAGGGTCTCGCAGGCAGCATTTTATGTTCGGGGAATCTCGTTCAGAGTGCATACTTCAAGTATGTGTCCTTTGCATGTTAGCAACAACTATGTTAAATTCTTGAAAAATAGCTATGTGAAAGGAATTCATGTGCCAGGGCGCAGAACAATAGTTTGTTACCTATATGTGAACATAACTAATGTGCTATATGTTTTAAAGGGAAACATGGACTTGTGAAACTAACGGTTAGATCTTTTAAAGAGAGATATGCTTTAGTGTGAATAAGCATTGAGAAAAGTAGAACAAGAATTTACCTGAATATATGTACTAGTTAATTAATATGTTATGCTTGCTCATGCAGATGAGTAGATGTGCATGAGTAGATGTTAAAAGATCTCTTTAGAGGTTGATTATTGTTTGCACAATATTGTAACTAATCTTGTTGCCAAGATTGTTGATGACTGCATTGACAGGAAAACGATGGCACATGGTGCCTAAGGAAAGTGATGTCTAATATTATCGGCAGGAAAAGGATTATTGGTCCATGCAGATGAGTTCAAGTTGTAGGATCGTACAATGCTAGAACAATCATGCCACATGGGATGTTGTATGTGGCGGTATGTAAATAAAAGATTACATGTAAATTGTATTAGCTTTTAGCTAGTTATGTGACAGCTTAATGATAATTCATTGTAAAGATTTTAAGACAATGGTTAAGGGATGGAATCCCTTATAAACCATTGAGTGAGGGGTGAAAACCCTCACGAGCGTTTAATAATAAGATTAAACGTTTGCTGGTTTTCACCCTACGGGGTTTCCAGGGTATATCCGTGTTCTATGGTGTGATTGATGTGATTGCCTTATGTGTCTGTTGATAATGATGGGTCCTTAATGATGATGGTTCTTTATTTGATGTGACAACCATAATGTCTTAGTACATGATTATCTAACATGGTTAAGGATATCAAGAAATGGATGCATGGATTCATGAGACAGTTTGTGTTATTACAGTGATGGTTAAAGGCTATGTAATGGTTATGAAATTTACTGTCTTTGATGGCAATTTACTTGATGTACTAATGAATAGTATATCTAATGGTTAGTGATGATTTGTGGAGTTGTGAATTGATTAATTACTTGTGGTAATTGTATAAAAAAATTCTAACTCCCTACTTTTACATGCGAGGTTACCGGGGTATGTGACAAGTGGTATCAGAGCTAAAGGTTGCAGTACTGGCGCCTTTGGGAATTGGTAAGCGGAAAGGATATTGAGGTAGGCGCCTTTGGGAATTGGTAAGCGGAAAGGATATTGAGGTACGCCATCCGTAGGCATTAACTCAGGTACGAGTTTAATCATTCACATATTCATTTATGTGGTACACTACTTTTGGCATGATAGGTGTGATTCATGTTTATAACTGCTTTAAGTAGTAAGTAATAAGTTGTTGCATAACTACGTTCATAACGTTAAATTCCTGATGAGGATAAAAGACAATGAAACTTTTGTCGCACCTAAGAACAATATTGAGTACTCATTACATTCATGAACAATATTGAACACTCATTGAGGGAAGTGACAATCAACTACCAAGTTTTGATTTGCAAATATGGCAATAACAATGATGCATTTAATGAACAAAATTGAAGTTACAATGAACAAAAATTAATGAGCCAATGCATGAATATAAATTAGGGGAACATCCTTGAATAGGATGAAAAATTGTTTTAAAAAAAAGGACATTAGAAGAACCCCTTTAGATATTGAAAACATGCAATGAGTCAAGCAGCGAGACTTGATTGTCATAACTAACTTTGATTCAGTCTTGTCATGGATGCATGAAGACGATTGGTAGTTGAGATTGGTTAGTGTTGTATGACTAACCCATAGTTGAGATTGGTTAGTGTTGTATGACTAACCCATAGAACTTATATGCATTAATTCAATTGGACTAAGATTATTACAAATTCGAAAATAAGTGAAGGTTGACTGATGTTACATGCATGGAATGTGTGTATGAAGATTTTTACACTCTCTTGGGGCTGACCATAAACTTGGACGCCCAGTTGCCGTCACGCTTTTCTATATGAACAATGGAAAGCGTCCAAGTTTATGGTCAGCCCCAAAACGATTTGCTCCATTGTTATCGCAGGCCGTTCCTACAGGCAGATGGGCTAACATTAAAACTGAAGCGAAAAGTATATTTTCGTTATAGAAGCCTTTGGATCCAAATCCTAAAAGACACAGTCAGTCCAGGGCTCCACCGGACACTTAGATCATTTGTTTTAACTAATGTTCTCGCAAGAATGACAACGATTAAATAACTACTATCCATGTTGCCCAAAGGGAGTTTTAAGTTTCCGTACGGTAGTATCCATCTTACCCTCGGGAATTTTAAGTTTCCATATGGTATTTTGATTTTATTGAGTATTTAAATCAATAACAGCTAAAAGGGAAGATGTATAACATTTTTCAAAATATAAATATAAATATTTATATATAAAATAAAAAAACCTATCATAATTTAATTTTGAAATCAATATAGGCAGTCTTATTACTCCTATTTGAGAATGCAACTTGAATCATTACTATTTTTGAAGGAAAATAACCGGACCAAGAATTAAGCACTTGTAGCAGGGCTTTCACTTCTCTTAGGCCATTAATTTATTTCTTTATGTCCTCACACATTAATATCTATAAAAATGTTTACAATCAAACTGATATTTTCTCATTGCTTTACTTAACAAACTTGCATGTTAAAACCATGTATAAATAAAAAAAAACATTTCACACATAGTTCAGTTAACTATAAATTCTAATAACCTTAGTTATCGGATAATTTAGTTAACTATAAAATCTTAATAAATGAATCTGTTTATATGATGGACATATTTGAGGTTTTAATTATTTGAATTATAAGAAACTTTTTCCTCCCTATATAAAATCATAGAAATTAATGATGTTTCTATATTTTTTGGAATTAATTAATTTTGTATTTATTTAAAAAAAAATTACTTTCTCAAAATTTAAACATATATGTGTTTTTTTTAATTGAAACACATATTCCTATCTATTAGGTTCATTCCACTTGCATTTTATATCAATATAAATTATAAATAATAAAAAATTGCCAAAATTTTATTCGAGTTGAAATAATTTCATTATATTTTAGGAAGTGTTAATAAGAAGATTAACATCCCATTAAAAAAACAGTATATCAATAAGTGTTTTCCATAAGAAATTAACTTATAATATTTATAGTAAAACCCATTCCTTCGAGATGGTTAATGATGAGATTATCATCCAATAAAAAAATATTTTATCACTAAGTTTTATTGAAATTTATAATATTTAAAATAAAATCCATTCCTTTCAAATATAAAAATAAATATATGAGAAGAAAAAAAACAACTTAATGTTTACAACTAGTAGAAAAAAAAAAATTTAAAATATCTAATCTGACAAAACAACAATGAAAATAAAAGATGAAACAAAATGATTTCTTAAATCCTTATAATAAATAATCCATAATTCAAACTAATAAAAAAGGTGAGAAAAAGTCTTATGAACTAAAGTTAAAAATTAAGCTCTTATCTCTACAATATTCTACATAATATGGAAGTACTTCAAAATTACGGGTAAAATCCATTTGCACGCAATGAATTGTTCTGCACTAAAATAATTCTAAACAAAATTAAGATATTATAAGGCGGTCATCAACCCCACCCTAGAAGATCTCTTCGTTTTAACTAGCTCAAAGAAGAAATTAATATAGCCAAGATTTGAACGAAATCTCATGAACTCTATAGTGAAACCGGTCATTGGGAGCTCCATAGCGAAACCGGTCATTGGGCAGTTCTTAAAACTCCATGGATGGAAATATTTTTCCATCTCTGTGACAATACCAACATCGAGGATGAAAATCACTTCCTCTTAGAGTGCCCTACAGTGAGCTCAGGAGGCTTCTCTACAAACTTTTTGAGAATAGGAATAAAATCTTAAATCAAACTAAATAATTCATTTCTTCAAGTCGATAGACCAAAGTTTGGTCTCATTGGACGTTAACCATCATCATCATCATCAGATAAAGTGTAGATTAGAGCTTCATCTATGAATGCGAAGCTAATGATGATGATTTATGAATATCATGAATATTTTGAGAGAAACCCTATTATTGAAGAGAATAAATAAATTTATAAGGGGCTTTGAAAACAGTATATCATGAATATTCCGAGCATCACACAAATTATACTATACAAGAATATAAATAGATTTGGAAGAAAATCATTCAGTCTAAGCTAACCTAGATCTATCATTATTCTATATCTACCAAGCACATAGGGATCAAATCACTTATGTAAATAGATTTGATCTCTCTCAAGGGTTGTTATTCTATATCTACCAAGCACATAGGGATCAAATCACTTATGTAAATAGATTTGATCTCTCTCAAGGGTTGGTAGATGTACAGTAGATGGATCTAAGATTGTATAATTTCCCCCTTAAATAAGCTATATTCCACATGAATACGATGGCTCAATATTAGTCTTGTCATAAACCTTGAGCTCAAAAACTGCGGATAATTGGACCATGTCAAGTTTATCTCAACTACCCAACAAAAATTAACGAAACAATTCCCCCCTTAAATAGGCTACATTTTGAATGAATACCATGGTACAATACCATTGGTTCTCATAAACCTTGAGCTCAAAAACTACAAATAACTTGACCACGTCAAGTCTATTTTATCTACCCAACAAAAATTAACAAAAAAATAATAATAACGTAAAATTTTTACTTTAACATTGAGTTCTTTTAATTTTAATTTTTACTTTATTTTGACCAACTTAGATGCTTAGAGTACATCTCTAACATTTGTGATACAAAAAAGAAATTATTAAAATATTAATAAAATAAGAAAGTCAATTTAGTAAAAAAAATAATTATATAATCATAATGATATATTGTTATAATATTTTTAAAGATGAAATGTTAAATAATGAATAATATAGTTATGTTTCATAGGAATCTCTATTTTGGAATAGGCCTTCTACAATTTTAATTGCATGTAAACTTAATGTAAACATAAACATATTGTTTAACATTTAACATTTTTAATTTGAAGTGGACCCTATTAATAATCAATCTAATTATTATTATTTATCAACACAACATAAATTTAAAAGATCAAGAGATTTCCTAAGACTCAAAAAATAGGTATGGTAAATAAATATAAATATAAATAAACGAGATGTATGGTAAATAAATTAATTCAAAATTTACATTTACGAGAACTCAAAAACTAGGTTTTACTTAGGTGGAGCCTATGCGTGGAATACCATGGGGCAAATAATTATTAATACCATGGGCCCAATACCATATTTATAAAAGAGATATGGTAAATAAATAAATATAAAATACGTATAAAGAGGTGTGGTAAATAAATAAAAAATATAAAATGGGATTAGAAATCAACATCTAAGTATATATGAAGCCTATGGGACAAATACCATGGTAAATAAAAGGGATATGATAAATAAATATAAATATAAATAAATGAGAGGTATGGTAAATAAATAAAACCTCTTTTTGTATTTACTCCATAAGCTTCTTTATACATACTAACACCAAAAAAAGAATCCTATGGGCCAAATTATTTTTAATATCATGCAAAAAAACGTTCCTAATCCCAATATTAATATTAAAATATTGTTATTATTATTATTATTATTATTAGTAAATATAATATTGATATTAATATATTATAATATTAATACTATTAAATTTAGTAACTTTGGATTAATAAAATATTAAATTTGCTATATTGTAATACATTATAATATATTATGATATATATTAACTCTAGACATTTATGGGAGGGAGCAATAAAGACATAAAGTGATAGAGGTGGAGACATAGGGGGAGTCGCAATGGAGACATGGAGATTAGATAGAGGGAGGGAGAGGAGTGAGAGAGGTAGAGAAGGGTAAGAGAGGGAGAGGGAGACACAAAAGTGGAGGGGGGGGAGAGAGAAGGAGAGAGGGATGGAGATAGAGAAGGAGAGAGGGATGGAGATAGTGAGAGGATTTGAGGGCATAGAGAGAGAGAGAGAGAGAGAGAGAGAGAGAGAGAGAGAGAGAGATGGGGGAGGAGAGAGGAAGGTAGCAAAGAAACGGAGAGAGAGGACTTGTAAGAGAGGATGAGAGAGGGAGGTATACAGAGGTGGAGTTGGAGGAGGAGAGAGGGAGGGAAGAGGAAAGACATAGAGAGTGATAAGTGGAGGGAGTGAGAGGGAGTGAAAAGGGAGAGATGGAGAGAGAGAGTGTATGATTAGGGGTGACATAAAGTGACAAATAATAGGAGATAGGGGGGCAGAAGGAGAGAGAAAGAGAGAGGGAGGGATATAGTAACATAGATGGAGAGAGAGAGTGTGATGGGGGAAGAGAGAGGATTTTAGTGAAAATAGAGAGAGAGGAGAGAGAGAGAGAGAGAGAGATGGGTGAAGGGAGTGGGAGGTAAGAGAGAATAGAAGATAGAGAAAGTATGAGAGAGAAAAATTGAGAGACAAGAGGAGAGAGAGAGGGAAAGAGGAGGAGAGAGGGAAGGATAGGGAGATAGAGATGGAGGGGAGAGATGGAGAGAGTGTGTGTATGTTTGGAGGTGATATAATGAGACAAATAAGGAGAGGTTGAGAGAATGGGGGTGAGAGGGATACATGAAAAAGGGAAGGATATAGTAAAAGAGTTAGAGAGAGAGAGAGAGAGAAAGGAAGGAAGAGAGAGAGGATTTGAGAGAATGGAAAGAGGGAGGGAAAGAGAGATGGAGTTGGAGGGTGAAAGAGAGAGAGAGAGAGAGAGAGAGAGAGAGAGAGAGAGAAAGTCACAAGGAATATGGAGAGAGAATTTGAGAGGATAGTAGGAGGGCAAAGAGAAAGAGGTGAGGGAGAGGGAGAGAATGGGAAGACAAAGAGCGAGAGATGAAGAGAAAGACAGAGGGATAGATAGATAGATTAGAGAAAGAGAGTGTACCTTTTGTGGGTGATATAGAGAGACAAATGGAGATAGAGATATAGATAAAAAGTGAGGAGAGGGAAGAATAGAGAGATGGGGAGAGGGAGGGATGGAAAGAATGATTGATATATATGGAGTGAGAGAGCATGTGTGTTTTGGGATTAAGATAGAGAGACAAAAAAGGAGAGATGGAGGGAGATATAAATATAGATGGAGGGGGGAGAGAGGGACGACAATTTCTTGCACTTGATGCATTGACTTCAGTGTAGATGGTGATTTCCAATCCAATTTGATTGTTTGCATTATATGCATTTATTTTAGTGTAGATGTTGATTTCTAATGATATTTGATTACTTGCATTAGATGAATTGATTTCAATGTAGATGATTTCTAATCCTATTTGATTGCTTTCACTAAATGCAACACTAATTTTACTGTAGATGGTGATTTCTAATAATAATTGATTTCTCGCACTAGATGCATTGATTTTAATGTACATGTTTTTTTAATAATATTTGATTGCGTGCACTAGATTCATTGATTTCAATGTAGACGATTTCTAATCCTAATTGATTGCTTGCACTAAATGCATTGACTTTTAATGTAGATGGTAATCTTTAATCCTATTTGATTGCTTACACTAATTGCATTGATATCAATGTAGATGGTGATTTCTAATACTATTTGATTGCTTACACTATATCCATTGATTTCAGTGTAGATGTTGGTTTATAATCCTATTAAATTCTTACTTGCACTATATGCATTGATTTTAGTGCAGTTGTTGGTTTATAATAGCATTCTTACTTGCAATAGATACATTTATTTGAGTGTAAATGTTGCTTTCTAATCTTATTTGATTTCTTGTAGTAAATGAATTGATTTCAGTGTAGACATTGATTTATAATTTTATGTAATTGGATGTATGAAGGTACATTAATTTTAAATTGATTGGATTAACATTATAAATCGATTTCAATGTAAGCATAAAAAATTATTGACAATGTTCCTTGATTTTTGTGTTATAGTAATTCAAGCTATTAATTTTGGAGAGAAGCGCACAGAAGGTATGATATTTACTACAATACCTCAAGCTAAATATTTAAATGGTTTATGATCGAACCTATACTTTTCATATAATAGCTATGAAAAGATGACAAAAATAACAAGGGTCACAATAAGAAAAGTAGAATAAACTAGTTTGAGATTAACCACAATTAATACTATTTATAATTGCCTATATTATTATTATTCACTTTTTATATCATTCACCACTATTACATTGTCACTTTACATTCAAAAATTTGATTTCATCATTTTTCATGATTAAAGTTATTAACAATATTTATCATCTCAACATGAGAAAATTTACAATTAAAATGACTCGAATTATTTGAGATATATTTGGCATATTAAAAATGATTATATTAATATTATATGAAGTTACATAGTATTGATAAAATTAATCATATGTTCATTATATTTTCTTTGGCACCACACAATTGAAACCATCTTAGATCCATCTTAACTCTAGATTTATCAAGCACCAAGAGGGATAAAATCTCTTGATCCATTTGTTTTTAATAAACTTCATCATTTTTCCCTTTTTAACTCGATAAAGAATTTTTTTTCAATGATTTAGTGATCATTTTTCTTAGTATTTTCATGTCTTAAACTACCATGAATTCATTTCAAGTAGAAATTAGGGATATAAATCACTTCAATTAATATACTAAGCAATCTATTGTTCATCGAATAAATAATAATATATGAGTTGTTAATGAAATAGAAAGGAAAGTTATCTTCTGTGAAAAGACTGATATGCTATTTGTCTTTTCTAAACTTAGTTTGATTATAGATTTCACAAATATCTTTCTAACATACCTTGGTAACCTCATATGAAAAATGCAGGGAGTTAGAAATTTTTTACGCAAATTACCCGCATGTAAGTTGTGTAACCATTAACAACCATTCTTGTAGTATATTAACATAAACTTTATGATGTAACCTTGCGTCCATTTCATGATTTATTTACCCACATTAATTAATCACATATGTCACATTATGCAACAAATCAACATCAAAGCAATCATATAATTGAACATTGAGATACCGTGGAAACTCCTATGGTTAAAACTAGAAAACATTTAATTTTATTATTAAATGTTCATGAGGGTGTTCACCACTCACTCAATGGCTTATAAGGTATTCCATCCCTTATCCATTGTTACAAAATATTACAACAAAATATCATTAAAATACAACATACCTAGATAAAAATTATTACAATCATCATGAAACCATTTACCCACAAATCACCACTATATATCCTTGTGGCAAGATTGTCCCATTAGTGGACCATCATGCAGGTCATACTCATCAGCATGGGGCATTACTTCATTCTCTACGTAAATGTTAAAGATAATTTATCTTTGAAACATCATTTCTCGACGCGTTTCTAACCAACCAGTGTGGTTCATCGTCAGGACAAGTTGAAGAAATAGATCCAACTTAGCAGGTTAAATAGACAGAGCTCTATGTTAACCTGCTAAGCTAGATCTGTTTCTTCAACTTGTACTGACGATGAACCACACTGGTTGGTTCGAAACGAGTCGACAAATGATGTTTCATGTGATCTTCGCTGAAAAATCTTTTGTAAACTTGATATGGATCACAGAAGCCTAAACTCTACTATTATTTATCTTTTTCAAAAATCACCATACTTTCATGTGTCATGAACAAGTTTTGGTAACATGATTAGATAAAGTATTAATCAATCAATAAGGAATATTTAAAAGCGACCTTTTAACATCTATTCATGTGCATACATGAGATGTAAATATAATATCACAACATGCTTCTTCTAAAAACATTGTGCATGTATAAACAGATAATTATCATGCATGTCAAAGTAATTACCATGTTACTATAATAATTCTCGCACGCTTACACATTCATATCCAAGGGAAACCATTGTAACCATTCATTTCATTTAATTGATACTAGCAAATTGTGTTTATTTTTCATCCATGTAATTAGATTAAAAGTAATTCAAAGAGATCTAGCCCCTTAGCTTCTTCTTTTTGCATGTAACTCAGTGATATTTACAATACAATACATATTATCATAATACATAAAATTACATGTCCCCCTCTAAGGCAATGCTAACATGATAGACACCATTATCATGCATGCAAATGCAAATCTCTTTCTGAAAAGTATCTTTCCCAATATAAAGCTATTTATAAAATCTATTGTATTCAAAGGGACGTGTTGTTCTAAAACAAAACTAATGTGTTAGTCATTATTTCTTGCATGGCATATATGTATTTTACAAAGGAAAGCTAGTGTGTTCATTGCAAGTAATTACTTGTTTTAATTTCGAGGATCTAACATAATACTTATTCTTTTCCACACACAAATCCTTGTTTCTCTTTTAAAATATATAACACAATAGTTTTACAAATCCATTCATGTAGTTGACTGTTGTTTTATGCTACTACAAATGTCTTATTTTCACATAGTTATTTTCAGGAACCCAACATAGTTTCTCTATCTTTTATGCATAAATTTCTCATGCATTTTCTTTCAAGAAAGTATGATAACAAAATTCTCATACATTTGTTTTCAAGAATGTATGATAACAAAATTCTCATACATTTGTTTTCAAGAAAGTATCATAACAAAATTCTCATACATTTGTTTTCAAGAAAGTATCATAATGAACCATTCCTTTCGTCATGAGAACTAGGAAAGCTTTTTTCAAATAATAATCTTAACCTTTTATGCTTTAAACAATGTAATTAAATCAAACTATCCAACATACAACACACAAATCATTTATATTTTTACCCACCAAGACTCATAATTTTTGCAAATTCTTGCAAAGGAATTAACACAATTGACTCATATTTCATGCACAAGAAAACCATATTCCCTCGAAAGAATATTCCTATGACTTATATTATCTCTGTGAATTTGATGTACGTGTTATTATTTTTCTCATAACTAAGTGTTCTTTTTTTCTACAAGAACTCCCTTACACATGACAAACCATGGGAATGTTTCCCATGGATTTATTAAATAAATAATCTTTACCAACACCATGGAAATATCTTACCATGACTAAGCACAAAACCATTGCGTTCTGTTGAATAACACCACAAGATTTATTACTCGCCTCATTTTGCATGGTGAGAAAATGAGTTGCTACAATCCATACAAGATTTTTTATCTTGACCTATTGGCCTTTTTCATGTAATTTTTTTCATTAGTTAGTTACTTGTCTTTATGAAAGTATGAAATTCAAGAATAGTTATATCTTTTTTACCAAAAAAATTATTTATATGCAGTGTCATTTTCTCGCTAAGAGCCTTAATTCTTATCATTTTCCACGTGCAAGAAACATATGCAATACTTTAGAGAAAAAATTAATTTTAATTACTTATATTTACAATCACCATTGATGAACCCCCAAAATCAACTGTCCTTCGTGACAACTAAAGAGAGCATGTTTAAGTTTGTATTTTATCCCTTTACAAAAAAGACTAAAATGATGAGGACCTTATCTCGACCAGTCGAATCGACTTGGAATTTTTCTTCTTCGACTCCGAAAATGCTATTATGGTGCCCAATCGGAGATTCAAACTTGGCATGAACTCCATTTAGAATTTGAAGTTGAGGTATTTCTAGCCTTTCATCATTCGGCTCAAGGGAATGTTGAAGCATCCCTCTACTTATAGCATGACTTGTAGTTCTTCCCCCTTGGAAGACTCTATTCATAAATCTTTACCATTGTAGTCAGATATATACTCCTCCTCATAATGGGGTATTCTATCGAGTCTCTCCCTATGCATCATATACCCCAACCTATTTTTATTCATAGCATTGATTTTCCTTCTTTTCTTTTTACTCTTTATCATTACCATGTGGTAAAAGAATATTCATCCCCTAATGAATTCTTGATTCGTTGTAGGTCCAAATTGTTTTCAAAACTGTGACAAGTTATTGGCATGAACAAATTGGAAGTATGTTAATAATTAAATTTATGTTAATTGGACATTTCATGTAGATTGGGTCAGTATATTATGTAATGCCCCCTTAAAGGAAACACCTATCTAGGAACACCAAAAATGATTATTTAATAAAATTTTATCAATAATCATAAGCATTTACAGCTACAAGAATATTCAATTTCTACTTTACATCACTTCAACATTACTCAAATTCATAGATGCAAAACAATATATCTATACCAACTTAACATTACTTACCAATTACTCTTGCAAGTCATGGTCTCCTTCATGAAAATTCTCTAAGAATGGCTTGACAACCCATATACACTTCATGGAAAGTGCCTTTTAATATATTACGAACAAATTCTATCAAATTAGTCACAACATTATTAATCAAATGAAAAGTGCTTAGCTATCAATCAATTATGCAATGTTAGGTGATATTTAAATCACAGAACTTCTACAGGAACTTAGAGAACACCAAAACTCTAATCATCAAACTGATAGATCACTGCACCATGTGCACATTGTCTTAGCTTCTGCTAATGAAATTGATATAATACTTCTAAATGTACTCATAAAGCACATAAAGATATTTTATCATCGAAACGACCAATAAATGCACTAAGTGTATATTGTGCTAGCCACTGCTAAGACATTCGAAATATTATTAATAAAAGAACTTACATCGTAATTCTTGTTTGGGCATTAGGCTCATTTTATGTCAAAAATGTACATAAAATATTACACAATTATATATCAAATCATACTTTTAACATAATAGATAGTTGATTAGTTAATTTTTTTAGCTATGAGAACCAAAATAGGCTAATGAATGCTACTCTCAATCCATGGGAACTAGTTTCCACAAGCAGATTGAGTGATTTTCACGTCTACATAATTCTTGGACAGAGACCGTACCAAGTCCATTATGGAATTCCACTACCCAACCAACTAAAGAGTTCCAAAGACCACACAAGCTCAAATACCAGATTCCTCTTGGCACTGTCCTACCCATCCTTCTAACAGTGTCCCATCTATGAGGAATTTCGGGCCTCCTCCAATAGGCACCAAATCAATAGAGTTTCCTCAGGATTTTTACCCTCTTCACCATTTTGGATAACTCTTCTCCCTTAATGAGATCATTAATCTCTAGGGAGCGGAAATCCAAACACAGAAGTGCCATCAACCCCTTTGGGAAAGCAATCGCCATCATCCAATGGTTTACTTGTCTTTCACAACTGTTTTTCATGTAAAATTTATCTTTTCGCACTCTTTCTTGCAGTAATTTACATAATGATCCATATGCACATTATCATTAACAAAAGAAACATTCATGTACACCATGAATTTATACTCAACCCTCAACGCGGGTCCACAATATCTAGATTGACAAAGAACATAAATGACATAGATGTTGTATGTATTCTAATTTCCAAGTAACACAATCATTCATATCACTTAACATTATACGTACTCATTTACAATTGCAATTCACATTGCAATGTTTTACCTTGACAAGTTTTCTTGTTGCCATTAAGCTACCCCTGCCTAATCCCATCAACAACATTAGTCAAAAATTTGCATCATTTAACAAGTATTCACTTTCCAAATCATTTTGGTTTCATTCATACAATACTGTCATGCATAATAGTTGTTGGAGAGGTAAATCCCCTCTACGGATAGAGGCGATCCCTACTAGCCCAGAATGGGTCTAGCAACAATCAATCAATGCTACTGTGCAAGTTCCTAATTGCAATTAAAAGAGAGGCAATGAACACCTACTTGGATTCCAACGCTATTGTTTGATGAAGAGATGCCGCTCTTGCTCCTTTGCTCTGGCCGGTCACGATCCTCCACGATCTCCGTGAATAGATACCTGCACACACGAAGAGAAAGACAAACACAAGCGTGAAATCTAATAAAAGCAATTATACATCAGTCAGAAAGGATGTAATTCACATTAACCATTACAAAGACAAATGAGAATGGAACCATAACAGTAGTCATCTATTATTAAATCAATAACAGAGAAAGGTACAACCAAAGTTCTGACGCTGAGTCCTTCTCTAGAGGGTCCAGCCAACAAGTCTCTTAAGCATTCACCCTTGGAGGTAGATTCTCCCAAGACAAAAGCTCTCTCTCACACAAGCAATACTCACAACCTTCCTTAAGCTTCCTCTAGCAAAACCACACTTGTCACACCAACTACCTACTAGCAGCAGCAATCCAAGCACTATGAATTCCACACTATCCAAACTAAAACTAGCTGCTCATGGCAATGGTGGAGGTTTAAATAGGAGAAGGAGTCTCCATGAATGGTGGGAGGATGAGCTTATCTCCAAGGAAGGTGGCTCAAATGACGAACATACATGCCATAGAAAGGAGGGCGACATTTACAAGGCCAACAACCAGGTCTAGAGTCATCTGGAAAGCCGGCTGTTAGAACAAACTCACCCAAACTGGATCAGCGCGGGTCCATAACTGCACTGGAGCACTGACATCACAGCTGAATAACAAAGAAGGTCATGTCAGCGCGATCAGATATGAATAACAAATGCGCTGGCTCATGAAATTTGATCAGCACGGGAAACATGTGTTCTTCCGCGCTGACAGCGCATTTGGTCTGTTATGGAGCGCCCTTCAGCGCGGTTATTTGGCCAAAAGTCGCGCTGATAGCAAAATCTTTGGAAAAGTGGGTCATTTGGCCAGATTAGAGAGCATGAGCATGATTGATTTGAATTCATGACATAGTAGGGAGACTGACAGGGAGACAGTGACAAATTACTGCGTAACAGATGCCCCCTAAAGCATGAAGCCTGAGAGAGTGGGAGGGGTGAAATGCTTTACAAAACTGTTGAACTGGAACGCCACCAGGAAGGACCTGCACGAATGTACAACTAATATCTCGATTACATGTAGTCTAGGCATGGGCGCAGCCATCCAAAAGACATACGAAAGAGCCAAGAGAGTTACAACCAGTTCTTCTGACCCAACATCATCCTCTCAGCAAGTAAGCCCTTCTTCACCTCATGCAAAGCTTAGATCACCCAACACTATGATGTTGCCTCAAGAAACCAACAGCAATTCCTTACAAGATGCAAAATTCCAGCCCCCGGATCTTAGGGATGAGGGATCCATATATAGATATCTGTAAGGGAGATGAGTGAGCTTGTGATTTTATTACTGTCTTCCCTTTGATAGTTCTTGCTTCCACTTGGAGATTTATGATCTCTTACTCATCCTTGGTCGAATTCAGAGAGGCAAGTGTCACAGGAGAAGTTTCTGGAAGATTCCATGCCTCTCCACCTCGTGGATTGACACTGCCATTTGTCACTTCTCGCCCATCACACCCCATAGAAGGGATTTTCGAAATGCAATGCACCCACAGAGTGTACTTAGGTGAGATGCAACGCACTTTGCCTATGGAGCAGGTGAAATGATCCTGTTTTGACCAGTTCTGAGTAGTTTTTCATGGAGAACTTCTGGGAGAAGCTGTAATCAGTTGACCTTGTTCCTTTAGGGGTTAGAACGACACTTTTAGGGACTTAGGAGCCCTTGGTTTATGGACATTTTATGCTTGCGGTTGCAGTGCCCAAAAATGCCTATAACAGTTGCCCCCTAAAGCATGAGGTTGTTAATCTTTTTTGATGTCGGGTGAAATGCTTTATCATGAGGATCCGAAGTTCTTTCAAGCTGGGAGGAGACCTGTAATAAGATACAATAAAATACATTATCTTCATAATATTTTCATGATCTAGCTAAGGCGGGCATTCCCATGCTCAGCTTTATAAATTCATTTTCATGTACATAGGACAAACAATCGTCTGAGTGTAGACTGGTGATTCTGGTAGAGCCATCATCCCTTTGATTGGATGATTATCTGTACAACAACGATATACATTTGATGTCTTTATTTCCCTGAATATATATCGTAGCCCGGATGGATGAAACTAGATCCGGGTTCTTCAATCTCGTTCGATCTTCACTCGAAGTACAATTCGATCCATGTGAGAGATGTTCTGGAGTTGAACATGGAAAGACATCGCCTAATTACCAGCCAATGATGTAAGCTATTAACAGGCGTGAGAGGAATCACCGAAAATGATAATGACCCTCAAGGTACTGCAGTACAATTCACGTGGTGTGAATAAAGTACTTGGTATCGAACACCACGCAAAATCTTTCGGTCGAAGGCCATTGATGTAAACTTGTCGTCGGAAGTGAGAAACTTGCCATTGAGGCATGCAAGCTTCAAAGTACTGAAAGGGGTGTCCCTAGATCAACTTCTTGGATAATGAGCTGATGTCGACAAGAAGCGATCCATCATAGGAGGGCCTTAATGAATCCCACATCAATGACACGGAACGGAGCAAATGATTTTAGTGGAGGTGAAAACGATCTGGTGATATAAGGTTCAGGGTGGCGGTCATGAAAGAATGGAACGTAAATGTATTGCAGCGGGTGAGACATAGGTGAATTCTCTGAGTGACTTCTCCTGAACATATCGGCGACACTGACGTGATGGATTGGTAACATTAACCCCAAATGTGGATGGTGTGATGGGACCATGGTGATGTGGCCGGTGAATGAAACAACCCAACCCGACTTGGATGCGGAGTGAAAGTGTCATGTTCAAGAGCAACTTGCTACCAACAAAGTTTCTTCCAATTTTCTTCCCAATTTTTCCCCAGTCATTGCTGACCAGTACCTCTTTATTTTTTTCAAGCTTGAGGAGGATAACATATTCTTTTTCTATAATTTGCCCTTCGGGCAAACCCATTACTATGTTTTAACAAGCCTAGCGATAGTGCAACTTGTTCTTGTCTGCTATGGACAAGTTTGTTGCTATTAGGTTTTAACGAGTTTAACGACAAAGACGGTCCTTTTCAATTTTAGAGAGTCTGAAAAGGAACGTAAAGGAAACTCCAAAATTCCTTTTTCGTCATCTAATCCCTTAAGTCCGAAAAAGTATAAACAAGCGCTCGATATTTTTATGTAATAATCCCTCAGGTCCAAAAAGATTAAAATCTAAAGGAGGGATAGCACTTCTGGTCCCTTTAACAAGCTGGAGAGGCCAATGGCTCGGCAATCTTTCCATATTTTACAAGTCAGTTGAAAAGAGCTTAAAGGAGACTCGTTTTTTGAGGAACGAGTGATAAAATTGGGTAGCAGTTGATTCCAGGTAAGGTTTGGAATTTTCCAATCACAGCAGTGTTACAAGGATGGCTAGCGAGATCACTCTTCGCAGCTGTTCCTCAAAAGGGATAAACAATCAAGTAGAGGTGAATGATCGACCAATACAAAGTGGAGGTGATGATGAGAGCACGACCAAGGCTTTAAAGGCTGAAGTACTACATTCACGATGGTTATTTACTGGGAAATAGTTCATTTTTTAATGAGCTTAAACGTGGGGAGAAACATTTGCTCGTGACTTATTTTTATTTTTTAACGAGCTTGAACTATGTGCTAAAACTGCTCGATACAACAATAATTTCTTGAGTTTACCATAAATAGCTTTGTTCTTTCAAAGATTGTACTGCATTTTCAATCGCTTCATCAAAATAGTTAGAAATGAACAATATATGTTTGAAAGATGAGTTAGAACACTAATATTTTACTCGAGTTACGTAAAAAGTAATTTAAAAGTGCTTTTACCTCTCATTTACCCATTTCATTTGAACTCTGGCTTGTTGGAGTTTTGGAGGTGCTTTCCACCATTTGATTTTCATCAGCTAATTCTGGGAGATTCTGTGGACGATTCGCGGCACCGTCCGGACTAGGTAGGAGCTAAACCTGAGCCCTTTCATTTCATGCTTTCCATTTTGCACTCTGAGCTTGATTTCTGGTTTTTCTGAGCCTCTGGGGTTTGAAAAACTCACCCTGGCTTGAGCGCACCCCTTTTGTATCGAAAGGTGCATTGGATGTTAGCCTATCTACCGGCCAACTGACATGCAACGCACTCATAACACTACTGTAGGTGCGATGAGTGCAAGGAAGGAAATTTATGCACAGTTTTTTATGGAAATTTTGTCTGTTTCTCACCAAATCAGGATCTAACTCTTCTCTTGTTTGTTTTCAGAGATTTTTTGGAGCAAGATGACTATTACATGGAGAGGACGTGAGCATGAAGAAGAGCACATGCTTTCTTTACATGATCCGGTTACAGTAAATGCACAACGGAACTGTGGCTTGCTGAAGTTTTTCCGCATTTCTATCATGAGACAACAAATCAACTTGCTGCAGTATTTGCTCGATGCTTGGGATCCTACCATCCAGGTGTTCCAGATTAGGGGCAAATCCATCCCCTTGACTGTAGTGGACATCTATTTTTGGACCGGCTTATCGAGGCGGGGTGCCCCCATCTCTTTATCAGGTTCGGCCTGAGGAGGTGAATCTGTGAGAGACTATGTTCGCAGGTATTGCAGAGAGGGATCTCAGCCGAGTAAAGATGGCAAGATCATCATCTGAGATGTCACTGATAGGTCCTTAAGGACTATTCTGTTCACTTTTGGTAGGATGGCTGGTGGTGCGGCTCTTCATGTGGCCAATTGATCTTATATGCAGTAAGCCTTAGAATGTCTCCAACTGAGGGTGTTCAACTGGTGTGACACAGTATTCGTTGTGATGAAAGAATAGTTGACCAAGGTGAAGAGTGGGAGACTAAAGAACTTTGGATATGGTTCTATATTGACCGCCTTCGCCTTGGAAAAGATACCACTGATGCAGCCGTAGTATATTGCACTCGATTTACCTCCACCGACTGAAACACGTATGCAGAGATGGGTTGACCATATGTCTAGTTATGCTGGCCAATCTCAGATTTCCCTTTATGATACCTTCTTCGGGTGGTTTGATCGTTAGGAGATGGTTTATTCCGAGTATCCATATGCTGGTATGGACTTCCGGGGTGACCCTGATTTGGTACTGCCGGCTGGCGAACAGTGGGGTGCCAAATTGGTAAATTCTTTGACCATATTCCTATTTATCGTTTTTCTTTTATAATGTCCTTGTGCTCTAATTATTTGTCACCATTGGTCACCGTCCCTGTTACCCCTTTCCCACACTTTGGAGGACTCATTCCGGGACCTGTGAGCAGTGACATAACTTAAAAACACTTGCATTATGTTCCCCTAAGTATGGACTTCATGTGCCTTGAAGACATCTCCTACAAAATATCCCTCAAAAGTGCCTTTTTTCCATTAACGCGGGTCCACAATGTACTACCCGCGCCAATGAAAGAAATCCTCAAAAGAAGGCGCGCCAGTTGGCGCTCTGCCTTAGAGTTACACTTGCGCCAACCGAGTTTGGAAAATATTTTTAACAAACGCGTGCCCAGATGTTTTTTCCATTCAAATCATGAAGTTTTTTAGGATAATGCTAATCTCTTGGATGTCGAGATTCATCATCTATCCCTTACATCTATCCACAATGGCTTTTTGGGGATAATGCCAATCCATAATGGGTGTCTTGATTCATTGTATCTTCTTCCCCTCCTCCATCTATAAAAGCCTGTCCTCATGCATTTGACAAGCTAGTGATAGTGCTAGTTTTTGAGTGATAGTAAGAGTTTTGGAGCATAGGGAGATTATACTATCAGAAGTCTGAGCTTTGCATTCATAATCAAAGAGAGAGAAAGGCTTGTTGCAAGACATATGTAGTTGTTCGCCCAGCCAGAGGAGGGATTCAATGTCAGAACCTTGGTTGTACTTTTCTCTGTTGATTACCATTAATAAAAGACTATCATTATGGTTCCGATCTTATTGTTCATTATGATAATATTTGATCTATATCTTTTCTGACCTATATATGGTTGTATTTAGTGGATTTTATGCTTGTATTCGCTTCGTTCTTTGCATGTGTAGGTATCCATTCGCGGAGATCGTGAGGATCGTGACCTGCTGGAGCAAGGGAATGGGAGTATCAACTCTTCCACAACACTAGCGTTGGACTTCAGGTTGGTTCTCATAATCCACTTTCAATTTGCAACTAGGAACTTGCATGATAGCATTGATTGATTGTTGCTAGACCCATTTTGGGCTAGTGGGATCACCTCTATCCGCAGAGGGGATTTACCTCTCCAGCATGACTCATGACACAACTTGATATGAGAGTGTTGGTATGCTCATGCTGTTGCTGGTCTGCATGTCGAGTTGCAGTGCTGCTAAGTGATGGGTGTGATCTTGGTGTAACATAAATTCACCTCCACATGGAAAGGTGTGCAGGGTCTCCGAGAGCCTTAGTGTTCACTTGATGTTGCATGCACATGTTTCTCCTTTTCTGATACTTTGGCATGATTGGCATGTTCATCTGTTTGTGAAAATCACTCCTTACATGTTCATCTGTTCGTGAGCACATCTCCTTGTTCGTCCCATGTGTCATCGCGTCATTTCCTATCCATGTACCTATATCTGAGATCACTCATGATGGGACGACATCAACTCTATAAACCTCATAGTCTTACATGATTCATTGTTGTTCAATTTTGGCTGCAGGTGACTAGGAAAGAGGACAAGGTTATGAAACTGCACAAGGCAAGTTTTGAGCTGCATTACGGGATGTGGGCACTGTTGGTGAAAATTATGCAGAAGTCACTAGGATACTAAGATGGGAAATTCGGATCACGAGTGACTATTTGTGGGATCTGGATCACGAGTGACTATCTGTGACATCCCATTAGGATATAAGTTACAAATTCATAGCCTGTTAATATTACAAGACTATGGAATGAAGTATATTATAAGGAATTCTTTCTAGAGTAATAAAAGTTTTGCGAGTGACTATCTGTGACATCCCATTAGCATATAAGTTTCAAATTCATAGCCTGTTAATATTACAAGACTATGGAATGAAGTATATTATAAGGAATTATTTCCAGAGTAATAAAAGTTTCTCTTTATGCTTGTTAAACAACTTTCATTTAATTTTAGATGTTTGTTTTTAAATTTTCACAATGATCCAAATGCATTTAAAGAAAACTTTAGAGGACAAATGATTCCCTGCAAAGGAATGAAATTATGGAGATATACCATTGTTATTGAAAATACTTACTTGGTAAATAATTATATAGATATGCTAATGTTCTTGAAAATACCTACTGGGTAAATAAAGATTGTCTTGAAGTATACATAAGATTGTTCTCCAATAATGTAACGTATGAATTAATTCCAAAACTAAATAGGAATGTTCTAAAAAAATAATTGACTCTTCGAACAGCTAGCTAGATGGTGATATTCCCTTTAAATTCTTGAAAAGAAAACATTC
This sequence comes from Pinus tabuliformis, assembly GCA_031772625.1. Taxonomy (NCBI): domain Eukaryota; kingdom Viridiplantae; phylum Streptophyta; class Pinopsida; order Pinales; family Pinaceae; genus Pinus; species Pinus tabuliformis. The sequence goes on from CM062807.1 coordinate 1,148,890,895, forward strand.
CCACGTTTTTACTAGGGATTAAACTTTAGTTTCAATACAATATATGAATGAGTAAAGAATTGTATCCATGCAGTAGTAAATACACTTTTGGGTTAACAAGAGGTTAAAAAATGATATTCAAACAGGAAGAAAAAGCCTTGTTGATACTAGAAATTTCAATTCTCCCTTTCTTGCAACTTCAAGAACCTTTCTACAAAGGATTAGCATGAACCAAACTATTATATCCCAGATTTACTCCTCTTCCACTCTTATTGGGATAGCAAGGAAGTGGTTCTGGGTGAATAAATATCTCGTACTTGAGAATTAAAAAACAAATCTACATAATTAACCATTCAAGGCCCTCATAGTCAAGAAGGAATGAAAGATTGTGATATGTAAATTTTACAGGAAACTAGAAGTTGTAAAAATAATGAAAACAACATTGCTAACTCATTAATGAAGACTATGTGGAGTAATCAGAGTTTCAACCTCTGCAAGTATGCATAATAATAATCATGGGAATAATTAATAACATTTAAAGGAAAACAAAAAAATTGTGTCCGAGCCCCCATTAGCATTAAGTCACATAAAAAGAATTAAAAATTTCATATGCTTCAAACCGTGCAAATTGTACTACTGTAACAAGGGTTTCTCAACCCACATATTAATTACAAAAGACAATCTTTTAAAATAACTTTTATCGTGAAGGAAAGGACAAGATTCTATCATTTTCTCCTATTATGTTGTATTTAGTCCTTGTTGGCATCCGGGCTAATCGTTTTCCAATTTTCTATAGTTAATTTTTGTAGCCGGGTATGTCGAGACCATAATCATTTACCCCTTCTGTTGATAAGATAAAAGAGTTGCACTCTCTGAGTTTATATAAAAGTCATTTTTCATAAGTTTTCTTGTTATTGAGGTTATTAGTGTAACTATTGGAAAATTAGTAAATGTTATTGTCTGTAACTTGGCTTATTACATGATTTAACAATTCCCATTCTATTTAGAAAGCTCTGAGCATTATTCAAATCTAGCATAGATGCTCTTAACTATTCATTTATGTTTAATAATAGTTGAACCTTTTACATATTTCCAACTACAGTAATCACACATAGAAATACTTGAAATCTGTAGATAATAACGTCTACATTTTGGATTAAAAGAAAACATGTCCACCCTATCTCTAATATCAAAATAATCTAATAATAGGTATGCATGGCTTTAAGGTTAGACATACCTTGCCAACTGAATTGAATACAAATATTTTAATCTTGTCTTGCCTCCCAACCATGTGACTCGCACTATGACACCCTATGTTTCAACCTGAGCTATCCTTTTGGGTTTCTCTTCAAGAACCCTAGTCTTGAACAACAATAGCTATCTGGTCATGACCAGAGTTAACCAGCATAGCCAATTTTATTTCTTTAAGTGCTCCTCAACTCACTTCTTCTTCCTTTCATACCTCAGATGCCCACATCCTCTTGATCCTCTGGAATAAATATTCCATAAGAGTAGTTAGGGTTCGGTAACCACCCAACCTAACGTTTATTGAGAAATAAAATTTTCACACTTTAAACAAATACATTATCATTTAGTCAAATAAAAAGTTAGGTTGGGAAGTTAAATCAATTTCAGTTTTTTTTAAATATAGTAAATAAATATTTACATATATGGGGGACATCACATCTCCCCCGTAAGATTGAACATCATCTTGATGTTCCTTAATGGGAAATAACTATGGACAAACCTCCCTCATAGTCCTTTCATCGTCCTAGGTGGCTTCTTCAGGCCCAAAGTGCTGCCACTGAATTTTAAGGTAGGTGATAACTCGCCTCTGTAGCATTACTTCTCTCCGATAGAGTATACCCTTTCGTTCAACTAGTAACTCTCCTTCCAGTTTGACCTGTATACGAAAATAAAATAAAATCCATTAGTCATTGAATGAAATCAAAACACATTCAACAATATGAATTTTTTTTCTTTTATATATATATAAAGGCAGGATAATTTTAGAATTTGAACTTTTCTCACTCACCTAAATGTCCTCCCAATTTATTATGTGTTTGGGGTCATAGATATATATATATATATGTATGTATATATGTATATATGCTAAAACATGAATAACATTGTGCACACGAATATGGATGGGTAAGGGGAGTTGATACATCACACGTCCAATTCGTGTTAGAATTTGAAAAGGATCACAGAATTGAGCTACTAAATTGGTGCATTCATTCCATTACAGAGTACTTTTCTTGGCCCGAACACGAACATAAACATGATCCCCCACCTAGAATTCTCGAAAATTCCTTTTTCAATCATCGAAATTGTTTTGATAGCCTTGAGTAGCCTTTAAGTTAGTTCATACTTCTTTAACACTCTCTTCCATTTCTGCTAGCATATCAGGCCGTAACATTAACTTATCTTCTAGGCCACCCAAATTTTAGGTACTCATACATTTACAACCATACATCACTTCAAAAGGACTGATCTGTAAAGAAGACAAATAGTTGTTTTTATATGCAAATTCCACTAAATGTATATACTCTTTCCACTTAGATGGTTATTGCATAACATAAACTTGAAACATGTCTTCCACCACTTGGTTTAATTGTTCAGTCTACCCATCCATTTGAGGGTCGTAGGAAGTACTAAAATGCAGCTAAGTTCCCAACCCTGCAAACAAGGCTTTCCAAAAAGATGATGTAAAATTTACATTACAGTCTAAAATTATAAGTTTTGGTATATTGTGCAGTTTAAAAATAGTTTGCATAAAGATGTTAGCGATCTGTACTGCCTTATACGTAGATTGCATAGGTATGAAGTGCCCAGTTTTTCTTAACTTATCCACCACCACCATTATGGAATCATTCTGTTTCTTTGACCTGGTCAATCCAGTTATAAAATCAATGGAAATGACTTCCCATTTTCATTCCGGAATAGGTAATGGATGTAGTAACCCAGCTGGGTAACAATGTTTTCTTTTGACTTGTTGACATTCCAAATAGTGGGCCAAATACTGTGCCACCTCTTTTTCCATGTTTAGCCAGAAGTATTCCCTCCTAAGCACAGTTATCATTTTCTAATATCCACGATGACAAACATAAAGGACTTTGTGGTATTCATCCAAAATTAAATTTTTAATAACTCTTATATTAGGTACATACACTATTTCCCTATAGATCAACATGCCTTCTTCATTGATTTCATATCCAAGTTGTTGTTCCTTTCTATTCGGAATTTTATTCTACTGCCATAGAATGTTATGAAACCAGCTCACAAAAAGATAGAAAAGAGAGATCCACGCCTTAGAATTCAGCCTCTTCGAGGGGGCAACCTCCTTTACATTACATAAATGAACAATTCTTGAATGATACAAATGACAAAACCTCCTTTCTATATATAGGAGTCTAAGGAGTCACAATATAATCCAACCGACCTAACAATAATAATATAAAGCCACAAAAATAAAAATAGAGGGATTCTATGGGGCATAGAAATAACAATATGGGGGTAATAAGGGCACAACAATATAAATAGGGGGTATAACTACAATAGTAATGGGGTAATCACTAGTATTATAGGGACCCAACATGCCCCTCTCCTTCAAAAAATTGTTGTCCTCAACGCTTGAGCAGTTCTGGATACTTCTGCATAAAATTCTCATCCTCCCATGTGGAATCTTCAGCGGATAAGTTCTTCCACTTGATAAGATACTCTGAAATTGATCGATTTCGTAGCTGTCGAGTTCTTATTTCTGTGATTGCTTCTGGTTCCAATATAATTTTTCCTTCCTCGTCAAGTTCTGGCAATATTGTTTGAATTGGGAGCTTGTCACCTATAACCTTCTTTAAACATGAAACATGGAAAACTGGGTGCAATCGAGAAGCTGCAGGAAGCTCCAATTTGTATGCCATAGTACCAATCTTTTCCAACACCTTGTACGGACCATAATACTTTGGTGATAATTTATTATCCTTCTTAGCTTGCTTTAGGGACATTTGCTTATATGGTTGTAGCCGTAGGAATACCCAATCACCTACATCAAAACTTCTTTCACTGCGATGTTGATCTGCCTGTTGTTTCATTCTATTTTGTGCCAACACGAGGTTATCCTTTAAGAGTTGGAGGACTTGTTGTTGATGTTCGATGTGATGTTCCACTGCCTAAACCTTAGAATTTTCTCTTAAATATGATGTGATGGATGGTGGTTGATACCCATAAAGTGCCATAAATGGGGTCATTTTTGTTGCTGTATGGAAGGAAGTGTTATACCACCATTCAGCTAGAGGCAACCATTTGACCCATTGTGTCTGTTTATCAGATACAAAGCAACGAAGATATCCTTCCAAAAATTTGTTTACTATCTCAGTTTTCCCATCAGATTGAGGATGATAAGATGAGCTATGAGCTAACTGAGTACCAAGACAAGAAAATAATTCTGTCCAAAAATTTCCAGTGAAAATGGGATCTCTGTCACTTACAATAATCTTTGGGTTTCCATGTAGCTTTTGAACTGTTTCCATAAATGCAGTAGAAACTGTACTGGCTTTAAATGGATGTGATAATGCACAAAAGTGTGCATACTTGGTAAGTCTGTCAACTACCACCATGATGACACTCTTTCCCTCAGACTTGGGTAAACCTGTGATAAAATCCATTGAAACCTCCTCCCAACGTTGGCTTGGAATGGATAAAGGTTGTAATAGACCTGGTGTCTTAATTGTTTCAACTTTATTTTGCTGGCAAACCAAACATTCCGCCACAAACTTTTGAATATCTGATTTAAGGCCATCCCAAAAAAATTCCTTCTTAACCCTGTGGTAAGTTTTTAAAAATCCTGAGTGCCCTCCTAAGGGAGAAGTGTGCAATTCCATAAGAATCTTTTGTTTTAGCTGGGAATTCTTACAGAGGTATAAGCGATCTTTGTACCATAACGAATCATTTTGCCAGCTAAATGTATCAGAAGTACTAGAATCTTGTTGTAGCTTTTGAATAAGTGCCCACACTTCTTCGTCGTTCTTCCATTCCTCCCTTGCTTTGTTTATCCAATCTGGTTGGATAATAGAAATGGCACACAACAATGCTTCCACATCCTCATCCTTTCTTGAGAGTGCATCTGCCACCACATTTTGCTTCCCTTTTTTGTAGATGATTTCAAAGTCATAACCCAACATCTTTGTGACCCACTTTTGTTGCTCTTCAGAGGATAATCTTTGTTCTAAAAAGTATTTAAGGCTATCATGATCCGTTTTTACCTTGAAGTGTCTTCCCATTAGGTAGGGTCGCCATTTCTTAAGTGCATGGAGTATTGCCAACATTTCCTTCTCATAAATAGCTTTGTTTAAAAACTTTCCCTTGATTGGACGACTTTCAAAAGCAATGGGTCTTTCATCTTGCATTAGAACAGCACCAATTCCATTTCCTGAAGCATCACATTCCACAATAAAGGTTTTTGTGAAGTCTGGCGTAGCTAAGACCGGTGCTTGGCACATTGCCTCTTTAAGATGTTCAAAGGCCTTTGTTGCTTCCGAAGTCCATGAAAATGAATCTTTCTTCAATAATGTTGTTAGAGGTGCTGCTATTCTCCCATAATTCTTAACAAACTTGCGATAATACCCTGTCAACCCAAGAAATCCTCGCAGATGCTTTATGGATGTGGGGATTTTCCATTCCTTAATGGCTTTAATTTTGCTAGGGTCTACCTTAACTCCTTCATGAGATACAATATGACCCAAATATTCCACCTCCTGGACTCCAAAGAAACATTTGGATCTTTTTGCATATAATTGTTTCTCCTCCAATAGTTGTAACACCCTGTCAACATGTTCAACATGATCCTTCCAAGACTTTCTGTAGATTAGTATATCATCAAAAAATACTAACACAAATTTTCTAAGGAATGGTTTGAAAATTGAATTCATCAAACCTTGAAATGTTGAAGGTGCATTGGTAAGGCCAAAAGGCATGACCAAAAATTCATAATGACCCTCATGAGTTCTAAATGCTGTTTTCGGAATGTCTTCAATCTTCATTCTAATTTGATGATATCTCGAATGAAGATCCAACTTGGTGAAGTAAATTGATCCATGCAATTCATCCAGTAATTCATCAATAACAGGAATGGGGAACTTATCTTTAATAGTGAGCTTGTTGAGCTCCCTATAATCTTGACACATGCGCCATGATCCATCCTTCTTGTGCACCAATACTACTGGAGCTGAGAAAGAACTTTGACTCGGTTGAATTATACCAGCCTCTAGCATTTCTGCAACCATACGTTCAATTTCACTTTTTTGGACATATGGATATCTGTACGGCCTGATGTTTGGAGGAACACTTCCTGGAATCAGATGAATAGCATGATCATGATCACGCATAGGTGGGAGACCTTTGGGAGTCTCAAATACCTTGGAATGATTGTCCAGGAATTTTTGGAGATCTGGAGAAATAGATGATTCCAATGTGGAAACATCTAGCGAACATAATTGTGCAATTACACCTCTTTGCTCCTTTTTTAGAAGCTTTGTCATGCCATTAGAGCTGATTATCTTTCCTGGTTTCCCTGCAATACCCCTTAATTCAACTTCCTTTCCTTCCACAGAAAATTTCATGAAAAGTTCTTGAAAATTAAAAGCTATTGTACCCAAGGATTGTAGCCATTGGACTCCTAGTACAACATCAGCACCTCCCATTGGAATGGAAAGCATTGGGCTAGTCAATACATATTCTCCCATGGATAGCTTGATATTATGGCACTTTCCAAAACAATTTATTGTTCCTCCATTTGCAATCATCACTTGACACTCTGGTGCTAGATATAGGAAGCAATTCAATTCTTTTTCTATCCTACAATGAATAAAATTGTGGGTGCTTCCTGAATCAATCAACACTATTACCTTTTTCTTCTTGATTTGTCCTTCTATCTTGATGGTTTGAGGAGTGGTAATTCCTGCCAATGCATTACAAGATATGGTCGGATTTATTTGTTCTTCATCTAGGCTTTGTTCCTGGAATATATCCTCTTCTTTTGACCTTTCTTGCTCCTTTTCTTCTTCCTCTTCACAATCTATGTAGAATAATTTCTTCTCAGCACACTTATGACCTTTTGTGTATTTGCTATCACAATTGTAACAAAGCCCTTTTTCTCTTTTTTCTTCCAATTGTTGTGGTGTCAACCTTGTAGGTTTTGGAAGACTATGGGCAACAACACTTCCGTCTTTATAGTTGTGAACGGTATGCTTCCTAGTTGCCATAATTTTGCTTTCCATTTTTCTTGCTAACCTGAATGCCTTCTCTAATGAATCAGGTTCCCAAAGGCGCACATCATGTTGGATATTATCCTTTAAAGACCCTATGAACACATCAATCCTATGCTCCTCTGGAATATCTTTTACCCTTATGTTCAATTTTTGGAACTCCTCAATGTGCTCCATTATTGAACCCTTTTGTTTGAGACTTATCAATTGGCTAAAAAAAGTGTTGCTTTTTGTATCCTCATAATGTGCTATCAATTCTTCCGTAAAAATTGCCCAAGTGATAAAATTTTTACGAGAACAAAGCCATTGATACCATACAAACTGATTTGGTTCCAAATATAAAGTTGCCATACGTACCTTTTGTGTGTTTTGCACATTATTGAGATCGAAGAATTGCTCCATCTGTAATATCCATGTGGCGGGATCCTTGCCATCAAACTTCCTCATATCGATTTTTGGAACATGGTGAGTCTTCGATCCAACATTAGAGTCTATGGAATCATGATTAACATTTCTTTTGTTCTCATCATGAGTTTCCTTTACTACCTTTTCACCATTAGTGACCCTTTCTTGTAGCAACTTCTTCAAATCTTCCATCTTATCATCCATGCCATCAATTTTAGCGTCCATGCCATTCACCTTAGCTTCCATGCCATCCATCTTAGCTTCCATGCCCTTTATCTTAGATTCCACGCCATTTACCTTAGATTCCACGCCATTTATCTTAGATTCCATGCAACTTATCTTAGCTTCTGTTAGCTTTTGTGAGTGTGACATTTGTTGCACTTGTTCTTGTAATTTTGATATATCATGTAGCATTTCTTCCTCTTCTTCATGAGTCATGCTATAGCTTTCAGGTTAATTACTAGGTTTTTTCATTTTCTTTCCTCGGGGCATCAGTTACCGATAATAATGTTTTACTATGCCCTTTGAATTCTGTTAAACCAAGCTTACACAAAAATTAAAAAAAAAAACTACACACTTTTTTTCACTTTATAGAAGCCTGATATTGAATCTGATGTATCTCTGTAATTTCGGATCCTCCAATTCTAAAATTGCTACCTGACGTAGCCTTCTGCGTCCTCTTTCCAATGCCACAAGTCTGAGCCAAATTGGATTCTCCAAGGAAGAGTTATGTGAAATCTCCCACAGTGACTTGCTTTTAGACTGGTTCAGTAGAGCGAACTTGTACTACGTGCCACGAGTCCCTGTTTCAACCTTTGAATCTGAAACACACAAAAACAATACTACAGTCTGTCCTCTTTCTGTACCTTCTTACGAAATTTCAATCTGATCCCCAGAGAGAAAGTTATGACGATTTTCCCCAGGTCACCTGTTTTGAATGTAATTCAGGAGTCTGCAAAAAGACCAACTTCCTCAGATCATATCTCCGCAAATATCGCGCGAAAAGCTCTGAAATTTGGACCCAAGGTTCAGCGTGATTTCTTCTCAAATGGGTTTTTTTTTTGCGACTTCTGAAACGTCACAGAAAAAAAGTTATAGCGAAAATGCCACGATGACCTGTTTGGAGCAGCGAAACCCTAGAATCCAAAGCTCTGATACCAAATGTTATGAAACCAGCTCACAAAAAGATAGAAAAGAGAGATCCACGCCTTAGAATTCAGCCTCTTCGAGGGGGAAACCTCCTTTACATTACACAAATGAACAATTCTTGGATGGTACAAATGACAAAACCTCCTTTCTATATATAGGAGTCTAAGGAGTCACAATATAATCCAGCCGACCTAACAATAATAATATAAAGCCACAAAAATAACAATAGGTGGATTCTATGGGGCACAGAAATAACAATATGTGGGTAATAGGGGCACAACAATATAAATAGGGGGTATAACTACAATAGTAATGGGGTAATCACTAGTATTATAGGGACCCAACATAGAAACTGAGATTTCAGATCTTGTACTACTTGCTCCATTTAATCTTTAAAATTATTTTTTGCTTCACTAAATGATATTTCATTTAAGAAATTGGCCTTCCTACTTCATGCATCGGTGACATCGTTTTCTTTTCCCTTCAATTTTTTAATTTCAAAGGAGAACCTGCTTAGGAAATCAACCCAGTGAGCTTGCCTAGCATTCAAAGTGGGTTGTTTAAAGAAATTAGTCAAACTATCTTGATCTCTTATCAACAAATATTTCTTACCCACCAATTAATGTCACCACATTTTTAATGTGTGAATGACTATTGTCAATTCAAAATCATAGGCCGAGTACCTTTTCTCATGCTCCTTAAGCTTCGTAGACTTGTAAGCAATGACCTTGTGTTCTTAAATTAGTAAACCACCTATGCCTTCTTTTCTAACATCTATACATACCACATAATCTTTATTTGGATCAGCAATGTTTAATATGGTTATGGTGGTGAGTAGGTCCTTAAGTTGATGAAAACTCCTTTCGAAATCCATGCTCCACTTAAAAGCCTTTCCTTACTTTTGCAGTGATGTAATAGGATAGGCTAACTTGGAAAATCCTTCAATGAACTACCTATAGTATCCCCCTAAATCCATAAATGACCTTATATCAGTCACATCATTTGGTACCAGCCATACTAATATGGTCTTTATCTTTTCTCGATCTACAACTATTACATCTTTAGTAATGACATGACTAAGATATTGAATCTGTCATTTAAATAAATCACACTTTTTGTATTTGGCATATAGTTGATGTTCCTTTAAAACTTGGAGGAAAATATGTAGGTGCTCTTTGTTCTCTTCTATCATTCGAGAGTAAATGTGTATGCCATCGATAAAAATTTACACAAATTTATCTAAGTATTGATGGAATATGTTATTCATAAATCACATGAAGGTTGCAAGTGCATTTCTTAAGCCAAAGGAAAACACAATGAACTCGTAATGCCCATATCGAGTTTTAAAGGTTGTCTTTGCTATATCCTCCTCCTTGACTCTGATTTGGTGGTAACTCGAGCGAAGATCTATTTTTGAAAACTCGGATGCTCCTTTCACTTGATCAAACAACTCGTCTATGCGAGGAAGGGGGTACTTGCTCTTCATGGTCAACTTATTTAGTTGGTGGTGATCCATGCATATTCACATGCTCCCATGCTTCTTTTTAACAAAGTGTATCGAGGCTCCCTAAGGTGATACACATGGTCGAATATATTTATTTTCCAAGAGTTCTTGTAAATGTATTTTTAGTTTTGTTAACTCTAGTATGCTCATACAATATGGAGCTCGAGATACCGGAGTGGCCCCTGGTACTAATTCAATAATAAATCGATATTATTCTTTGGTAAAAATCCACGAATTTCTTCAGGCAATACATCTAAAACATTCTGCACTACCGGTATATCTTCCAAAGTGACCGACTCTTCTTTTGAGTTAGAGTACCCTACTTGTATTGCGCAAGACTCGCACCCTTTTCAGATACATTTTCCTAGTTGGGAGACTGTGACTGGCCTAAATTTTAAAGGTTTTATTATTCCCTCAATTTCTTCTCTCTTTCCTTCCTCATTCATATAATTAATAGTTTTAATTTTATGATTAATAAGAGATGAGTGTTGTTTCAACCAATTCATGTTGATTAAGATATCATATGATACAAAGGGCAATACATTCAAATCTACCATAATAGTCTATCTTGTTGTCTGTAGAGGAGATTTGCTAACCTTGGCCAACACTCTTCTCTTAGCTCCCATAGCTAATTAACTAACCAAGGAGCTTTAAAACTAACAGCTTGTAAACAACATTGTTGTAAAATTTTAAGACTAATGTAACTCAATGTAGCTCCAGGATCAATTAAAATAGATATAGCTTCATTGAATATTTTACCTTCAAATTCTATCATAGTCGGATGGTACTCCACCTGATGATCTTCCATAGCAGCATTGATTTTTGGCATGCTTCTGGCCACTTCTCCTATTGTTGATGCTTCTTGAATTTGTGCCACCCGATCGGTCCCCCATGGAGTGTGCGAAATGTTTCACCTAATGAGGTCCTACCATCCCTAACACTCTAGCGGGGGTCTAGCTGACATCTCTACTTCAGTTCTTACTGACTCTTCATTTATTTTTGCCTCACTAGCAAGTTTGGACTTGTGTTGATTTCAATCTATGTTTATGTGTATCTGTCTTGTATGCCGTTTATTTATCATGAACTTATTTAATTTATTGCTCGAAGAAAATTTACTTCCCTTTTTGTATTCCATTAGTTCCTTCCCCTTTCGACTTACTTTTGTCATAACAAATTCTAGCCTTTTGTACGACCTCATTCATGGTCTTCAGGGTATCAAAATCAAGGCGCTCTTTCATGAGCAGTGGCAAGCTACTGATAAACTCTTGTACCTTAGCCTTTTATTCCCTATATATGGAATATATCGCAATAAAGATGTAAATTTGGTTATGAACTGATCCATATATAATTGACCCAATTGAAGGTCATGAAACTCCTTGACCTTCTCGTCATAAAATATTTCGGTCAGATATTGTTCCTTAAAATATCTTCGAAAATTCTCCCAAGTTATGCTCTTCTCATTTACACACTGGACTATCTTTACCTCCTTCCACCATAGGGTGGCTTTTCCCTGTAACTGAAAAATTACCAACCAAGCTATAAAGTGTAAATCATATTCGTACAACTAGAATTACTTGTTCATGTTGATGAACTAGGCCTCTACTACCTCGTCTAGTTCACCGTCAAAGAGGGGAGGCTTTATCTTCTGGAATTCTCCATGTAGTTCCGCCTTTTGCTTTTTTTGCTTGTTATGTTTTGACAAGTTACTAGATTCTTCTTCCTCATTCTCTTCACCACCTTCATTTTCTACCATCTCAGTATGAAATTCTTGTTCTTGAGTCATGTTTCCTTGTTTAGGACTCAGAATTGTTGTCACTGGTTCTTTCTGTCCGATAGAATTTTCATGATTTTTTTCTATTCCTACATTAATCGCTCATTGTATGCCTGTAGTCTAGCCGTTTCTGCCTTTAACTCTTGAATGGTTTCTAAGATGGCAGTGTTAGTATTTTGTAGTTCCTCTCCTAGTTGTACCCATACCTCAAGGTTGGTCTCCTGTAAGGTTGCTACTCCTGTTCCCATCAACGTTTGGTGTGGTATGGTTCCCATTCTTCTCATACTAACTACTTTCTACTTTTCTCTATGTTAATCACAAATTTTGTTAATCCTTAATTTCTAGAGGCCTTAGTTTTGTAACCTAAATGCTCTGATATCATATGTCACATACCCATATAAAAAAATTTAACATACAATTATTTATGGGATCATTATGAACCTACTAATTAACAAATCATTCTAAATATATAAAACTCACAAGTTTCAATGCATGCCAAATTCATAATAATTAAAATCCTTCTGCATATAATTGTGGTCAAGGTACAAAGGTTATTTATAAAGGTTCTATGGAATGATTTCATGTCTAACATAAATATTTTCTTTCACCCTATGCCACTTATCTAGCTTCCTAAGCTTATTGTCATTACATATTTCGTTATACAACTGAATTATTGTCTGCTACAATGCTGGTACTATCCATTTATGGTGCTTAAATATGGGATGACCGCCTACCTAGAGATCCTAATTCGCCTCCTCTAGAATCCCCTCTGCAATGGAAAATTGTCTCTTTCATGTGTGGTTGAACGTGGCACATCAATGGCTCTCCTTGGTTTTGCACATCGAACATTGGAGGTTACTTTCCGCAACTCTATGCCCTAGCTAGGTGAGAAAATGGATTACTTGTTGCATTTTTTTTTGCTGGTTCAACTTGGGCCCCTATGTGGAGTTTTTCGCCTATGAGTAAACCTATGCCCATGTCTAATGTCGATTTGTATGTAGATTTGGACTGGTGTGATTTCTCCACTAACCCAGTGACTTGTCTCACCCTACAGCTCTTGTTGTAAATTTATGGTAATTTCAAACACAAAAGAACAGAGAACAAAGCTCTGTTTTCTCCACAGGATCTTAACACAGGGAAGTTAAATTTTTCTGAGCAGACAAAGTTTTCAACACACATGGAAACACTATGTATTCATTAATAAAAAAACCTGTTACAAATTCTTCGTCTGCCAGAGGGATTCTCCAAGAACTTCCACAAAACAAATTACTCTGTTTCAACTCCAAAAATTTATTTTTACACTAGTGTGTGTAAAAAAAAATTTACATTTACTGCTGTAAAATTTCTTACATTCCTATTTTACATTCAACAAAAAAAACTTTTTCTCGCGCTACTGCGCATATTACATTTCATACATTGCAATTACCAAAAAAATATTTCATTTGCTCTGTGCAAATTACACACTACAGTGGGTTTAAAAAACCCTTTTTTTCTTTTGCATACGTGTTGCTGCATATTCCAAACTCCAAAACCAAAAAAAAAACATTACATTGCATATGTTAAAACAACAAAACAAAAACATATGATTTTTACCTTTTCTTGTCCTGTAAAACAAGAATTACATCCGTGCAAAAAAACATTAAAATTAAAGACTTTATCTATGCTCATACCTCCTATGAATAAAACACTTAAAGACTTTACCAAGACTTACCTATCGTAATAAATTCATTTATTACTTCAGCATGGTGAAAAATTAATTTCTCGTCGTTTTACTGATAAACTGGCAGTCAACCAAAAATTTACTCCACGCAAGTTCAAATGATGCAGGTCCATTGATTTAATCGGACGGTGACGACGATATCGGGAGGCCCTTCCTTGCTGAACTTTACCGTCCAGGGAATGGGTGGTTTTGAAAAGTTAGCTCAGACACGTGGCAGCTGGTCGGTGTGTTCGGAGCCCTCCTGAAAAATACCACTGGTGCATGAAGGCGATGTGATATAAAACTGCCTGGTTTCCGGAATTAATACGTGCAGTTGAAATTATTAATATTTCAACATCCCCCTTAATTTCAATTGCTGGGTTATCATTCATACCCAGACATTTCCTCAAAAATTCAAAACTTTTTTTTCCCAATGGCTTGGTCAGAAAGTCTACAACCTGCTCTTGAGTCCTGCAATGTTGTAAAACAATTTCTCCATTGTTCACCAATTCCCTTATGTAGTGAAACTTTGTGTCAATGTGTTTCGTTCTCTTGTGAAACACGAAATTATTGGATAATGCAATAGCTGAGCTATTGTCACAAAAAATCATCGTTTCTTTCGCCTGCTCTTGGCCTAAGCTCCTTAAGGTTCTTCTCATCCAAACTACTTGACATGCTACTGCTGTAGCTACCACATATTCTGCCTCTTCTGTAGACAATGCTACAATAGGTTGTTTCTTAGAAGCCCATGAAATGGCTCCTGAACCCATGTGAAAAACATAACCGAATGTGCTTTTCTGATCATCTACACTTCCAACCCAATCACTATCATTGTATCCAATTAAATCTGAACATTCTGAAGTAGTATATAAAATGCCAAACCTTTTAGTACCTTTAACATACCTCAGAATTATGTTTGCTTCCTGCCAATGTGCTTCATTCGGCCTCTCCATGAATCTGGAAATTAAACTAATAGCAAATATTATATCTAGCCTAGTTGCAGTTAAATACATAAGGATGCCAACTATACTCTTGTACAAGCTAGGATCAAAATCCTTGTTGCTGTCCTCTTTGCGAGTTTTAATCCCATCATTGTGGGAGTGATTGCTGCCTTGTTGTCCTGCATATTAAATCTTTCCAACACTTCATTTACATATTTTTCTTGTGAGATAAAAATTCCATTTTCATTTTGATCTACTTCTATTCTTAAGAAGTATCTCAGTGAACCCATGTCAGTCATTTCAAATTCTTTCATGACTGTTTTGAAATTTTCAATGAGATAATCATCATTAACTATGAAAATAACATCATCAACATATAACACAACAATTAGTAATTTACCATCCTTTTCTTTGATGTAGACGGTGGGTTCTCCCTCACATTTTTCAAATCCATTTTCCAATAGATAAGAATTTGTTCTACTATACCATGCTCTTGGTGCTTGCTTCAGCCCATAAAGAGCTTTCTTCAATATGCACACTTTGTGCTCTTGGCCTTTCTTTTAATAGCCTAGAGGTTGTTCAACATAAACCTCTTCCATTAACACTCCATTTAGGAATGCTGACTTCACGTCCATTTGGTAAACTTTCCACTTGTTTTGTGCTACTATGGACAGCACTTCTCTCACGGTTTCCATTCTTGCAACCGGTGCGAAAGTTTCCTCATAGTCTCTCCCATACTGTTGCTTGTATCCCTTGACAACAAGTCTTTCCTTGTGCATTTCTATCGTGCCTTCAACATTACTCTTGGTCTTGTAGACCCATTTGACTCCAATGACTTCTTTTCCTTTTGGTAGTTCAACCAAATTCCATGTCTTGTTCCCTTCTATAGCATTGATCTCCTCATCCATAGCTTCTATCTATTTCTTATCCTTAATTGTTTCTTCGAAATGAACAGGGTCATCGACATGACAATATAAAGCAAACAAAGAGTTCATACCTTCATCATAAATGTCACTTAAATTTCTGAACTTATTGCCTCTTTCATTTGGTGTACTAGTGCTTGAAGAATCACTTCAATTTCCTCCTTGTGGTGTGATTGGAAAAGCACTTTCATTTCTCCTCAAGGGTGTCCCTTTCTGTCCTTGTGTTGGCGCTGCTGTTTGGGGATGCATTTCAGCCATCTCATCATCATCTTCATCATGAGAAAAAACGTTTTTAACATTCATCGTTTTCTCTGTGCTTCCATCCCAAGCTTGCTTCTCAATGAACTAAACATCTCTGCTCACAAAAAACTTCTTGGTAGATGGGATATAAAACCTGTAAGCTTTGGATTCCTCACTATATCCAATGAAAATACATTTTTCCCCTTTGCTGTCCAACTTCCTCCTTATCTGATCCAGAATGTGTGCATAAGCCACACATCCAAAAACTTTCATGTGGGTGACTCCTTTCTTTCTCCCACACCATGCTTCTTCCGACACTTTGTTCATCACTACTTTTTTAGGAAACATGTTTAAAATATATATTGCAAAGTGTATAGTTTCAGCCCAATAATCATTTGGCAAATGATTTTCCTTCAACATGCTCCTCCCCATATCCATGATTGTCCTATTTTTTCTTTCAGCTACTCCATTTTGCTGCGGGGTGTACCTAGCTGTGAATTGATTATGAATTCCATTTTCTCTATAAAACCGTAGAAATTCCTTGGACATATACTCGCCTCCTCTGTCAGTTCCTAGAACTTTGATATGCAGCCCGCCTTGGTTTTCCACAAGTGCTTTGAAATTCCGAAATTTTTCAAACACTTCACTTTTGTTCTTCAAGAAATAAACCCAAGTCTTTCTGGTGAAATCATCAATGAATGTTAGAAAGTATTGGCTGCCTACTAATGATGGATTTTTCATTGGTCCACATAAGTCTCAGTGGACAATCTCTAAGGGTGATTTTTCCCTTATGCTTTTCCCTGATGGAAAACTTTCTCTGTGTTGTTTCCCCAAGATACAACCTTCACAAAGGCTGTCCAGTTTCTCTATCAATGGTAATCCTCTTACCATTCCTTTTCTACTCAACAAGTTAAGACCTCCAAAGTTGAGATTTCCAAAACTCAAGTGCCACAACCAATTTTTATCTTTCAGTTCACTTTGGAAAGCCTCTTGGGTAACCACTACAATTACTTCTTTATTTTTCAAATCTGTCGTTATTCTGAAAGGGAACATCCTGTTCGTCATCATCTTCACTTCAGCAATACATCGTTTGCTGGGTTCTCTATCCATGATGGTGCATACATCATTCTCAAAGAAAACATTATACCCCTTTTGAACAAGTTCTCCAACACTTAAGAGGTTACATTTCATTCCACGAACATAATAGACATCTGCTATGGTTTTCTTTTCACCTTTCCTTTTAAATATTTTAACTTATCCTTTTCCCATAACAGAAATTTTACTATCAGTCCCAAGTGTGACTTGTGACTTCACACTCTGATCTAAAGCAGAAAACAAGGCTATGTTTCCTGTCATATGGTTACTGCAACCGGAGTCTAGAAACCATATATCTTCATTGTTTGTTTTAGTCATATTACAAGCTAATAGCACATTATCTTCGCTGATATTTTCTCTAGTGACATTTGCACTAGATCTATTATTCATATCATGTTGCTTCTTCCTACATTCATTGCCATAATGCCCATATTTTTTACAATAATAACATTGGACATTGAATTTTTCATACCTTTGTCCTTGAGCATGATATTGTTCACTTTGTTGGCTGCTGCCTTGGCCTTGGTTCTGATTTGGATAGCTGCCTCTTCCTTGAGAATTTGCTGGACTGTTCCTTCCACCTTTGTTCTGGCTTCTACCTTTTCCTCTTCCTCTCTTGTTTCCTCTGCCTTGACCTCTTCGTCTTCCAAAGGATATCTGGTCTTGAAGACTTGCTCTAGAGATGAGTTTTCATTTCTACTCAATCTCTGCTCATGTGTTATCAGTGATGCATGAAGTTCATCAACTGAAAAGTTTATGAGATCCTTTGTCTCTTCTATGGTGGAGACAATCACATCGATCTTTGAGGGTAGGACCCTCAATAGTTTCTCCACAATCCTCCTTTCTTCAAGAACTTCTCCGTGAGTCCTTATCTATGTGACCAGACCAATCACATGTGTGAAGAATGAGTCAATATTGTCTCACTCCTTCATGCAAAGATTCTCAAAATCTCTCCTTAGCAACTGTAGTTTTATTGTCTTCACTTTCTCCATGCCTTGATAGGTTGTCTTGAGAGTTTTCCATGCTTCTTTGGATTTCTTGGCTGCTGCTATCCTTGGAAACACACTCTCATGCACTTCTTGATACAAAAATATGAGGGCTTTTCAATCCTTCCTCCTATTGCTCTTCAACAGATCTTTCTCTGTCTGTGTCAAGTTATTAAACTCTTCTTCATCTACTGGCTCTTCAAATCCATATTCAACAAGTTCCCATAAATCTTGTGAGGCAAACAGGGCTCTCATGGTTATTGCCCAGTAGTCATATTTTTTCCCATTAAACTGTGGGAGCTTAGTATTAAACATACCCATGCTAGTGCTGGTGTTGGAGCTAGTGTCATGACCCTTCCATAAATACATAAAAGTAATTTTTTTTTATGGTAAATTATAATACCCTTACATAACCCCTTTAACATAACTACTATTGCACATAGTTTATCATTTCTTATAGCCGTTCGGAGTTGATATAACTTGGACACATTTTATTTCCTGACAAACTATATGGTTTATTGGTTTACGGTTCGGCTCGTTTGCATGGGTTACATGTGTAATAAATCGGCAATCGGAATGTATGCATTGTCTGACCCGTAACTTTTCCGGCGTTGAGTTATTGGCGGCATTTAAGATTTCATGGCAGCTGTTTAACAGGTGACCTGGCTCACCCTCTTAGCCATGTGACTCGCCGATCTTCGTACCCTCGGCCTTTACACCTTGGGTTCCCACTCCTTTTCTATGGTGGAGATCTAATGACTCAGATCTGAGGGCGGGAAATCGTCTAAGGGTTTGAGAGCTCTTCATAAACCTTTAGGGCTTCGCTCGTGGCTCATTTGGTACTGGAATGGTTCTCAGATTTCACTTGTCTCTTTAATATTGGACTCGTTTCCATTTCTCGCCTCCTCCAGGGCTTCATCGACAGCTCAGAGAATTTATGCTTATTTCCCGGAGTCACTGTGCAGGTAATGTATTTTTGTTTTGAAATTAGACATAGTTTTTCACTATAGGTTATCTCCTTCTTCCGGGATTCGCTATTAGTTCTGCATGCATTTTATCATGAGTTTCAATGCTGGTTTTGTATGCATCTATTAACAGTTTGTCTCTTGTTATTTGTCGTATGAAGGTAAGGATTATAGCGATGCCTCCTTTCTGCTTGCGGATTGACGTAACTTCAGTGTTTCGACCTTCTCCGCCGCGAAGCAAATTGGCCCTAAGGTTCTGGTGCGAAAACTGGGGTTTTTCCTTGATGTGCCTGAGTCGGTTGTGATTTATACATGTTTGGCTTCTTCTCTTTTTCTTATGTTTACTGGCTTCCCACTATCTAAAATCCAAGCAAGGATTTCCAGAGTAGGATCCTCATGATTTACATGTGTTCTCGTATTCCCAGGTTTTGTGTTCCCGGCTAACCCTATTGGGTTATGAGGAACAGTCGGTTCCCTTGCGCAGGATAAGCCTTAACCTTGTACAGCGATTGAGTTATTCGAAGGCAACCTTGTTTTTCTATGTTTAGTCATTCAAATGCAATATGAACAGTATAAACCACAATAGTGATGTGGTTGGCATGACTTGTTACACAGTAATTTGTCACCATTGGTCACCGTCCCTGTTACCCCTTTCCCGCACTTTGGAGGACTCATTCCGAGACTTGTGAGAAGTGACATAACTTAAAAACACTTGCATTATGTTCCCCTAAGTATGGACTTCATGTGCCTTGAAGACATCTCCTGCAAAATATCCCTGAAAAGTGCCTTTTTTCCATTAGCGCGGGTCCACAATGTACTACCCTCGCCAATGAAGGAAATCCTCAAAATAAGGCGCGCCAGTTGGCACTCTGTCTTAGAGTTACACCCGTGCCAACTGAGTTTGGAAAAGATTTTTTACAAACGCGCGCCCGGATGTTTTTTCCCTTCAAATCATGAAGTTTTTGAGGATAATGCTAATCTCTTGGATGTCGAGATTCATCATCTATCCCTTACATCTATCCACAATGGCTTTTTGGGGATAATTCCAATCCATAATGGGTGTCTTGATTCATTGTATCTTCTTCCCCTCCTCCATTTATAAAAGCTTGTCCTCACGCATTTGACAAGCTAGTGATAGTGCTAGTTTTTTAGTGATAGTAAGAGTTTTGGAGCATAGGGAGATTATACTGTCAGAAGTCTGAGCTTTGCATTCATAACCAAAGAGAGAGAAAGGCTTGTTGCAAGACATATGTAGCTGTTCGCCCAGCCAGAGGAGGGATTCAATGTCATAACCTTGGTTGTACTTTTCTCTGTTGATTACCATTAATAAACGACTATCATTATGGTTCCGATCTTATTGTTCATTATGATCATGTTTGATCTATATCTTTTTTGATCGATATATGGTTGTATTTAGTGGATTTTATGCTTGTATTCGCTTCGTTCTTTGCTTGTGCAGGTATCCATTCGCGGAGATCGTGAGGATCGTGACCTGCTGGAGCAAGGGAATGGGAGTATCAACTCTTCCACAACACTAGAGTTGGACTTCAGGTTGGTTCTCATAATCCACTTTCAATTTGCAACTAAGAACTTGCATGGTAGCGTTGATTGATTGTTGCTAGACCCATTTTGGGCTAGTGGGATCACCTCTGTCCGCAGAGGGGATTTACCTCTCCAAAAATTTGGCGACTCCACTGGGGAAGCTATTTGTTGTTTGATTCGTAAACTTTGGACGGAGCCTGAAGTACGGCCAGGTAGCCTTCGAAACGCTATTGCTTTGCATTAGCGAAGTAGATCAACGCCACTTCAGTCAATCTCCGGCTTGGTTTACGAATTAAACAACCTGGAGTTTGTCTTGCCTCTTCGGTTTCTCTTGTTTTGATTGTTTGGATAGCTTTCTGGGTTGATTCTTTGGTTTTCTCTTGCTTCTTGGTCTGTCTGGGTACTGCTGGCCTAGTCTTGGATTGCTTATTTTTTATTTTAGCATAGAAAACTCAATTGGCACTCTTTTTTGCATGACAGTCGTGCCATTAGCGCATCTTGTCAATGTACAGCCCGCGCCAATCCTCAATTGGCGCAACTTGTCAATGTACAGCCTGCGCCAATCCTCATTGGCGCTACTTTTAGCCTGAAAGTCGCACCAACCCAGGGAACCTTTTAGAGTTTGCTTGTTTTGAGCCTTCCAAGCTTGGTTTTTATGTCCGGATACTTTCTTTCAATCACTTGAGTGTGTTAGAGTCTTGTTTGATTAGTTTTTGGCCTTTACCCTTTGGGTGTTTGCTTTTTCCCACCGATTTCACATTTTAGCCCTAGGGCATCTAGTGGCTTTGTGCATCGAGCCTTCCTTAGGAGTTTTGGCCTTCTGTTGGTCCAACCGACTTTTTGGTTACTCTCTTGCACTTTTTCAGTGATTGTTAAAGCTTTTTATTGTGTTATTCGAGTGATTTACCTCTTTTTTACTTGGATTTCCCTTGGCTTCGTTTTGGGCTTAGATTACATTTCCCATTGAGGTCTTTGAGATCTTCTCTTGGTTTTCAGGGACTGCCTTAGTATTTAGGGACTTGATTGTGTTTTCATTGAGTGAAATTTGTATTTTTACTCTTTGTTATTATTTCTCAAAATTTGTTTAGTGCATTTTGCCATCAAAAAGAAAACGAACAATCTCTTTTGCTTTTCATTAGTTAATGGAAAATAGAGCTTTTCGTTGTTATTAGCGATTAGTAACTTCATAGAAAAGTTTTGTTAATTGCCATTAGCCGCATTAGATATATTGTTGATTGTTTTATGATCATTTTGTTTGATTGAAAGATCTCAACTCTCTCATAGCTAGCATTCATCGAATAAAATGATACATTTTGGCATATAGCTTGCATTGAGGAAATTGCGAGAAATTACATATGGTAAGGCCTGAAAATCGAAACCTAATCCAAGATCAACCGTAAAATTAATTGAATGAATCTAACAACGCATTGGAACATAACGCACACATTTAGAGTTCTAGGCTAGAGACGTGCTCCGGCGTCGTTAAACCTAGTCACTGTTGTTTCACATTATGGTTGGGTGATTCCTCCTTTTGTGACTCGATAGTGGTCTAGCACGGATTTGTGCTCCCACGTACCATCGAGTATATGTGGAGACCCCACTAGGTTATCATCCTTTATCCACAGGAAGCCGTGTCTGCCGCCTTACAAGCCGTAATGCACTGAACACAGCATTCGGGAAGATTGACTACTGTACGGGATGTCCTTGGTTTTCATCTGATTGCCAAGGTGTATAAGCAGTTTTACTGATTGTTTGGTAAACCTTTTGCCTAGTTCTCCAGAGTAGTCACTTTTGACCCTTTTCAGACTCCCTAAAAGAAAAGGTTCACCTGAGCATTTGTCACTTCGGGCTCACTAAATATTCGAAGGAGACTAGAGTCATCTTTTTGTCCTTTTCTCAACTCTTAAAAAATGAAAAGGTCAAGTTATGTCCTCGCGTCTTAAAATTTATTTTGCCACGATTCACATTTACCCGGTTAGATCTTGTTTGCGTTAGCTTGAGTAGGGTTCTTTCTCGTTTTCAATGGCAACCTCCCCCGAGTCTACCGGCCATGGTGTTCCCCCGGATGGAAACCCTAGTCCATTTCCTTCTTTTGGAAATGTCGGTGCTCCGTATATGGCAACTTTGTCTTTGCCTGGGTTAACCATCGGTTTGCCCGTATGGTTGTTTTCAACCTCAGTGGTCCCGAGTGTGATGACTCCTGTTCCACCGTCTCCTCCACCCGAACAACATCATGTTGATTCCAAGGTGGACCTCTCCCCTTCTTCGCCTGTTTCTGCGTCCTCATCTTCTACTTCACCTGGCGAAAGTCTGGATTCAAGTAACCAGGTGGCTAAGAAGAAGAAGAAGAAGACGAAGAAGAAGAAGAAGAAGACGAAGAAGAAGAAGACTCCTAAGCGAGAGGTTAAAAGTACAATTCAAGTCGAGCCACCTTCGTCTCCTCCGCGGAAGGTCAAATTTCCTTGTAGATTGTGCAAGGAGGACCATCTTCTTCACGATTGTCCTGGCATTCCCAAGGTCTTAGAAGTATGGTCTCGCGATCCGGCCCGCCCCTCATCGTCCTCTGAAGCTCACGGTGATCTTACACTATCAGCTGGAAATGTTAAGGGAAAAGGGAGGATTCGAATCCTCTGTAGACTTTGTGAAGGCAATCATCCACTTCACCTTTGTTCGCTCATGGATAAAGCCTCTGTTGTCTTGGAAAGTCTTACAGCTCCCTCACCCTAACTTCCTGTTGGTTATAACCGTCTCTCTACAGCCGCAGATCGTTGCCCTACTAACAAAGAGATCAACCAAGATTCCTCTCTTGTCCAGCCTCCTCTTCCTGAACCTGGCTCTGCCAAGCCTGTTCCAGACCAACCATTGATCAGAAAGAGTGTCGACTCGAGTTCACCACCCGTCGACCACTCTGTTTCGAAAGAGCATCATTCCCATGTTCTTCTCGTCTCCTCAGATTCTCCTGAGTACAGAAATGACTCTCCTGTCCCAGTTGTTCCCGAGAGTCCTGCTTCAGTCCCTTTAGAGCAGGGGGGCAATCATACGATTCCCCCACCAAGTAGTTTAGTCGTTTCCTTCGAATGGAGTCGTTTGACCACCTCCCGCCTTCCATCCCATGTGCCTTTCTGGGTTACGATACACGCCTATAATAAGGCGATACCTGGCACTGTTTTGGATGAGGGTGCATCTATCAGTGTTATGCCTGCCACTACTTGGCAAGCTTTGGGTTCCCCACAGCTTGTGCCAGTCGCGCCGAATCTAACGACTTTTGACGGAGGAACTAGTCAACCATTAGGGATCCTTCCAAAGTTCCCTATTACTTTCGGGGGCAAAACCGTCTATATAGACGTATCAGTTACCCAAGGTGCTTTAGATTTCAGTCTTCTCCTTGGCCATGACTATGTTTATGCCATGGGGGCCCTTGTCTCTTCACTTTTCCGTGTGGTTTGCTTTCCACACGATGGAAGAATTGTGACCATCGATCAATTATCATTCGTTTGTCCACGGGTCCCTCCTGCGCAGTTTTCATCCCCTCCTGGTTTTCATCCACCAATTGCATCTGCCCCACCACAAATCAACTACGTGGCCAACTATCCCGTGCCTGTATCCAGCGATGCCGCCGTCGTGCACAGTGTCCTGGGGGCATTAGGTCCTGACTTCCGAGATGTTGTCCTTCCACCAGGAGTGGCACTCTTGGAAGCCCCAACTTCCTGTTCATTATGATGAACTTTGGTCAGAGCATAGTTCCTTTCCTGTGTCAAGCTCCTTAAAAAATGAAACTGGTACTGGTCGGAGCATAGTTCCTTTCCTGTGTCAAGCTCCTTAAAAAAATGAAACTGGTACTAGTCGGAGCATAGTTCGTTTTCCTATGTCAAGCTCCTTAAAAAATGAAACTAGGTCTGGTCGAGGATAGTTTTGATCTTGTGGCGACCTCGTTTAAAAATGAAACAAAGGTTATGAGGATAGTTCTTTTCCTTTGTCAACCTCATTAAAAAATGAAACAACTCCCTTCCCAAATCGAGTATTTTGATTAAGACCTCGTAAAATACAAAGTCGAGTCTTTCATAGATCTTGAGAGTGAACCTTCATTCCATCCACTTTGTTGAATGCAATGAAGCTTGGGGGGCATGTACCTTGATTTGCGTTATTATGTTGGGGGCATGCGAACTTATAACAAGCATAGTTTTTCGTTTCAAGCTTGTGTAAACATGAAACCGAATCCAAGCAGAGTTCTCCATGGTTCAAGCTTGTGTAAAAATGAACCCATACCCGATTTACATCTCGTGATTGCCGCATATTCGCTAAAATTTGTTATATGAGCCTTGGTTGTTTCATTCCATTGCCACCATCTCTTTGGCTGATCATATGCTTTCACTTGGTTGTTTATCCTTTCCTGAGGAACCGCAGTGATGAGTGGTTTTATTAGCCAGCCTCTTGACCATTATATGTTTTGAGTAGTTCCACCATTACTGGAACCAGTTGCTACCCTTTATACCACTCGTTCCTCCAGGACGAGTCTCCTTTTAATCTCTTTTCTGACTCGTAAAAAATGAAAATATTGCCGAGTATTTTTCCCTTTTTGACTCGTTAAAGAGAATAAAAATGGAGGTCTGCTTTCAGCTCTTTTCCGACCGTTTAAAGACGAAAATATTGCCGAGTTATCCCTCTTGACTCGTTAAATGTAAATAACAGGTGGTCGTCTTTAAACTCTTTTCCGACTGTGTAAAAACAAAAAGATCGTTGGACCTTTGTCGTTTCAGGTTCGTTAACGGTTTCGAAACGATGTGGTTTCGATCACTTTTTTACTTTTTCAGGTTGAAATCACTACTTATGAAAAGTACTCCTCAATCATAATGGTCGGGTGGTTCTTTCGATCATTGTTTTATACTTTTTCGGGCTCGAGAGACACAAATTTACGAAAAAGGACACCTTTGGAGTTTTCTTTTTCCGCAGCCTTTTCAAACTCTCTAAACATGAAAAGACGCCGAGTTTTTCCTTTGTCAGACTTGTTAAAACTTAATGACATTGGAGTCCGTCAAGATGACGTTACAAGCATATGCTATCCCTATCAAGCTTGTAAATAAAAATAATTGGGGTACTCGCCAGAAATGGTGGGAGAAAATGGAACCATAATTATTGTCGTGTCGGGAGTATGTCGCTCTTGAACATGGCACTTGTCTGCTTTCGTGTCTGGGTGGGGATATCTCATCTCATTTTTCACTTGCCTCCGTGGATTTGGGTAACCCTGTTTGACCTCTCATCTTCTCATTGCCTCGTCACCATGACCTCTGATCCATTGATGTCAAATACTGCCAATTCCACTATCGTGCCGCTGATATGTTCAAGAGAAGTTGACCTCTGCAGAATAGCAACCTCATTCTGATCGCTCACATAATTTTGATCCACCACAACATTTTTCTCTGTCTCGTGTCGATGATGTGGGAAACACTATGGCCCACCTTTGATCAAGGTCATTTCCTATCGACTTCAACTCATTATCCAGGAAGTTGATCTAGAGACTCCCTTCCGGTGCCTTGGAGCCTGCATGCCTCAATGGCAGGTTCTTCGTGTTCGACGTGAGGTTTTCATCATTGGCCTTCGATTGAATTATTCTACGGGTGTTCGACGCCAGCTCACTAATTCGCACGCCGTAGATTGTACCTATAGTACCTTGAGGGCCATTGTCATTATTGGTGGTACCTCTCGCGTCTGTTAACATTTTTCATTATTGACTGGTAATCAAACGATGTTCATGCATGTTTGATTTCAGCTCATGTATTCGCATGCTTGAACTTGTACTTTTGTTCGGGTCGAGATGGAGCGCAAGACCCTGGATTTTTTCTGTTGGAATCCAGGCTGTTATTTTGTGGATTCTTGTTACATGACTCATTCACTGGATGGCTGCGACCATACCTGAGTCTATTCATCGATCCTAACCAGATGGCTGCACCCATACCATGGATCTAGGTTATTATGTACTCTGTTATGGATGGCTGCGACCATACCACATATATCATGTACTTGAGCTATCAGTTGTATCTCTCTATGCAGATTCTCCGGCGGCAGCTGCATGTGTTCTTGTAAAGCATTTCACCCCTCTCTCTATCTCGGGCCTCATGCTTTAGGGGGCATCTGTTACACAGTAATTTGTCACCATTGGTCATCGTCCCTATTACCCCTTTCCCACACTTTGGAGGACTCATTCCAGGACCTGTGAGCAGTGACATAACTTAAAAACACTTGCATTATGTTCCCCTAAGTATGGACTTCATGTGCCTTGAAGACATCTCCTGCAAAATATCCCTAAAAAGTGCCTTTTTTCCATTAACGCGGGTCCACAATGTACTACCCATGCCAATCAAAGAAATCCTCAAAAGAAGGCGCGCCAGTTGGCGCTCTGCCTTAGAGTTACACCCGCACCAACCGAGTTTGGAAAAGATTTTTAACAAACGCGTGCCCGGATGTTTTTTCCCTTCAAATCATGAAGTTTTTGAGGATAATGCTAATCTCTTGGATGTCGAGATTCATCATCTATCCCTTACATCTATCCACAATGGCTTTTTGGGGATAATGCCAATCCATAATGGGTGTCTTGATTCATTGTATCTTCTTCCCCTCCTCCATCTATAAAAGCCTGTCCTCATGCATTTGACAAGCTAGTGATAGTGCTAGTTTTTGAGTGATAGTAAGAGTTTTGGAGCATAGGGAGATTATACTATCAGAAGTCTGAGCTTTGCATTCATAATCAAAGAGAGAGAAAGGCTTGTTGCAAGACATATGTAGCTATTCGCCCAGCCAGAGGAGGGATTCAACGTCAGAACCTTGGTTGTACTTTTCTCTGTTGATTACCATTAATAAACGACTATCATTATGGTTCCAATCTATATCTTTTATGACCGATATATGGTTGTATTTAGTGGATTTTATACTTGTATTCGCTTCATTCTTTGCATGTGCAGGTATCCATTCGCGGAGATCGTGAGGATCGTGACCTGCTGGAGCAAGGGAATGGGAGTATTAACTCTTCCACAACACTAGCGTTGGACTTCATGTTGGTTCTCATAATCCACTTTCAATTTGCAACTAGGAACTTGCATGGTAGCGTTGATTGTTTGTTGCTAGACCCATTTTGGGCTAGTGGGATCGCCTCTATCCGCAGAGGGGATTTACCCCTCCAACATGACTCATGACACAACTTGATATGAGAGTGTTGGTATGCTCATGATGTTGTTGGTCTTCATGTCGAGTTGCAGTGCTACTAAGTGACGGGTGTGATCTTGGTGTAACATAAATTCACCTCCACATGGAAAGGTGTGCAGGGTCTCTGAGAGCCTTAGTGTTCACTTGATGTTGCATGCGCATGTTTCTCCTTTTCTGATACTTTGGCATGATTGGCATGTTCATCTGTTTGTGAAAATCACTCCTTACATGTTCATCTATTCGTGAGCACATCTCCTTGTTCGTCCCATGTGTCACCGCGTCATTTCCTATCCATGTACCTATATCTGAGATCACTCATGATGGGACGACATCAACTCTATAAACCTCATAGTCTTACATGATTCATTGTTGTTCAATTTCGGCTGCAGGTGACTAGGAAAGAGGACAAGGTTATGAAACTGCACAAGGCAAGTTTCGAGCTGCATTACGGGATGTGGGCACTGTTGGTGAAAATTATGCAGAAGTCACTAGGATACTAAGATGGGAAATTCGGATCACGAGTGACTATCTGTGACATCCCATTAGGATATAAGTTACAAATTCATAGCCTGTTAATATTACAAGACTATGGAATGAAGTATATTAAAAGGAATTCTTTCCAGAGTAATAAAAGTTTTGCGAGTGACTATCTGTGACATCCCATTAGCATATAAGTTACAAATTCATAGCCTGTTAATATTACAAGACTATGGAATGAAGTATATTATAAGGAATTATTTAAAGAGTAATAAAAGTTTCTCTTTATGCTTGTTAAACAACTTTCATTTAATTTTAGATGTTTGTTTTTAAATTTTCACAATGATCCAAATGCATTTAAAGAAAACTTTAGAGGACAAATGATTCCCTGCAAAGGAATGAAATTATGGAGATATACCATTGTTATTGAAAATACTTACTTGGTAAATAATTATATAGATATGCTAATGTTCTTGAAAATACCTATTGAGTAAATAAAGATTGTCTTGAAGTATACATAAGATTGTTCTCCAATAATGTAACGTATGAATTAATTCCAAAACTAAATAGGAATGTTCCAAAAAAATAATTGACTCTTCGAACAGCTAGCTAGATGGTGATATTCCCTTTAAATTCTTGAAAAGAAAACATTCCCACGTTTTTACTAGGGATTAAACTTTAGTTTCAATACAATATACGAATGAGTAAAGAATGTTATCCATGCAGTAGTAAATACACTTTCGGGTTAACAAGAGGTTAAAAATTGATATTCAAACAGGAAGGAAAAAACCTTGTTGATACTAGAAATTTGAATTCTCCCTTTCTTGCAACTTCAAGAACCTTTTGACAAAGGATTAGCATGAACCAAACTATTATATCCCAGATTTACTCCTCTTCCATTCTTATTGGGATAGCAAGGAAGTGGTTCTGGGTGAATAAATATCTCGTACTTGAGAATTAAAAAACAAATCTACATAATTAACCATTCAAGGCCCTCATAGTCAAGAAGGAATGAAATATTGTGATATGTAAAATTTACAGGAAACTTGAAGTTGTAAAAATAATGAAAACAACATTGCTAACTCATTAATGAAGACTATGTGGAGTAATCAGAGTTTCAACCTCTGCAAGTCTGCATAATAATAATCATGGGAATAATTAATAACATTTAAAGGAAAACAAAAAAATTGTATCCGAGCCCCCATTAGCATTAAGTCACATAAAAAGAATTAAAAATTGCATATGCTTCAAACCGTGCAAATTGTCCTACTGTAACAAGGGTTTCTCAACCCACATATTAATTACAAAAGACAATCTTTTAAAATAACTTTTATCGTGAAGGAAAGGACAAGATTCTATCATTTTCTCATATTATGTTGTATTTAGTCCTTGTTGGCTTCCGGGCTAATCGTTTTCCAATTTTCTATAGTTAATTTTTGTAGCCGGGTATGCCGAGACCATAATCATTTACCCCTTTTGTTGATAAGATAAAAGAGTTGCACTGTCTGAGTTTATATAAAAGTCATTTTTCATAAGTTTTCTTGTTATTGAGGTTATTAGTGTAACTATTGGAAAATTAGTAAATGTTATTGTCTGTAACTTGGCTTATTACATGATTTAACAGTCCCATTCTATTTAGAAAGCTCTGAGCATTATTCAAATCTAGCATAGATACTCTTAACTATTCATTTATGTTTAATAATAGTTGAACCTTTTACATATTTCCAACTACAGTAATCACACACAGAAATACTTGAAATCTGTAGATAATAACGTCTACATTTTGGATTAAAAGAAAACATGTCCACCCTATCTCTAATATCAAAATAATCTAATAATAGGTATGCATGGCTTTAAGGTTAGACATACCTTGCCAACTGAATTGAATACAAATCTTTTAATCTTGTCTTGCCTCCCAACCATGTGACTCGCACTATGACACCCTATGTTTCAACCTGAGCTATCCTTTTGGGTTTCTCTTCAAGAACCCTAGTCTTGAACAACAATAGCTATTTGGTCATGACCAGAGTTAACCAGCATAGCCAATTTTATTTCTTTAAGTGCTCCTCAACTCACTTCTTCTTCCTTTCATACCTCAGATGCCCACATCCTCTTGGTCCTCTGGAATAAATATTCCATAAGAGTAGTTAGGGTTGGGTAACCACCCAACCTAACTTTTATTGAGAAATACAATTTTCACACTTTAAACAAATACATTATCATTTAGTCACATAAAAAGTTAGGTTGGGAAGTTAAATCAGTTTCAGTTTTTTTTAAATATAGTAAATAAATATTTACATATATGGGGGACATCACATCTCCCCGTAAGATTGAACATCATATTGATGTTCCTTAATGGGAAATAACTATGGACAAACCTCCCTCATAGTCCTTTCATCGTCCGAGGTGGCTTCTTCAGTCCCAAAGTGCTGCCATTGAATTTTAATGTGGGTGATAACTCGCCTCTGTAGCACTACTTCTCTTCGATAGAGTATACCCTTTCGTTCAACTAGTAACTCTCCTTCCAGTTTGACCTGTATACGAAAATAAAATAAAATCCATTAGTCATTGAATGAAATCAAAACACATTCAACAATATGAATTTTTTTCTTTTATATATATATATATATATATATATATATATATAGATATAGATATAGATATAGATATAGATATAGATATAAAGGCAGGATAATTTTAGAATTTCAACTTTTCTCATCACCTAATGTCCTGCCAATTTATTATGTGTTTGGGGTCATATATATATATATATATATATATATATATAGATATATATATATATATATATATATATATATATATATATATATATATATATATATATATATATATATATATATATATATATATGCTAAAACATGAATAACATTGTGCACACGAATATGGATGGGTAAGGGGAGTTGATACATCACACGTCCAATTCGTGTTAGAATTTGAAAAGGATCACAATATTGAGCTGCTAAATTGGTGCATTCATTCCATTACAGTGTACTTTTCTTGGCCCGAACACGAACATAAACATGATCCCCCACCTGGAATTCTCGAAAATTCCTTTTTCGATCATCAAAATTGTTTTGAGAGTCTTGAGAAGCCTTTAAGTTAGTTCGTACTTCTTTAACACTCTCTTCCATTTCTGCTAGCATATCAGGCCGTAACATTAACTTATCTTCTAGGCCACCTAAATTTTAGGTACTCCTACATTTACGCCCATACGTCACTTCAAAAGTACTGATCTGTAAAGAAGACAAATAGTTGTTTTTATATGCAAATTCCACTAAATGTATATACTCTTTCCACTTAGATGGTTATTGCATACCACTTGGTTTAATTTTTGAGTCTACCCATCCATTTGAGGGTCGTAGGAAGTACTAAAATGCAGCTAAGTGCCCAACCCTGCAAACAAGGCTTTCCAAAAAGATGATGTAAAATTTACATCACAGTCTAAAATTATAAGTTTTCGTATATTGTGCAGTTTAAAAATAGTTAGCATAAAGATGTTAGTGATCTGTACTGCCTTATACGTAGATTGCATAGGTACGAAGTGCCTAGCTTTGCTCAACTTATCCACCACCACCATTATGGAATCATTTTGTTTCTTTGACCTGGTCAGTCCAGTTATAAAATCAATGGAAATGACTTTCCCATTTTCATTCCAGAATAGGTAATGGGTGTATTAACCCAGCTGGGTAACAGTGTTTTCTTTTGACTTGTTGGCATTCCAAATAGTGGGCCAAATACTCTGCCACCTCTTTTTCCATGTTTAGCCAGAAGTATTCCCTCCTAAGCACATTTATCATTTTCTGATATCCACGATGACAAACATAACGGACTTTGTTGTATTCATCCAAAATTAATTTTTTAATAACTCTTATATTAGGTACATACACTATTTCCCTCTAGATCAACATGTCTTCTTCATTGATTTCATATCCAAGTTGTTGTTCCTTGCTATTCGGAACTTTATTCTACTACCATAGAAACTGATATTTCAGATCTTGTACTGCTTGCTCCATTTAATATTTAAAATTCTTTTGTGCTTCACTAAATGATATTTCATTTAAGAAATTGGCTTTCCTATTTAATGCATTGGTGAAATCGTTTTCTTTTCCCTTCAATTTTTTAATTTCAAAGTAGAACCCACTTAGGAAATCAACCTAGTGAGCTTGCCTAGCATTCAATGTAGGTTGTTTAAAGAAATTAGTCAAACTATCTTGATCTCTTATCAACAAAAATTTCTTACCCCCCAATTAATGTCACCACATTTTTAATGTTTGAATGACTATTGTCAATTCAAAATCATAGGCCGAGTACCTTTGCTCTTGCTCCTTAAGCTTCGTAGACTCGTAAGCAATGACCCTGTTTTCTTAAATTAGTAAAACACCTATGCCTTCTTTTCTAACATCTATACATACCACATAATCTTTATTTGAATCAGCAATGTTTAATATGGTTATGGTGGTGAGTAGGTCCTTAAGTTGATGAAAACTCCTTTCGAAATCCATGCTCCACTTAAAAACCTTTCCTTTCTTTTGCAGTGATGTAATAGGATAGGCTACCTTGGAAAATCCTTCAATGAGCTACCTGTAGTATCCCCCTAAATCCATAAATGACCTTATATCAGTCACATCTTTTTGTACCAGCCATACTAATATGGTCTTTATCTTTTCTCGATCTACAACTATTACATCTTTAGTGCTGACATGACTAAGATATTGAATCTATCCTTTAAATAAATCGCACTTTTTTTATTTGGCATATAATTGATGTTCCTTTAAAACTTGGAGGAAAATATGTAGGTGCTCTTTTTTCTCTTCTATCGTTCGAGAGTAAATGTGTATGCCATCGATAAAAATTTACACAAATTTATCTAAGTATTGATGGAATATGTTATTCATAAATCACATGAAGGTTGCAAGTGCATTTGTTAAGCCAAAGGAAAACACAATGAACTCGTAATGCCCATATCGAATTTTAAAGGTTGTCTTTGCTATATCCTCCTCCTTGACTCTGATTTGGTGGTAACTCGAGCGAAGATCTATTTTTGAAAACTCGGATGCTCCTTTCACTTGATCAAACAACTCGTCTATGCGAGGAAGGGGGTACTTGCTCTTCATGGTCAACTTATTTAGTTGGCGGTAATCCATGCATATTCACAGGCTCCCATGCTTGTTTTTAACAAAGTGTATCGAGGCTCCCTAAGGTGATACACATGGTCGAATATATTTATTTTCCAAGAGTTCTTGGAAATGTATTTTTAGTTTTGTTAACTCTAGTATGCTCATACAATATGGAGCTCGAGATACCGGAGTGGCCCCTGGTACTAATTCAATAATAAATCGATATCATTCTTTGGTAAAAATCCACGAATTTCTTCAGGCAATACATCTAAAACATTCTGCACTACCGGTATATCTTCTAAAGTGACCGACTTTTCTTTTGAGTTAGAGTACCCTACTTGTATTGCACAAGACTCGCACCCTTTTCAGATACATTTTCCTAGTTGGGAG
This sequence comes from Pinus tabuliformis, assembly GCA_031772625.1. Classification (NCBI taxonomy): domain Eukaryota; kingdom Viridiplantae; phylum Streptophyta; class Pinopsida; order Pinales; family Pinaceae; genus Pinus; species Pinus tabuliformis. The sequence goes on from CM062807.1 coordinate 1,148,924,558, forward strand.
ACTGTGACTGGCCTAAATTTTAAAGGTTTTATTATTCCCTCAATTTCTTCTCTCTTTCCTTCCTCATTCATATAATTAATAGTTTTAATTTTACGATTAATAAGAGATGAGTGTTGTTTCAACCAATTCATGTTGATTAAGATATCATATGATACTAAGGGCAATACATTCAAATCTACCATAATAGCCTATCTTGTTGTCTGTAGAGGAGATTTGCTAACCTTGGCCAACACTCTTCTCTTAGCTCCCATAGCTAATTAACTAACCAAGGAGCTTTAAACCTAACAGCTTGTAAACAACATTGTTGTAAAATTTTAAGACTAATGTAACTCAATGTAGCTCTAGGATCAATTAAAATAGATATAGCTTCATTGAATATTTTACCTTCAAATTCTATCATAGTCGGATGGTACTCCACCTGATGATCTTCCATAGCAGCATTGATTTTTGGCATGCTTCTGACCACTTCTCCTATTGTTGATGCTTCTTGAATTTGTGCCACCCGATCGGTCCCCCATGGGGTGTGCGAAATTTTTCACCTAATGAGGTCCTCCCATCCCTAACACTCTAGCGGGGCTCTAGCTGACATCTCTACTTCAGTTCTTACTGACTCTTCATTTATTTTTGCCTCACTAGGAAGTTTGGACTTGTGTTGATTTCAATCTATGTTTCTGTGTATCTGTCTTGTATGTCGTTTATTTATCATGAACTTATTTAATTTATTGCTTGAAGAAAATTTACTTCCCTTATTGTATTCCATTAGTTCCTTCCCCTTTCGACTTACTTTTGTCATAACAAATTCTAGCCTTTTGTACGACCTCATTCATGGTCTTCAGGGTATCAAAATCAAGGCGCTCTTTCATGAACAGTGGCAAGCTACTGATAAACTCTTGTACCTTAGCCTTTTATTCCCTATATATGGAATATATCGCAATAAAGATGTAAATTTGGTTATGAACTCATCCATATCTAATTGACCCAATTGAAGGTCATGAAACTCCTTGACCTTCTCGTCATAAAATATTTCGGTCAGATATTTTTCCTTAAAATATCTTCGAAAATTCTCCCAAGTTATGCTCTGCTCATTTACACACTGGACTATCTTTACCTCCTTCCACCATAGGGTGGCTTTTCCCTGTAACTGAAAAATGACCAACCAAGCTATAAAGTGTAAATCATATTCATACAACTAGAATTACTTGTCCATGTTGATGAACTAGGCCTCTACTACCTCGTCTAGTTCATCGTCAAAGAGGGGAGGCTTTATCTTATGGAATTCTCCATGTAGTTCTGCCTTTTGCTTTTTTTGCTTGTTATGTTTTGACAAGTTACTAGATTCTTCTTCCTCATTCTCTTCACCACCTTCATTTTCTACCATCTCGGTATGAAATTCTTGTTCTTGAGTCATGTTTCCTTGTTTAGGACTCAGAATTGTTGTCACTGGTTCTTTCTGTCCGATAGAATTTTCATGATTTTTTTCTATTCCTACATTAACCGCTCATTGTATGCCTGTAGTCTAGTCGTTTCTGCCTTTAACTCTTGAATGGTTTCTAAAATGGCAGTGTTAGTATTTTGTAGTTCCTCTCCTAGTTGTACCCATACCTCAAGGTTGGTCTCCTGTAAGGTTGCTACTCCTGTTCCCATCAACGTTTGGTGCGGTATGGTTCCCATTCTTCTCATACTAACTACTTTCTACTTTTCTCTATGTTAATCACAAATTTTGTTAATCCTTAATTTCTAGAGGCCTTAGTTTTGTAACCTAAACGCTCTGATATCATATGTCACATACCCATATAAAAAAATTTAACATACAATTATTTATGGGATCATTATGAACCTACTAATTAACAAATCATTCTAAATATATAAAACTCATAAATTTCAATGCATGCCAAATTCATAATAATTAAAATCCTTCTGCATATAATTGTGGTCAAGGTACAAAGGTTATTTATAAAGGTTCTATGGAATGATTTCATGTCTAACATAAATATTTTCTTTCACCCTATGCCACTTATCTAGCTTCCTAAGCTTATTGTCATTACATATTTCATTATACAACTGAATTATTGTCTGCTACAATGCTGGTACTATCCATTTATGGTGCTTAAATATGGGATGACCACCTACCTAGAGATCCTAATTCGCCTCCTCTGGAGTCCCCTCTGCAATGGAAAATTGTCTCCTTCATGTGTGGTTGAACGTGGCACATCAATGGTTCTCCTTGGTTTTGCACATCGAACATTGGAGGTTGCTTGGGCCCCTATGTGGAGTTTTTCACCTATGAGTAAACCTATGCCCATGTCTAATGTTGATTTGTATGTAGATTTGGACTGGTGTGATTTCTCCACTAACCCAGTGACTTGTCTCACCCTACAGCTCTTGTTTGAAATTTATGGTAATTTCAAACACAAAAGAACAGAGAACAAAGCTCTGTTTTCTCCACAGGATCTTAACACAGGGAAGTTAAATTTTTCTTAGCAGACAGAGTTTTCAACACACATGGAAACACTATGTATTCATTAATAAAAAAGCCTATTACAAATTCTTCCTCTGCCAGAGGGATTCTCCAAGAACTTCCACAAAACAAATTACTTTGTTTCAACTCCAAAAATTTATTTTTACACTAGTGTGTGTAAAAAAAAATTTACATTTACTGCTGTAAAATCTCTTACATTCCTATTTTACATTCAACAAAAAAAATGTTTTCTCGCGCTACTGCGCATATTACATTTCATACATTGCAATTACCAAAAAAATATTTCATTTGCTCTGTGCAAATTACACACTACAGTGGGTGTAAAAAACCCTTTTTTTCTTTTGCATACGCGTTGCTGCATTTCCAAACTCCAAAACCAAAAAAAAAAACATTACATTGCATATGTTAAAACAACAAAACAAAAACATATGATTTTTACCTTTTCTTGTCCCGTAAAACAAGAATTACATCCGTGCAAAAAAAACATTAAAATTAAAGACTTTATCTATGCCCATACCTCCTGTGAATAAAACACTTAAAGACTTTACCAAGACTTACCTATCGTAATAAATTCATTTATTACTTCAGCATGGTGAAAAATTAATTTCTCGTCGTTTTACTGACAAACTGGCAGTCAACCAAAAATTTACTCCACGCAAGTTCAAATGGTGCAGGTCCATTGATTTAATCGGACGGTGACGATGATATCGGGAGGCCCTTCCTTGCTGAACTTTACCGTCCAGGGAATGGGTGGTTTTGAAAAGTTAGCTCAGACACGTGGCAGCTGGTCGGTGTGTTCGGAGCCCTCCTGAAAAATACCACTGGTGCATGAAGGCGATGTGATATAAAACTGCCTAGTTTCCAGAATTAATACGTGCAGTTGAAATTATTAATATTTCAACATCCCCCTTAACTTTCAATTGTTGGGTTATCAGTCATACCCAGATATTTCCTCAAAAATTCAAAACTTTTTTTTCCCAATGGCTTGGTCAGAAAGTCTACAACCTGCTCTTGAGTCCTGCAATATTGTAAAACAATTTCTCCATTGTTCACCAATTCCCTAATGTAGTGAAACTTTGTGTCAATGTGTTTCGTTGTCTTGTGAAACACGAAATTATTGGATAATGCAATAGCTGAGCTATTGTCACGAAAAATCATCATTTCTTTCGCCTGCTCTTGGCCTAATCTCCTTAAGATTCTTCTCATCCAAACTGCTTGACATGCTACTGCTGTAGCTGCCACATATTCTACCTCTGCTGTAGACAATGCTACAATAGGTTGTTTCTTAGAAGCCCATGAAATGGCTCCTGAACCCATGTGAAAAACATAACCGAATGTGCTTTTCTGATCATCTACACTTCCAGCCCAATGACTATCATTGTATCTAATTAAATCTGAACATTCTGAAGTAGTATATAAAATGCCAAACCTTTTAGTACCTTTAACATACCTCAGAATTATGTTTGCTTCCTGCCAATGTGCTTCCTTTGGCCTCTCCATGAATCTGGAAATTAAACTAATAGCAAATATTATATCTGGCCTAGTTGAACTTAAATACATAAGGATGCCAACTATGCTCTTGTACAAGCTAGGATCAAAATCCTTGCTGCTGTCCTCTTTGCTGAGTTTTAATCCCATCACTGTGGGAGTGATTGCTGCCTTGATGTCCTGCATATTAAATCTTTCCAACACTTCATTTACATATTTTTCTTGTGAGATAAAAATTCCATTTTCATTTTGATCTAATTCTATTCTTAAGAAGTATCTCAGTGAACCCATGTCAGTCATTTCAAATTCTTTCATGACTGTTTTGAAATTTTCAATGAGATAATCATCATTAACTATGAAAATAACATCATCAACATATAACACAACAATTAGTAATTTACCATCCTTTTCTTTGATGTAGACGGTGGGTTCTCCCTCACATTTTTCAAATCCATTTTCCAGTAGATAAGAATTTATTCTACTATACCATGCTCTTGGTGCTTGCTTCAGCCCATAAAGAGCTTTCTTCAATATTCAGACTTTGTGCTCTTGGCCTTTCTTTTAATAGCCTAGAGGTTGTTCAACATAAACCTCTTCCATTAACACTCCATTTAGGAATGTTGACTTCACGTCCATTTGGTAAACTTTCCACTTGTTTTGTGCTACTATGGACAGCACTTCTCTCACGGTTTCCATTCTTGCAACCGGTGCGAAAGTTTCCTCATAGTCTCTCCCATACTGCTGCTTGTATCCCTTGACAACAAGGCTTTCCTTGTGCATTTCTATCGTGCCTTCAACATTACTCTTGGTCTTGTAGACCCATTTGACTCCAATGACTTCTTTTCCTTTTGGTAGTTCAACCAAATTTCATGTCTTGTTTCTTTCTATAGCATTGATCTCCTCATCCATAGCTTCTATCTATTTCTTATCCTTAATTACTTCTTCAAAATGAACAGGGTCATCGACATGACAATATAAATCAAACAAAGAGTTCATACCTTCATCATAAATGTGACTTAAATTTCTGAACTTATTGCCTCTTTCATTTGGTGTACTAGTGCTTGAAGAAGCACTTCAATTTCCTCCTTGTGGTGTGCTTGGAGAAGCACTTTCATTTCTCCTCAAGGGTGTCCCTTGCTGTCCTTGTGTTGGCGTTGCTGTTTGGGGATGTATTTCAGCCATCTCCTCATCATCTTCATCATGAGAAAAAACGTTTTTAACATTCACCGTTTTCTCTGTGCTTCCATCCCAAGCTTGCTTCTCAATGAACTAAACATCTCTGCTCACAAAAAACTTCTTGGTAGATGGGATATAAAACCTGTGAGCTTTGGATTCCTCACTATATCCAATGAAAATACATTTCTCCCCTTTGCTGTCCAACTTCCTCCTTATCTGATCCGGAATGTGTGCATAAGCCACACATCAAAAAACTTTCATGTGGGTGACTCCTTGCTTTCTCCCACTCCATGCTTCTTCTGACACTTTGTTCATCACTACTTTTTTAGGAAACATATTTAAAATATATATTGCACAGTGTATAGTTTCAGCCCAATAATCATTTGGCAAAATGCTTTTCCTTCAACATGCTCCTCCCCATATCCATGATTGTCCTATTTTTTCTTTCAACTACTCCATTTTGCTGCGGGGTGTACCTAGATGTGAATTGATTATGAATTCCATTTTCTCTACGAAACCTTAGAAATTCCTTGGAGATATACTCACCTCCTCTGTCAGTTCCTAGAACTTTGATATGCAGCCCGCTTTGGTTTTCCACAAGTGCTTTGAAATTCCGAAATTTTTCAAACACTTCACTTTTGTTCTTCAAGAAATAAACCCAAGTCTTTCTAGTGAAATCATCAATGAATGTTAGAAAATATTGGCTGCCTGCTAATGATGGATTTTTCATTGGTCCACATAAGTCTCAGTGGACAATCTCTAAGGGTGATTTTGCCCTTATGCTTTTCCCTGATGGAAAACTTTCTCTGTGTTGTTTCCCCAAGATACAACCTTCACAAAGGCTGTCCAGTTTCTCTATCAATGGTAATCCTCTTACCATTCCTTTTCTACTCAACAAGTTAAGACCTCCAAAGTTGAGATGTCCAAATCTCAAGTGCCACAACCAATTTTTATCTTTCAGTTCGCTTTGGAAAGCCTCTTGGGTAACTGCTACAATTACTTCTTTAATTTTCAAATCTGCCCTTATTCTGAGAGGGAACATCCTGTTCCTCATCATCTTCACTTCAGCAATACATCGTTTGTTGGGTGCTCTATCCATGATGGTGCATACATCATTCTCAAAGAAAACATTATACCCCTTTTGAACAAGTTTTCCAACACTTAAGAGGTTACATTTCATTCCAGGAACATAATAGACATCTGCTATGGTTTTCTTTTCACCTTTCCTTTTAAATATTTTAACTTATCCTTTTCCCATAACAAAAATTTTACTATCAGTCCCAAGTGTGACTTGTGACTTCACACTCTGATCTAAAGCAGAAAACAAGGCTATGTTTCCGTTTATATTGTTACTGCAACCGGAGTCTAGAAACCATATATCTTCGATGTTTGTTTCAGTCATATTACAAGCTAATAGCACATTATCTTCGCTGATATTTTCTCTAGTGACATTTGCACTAGATGTATTATTCATATCATGCTGCTTCTTCCTACATTCATTGGCATAATGCCCATATTTTTTACAATAATAACATTGGACATTGGATTTTTCATACCTTTGTCCTTGAGCATGATATTGTTCACTTTGTTGGCTGCTGCCTTGGCCTTGGTTCTGATTTGGATTGCTGCCTCTTCCTTGAGCATTTGCTGGACTGTTCCTTACACCTTTGTTCTGGCTTCGACCTCTTCCTCTCTTGTTTCCTCTGCCTTGACCTATTCCTCTTCCAAAGGACATCTGGGTCTTGAAGACTTTCTCTAGAGATGAGTTTTTATTTCTACTCAATCTCTGCTCATGTGTTATCAGTGATGCATGAAGTTCATCAACTGAAAAGTTTATGAGATCCTTTGTCTCTTCTATGGTGGAGAAAATCACATCGATCTTTGAGGGTAGGACCCTCAATAGTTTCTCCACAATCCTCCTTTCTTCAAGAACTTCTCCGTGAGTCCTTATCTATGTGACCAGACCAATCACATGTGTGAAGAATGAGTCAATATTGTCTCACTCCTTCATGCAAAGATTCTCAAAATCTCTCCTTAGCAACTGTAGTTTTATTGTCTTCACTTTCTCCATGCCTTGATAGGTTGTCTTGAGAGTTTGCCATGCTTCTTTGGATTTCTTGGCTTCTTCTATCCTTGGAAACACACTCTCATGCACTGCTTGATACAAAAATACGAGGGCTTTTCAATCCTTCTTCCTATTGCTCTTCAACAGATCTTTCTCTGTCTGTGTCAAGTTATTAAACTCTTCTTCATCTACTGGCTCTTCAAACCCATATTCAACAAGTTCCCATAAATCTTGTGAGGCAAACAGGGCTCTCATGGTTATTGCCCAGTAGTCATAGTTTTTCCCATTAAACTGTGGGAGATCAGTATTAAACATACCCATGCTAGTGCTGGTGTTGGAGCTAGTGTCATGACCCTTCCATAAATACATAAAAGTAATTTTTTTTTTTTATGGTAAATTATAATACCCTTACATAACCCCTTTAACATAACTACTATTGCACATAGTTTATCATTTCTTATAGCCGTTCGGAGTTGATATAACTTGGACACATTTTATTTCCTGACAAACTATATGGTTTATTGGTTTACGGTTCGGCTCGTTTGCATGGGTTACATGTGTATTAAATCGGAAATCGGAATGTATGCATTGTCTGACCCGTAACTTTTCCGGTGTTGAGTTGTTGGCGGCATTTAAGATTTCATGGCAGCTGTTTAACAGGTGGCCTGGCTCACCCGCTTGGCCATGTGACTCGCCGATCTTCGTACCCTCAGCCTTTACGCCTTGGATTCCTGCTCCTTTTCTATGGTGGAGATCTAATGACTCAGATCTGAGGGCGGGAAATCGTCTAAGGGTTTGAGAGCTCTTCATAAACCTTTAGGGCTTCGCTCGTGGCTCATTTGGTACTGGAATGGTTCTCGGATTTCACTTGTCTCTTTAATATTGGACTCGTTTCCATTTCTCGCCTCCTCCAGGGCTTCATCGACAGCTCAAAGAATTTATGCTTATTTCCCGGAGTCACTATGTAGGTAATGTATTTTTGTTTTGAAATTAGACATAGTTTTTCGCTATAGGTTATCTCCTTCTTCTGGGATTCGCTATTAGTTCTGCATGCGTTTTATCATGAGTTTCACTGCTGGTTTTGTATGCATCTATTAACAGTTTGTCTCTTGTTATTTTTCATATGAAGGTAAGGATTATAGCGATGCCTCCTTTCTGCTTGCGGATTGACGTAACTTCAGTGTTTCGACCTTCTCCGCCGCGAAGCAAATTGGCCCGAAGGTTCTGGTGCGAAAACTGGGGTTTTTCCTTGATGTGCCTGAGTCGGTTGTGATTTATACATGTTTTCCTTCTTCTCTTTTTCTTATGTTTACTGGCTTCCCACTATCTAAAATCCAAGAGAGGATTTCCAGAGTAGGATCCTCATGATTTACATGTGTTCTCGTATTCCCAGGTTTTGTGTTCCCGGCTTACCCTATTGGGTTATGAGGAACAGTCGGTTCCCTTGCGCGGGATAAGCCTTAACCTTGTACAGCGATTGAGTTATTCAAAGGCAACCTTGTTTTTCTATGTTTAGTCATTCAGATGCAACTATTTATGTGTAAATGATAAGGGTCGCTGTTGAACTGGCCGCTGAATATGGACCCCTCTGTTCAAAGGGTGTTTTTTTTGTATTTGATGAATATATTTCATTTGCACTTCTAGTTTCATCGTTTTAATAAAAACTTGCTTTGTAAATTGTTGGTTCACTTCTGGTTTTTCCTCGGTTAGTTTTAATAGCATGCCTCTTGTGCTTCAGTATGCTCAGCCCGATATTATCAGCTTGCCTTTCTGAAACATTTAGCTGTTAAATTTTGTCCTATGGATGGTATGTATTCTCCGGTTTTCGAGCTTCAGCATTTTGCTACTGTCCTCGAGAAGGGTACGACAGTTGTTATTGCTGCTCAATTTTGTTTAAATGCTCCTTTTCACAGTTACGGAACTTTATATTTCCATCATATGGGTATTTACTATTAACGAGCTTAATGTATAATGGAAATGTTAATATCGTTACTGAGTATATATGCTTACTTGGTTTGAATGTATGTACATTCATGTAAATACTTCCGCTGTCGTCTCCACGGCCACGGTTAGAGTAGTTTCTGTGGTTGCATTTTGTTGTCCTTTGAATGGAATTCTATGGAATCTAGATTTGGTTCGTATTGCTCTGGTATCTTTTCTTAAGTTAATCGTTCTCATAATATTTACTTCTTCAGTATCTTTCGGTTACATGTAATTGTTTCACAGTTTAAGCAGCCTGTTTCGTAATATTTACCTCTTTCGGTATCATTTGGTTATATGTGATTGTTCACATTTTAAAGCGAACTTTCTTGCTACCACAGACTCGTATAGTCTCTAAACTCTAAACTATGATCTCACAGTACATTTAGATGGTTTGTCCAGCGGGTATTCATATTACAGTTCTGATATCCCTGGCTGGCAGTCTAAAATAGCTCGAGGCCTTTTACATTCCTTCTTTTAATAATGGATAAACTCGAGTAATTCAGGATAACCTAATCATTATTTTAATGTACTAACTGTTCGGATAACCTCCATAGTGCCTCTGGTCCCGACTCATTGTTTTATATATATATATATATATATATATATATTTGTTGAAACTACAGTTAGCATATCAAGTTTTCCTTTTAACAGTTGTCTGGCATTAAATTAGTAATATTTGCCTGAATCAAATATATTACAGCAACATAATATTGATGTGGGGTTTTTATAATGTAATGGGTCTTCACTTCCAACTACTGTGATTTTAGCTAACAGTATTGTCTACAATCACTGTTGAACTATTTTTTCTTCAAATAGTGTTACGTACCTGGTTCGCCAGATTTGTATATATATGCTTCAAAAGTTCACCTGCAATCCATGTTTGCTCTTGTCCTCCCAACCATGAGATCCATTGCTAAGACTGGAATCTCCCCCCGAGCTATCTTGCAGGCCTACAGCCCTCAACAAGATACATGCACCTTGTGCCTGGTTATCTGGTCCTTACCAGACTTAACCAGCTTTCTTTTTCCTTCTCCTTCTGTCTGTCCCTATAGCACATAATTTTTGTCTCTGCCCCCTTTTTCCCCTGGAGGCCTTTCCCGTTAGGGAGGGTAGTTTCATGCAGTTTTCATAACTGATTTCTTCTGCAAATCCTCCTTTTAGAGGCTGCCAGCATTTCAAGAAGTATATATTTTTCCAATATATATTTAATTCACAGTAAAATAATATGATTAGAGTTTGTTTTTTTTTTTTTTAAAGCAGTCTTTCAACTCTATCTCTTACTACAGTAAAATTCCAATATTTACATTTTCCAGGGTCATCACATCTCCCCCTCCTGAGATTGGACATCGTCCCGATGTCTGATTCCCATAAACAATTTCGGGTAAGCCTTTTTAATGAGCTCTTCATCTTCCCAAGTGGCCTCATCAGGCCCATAGTGTTGCCACTGCACTTTAACTTGGGTAATAGCTCGCTTCTGCAGGCGCACTTCTCTCTGGTCGAGGATGTTCAGTGGCTCGACCAGAACCTCGCCTTCCGGTTTGACTTGCAATCAACAACAATTCCAGTCACTTCCTTTCAGGAATAAAAGATTAATTAGATCAACCAGATTAGTTCTTACCCGTACATCCTGCCATTTGATCACATGTTTAGGGTCGTAAATGTATTTTTTTAGTATAGAAATGTGGAAGACATTGTGGATCCTAATATGGCTTGGCAGGGCGAGTTGGTAAGCTACCGGCCCCACTCTTGCCAAGACCTGAAAAGGTCCAAAATAGCGAGGAGAAAGTTTGGCACAACCGCTCCATTGCAGGGTACTCCTTCTGGCTTGGATCCTCACAAAAACATGGTCACTAACCTGATATTCTTTGAACCTTCTTTTCCGATCTGCAAAGCTTTTTTGTCTGTCCTGTGCAGCCTTTAAATTAGTACGCACCCTTTTTACCATGTCCTCCATTTCTTTGAGCATTTCTGGCCCCAATCTTAATTTATCCTCAGGTCCACCCCAGCTTGAGGGTGTGCGGCATTTCCGCCCATACAAGACCTCAAGGGGCTCATTTGTGTTGACGTATGATATCTGTTATTATATGCGAATTCAACCAAATATAAATATTCCTCCCATTGGGTTGGTTTCTGCATTACACATGCTCTTAACATGTCCTCCACCACTTGGTTCACTCGTTATGTTTGACCGTCGGTCTGGGGATGATAGGCTGTGTTGAAATTCAGCTGTGTTCCCAGTTCAGTAAACAATGCTCTCCAAAAAGTTGACGTGAATTTTACATCACGATCAGATATTATTATCTTCGGAAGTCCATGCAGTTTGAACACATTCTATAAAAATATGAGCAATTTGCATAGCCCTATAAGTGGACTGCACAGGTATAAAGTGTGCTGCCTTACTCAGTTTATCTACCACTACCACAATGGAGTCATTGTTCTTCTTTGTCTGAGGCAAACCGGTTATAAAATCCATAGAAATAGTTTCCCATTTCCACTCCGGAATGGGTAAAGGTTGTAATAGCCCTGCTAGATGCCAATGCTCCGCTTTAATATGTTGACACTCCAAACACCGTGCTAAGTATTCAGCTACATTATTTTTCATTCCTAGCCAATAATATTATTTTCTAAGTGCGGTGATCATTTTTTGGTACCCTGGGTGTCCTGTATAGTGGCTGATGTGAAACTCATCCAGAATCAGATTTCTAAGACTATCCTTATTAGGTACATACAGCCTCTTATTATAATACAGCATTCCAGCATCATCTAATTCATATCCCCGCTGATTTTTCCCACTAGAAGGTTGTTGTACCTGTTGTTTTATTTGTTGGTATTCATCATCTTGATCTGCTGCTGTTTTTATCATTTCAAACAAGGAATTCTTCCATTTACTGAACGAAATCTCATACAAGCATTGCACCTTCCGACTTAATGCGTCGGCTACACGGTTCTCATTCCCTTTTAAGTTCTTAATTTGAAAATCAAATCCACTTAGAAAATCCGCCCAGCGGACTTGCCTCGTATTTAAGGTAGGTTGGCTGAAATAATTTGTCAAGCTGTGGTGATCTGTTAGCAACAAAAATTTTCTCCCCATGAGATAATGCCGCCACATCTTCAATGTGTGTATAACGGCTGCCAATTCTAAATCGTAGGCAGAATATTTCTGCTCATGCTCCTTTAGCTTTCTTGATTCGTGTGCGATCACTCTTCCTTCCTGCATCAACACACCACCCACACCCTCCTTACTTGCATCAGTACATACCACGTAATCCTTATTAGGATCAGCTATACTCAAGATGGGTGCGGTGGTGAGTAAATGTTTAAGTTTCTCAAAGCTCCGCTGACACTCTGAGGTCCATTTGAATACCCTTCCTTTTTTCTGTAAGGAGGTGATAGGGTATGCTACCCTTGAAAAACCTTCCACGAATCTTCTATAATAACCAGCTAGGCCCCAAAAAGGACCTGATGTCTGCCACATCCTTTGGTACGGACCATTCCATTATAGTCCTTATCTTTTCAGGATCCACTGCAATCCCCTCTTTTGTGATTATATGGCCTAAGTACTGTATTTCCTCCTTGAAGAAATCACACTTGCTGAACTTAGCATATAACTGATGTTCTCAGAGAGTTTGTAGCACTAACCTGAGATGCTCCTCGTGCTCCTCCTTAGAACGAGAATATACCAGAATATCATCGATAAATATCAACACAAATTTACCCAAGAACCTATGAAACACACTGTTCATTAAACACATAAAGGTGGCGGGTGCATTGGTCAAGCCAAAAGGTAGCACTACAAACTCGTAGTGCCCATACCGTGTTCTGAAAGCTGTTTTAGTGATATCCTCCTCCTTAATCCTAATCTGGTGATAACCAGATCGCAGATCGATCTTAGAGAACACTGTGGCCCCCTTCACTTGATCGAAAAGTTCATCAATCCGAGGTAAAGAATATTTATTTTTGATCGTGAGCTTGTTCAGCTGACGATAGTCTATGCACATTCGAAGAGTTCCATCTTTTTTCTTGACAAATAACACTGGGGCTCCCCATGGTGATACACTGGGGCGAATATAATTCTTGTCCAGTAGCTCTTGAAGTTGCTTTTTTAATTTTGTTAATTCAGGTACGCTCATTCTATAAGGTGCCTGCGACACTCGTGCGGCCCCCGGTGTCAATTCGATGGTAAAGTCTATATCCCTTTTAGGTGGCAACCCGGGTATCTCCTCTGGAAAAACATCCGCAAATTCTTGTATTACGGGAATGTTTTCCAGCGTGGCTGTTTTATCCTTTTGATTTGCATAGCCTACCTGAATGGCATAAATTTGACATTTCTTCTTGATACATTTAGCTAGTTGGGATGCCGTGATCGGTCGGATCTGCACGGGGCGCTTGATCCCTTGCATTTCCTGTTTCTCTCCAAGGTCATCTTTGTAGTAAATGGTTTTAGTCTTGCAGTTTGCTAGTGACCAATGTTTTTCCTGCCAATCCATCCTAATCTGAACGTCATATGAACCCAAAGGAAGTACATTCAGGTCTGCTACTACTGGTTGTCCTGCTACGGTTAAAGAGCAATTATTAATTTTTGCCAAGAACCGTCTCTTGGCCCTCGTAGCTAGCTGTACCAGCCATGGATTCTTGAATTTTTCAGATTGTAACTTACACTGTTCTACTATTCTTGGGCTAATATAACTTAAACTAGCTCCTGGATCAATGAGAACAGCTATAGAAAGATTCGAAATTTTACCTTCAAATTTCACCATAGTCGGCTAGTATTCCGCTTGACGATCATCCAGATATGCGTTAATCCTTGGTACACTACATCCCACATCCCCAACGGTCGATGCTTCGTGAATCTGAGATATCTGATCAGTACCCTTTCGCTGCGGGCAGTTTTTGACGTAGTGTGGTCCTCCACAGCCCCAGCATTGAACTGGAGGTCTAGCCATTCCTTCACCCTCCGGCCTAGTAGGCTGTTCACTCACTCTAGACTCACTGGTTGGCCTAGCCCTCAGTGACCCTCTTGATACAGTTCTACTGTTTTGCCCTTTGCCAGCTCCCCTACTACCATTGCTGCGACTTCCTTTACTATTCCCAACTGTTTTGTTACCTCTTCTTTCATTCCATCTTTTATTCGAAGCATCTCCTCTCTGTTTATTATGCTGGTAACAGAGTCTAGCCTTTCAGATAGCTTCATCCATCGTCCTAGGATTGTCAAACTCGATCCTTTCTCTTATATATAGAGGTAAACTGCTAACAAATCTTTGCACCTTGGCTTTCTCCTCCTTAATATAGGGCACATAGCGAAGCAGGGAGGTAAAACGGTTGATAAACTCGTCCATAGTCTGTTGTCCCAACCGTAAATCGTGGAATTCCCTTGCTTTTTCATCGTAGAAGCGCTCGGTCAGATATCTTTCTTTGAAGTATTTCTGAAACTTTTCCCATGTTATGGTCCGTTCGCTTGCCCCCTTGACGATCTTAACTTCCTCCCACCACAGGGTTGTTTTACCTTGTAACTGGAAGATGGCCAATCGTGCCTTCAGGTTGTGGTCATATTCATACAACTGAAAATATTTGTTCATGTTAATTAACCATGCTTCAGCTGCTTCTTCCTGTTCCCCATCAAAATGTGGGGGTTTAATTTTTCAAAATTCTCCCTGCAGCTCCACTCTCTAACATTTTGAAGTCTGTTGTTCGAGTACATTATCAGAATGGTCCTCCTTTTCTTCTGAGTTTTCAGGTTCAGTTGGATAGTTTCGTTCTTCTGTCATCCTCTGTTGTTCCGCACTCGGATTAGCTAGTGGTGGGTTCTGCCTATCTGACAAACTCTTCAGAATTCTTTCTTGTTCCACCGTCAGTCGTGCATTATCCTCTCGTAAACGTGCCATCTCATTCTTCAGTTCCTGAACAGTCTCTAGTATTGCAAGGTTTGTGCTACGTGTCTCCTCGCCAAGCTGTACCCACAACTTTGGGTTGTCCCGAGGATTTACTGCAGGTTCCTAAGCTGCCATCGATCTATGCGAAGCGCTTCCAACTCTCTGCATATTCACTGTTTTTCTGTCTATTGCCTATTAGCTGTTATTTCCTTTTGTCTCACCCCTAGAAATGGGACAAGAAAAGGAGTTAGTTTAATTAGTTCTCTATCTTACAGATGTACGAGATGGTTATCTGTACATTTTTAAACATGTTGTTCCAGAGGCCACAGTATTGTAACCATGCTCTGATACCAATTTGTCACGACCCTTCCATAAATACATAAAAGTAATTTTTTTTTATGGTAAATTATAATACCCTTACATAACCCCTTTAACATAACTACTATTGCACATAGTTTATCATTGCTTATAGCCATTCGGAGTTGATATAGCTTGGACACATTTTATTTCCTGACAAACTATATGGTTTATTGGTTTACGGTTCGGCTCGTTTGCATGGGTTACATGTGTATTAAATCGGCAATCGGAATGTATGCATTGTCCGACCCGTAACTTTTCCGGCATTGAGTTGTTGGCGGCATTTAAGATTTCATGGCAGCTGTTTAACAGGTGGCCTGGCTCACCCGCTTGGCGATGTGACTCACCGATCTTCGTACCCTCGGCCGTTACGCCTTGGGTTCCCGCTCCTTTTCTATGGTGGAGATCTAATGACTCAGATCTGAGGGCGGGAAATCGTCTAAGGGTTTGAGATCTCTTCATAAACCTTTAGGGCTTCGCTCGCGGCTCATTTGGTACTGGAATGGTTCTCGGATTTCACTTGTCTCTTTACTCTTGGACTCGTTTCCATTTCTAGCCTCATCCAGGGCTTCATCGACAGCTCAGAGAATTTATGCTTATTTCCCGGAGTCACTGTGCAGGTAATGTATTTTTGTTTTGAAATTAGACACAGTTTTTTGCTATAGGTTATCTCCTTCTTCCGGGATTCGCTATTAGTTCTGCATGCGTTTTATCATGAGTTTCACTGCTGGTTTTGTATGCATCTATTAACAGTTTGTCTCTTGTTATTTGTCGTATGAAGGTAAGGATTATAGCGATGCCTCCTTTCTGCTTGCGGATTGACGGAACTTCAGTGTTTCGACCTTCTCCGCCGCGTGCCAGGTAAGAAAATCGGCCCTAAGGTTCTGGTGCGAAAACTGGGGTTTTTCCTTGATGTGCCTGAGTCGGTTGTGATTTATACATGTTTGCCTTCTTCTCTTTTTCTTATGTTTACTGGCTTCCCGCTATCTAAAATCCAAGCGAGGATTTCCAGAGTAGGATCCTCATGATTTACATGTGTTCTCGTATTCCCAGGTTTTGTGTCCTCGGCTTACCCTTTTGGGTTATGAGGAACAGTCGGTTCCCTTGCGCGAGATAAGCCTTAACCTTGTACAGCGATTGAGTTATTCAAAGGCAACCTTGTTTTTCTATGTTTAGTCATTCAGATGCAACTGTCTATGTGTAAATGATAAGGGTCGTTGTTGAACTGGTCGCTGAATATGGACCCCTCTGTTCAAAGGGTGTTTTATTTGTATTTGATGAATATATTTCATTTGCACTTCCAGTTTCATCGTTTTAATAAAAACTTGCTCTATAAATTGTTGTTTCACTTCTGGTTTTTCCTCGGTTAGTTTTAATAGCATGCCGCTTGTGCTTCAGTATGCTCAGCCCGATATTATCGGCTTGCCTTTCTGAATCGGTTAGCTGTTAAATTTTGTCCTATGGATTGTATGTATTCTCCGGTTTTCCAGCTTCAGCATTTTGCTATTGTCCTCGAGAAGGGTAGGAAAGTTGTTATTGCTACTCATTTATGTTTAAATGCTCCTTTTCACAGTTACGGAACTCTGTATTTCCAGCATATGGGTATTTACTGTTAACGAGCTTAATGTATAATGGAAATGTTAATATCGTTACTGAGTATATATGCTTACTTGGTTTGAATGTATGTACATTCATGTAAATACTTCCGCTGTCGTCTCCACGGCCACGGTTAGAGTAGTTTCTGTGGTTGCATTTTGTTGTCCTTTGAATGGAATTCTACGGAATCTAGATTTGGTTCGTATTTCTCTGGTATCTTTTCTTAAGTTAATCGTTCTCATAATGTTTACTTCTTCAGTATCTTTCGGTTACATGTAATTGTTTCACAGTTTAAGCAGCCTGTTTCGTAATATTTACCTCTTTCGGTATCATTTGGTTATATGTGATTGTTCATAGTTTTAAGCGAACTTTCTTGCTACCACAGACTCATATAGTCTCTAAACTCTAAACTATGATCTCACAGTACATTTACATGGTTTTTCCAATGGGTATTCATATTACAGTTCTGATATCCCTAGCTGGCAGTCTAAAATAGCTCGAGGCCTTTTACATTCCTTCTTTTAATAATGGATAAACTCAAGTAATTAAGGATAACCTAATCATTCTTTTAATGTACTAACTATTCAGATAACCTCCACAGTGCCTCTAGTCCTGTTGAGGGCCCTGAAATCAGGTCAACAACAAGGGGGATACCCACCCGGTCGGGAACCTGGTTGGCGGCTCCGTGCCCGTTTGGTGTAGCGGGTCCGACTAGGGATGACGGGACCAGCTTCCCGTTCTAAGGGGGTGTGTGTGTGTAGAGTTTGGTGATGTGTGTGTGTGTAGAATTTGATAATGAAAATATGGAATTATTTCTAAGCTAATCTAGTTCTAAACTCTGAGACTGAATTTTATACTACTTTAATCTATCAAGAACAACACATCTAATCTACACTAACCCGGGATAGAACTTTTTCCATTATGCGATCTAGAAAGATTTCACGCAATAACTGGTAATGAAGATTATTCAGCTATTATGAGAATATAAATCAATTAAGATGAACCATCCTGCATAAAAAGTTAAGCAAAACGGTTGTGAACAGCATATCGCATAATCAGTTATTCATGTATTAAGCACAAATAAATGACTCCACCGTACAAAAGTGCCAAATGGTAGTCCACTCATTCATACGTTAACATATAAACAACATCAGTTGTATATTACTCTAAGAATGCAAGCAGAAACTCATCAAGAGATAAAAGTACCATTTATGACTGACTTTATACTCACAGACCTGAAGCAATAATGATCTATTTCTACTTACTTCTAATGCCTACTAAGAGTACAGAAGTGCAACATCAGTAGCAGGTATTAAAATGCAAACATAAATAAATCTTGATCCGTCCATTCATCAAAAACCCCCTCCGAGGGTGCAAAAGTGCATGTTCTGAGGACAAGTTTTTTGACAAATTTCCGGACCCTTCTCCAACGCAACGAGAAGGGTTAAATACTACTAACCGGCTAATTTTAATTACACAAATTTAGGGAACGGCTTCAAATGACCGCCCTTTTACTAAAACAAATTTATTTCTAAAAACTGAATCTAATTTCTAATCATTTCCGTATCTGCTCCTTAGTGCTGTAAGCAATGCGTTGTTCGCCGTGAAAGAGTCGACTGCTTGTCCTTTCCATTTGTTCAAGCTTGAAAATTAGAAATAACAAGAGCTGGCACCTCTTTCTGACGAACTAGAAGATATTTTTGAAAGTGTTCTTCTGGAGGAGTGTCTTCACGGCGTGTATACTTAGTACAACTCAGATTTCTTTCAAACTGATTGTGCTATTGCTATTTCGGTTTCCGGCCGTGCGAATGACTCAATGAGCTGGGGATTTTGTTGCCTGAACGATTTTCTCAATTGAAACTTGTTTCCATTCTTTGTTCCAGGCTTTTCTGAAACGTCCTTCCCCTTAAGCGTTTTTCTTTTTGCTTTACCCAATTTGGGACTCAGGATCTTTCATGAACGCTTTGCTTTTGTGCGCCTTTGACTCTGAGTCCTAGATAGCCTATTTCCATCAGCATTTGTTGAGTAATACTCTGGGATCCGCGGTCCTGCTGTATGCGGTATCCATCTACGAAGTCATATCCTCTCTGTTCTTCTAGTTCTGGCGCTTTTCCTTAGATGTTTCCTGCATATAGATTTATATCAGTTGCTGACTTATAGTTCACGTAAATGAAAAGAGACAGAAGAAAAGATTGACATGAAAGCAATTAAGTTCTAATGAATGCATAATCATGTCACCCATTATGACTTGACTCTTCGAAAAACGCAACATAATCATCTTTGGATACACAGGCGTACAATCATTAATTTCCCGTAAGGTGCGCGCCTAATTTTAGGCTCATAGATCATGCCGAGGAATGCCTGCGACGAATGGCTTCTGCGATTTGCATCGCAGCATCGAAGATTGCGATGTAAATAAGTGGTATCGCAACAATTGATGGTCTCATTTGTCACACACCATAGATCGCAGGTCGCAGCTTTGCATGGTCGCAGATCGCATATCGCAATATCGCAAGGTCGCAAGGTTTTTCGCTTTGTCACTTTGTGCTGCTTATGCGACATTGCGACGTGCGACGTCGCATATCGGCCGTCGGCGGCTCTTTAGGTTTCCCCTTTTGAGCGCCTTTAATGCACGCAATGCGATGAGTTCTCGCGTCGCTCCTCCTCAGTGTGTTTATGCGCTTTGGGAAAGCGCTCCTTTTTCCTTTGCGACGCGATATAGCTCTTAGGGAGTTAATACAAAAGATTTTTCAAACAAAAATATTTTTTGGATTTTTTGGTTAAGGGTCCCCCTTTGCTTGATGTTATTACTAATATCAAACAAAGAGGGGGGTTTTTGGTGACCACAACAATGGCGATTCAGTGTGAAGAACCAGTTATCTCTACATTTCTATTGACCGTTCACTTCCGAAACAGCAAAAAATTTTATATGTCTAAATTTTGTTATGGACAGATAGAGTAGATTGCCCCTCACCTTGTCGACGATATTTTGTCTCAACCCTTATTATATCCCAATTTCTTGCTTCCTCAGGTTTTTTCTTCCGTTCGCATCAGACATTACTTGGTCTTGATAAAAGATAAAATAAGGTCTTCTCTGCGTACTGGCTTAAAAGTATGCTCATTTGTCGTAGGTAGAGCCTCTGCTGCCCGCAAGCGTCCATAGCCTCGACAGGGTTACCATGTTATCCAGCAATGATCCTTTTTCCTGCTTGAGGTTACTCGCAACATTCCAGAGAAAAATCCTTTTTGACACACTTTTCCTTTTTTAATTCTCTAAAGAATAATGTCTTGGTTTGGTGGCCAAATTATGACACAGTCATTCACCTGATTTACACTTTTGCTGAACAAGCCGGCTCGTGATGAGACCTCTTGTCTTTTGATTGCAACAATCTTAAGTCGTTGCCCTGTTTTGATAGACAGTATTGGCAAAGTCAGCAAGTTATAATATATGTGATCATGATAAGCCGGCTCGTGATGAGACCTCTTATTCTTTGAGATATAGTGTTTTGTTTGGATTGTTTCTCGGAATGTTGTAATTTCCTTTTAGCAGGGAGGAAGTCATTGTTTTTCCTTAAGAAAGCTCTGGACGACAATAATAGAGTTTTTGAAAACAACAGCTTTGCAGAGAATGCTTATTTTATTATTGATGATACCTTTCATGGTGCTGATACAAAACAATTCTTTTACCAGAGGTTGCTTTTGTCAAAGTTTTTTATTAGAGGTCGAAACGAGTATCGTAATCAAAGTGAAGTTAACTCTATTTGTCAATAATAAAATTCATATTTTCAAAAATTTTGCTATTTGTACAAGCGAAATCAAATTCTGATAGAGAATTGGCGTGCTCTTTCATGAATCCTTTTTAAATGATCATTTACAACGGGTTTTATTCATAAAAAGAGAAAAACAAAACAAAATAAGACTAAAAACTAAATCTATCCTACAAAAAATAGAAGATTTCTCTTCTATGGAAAGTATAATTTAAGAATCAGTCCATTGACAGGTAAAGAATCTCTCCTTCCTGCCAGATCCTGCAACACGAATGTAGATAGGCCTACGACTTCTACAATCTGAAAAGGGCCAAGCCACAGCTTCTGAAATTTCGTATGTTTGCCCTTTTCTTCATGAGCCTTATCCCATTTCAAAATTAAATCACCCATCTGAAAGTTTTTTCTGGTTATGATGCTTGAGTCAAAAGAAGATTTTATTAGCGCTTGGTGATGAGCATGGGTTTTCCTAGCTTGTTCTCTTTGTTCTTCTAATTTGATTATTTCCATTTGTCTTAATTGTAAAGAGGAAGTAGATACTTCATCGATATATTGCACTAAAGACAAAGAGGGAATGACTAGGTGAGTCGGAAGAACCACTTCTCTCCCATAAACTAAATTAAAGGGAGAGGTGCCGATTGAAGCTTTCTTTGTGATTCTATCAGCCCATAAAGCATTTACCAGTGCTTTGTGCCAATTCCTTTGGTTTTGGTCGACTGTTCTTTTGATAATTCTGATTAGGTTCTTGTTTGTTGATTCAGCCAATCCATTACCTTGCGGATAGTAGTTGGCAGAATATTTCAGTTTGAACCCTCTTTGAAGCGCAAACTCAGTCATAGTATTTCCAGAAAAATATGAAGCGCTATCAAACATTAATGCTGTTGGCAATCCAAACCTAGTGATGATAAATTGATCTATGAATTCAATAATATTTTCAGAATGAACTGTCTTGAGAGGAACTGCTTCTGCCCATTTGGTAAAATAATCATTTGCCATAAGGATATACTTATGCTGATTAGAAGAGTGAGGAACGATCTCACCTATTATGTCCAAGCCCCATTGACTGAATGGTTGGTCGATGATGACTGGTTGTAGCGGCATGGACGGTTTCCTTTGTTTTCCTGCAGCAGTATGGCAGACTTGGCATTTCCTTACGTGATTGTATGAGTCTTTGAACAGCGTGGACCAATAATATCCTGCACACAAGATTTTATGTGCAGTCGTATCTCCGGCATAGTGTCCGCCCGCTGGTCCATCGTGGAGTTCCTGCAAAACCTTTTCGGCTTCAGTTTTCTCAAGACACCTAAGAAGCACAGAATCGTAATTCCTTTTAAACAAGACATCATTTACAAGCTGGTATTGTTTAGCATTTAATCTCAGAGCTCTTTTCTTGGTATGATCCAGACGTGATGGAGCATACCCGTTCTTAAGAAAATAAATGGTGTCAGCATATGATGATTCTGCATCGTTTAGGCTTACCTCATACGCTTGTACCTCTTCAGATGAGTTCTCCGGGATTTGCGATGCTCCGGCTAACATCTTGCAGAAGCCTTGACCTCTTACGATGTTTGTTGGTTTGATCTCAAGATCATATTCTTGTAAAGTGGTAATCCAATTAGCTCTCTTTTCGCCCACGTCTCTCTGCACCAAAAGGTTTCTTACCGCCGGAAACGGTACTATGACTTTAGTGTGGGCTTTAAGCAAGAAAGGTCTGAAATATTTGATCGTTTTGAAAACAGCATATGCTTGTTTCTCTACGTCTGAGTAATTAATTTCAGCACCTTGTAATTTTGAGCTAAAGAATGCGATTGGAGCTTCCGCTTTCTCTTGATTTGCTTGGGTCAAAATCGCGGCATAGGATTTCTCTGAGGCAAAAGTGTATAAGGTAAAAGATTCTGAAAAATTTGGGGTGGCCAAAGATCGAGCATTGATGATAGCTTGTTTGATTAATTTGAACGCTTCGTGCTCATCTAGACCCCATTTGAAATTTGAATTCTTTTTTATCATATTTCGTAAGGGAGAAATAATACGTGAAAAATCCGGGACAAATCTTTTGACAAAATTGATCTG
The DNA here is from genome assembly GCA_031772625.1 of Pinus tabuliformis. NCBI lineage: Eukaryota > Viridiplantae > Streptophyta > Pinopsida > Pinales > Pinaceae > Pinus > Pinus tabuliformis. The sequence goes on from CM062807.1 coordinate 1,148,947,406, forward strand.
TCCAAGGAAGGATTGCATGGCTTTCTTGTTATGGGGTATGGATATTTCAGAAATTTCCTTGATTCTGTCGGGTTCTATATGAATACCAGATTTCGACACTATGAATCCGAGCAATTTCCCTTCGCTTAACGCAAAGAAAGATTTCTTTGGGTTGAGCGAAATCCCATACCTCAAGCATCTTTGAAAGATTTGCTTCAAATCTTTGAGGTGGTTGTTTCGTTTTTTGGAGTACACTGTTATATCATCCAAGTAAATCACCACTGATTTATTGACTAACCCTTTAAACGCGATGTCCATGGCTCTCTGAAAGGTAGCTCCGGCATTGATCAGCCCAAATGGCATCTTCCGATATGCATAAGTGCCCCATTTGGTTCGGAACGTAGTCTTTAACTGATCATAGGGATGCACCAGTACTTGATTGTATCCTGAAAATCCATCCAGGAATGACATTAATTCTGAGCCTGCTACTGCCTGTAATATTTGCTCCATAGGTGGGAGGGGAAAGTTATCTTTCTGACAGGCTTTGTTGAGATTTCGGAAATCGATACAGATTCTAATGTCTCTGTTTTTCTTCCTAACGGGCACCATATTGGATACCCATTTAGAATGCCTTACGGAGAAAATTATTCTGGCTCTCAACAACTTATTAAGCTCAGTTTTTATCTGATTTTCTATGTTAGGGTGTATTTTTCTGAGCTTCTGCTGGACATGTTTTTCATTGTCAATCATAGGGATAACATGTTGAATGATAGAAGTGTTGTATGTTTTTAGTTCATCGTAATTCCAGGCAAAAACGTTTTTGTATTGTCTCAGAAGACGAATATATGCTGATTTCTCTTCAGGGGCTAGGCCGTGACCTAGGTTAACGTTTTGTGGCTTCTGATCAGTCCCTAGGTTTACTAATTCATAGTTCAGGGTAGAACTGCAAATTTTAGCATTGGCGGACCTTTTAAACCGACTTTTCAAATCATATAAATCTTCCAACTTGACCACCGATTTCGGTATAGCATTGTCAGAGCCATTTTGTTGTATTTGATGATCATGATGGTCTTCGTCGATTATCTGATTTGAGTAGGATCCTTCAGAAGTAAGGAAATTTACGATGTCAGGATCGTCGTTGAAGACTCTCCAATTGGTGACATTGTCAGGGATGGATGGTCTAAAGATTAATTCTATTGAAAACCTATCAGGACTTAAATCTTCAGAAGGGATAAGTCTAGAGGCTACGTTAGCTAACAGGTCTGCGCTCGCGTTTTGAATTCTTGGAATTGACAAGATGTTAAATGCTACGAAATGTGCAGTGAGATCTTGAACTAATGATTGATAATGCTTTAAATGACTTGACAGGCAATGTATGGTGTTATGTACCTGTTTTACGACGATCTTCGAATCTCCAAAGACTTGAAGATACTTAACGTTTAATCTGATTGCTTTGTATAGGCCTTGAACCAAGGCTTCGTACTCCGCTGTGTTGTTCGTGCAATCGAACTCAAGTCTGCATGTGAGCATAATCTTGTTCCCGTCTGGGTTAATCAGAACGCATCCTGCTCCTGCCCCCTCATTTGATTTAGATCCGTCAAAATATAATTTCCAAAATAAAGATGTATTTACAGAATTATCTAAAAAACTAAAACATTTTGAGTCATCAGTTTGGGAGAAATTTTCAACTTGGGATAAAACTGAATTCTCTAAGTATGGTGAAATATGAGCATTGAAATTACCTAGGAAAGAATCTATTGCGTAATTGCCTACAATGCTACTATTGTACATTATGGCCTCATTTTCTCCTTCCAGTTCTGTCACTATGTATTTTTGGTGCAATTCTCGTTCAACCTTTATCTGATTTGGTTTACCATTGTATGGTAACCACATGTGCAACCAATCGGTTGAAAAATATCCGTGGAGCTTTTCCGACCAATCCCTGCTAAGAATCAAACCATAGAACTCAGGGATATCGGCTACTAGAATGTCGATAACATGACACACTTTTGGGTTAGACGACAATCTTATGGTCACCTGATTAAGTTCACCAATCACTTCGACTTGGGATCGATCAAGCTGAACTATACGTACTGTGGATTTTTGAGGTTGCACATTCAATTTGACACATATTGATCTGGGTAAAATATTCGTTGAAGCACCAGAATCGACCAAGCAATTGTGCACGTTTTTGTTGAATATTTCATATGTGAGAAGAAAAGGAGGAGTATGAGATCTTGATCTTCCTCCAATCAAGGTGATGTCATTTGGATCAATTTTATTGATCGTGTTGGTTGGAGGCCTTCCCAGATTGTGGGAAGCTACAGCTGTAGGTAAAGATGTAGTAGGCACAGCGTGTAATTCTTTCATCATTATTTTCTGCTGGTGTTTCAATTTACTCAATTCATACAGAGTGATATTAGCCCTAGTCTTCTTCATTTCATCAATGATGTTATACTCCATTTCATCCGACACTATTAGTGTTCTTGATGGAGGCGTTTGATCAGATTGGACTGGGCTAATCTGGGTCGCTTTAGCAGTTGTCTTTTTTGTTGCGACCTTTTCTTTTAATGCAGGGCTTGCGCCCTTTTGTTTTGGGGTGGTTAGGGAAGGATCAAGTTGATTTTTGCTTCTCGTGCTAACAGGCAATGCTTCTTGATCCTCTTCTTGTGGGAGGATGAAGTCCCACATTCCTTGTAGTTCTACGACCTCTTCCTCATCGGTCTGCCCTTCAGTGGTATTCTCTTCTTCTTCGTCTTCTTCAGATTCAACGTTTGAGACAACACTAGGTGGTCTTACCTCCATGGGAGGATTTCTTTTAAAAGTCCTAAAGGGCTTTTTCGAAGAAGTCTCTGCTACTTGTTTCTTAATATCAATCATCTCATTGGACATGGCTTTCAACACTTTTTGTAATCCTTCCAAATCGAAAGGATCTTTCGTTTGCTTCGTCTTGGTGTCTTCTTTGAAAGAGATCTTCTTAGATTTGCGTTCTTCTATAGCGGATCTCTTTTCTAAGGATACCACGCATTTTTCCACTGCTAACGCTTCTGTCAAGTTGTCAACTAAGGTGGTCTTGTCTTCCCTATCTACGAAGATAGCCAAGTTTGGAAGTAAAGCCATGATGTACCATTCACATCTTACTTCCTCGCTGGGTTGTGAGGCAGCGGGGATTTTGTTGAGGATCTTATTGAACCGTAAGTTAAAATCTTTAATGGGTTCTCTAGCCTCAGCCTTAAGATTAGATAGGTCTTTGATCAATGTCGCCGTGGATCTGTCATCACCAAACTTGGTGAGGAATTGACTTTGAAAAATGTCCCAGCTTGTGATGGATCCGGAAGGTAACGAAAAGTACCATGACCCGGCTGTTCCCTGCATTGTATAAGGGAAAAGCCGGACAACAGCGTCTTCGTTAGTGACTCCGTTGAGATTAACAGAAAGCATGAAATTATTGATATGTTCCTCGGCTAGCATGCCTGCTTCCGGGTTGAATTTAGGCAGCCATTTCTCAGGATGGGCCGGTATAGGGCTCAGGGGTGGAGGCATTAAAACCGCCCCAGGATTGTTCCATGGAGACTGGGCCATCGTTGAGCTGCTAGTTAATGGAAGTGCAGAAGACGATCCCTGATGCTGAGAAGATGAAGATATTAAGATCTTTGATGTTTGAAGAGGAAGGTTTGTAGAAGATGGGTGAGTGAGTTGGAATGAAAGAGTGGGTGGTTGACTTCGTGGTGAGGGAGTTGATATGGACGAAGTGGATGAAGGAGTCTGACTGTCAGACTCTGGTGGTGTTTTCCTTGCTCTTTTCCTGGTAGGGAGAGGGAGTTCACTTGGTTGTATGCCAAATTTTTCACTCTTTGATCTGGTAAGGGGATGAGCAGGGTTGTACTGCGAAGTCACGCTGCTTTTAAATTTATCAGACTTCTGGTTAAAAATAGAGAATCCCTGGAGTTTACGAATCAAAGTTTGAACTTCAGGGGGTTCAATGATAGATTGGTCTGATATATTTGAATATGTAGCAGTGGTAGATACTCGAGCGACTTCAAATTCCAGGTTTAACCATGTTGGAGAAGTCGAGGGAGTTGATGAGGGTGTATTACTCTCAGAATGGTATTTAGATATTTCTTTAGGTGCCATTCATAGTTCGTGCCCTCCTTCTAGCGCCAAATGTGTTGAGGGCCCTGAAATCGGGTCAACAACAAGGGGGATACCCACCCGGTCGGGAACCTGGTTGGCGGCTCCGTGCCCGTTTGGTGTAGCGGGTCCGACTGGGGATGACGGGACCATCTTCCCGTTCTAAGGGGGTGTGTGTGTGTAGAGTTTGGTGATGTGTGTGTGTTTAGAATTTGATAATGAAAATATGGAATTATTTCTAAGCTAATCTAGTTCTAAACTCTGAGACTGAATTTTATACTACTTTAATCTATCAGGAACAACACATCTAATCTACGCTAACCCGGGATAGAACTTTTTCCATTATGCGATCTAGAAAGATTTCACACAATAACTGGTAATGAAGATTATTCAGCTATTATGAGAATATAAATCAATTAAGATGAACCATCCTGCATAAAACGTTAAGCAAAACGGTTGTGAACAGCATATCGCATAATCAGTTATTCATGTATTAAGCACAAATCAATGACTCCACCGTTCAAAAGTGCCAAATGGTAGTCCACTCATTCATACGTTAACATATAAACAACATCAACTGTATATTACTCTAAGAATGCAAGCAGAAACTCGTCAAGAGATAAAAGTACCATTTATGACTGACTTTATACTCACAGACCTGAAGCAATAATGATCTATTTCTACTTACTTCTAATGCCTACTAAGAGTACAGAAGTGCAACATCAGTAGCAGGTATTAAAATGCAAACATAAATAAATCTTGATCCGTCCATTCATCAAAAACACCCTCCGAGGGTGCAAAAGTGCATGTTCTGAGGACAAGTTTTTTGACAAATTTCCGGACCCTTCTCCAATGCAACGAGAAGGGTTAAATACTACTAACCGGCTAATTTTAATTACAAAAATTTAGGGAACGGCTTCAAATGACCGCCCTTTTACTAAAACAAATTTATTTCTAAAAACTGAATCTAATTTCTAACCATTTCTGTATCTGCTCCTTAGTGCTGTAAGCGATGTGCTGTTCGCCGTGAAAGAGTCGGCTGCTTGTCCTTTCCTTTTGTTCAAGCTTGAAAATTAGAAATAACAAGAGCTGGCACCTCTTTCTGACAAACTAGAAGATATTTTTGAAAGTGTTCTTCTGGAGGAGTGTCTTCACGGCGTGTATACTTAGTACAACTCAGATTTCTTTCAAACTGATTGTGCTATTGCTATTTCAGTTTCCGGCCGTGCGAATGACTCAATGAGCTGGGGATTTTGTTGCCTGAATGATTTTCTCAATTGAAACTTGTTTCCATTCTTTGTTCCAGGCTTTTCTGAGACGTCTTTCCCTTTAAGCGTTTTTCTTTTTGCTTTACCCAATTTGGGACTCAGGATCTTTCATGAACGCTTTGCTTTTGTGTGCCTTTGACTCTGAGTCCTAGATAGCCTATTTCCATCAGCATTTGTTGAGTAATACTCTGGGATCCGCGGTCCTGCTGTATGCGGTATCCATCTGCGAACTCATCTCCTCTCTGTTCTTCTAGTTCTGGCGCTTTTCCTTAGATGTTTCCTGCATATAGATTTATATCAGTTGCTGACTTATAGTTCACGTAAATGAAAAGAGACAGAAGAAAAGATTGACATGAAAGCAATTAAGTTCTAATGAATGCATAATCATGTCACTCATTATGACTTGACTCTTCGAAAAACGCAACATAATCATCTTTGGATACACAGGCGTACAATCATTAATTTCCCGTAAGGTGCGCGCCTAATTTTAGGCTCATAGATCATGCCGAGGAATGCCTGCGACGAATGGCTTCTGCGATTTGCATCGCAGCATCGAAGATTGCGATGTAAATAAGTGGTATCGCAACAATTGATGGTCTCATTTGTCACACACCATAGATCGCAGGTCGCATCTTTGTATGGTCGCAGATCGCATATCGCAATATCGCAAGGTCGCAAGGTTTTTCGCTTTGTCACTTTGTGCTGTTTATGCGACATTGCGACGTGCGACGTCGCATATCGGCTGTCGGCGGCTCTTTAGGTTTTCCCCTTTTGAGCGCCTTTAATGCACGCGATGCGATGAGTTCTCGCGTCGCTCCTCCTCAGTGTGTTTATGCGCTTTTGGAAAGCGCTCCTTTTTCCTTTGCAATGCGATATAGCTCTTAGGGAGTTAATACAAAAGATTTTTCAAACAAAAATATTTTTTGGATTTTTTGGTTAAGGGTCCCCCTTTGCTTGATGTTATTACTAATATCAAACAAAGAGGGGGGTTGTTGGTGACCACAACAGGTCCCAACTCATTGTTTTATATATATATTTTTTTGTTGAAACTACCGTTAGCATATCAGGTTTTCCTTTTAACAGTTATCTAGCATTAAATCAGTAATATTTGCCTGAATCAAATATATTACAGCGACATAATATTGTTGTGGGGTTTTTATAATGTAATGGGTTTTCATTGCCAACTACTGTGATTTTAGCTAACAGTATTGTCTACAATCACTGTTGAACTAGTTTTTCTTCAAATAGTGTTACGTACCTAGTTCGCCAGATTTGTATATATATGCTTCAGAAGTTCACCTGCAATCCATGTTTTCTCTTGTCCTCCCAACCATGAGATCCATCGCTAAGACTGGAATCTCCCCCCGAGCTATCTTGCACGCCTATATCCCTCAACAAGATACATGCCCCTTGTGCTTGGTTATCTGGTCCTTACCAGACTTAACCAGCTTTCTTTTTCCTTCCTCTTCTGTCTGTCCCTACAACACAAAATTTTTGTCTCTGGCCCCTTTTTCCCCTGGAGGCCTTTCCCGTTAGGGAGGGTAGTTTCATGCAGTTTTCATAACAGATTTCTTCTTCAAATCCTCCTTTCAGAGGCTGCCAGCATTTCAAGAAGTATATATTTTTCCAATATATATTTAATTCACAGTAAAATAATATGATTAGAGTTTTTTTTTTTTTTTTTTTTTTTTTAACAGTCTTTCAACTCTATCTCTTACTACAGTAAAATTCCAATATTTACATTTTCCAGGGTCATCACAGCTAGCCATTCCTTGCGCTCTCAACTATGCTTCAAATATTTGACTGTGTATTTAAAAATTACTGATTGTCTTCAATAGCAACACAAAAACTAATCTGAGAAATACCTAAATCCTTTCCTGACTGTGTCTTCACTCTGCTAGAAAAGTTGTTGTAGCAAAAAGCTCCTTCCTTTAGCTTTTTTGACAACTTCAAAGAGCGTGGACAAGCTCTCATACCATGTTGGAAATTTCTGGTAATTTCAAACACAAAAGAACGTAGAACAAAGCTCTGTTTTTTCCACAGGATCTTAACACAGGGAAGCTAAATTTTTCTGACCAGACAGAGTTATCAACACACATGGAAACACTATGTATTCATTAATAAAACAACCTGTTACAAATTCTTCCTCTACCAGAGGGATTCTCCAATAACTTCCACAAAACAAATTACTCTGTTTCAATTCCAAAAATGTTATCAACACACATGGAAACACTATGTATTCATTAATAAAACAACCTGTTACAAATTCTTCCTCTACCAGAGGGATTCTCCAATAACTTCCACAAAACAAATTACTCTGTTTCAATTCCAAAAATTTATTTTTACACTAGTGTGTGTAAAAAAAAAAATTACATTTACAGCTGTAAAATCTCTTACATTCCCATTTTACATTCAACAAAAAAAACTTTTTCTAGCGCTGCTGCGGATATTCCAAACTACAGAACCAAAAAAACCATTACAAATGATTAAAAAAACAAAAACAAAAACTTATGATTTTTACTTTTTCTTGTCCGGTAAAACAAGAATTACATCGGTGAAAAAAACATTAAAATTCAAGACTTTATCCATGCCCATACCTCCCGTGAATAAAACACTTAAAGACTTTACGAAGACTTACCTGTCGTAATAAAATCATTTATTATTTCAGCATGGTGAAAATTTAATTTCTAGTCCTTTTACTGACAAACCTGGGGGTTTACTCCACTCAAGTTGATGCAGGTCTGTTGATTTAATCGGCAATATCGGGAGGCCCTTCCTTGCTGAACTTAGTGTGTTGTAGCTGGTCGGTGTGTTGGGAGCCCTCCTCAAAAATACCACTGATACGTGAAGGCTGATACGTGGAGCCCTCCTCAATAGCTCTCAGTTATGGATATTCTTGCTAAAGGTAGATTTTCTCAGAAGCTCTCCCCATTCAAGGTAAGTGTCCTCCATAAAGATCTTTTACTCTTGCAAACTTCTTTATGTTTTGGCTATAGATTTTCCTAATAGGTTGTTTGGCAAGTGTTGCAGGTTAAGACGCTAAATTAAGAAGCTAGAACACCAGGTGGCTTGGCTCTTGCTATAGGCTTCCCAAACACTGGAGACAAATCCCATCAGCTATGCAAATGGGTTCTCGACTTGACATAAAAGAGATGAATGAGTTTGAGAAATTCTTTTGGCTATGAGTACTATATATTTTATTTAATTTCGACATAATGGTCTCTAGCTTCTCTCATATATTTTATTTAAGTTTTCACATAAGGGTCTCAGGGTTTATGCCTATGCTTGTATTTTACCTTATAATTGTAATCTTATTCCTAGCCTGGGAAAGGACTACCATTTTTTTCCCCTTTCTGTAAGTTAATATGTCTATTGGAATACTCAAAGAATATTACGGCGGTATCAAAGAGTCAACTGGGATTTTAAACTCATAAGTATGTATTTCCTTCTATTTTGATGGTGGTAATTTATGTCTGTGTCTTTTATGTTATGATACAATGAGATTTTAGAAATCCATCCCGAGGGTTATGAAACTCTGTAAGTTTAAAGTATATAGTAGTAGCTGTGTAGTAGCATAATAGTCGGTTCTTGCTTTTGCCATGTTTCCCTACAGCTAAGATTAATTTATAAAGAGGTTATCCATTACCCAAATTGGGGTTTTCTTTTATTTATGACTATGGCATGTATCTTTTTGGGTTCGAACATGGTTCTATCATTTTCTTGTATTATTTTCTATTCAATTTCTGCTGGTTTCAAGGCAGAGCGTTTTCCAATTTTCTTTAATTAATTTCCTTAGCCAAGTATGATAAGATAAAAGAGTTGCACCGTTCGAGTTTATATACAAGTCCTTTTTCCTAAGTTTTCTTGCTATTGAGGTTACTAGTGTAACTGTTCGAAAATTAATAAATGTTAATGTGTGTAACTTATCTTATTCCGTGATTTGAGAGTCCTATTCTATTTACAAAGTTAAATACTCTTAACTATTACTGTATGTTTAATAATAGTTGAAGCTTTTACCTATTTCCAACTAGAGTAATAGCACACAGAAATAAAGTAATAATGTCTACATGTTCCATTAAAAGAAAACATGTCCAACCATATCACTGTCTGTACTTCTCCTCCTCGGACTCGATAGAGGTGTCGAATATGGTGGCAACTACCTTGTCTGCTTCAGTCCTCGGAGGTTCATACGAATAGATCTCCTCCTCTAAAATTACTAATATTGCAAGACAGCGAAACCATACGTATGTTAACTTTACCAGGGGATTCAATCTTTGAATGTAAATGTTGAGGTGAAACAAATAAAACAAAACATATCATACCTTCTTCGGCATCCATATTTATTTTCACCATGGTTATGTCCACTGTATGTACTTCCAGATTCAGTTTATTTAAAATGCGCTAAATAAATGTTTACATCTACGAAAAAACATCACACTTTTATTGATCTTTTATCACTTGCTTACATCGTCCTTTCGTTAGCTTAATACTTCTCGATCAAATTTTTGCTCGAATTTCTTTCCAATCACCATGGAAAGTAGTGTTTGGAATAAGCATCCAGCTGATCTGCAAATTCTACTGCTCCTAAGCATTTCATTATTGGATTTACTATTTCCACTCATTATTATCGATCGGATAATAATGAGTGGAAATACTTGCAGGTGAAAGAGAATCTACTTAAATCCAATCACGGAAGGCCCAAGAGCTAAGAATTTGCAACTCAGCTGGTACCTTATTCCATACAGTACCTTCCATGGTCCTCCGCACTGAGAAGTATTAAACTCTAGAAGAAGATGATGTAAGCAAGTGATAAAGAAACCGAACGGTAACTGCAATGTGAACAACAACAAAACTAAAGAAACCTTAGACTTGTGGAATTAACTAATTTTGTATTTATTTAAAAAAATACTTTCTCAAAATTTAAATGTATATGTGTTTTTTTAATGAAACACATATTCCTATCTATTAGGCTCATTCCACTTGCATTTTATATCAATATAAATTATAAATAATAAAAAATTGCCAAAATTTTATTGGAATTGAATTTATTTCATTATATTTTAGCAAGTGTTAATAAGAAGATTAACATCCCATTAAAAAAAGCGGTATATCAATAAGTGTTGTGAATAAGAAATTAACTTATAATATTTATAGTAAAACCCATTCCTTCCAAATAGTTAATGATGAGGTTAGCATCCGATAAAAAAAATATTTTATCACTAATTTTTATTGCAATTTATAATATTTAAAATAAAACCCATTCCTTTCAAATATAAAAATAAATATATGAGAAAAAAAACACCTTAATGCTTACAACTAGTAAAAAAAAAAAAATCTAAAATATTCAATCTCACAAAACAACAATAAAAATAAAAAATTAAACAAAATGATTTTTTAAAATCTTTATAATAAATAAGCCATAATTCAAACTAATAAAAAAGATGAGAAAGATTCTTATGAACTAAAATTAAAAATCAAGCTCTTATCTCTACAATATTCTACATAATATGGAAGTACTTCAAAATTAGCGCGTAAAATCCATTTGCAAAATTAAGATATTATAAGGAGGTCATCAACCCCACCCTAGAAGATCAAAAGTATCTCTCTGTTTTAACTAGCTCAAAGAAGAAAATTAATATAGCCAAGATTAAAACAAACTCTCACGAGCTCCATAGTGAAGCCGGTCGTTGGGTAGTTCCTAAAACTCCGTGGATGGAAAGGTTTTGCCATCTTTGTGAGAATACGAACATCGATGATGAAAATCACTTCCTTTTAGAGTACCCTGGTACAACCACATTAGATCTCAGTTTGAAAACCTTTGTTGCAATACCTACCTTTCTAGCCTTTTACCTTGTCAAAATTATAGTGAGCTCAGGAGGCTTCTCTCCAAGCTTTTTGAGAATAGGAATAAAATCTTAAATCAAACTAAATGATTCGTTTATTTACGTCGATAGACCAAAGTTTGGTCTCATTGGACGTTAACCATCATCATCAGATAAAGTGTAGATTAGAGCTTCATCTATGAATGCAAAGCTAATGATGATGATTTATGAATATCATGAATATTTTGAGAGAAACCCTAGTATTGAAGAGAATAAATAAATTTATAAGGGGCTTTGAAAACACTATATCATGAATATTCCGAGCATCACACAAATTCTACTATATAAGAATATAAATAGATTTGGAAGGAAATCATTGAGTGTAAGCTAACATCGATCTATCTTAATTTTATAGCTACCAAGCACATAGGGATCAAATCACTTAATATGTAAATAGATTTGATCTCTCTCACGGGTTGGTAGATGTACAGTAGATGGATCTAAGATTGTATAATTTCCCCCTTAAATAAGCTATATTCCACATGAATACCATGGCTCAATATCACTCGTTCTCATAAACCTTGAGCTCAAAAACTACGAATAACTGGACCATGTCAAGTTTATCTCAACTACCCAACAAAAATTAACATAACAATTTCCCCCTTCAATAGGCTACATTCTGAATGAATACCATGGTTCAATACCATTGGTTCTCATAAACCTTGAGCTCAAAAACTACAGATAACTTGACCAAGTCAAGTCTATTTTACCTACCCAACAAAAATTAACAAAAAAATAATAATAACGTAAAATTTTTACTTTAACATTGAGTTATTTTAATTTTATTTTTTACTTTATTTTGACCAACTTAGATGCTTAGAGTACATCTCTTACATTTGTGATACAAAAAAGAAATTATTAAAATATTAATAAAATAAGAAAGCCAATTTAGTAAAAAAATAATTATATAATCATAATGATATATTGTTATAATATTTTTAAAGATGAAATGTTAAATAATGAATAATACATTAATATTTTCATTACTATAAATTCAGATTTAGTATTATTAAATTATTAGATTGTTAAATAATGAAAAATATAGTTATGTTGATAGGAATCTCTATTTTGGAATAGGCCTTCTACAATTTTAATTGCATGTAAACTTAAATGTAAACATAAACATAGTGTTTAACATTTAACATTTTAATCTAATGTGGACTCTATTAATAATCAATCTAATTATTATTATTTATAAACACAACATAAATTTAAAAGATCAAGAGATTTCCTAAGACTCAAAAAAGAGGTATGGTAAATAAATATGAATATAAATAAACGAGAAATAAATTAATTCAAAATTTATATTTACTCATGAACTATGGCAAATAAATAAAAATATAAATAAACTAGAGGTATGGTAAATAAACAAAACTCATTTTTATATTTACTCCATAAACCGTTTATATTTACGAGAACTCAAAAACGAGGTTTTATTTAGGTGGAGCCTATGGGCCAAATAATTATTAATACCATGGGCCCAATATCATATTTATAAAAGAGATATGGTAAATAAATAAATATAAAATAAGTATGAAGAGGTGTGGTAAATAAATAAAAATATATCAAATGGGATTAGAAATCAACATCTAATTATATATGAAGCCTATGGGACAAATACCATGGTAAATAAAAGGGATATGATAAATAAATAAAAATATAAATAAATGAGAGGTATGGTAAATAAATAAAAACCTCTTTTTGTATTTACTCCATAAGCTTCTTTATACATTCTAACACCTAAAAAAGAGGGTTTATTTAGGTGAATCCTATGAGCCAAATTATTATTAATACCATGCAAAAAAAAATTACTAATCTTAATATTAATATTAAAAGATTATTATTATTATTATTGTATTGATATTAATATATTATAATATTAATATTATTAAATTTAATAACTTTGGATTAATACAATATTAAATTTGTTATATCGTAATATATTATGATATATATTAACTCTAGATATATATAGGAGCGAGGAACAAAGACATAAAGTGATAGAGGTGGAGACATAGGGGGAGTCGCAAGGGAGAGATGGAGATAAAGTGACGGAGAGGTGAGAGGAGGAATGTAGATAGAGGGAGGGAGAGGAGTGAGAGAGATAGAGAAGGGTAAGAGAGGGAGAGGGAGACACAAAGGTGGAGGGGGGAGAGAGAGAAGGAGAGAGGGATGGAGATAGTGAGAGGATTTGAGGGCATAGAGAGAGAGAGAGAGAGAGAGAGAGAGAGAGAGATGGGGGAAGAGAGAGGAAGGTAGGAGAGAAAAGCAGAGAGAGGACTTGTGAGAGAGGACGAGAGAGGGAGGTATACAGAGGTGGAGTTGGAGGGGGAGAGAGGGATGGAAGAAGAAAGACATAGAGAGTGATAAGTGGAGAGAGTGAGAGGGAGTGAAAAGGGAGAGATGAAGAGAGAGAGTGTATGATTAGGGGTGACATAAAACGACAAATAATGGGAGATAGAGGGGGGGCAGAAGGAGAGAGAAAGAGAGAGGGAGGGATAGAGTAACATAGATGGAGAGAGAGAGAGTGAAGGGTGAAGAGATAGGATTATAGGGAAAATAGAGAGAGAGGAGAGAGAGAGAGATAGACGGGGGAAGAGAGTGGGAGGTAAGAGAGAATGGAAGATGGAGAGAGTACGAGATAGAAAAATTGAGAGACAAGAGGAGAGAGGGAGGGAAAGAGGAGGAGAGAGGGAAGGATAGGGAGATAGAGATGGAGGGGGAGAGATGGAGAGAGTGTGTGTATGTTTTGGGGTGATATAAAGAGACAAATAAGGAGAGATCGAGAGAATGGGGGCGAGAGGGATAAATGAAAAAGGGGGATATAGTAAAAGAGTTAGAGAGAGAGAAAGAGAGAGAGAGCGAGGGAGACAAAGGAAGGAAGAGAGAGAGGAAGTGAGAGAGTGGAAAGAGGGAGGGAAAGAGAGATGGAGTTGGAGGGTGAGAGAGAGAGAGTGACAAGGAATATGGAGAGAGAAGTTGAGAGGATAGTAGGAGGGCAGAGAGATAGAGGTGAGGGAGAGGGAGAGAATGGGAAGATAAAGAGCAAGAGATGAAGAGAAGGATAGAGGGATAGATAGATAGATTAGAGAAAGAGAGTGTACCTTTTGTGGGTGATATAGAGAGACAAATGGAGATAGAGATATAGATAAAAAGTGAAGAGAGGGAAGAATAGAGAGATGGGGAGAGGGAGGGACGGAAAGAAAGATTGATATATATGGAGTGAGAGAGCATTTGTGTTTTGGGATTAAGATAGAGAGACAAAGAAGGAGAGATGGAGGGAGATATAAATAGAGATGGAGGGGGGAGAGAGGGACGAAGATTTCTTGCACTCGATGCATTGATTTCAGTGTAGATGGTGATTTCCAATCCAATTTGATTGTTTTCACTATATGCTTTGATTTTAGTGTAGATGTTGATTTCTAATGATATTTTATTGCTTGTGATAGATGAATTGATTTAAATGTAGATGATTTCTAATCCTATTTGATTACTTGCACTAAATACAACATTGATTTTAGTGTAGATGGTGATTTCTAATACTATTTGATTGCTTGCACTAGATGCATTGATTTTAATGTACATGTTTATTTCTAATAATATTTGATTGCTTGCAATAGATTCATTTATTTCAATGTAGACAATTTCTAATCCTATTTGATTACTTGCACTAAATGCATTGATTTTTAATGTATATGGTGGTTTTTAATCCTATTTGATTGCTTACACTAATTGCATTGATTTCAGTGTAGATGGTGATTGATTGCTTACACTATATGCATTGATTTGAGTGTAGATGTTGGTTTATAATTGTTGGCTGGATAAATCGTCCTTGCGGACAAGGCCGATCTCCCTAGTATCTAAAAATATCTAGCAACAAGCAAAACAAACAAATTTACTTTTCTCTAAACATATTGCGATTCATAATAAAAACTATAGAGGTGTTAGACCCTACCTTAAGTCCAACGCTAGTTTGTGGCAGCCAACCTTCAACTGTCCGAAAGACTTTCCTTTTGAGAATCTGCAAACACAAACAAGCACACATCAAATAACACCTGCATAGCTAATATCATAAAACATGTTCATCATGGTGATCAAGGAGTCCATAAAATAAACTATAAAACACAGCTTATTGAGAAAAATAAACTTGATTGTATTAACTTTGAAATAGAAGAAACTTTACAACCTTTGGTGCCTTGATGTTGTACATTCTCTTCCTAGGGTCCAAACAGGAATCTCCTCTACTTTGACAAGCCTCACACTCTTCCAAATGAGATCAACAAGGTATGTAATCTCTCCTCACATAAGCTCAATTAGGAAGACTAAGTTTCAGCAACATTTCACCTCAAAAATATTCATCTTTTTTCCTCCCCTGTAACCAGCCCAATGCCTCATTTTATAGTGCATAGGAAGGAAGTTACAGGTCCACCTATGAAGGGATAGAGTCCTCCTTCAAAGGGATAAGCTCCTCACATCAAGGGGTTAGCTCCTTAAGGTATGGGATGCATGAACCTCAAAGGAGCGAACTTGCCACCTTAAGATTCCTTCTAGAAGCTTCCAGAAATGACTCAAAGTGAGTTTTTAAGAATATATTTGTGCCTTTTGACTTTTAAAGGGGTCCGCACCCATTACACATAGACAGAGCGGTCAGGTACGTAGGGGACATGACCATTAGATGCGGGACCGCAGGTAATGCTAAGAGAAAGTGTGAAACTAGATTTTTATAGACTTTTGAGGGCTTTCTCTTCTTTTCAAGGCTTGACATGAAGAACTAAGGTTTAAGACTTGCAAAGGAGGAAAGTATGAGTGGTGATAGACTCACACAGATTGCAGAATGTCATGGTGACGATTTTTAGTACAACAATAATCCTATTTTCTTACTTGCACTATATGCATTGATTTGAGTGTAGATGGTTGTTTATAATAATATTTGCTTACTTGCAATAGATGCATTGATTTGAGTGTAAATGTTGTTTTCTAATCTTATTTGATTTCTTGTAGTTGATGCATTGATTTCAGTGTAGACATCGATTTATGATTTTATGTAATTGGATGTATGAAGGTACATTAATTTTAATTTGATTGGATTAACATTATAAATTGATTTCAGTGTAAGCACAAAAAATTATTGACAATGTTCATTGATTTTTGTGTTCTAGTAATTCAAGCTATTAATTTTGGAGAGAAGTGCACAGAAGGTATGATGTTCACTACAATACCTCAAGCTAAATATTTAAATGGTTTATGATCTAACCTATACTTTTCATATAATAGATATGAAAAGATGACAAAAGTAACAAGGGTGACAATAAGAATAGTAGAATAAACTAGTTTGAGATTAATCACAATGAATACTATTTATAATTGTCTATATTATTATTATTCACTTTTTATATCATTCACCACTATTACATTGTCACTTTACATTCAAAATTTTTATTTCATCATTTTTCATCATTAAAGTTATTAACAATATTTATCATCTCAACATGAGAAAAATTACAATTAAAATGACTCGATTAATTTGAGATATATTTGGCATATTAAAAATGATTATATTAATATTAGATGAAGCTACATAGTATTGATAAAATTAATCATATGTTCATTATAATTTCTTTGGCACCACACAACTGAAACCAGCCTAGATCCATCTTAACTCTAGATTTATCAAGCACCAAGAGGGATAAAATCTCTCGATCCATCTGTTCTTAATAAACTTCATCATTTTTCTCTTTTTAACTTGATAAGGAATTTCTTTTCAATGATTTAGTGATCATTTTATTTAGAATTTTCCTATCATAAACTACCATGAATTTATTTCAAGTAGAAATTAGGGATATCAATCACTTAAATTAATATACTAAGCAATCTATTGTTCATAGAATAAATAATAATATATGAGTTGTTAATGAAATAGAAAGGAAAGTCATCTTCTGTGAAAAGACTGATATGGTATTTTTCTCTGCTAAACTTATTTTGATTATAGATTTCACAAATATCTTTGTAACATACCTTGGTAACCTCATATGAAAAATGCAGGGAGTTAGAAATTTTTTACACAAATTACCCCCATTTAAGTTGTGTAACCATTAACAACCACTCTTGTAGTATATTAACATAAACTTTAAGATGTAACCTTGCATCCATTTCATGATTTATTTACCCACATTAATTAATCACATACGTCACATTATCAACATCACATTATGCAACAAATCAACATCAAAGCAATCACATCATTGAACATCGAGATACCATGGAAACTCCTACGATTAAAACTAGCAAACATTTAATTTTATTATTAAATGCTCGTGAGGGTGTTCTCCACTCATTCAATGGCTTAAGGGAGTCCATCCCTTATCCATTTTTATTTAATATTACAATGAAATATCATTAAAATACAGCATACCTAGATAAAAATTATTACAATCATCATGAAACCATTTACCCACAAATCACCACTCTCTATATCCTTGTGGCATGATTGTCCCATTAGTGGACCATCATCCAGCGCATACTCATCAGCATAGAACATTATTTCATTCTCTACCTAAATGTTAAAGATAATTTATCTTTTTCAAAAATCACCATCCTTTCATGTGCCATGAACAAGCTTTGGTAACATGATTAGATAAAGTATTAATCAATCAATAAGAAATCTTTAAAAGCAACCTTTTAACATCTATTCATGTGCATACATGAGATGTAAATATAATATCACAACAAGCTTCTTCTAACAACATTGTGCATGTATAAACAGATAATTATCAAGCATGTCAAAGTAATTACCATGTTACTATAATCATTCTCGCACGAGTACACATTCATTTCCAAAGGAAACCACTGTAACCATTCATTTCATTTAATGGATACTAGCAAATTGTGTTTATTTTGCGTCCATGTAATTAGATTAAAACTTATTCAATGAGAGCTAGCTCCTTAGCTTCTTCTTTTTTCATGTAACTTAGTGATATTTCCAATACAATAGATATTATCATAATACATAAAAATACATGTCCCCCTCTAAGGTAATGCTAACGTGATAGACATCATTATCATGCATGCAAATGCAAATCCCTTTCCGAAAAGTATCTTTCCCAAGATAGAGTTATTTATAAAATCTATCGTATTCAAAGAGACGCGTTGTTCTAAAAAAAAACTAATGTGTTAGTCATTATTTCTTGCATGGAATATATGTATTTTACAAAGGAAAGCTAGTGCGTGTTAGCTCTGCTACAGTTTGCAACTTTTCATGGGTTAAAGCAGGACAGACAGTGCTAGTTTGGGTAGCAGAGGAGTTGTAGTTGTTCGTTTCTTCCTTCTCCTTCATTGTTATTATCATGCCCTTATAACTCCCCATACTATCATTTCATCCTTCCCTTGCTTTTTCCCTCATACACCCAAAACCCGCATTAATCTTTGTTTTATTTTAACCTGAGCCCGTAGCTTTACACGTCATATCAACCGACATGTGCGCTCAGTGCTGACCGCTCAATCCTCCACCCGTTGATCCAACGCCATTCGCAAGCCCTCGCCCTGTTAACCGCTCGTTCGTTAAGCGGCGAGGAAAATGGTTTCCCCGCCGTCCCGTCAGACACACGTCTCCATCCCGTTGCATCGCTGTCTGCGGTACGATTACCACCACAGTGCCATAAGCGGTGCGATAAAACCGCTTTCCGCCTTCCTATACGACTCCTAATAATTAAAGTGCGTGCCCCTTTCGCTCCCGGTCACCGTTGGATCTGCTGCGTCCAGATCCGACAACCCTCATTGCTTCACCCCCCTATCTTCCGAAATCCTCCGTCAAATGATCTCCACCATCCAATTACATGATCCGACAGTTCACAGTTCTCTTCCGCCTTGCCTCCCGGTAGCTCTTCCCGCGTGATCTCCTCCGTTTTTTTCATTCATCCGACGGCTGATATTGCCTCTGTGTATTCCGTCGCAGCCTGACAAGTTTTCAATGCAATTTTTGTGTTTTGAGCAGTCCTGCATGCCTGAAGGAGGAAGAGATGATCCAGCTACCTGCACATTTAATTATCAGCTACCGCAATTAAAGAGCATCATGGTCAAGGATGAGGAAGTACAACCTCAAGCAGTTAAACGCCTTCAATAGTTATGAACATTTATTCGTATAGCATTTCACCTGTTCGAAGAGTACACCCAAGTACCAAGAATGTCAAATTTGTTAATTAAATACAGTCAGAATTTGGCAGAGGCCCATATCTAATTGTAAATGTGGTTGGTGGTCAATTAAGACACCTCCACGCATAGACTAGCAGAGCAATTTTGTATCCAACCTCTAGATATACCGAAAGAAACGATGTAAGAGGTTGATGAGTGTTAGATGAGTGCTAGTGTGTCGTAAGCTTCAACTTCTGGAGACTGTAAATACTG
Organism: Pinus tabuliformis; assembly: GCA_031772625.1. NCBI lineage: Eukaryota > Viridiplantae > Streptophyta > Pinopsida > Pinales > Pinaceae > Pinus > Pinus tabuliformis. The sequence goes on from CM062807.1 coordinate 1,148,967,066, forward strand.
TGAGACCTGCAGTGTCTGGTCTTCAATTCCAACTAATACAAGCTTCTTTTGCTGTCATTTCCTCACTTTTCACTTCTTCTATGTTCTAGGTTGTGCCTGTTTTGGCATTAATTCATGTGCTGTGAATGTTTAGCATTAGAGGGGCTGTCATCCCACCTCTGCGTTAGAATTTAGCATGTATCATTGAATTTCCTTATAGGTTTCTGTTTTTTTAATATCAGAGAGCTGTCATCATGTCTGTCTATTAGATAATAGATTTACAGACCTCTTAACTGGCTGCAGCCGGCCATCACAGGGTCCTGTGTATCTGCTGGTGTAGTCAGTCTTCTCCATTATCACATTTTATTTAAACTATGAGTAATTGGTGGTTAAAATCCTTGTAGTTTGGGGGTGTTCACCCATGTCTGGGGTTAATCATAGTAGGAGTGGTTATCTGGCTTAAATGAGCAGCATTTCTTTCATTCATCCATCATTTTATCCAACATTTTGTTGAGTTTGTAATGTTCCTGAGCATCACTGATAGAAAACCTAGGTGAGTTTCTTGGGGTGATAACATTAATTGGCGCTATTTCCGGGGAAAGGAGAATCGAAGCTCAGCTTCCTTGGGAGAACGACACAGCTTCAAGCTTTGATGACAGAAAAGGTTTGAACACAATTTTTGGTTGTAATCATCTGTCTGGCGACTCCATTGGTGGAAGACCATCCTTTGGCGACTCCACATTGAAGTTCTAGCTCAGTTTGTGAGGCACACTCAAAGAAATCCTCAGAAATCTCCAGTTGAACCATTTCCTGACCCTGCGAGGACTGTCAAATCAATGAAAGCATCACAGAAAGGAGCATCAAGATTAGGTAAGCCTAAGAAATTTAGTTCATCTCTGAAAGATAAAGTTGTAGCTGAGGATACACAGTTTGAAGATTTAGAAATCAGCATTGTTAATAAAGAAATTCCTTCAGAGATTAGTTCATCCCCTTGCTCAGTTAGTTCCCCTTTGAATCTCAGTCCAAAGAAAGCTTCCCATTCAGTCCAAAACATCCCTACATCTCTGCCATCCATCACATTACTCCCTACCATTCAATCTACTAGTATTCTTCCACATATTCCAAACATGGCAGGACAACAAGCACCTACGAGGATAGAAAGAATTGTAGCTGCCAGATATGGACCATTGGTATTGCCTGTCCCTTTAAATCCTATGCCTGTGGGAGAATATCAAAAATATATGCCTAAATTCATTGGCGCAGAGGGAGTAATAGCAGAAGTACACCTAGAAGCCTTTTACAGTTATGCTGATAATTTAGATATAAGTGAAAGTGATGTATGGATGAGAGTTTTTGTCCAGAGCCTTGATGGAGAGGCTAGGAAGTGGTTTAGAGAATTACCCCAGAGATCAATAACAGATATTGAAGCATTAGATGATGCATTTTTGAAGCAATCGGGGGATAAAAAGGACTTGATGTATTATCATACTGAGTTTGGTAATCTAAAGAGGGAAAATGGGGAATCAATACCTGATTTTAATAAAATATTCAATCATTTGTATAGTAGGATACCAGCTGAGGTAAAACCTACCCCACTACTGCCAAACTCACTTATGCCAATGCTTTTGACTCTGACTTCTGCCTGTTATTGAGAGAACGAATATGTGCTACACTAGCAGACATGCAGGATGTAGCCTTAGAAGTAGAATCTAATATCATGGCTGCAGAGAAGCTAGAAGGTCAAGCTAACAGGAGCAGGCAGAGGAATCAGGCTTCTACTTCTTCTACATCATCTTCAGAGCCTAAATTAGATAAAATGACCAAGATGATTGAGTCATTGGCTACTGAAATTTCTAAGCTAAAGGTTGAGCAGAGCTCAAGGAAAACAAGGCAGCAGAACACATTTTCTCCAAGAAATCAAAATCCATTCAGAAGAGAAAATGAGCAGTTACAGATTATACATAGGGGCGAAGGAACAAAAGAAGATCAGAAAGTTAAAGCTCCCTTCCAAAATGTAGTCATGGAGGAAGAACAATTTGAAGAGGACGAGGATGAAATTCACTGCATGGAAGATAATGGCAGTGCTGCATTTTTGACATTAGCTGAGTATGAAGAATCATTGTTGCAAGAACAAAACAGTTAGGAGTGGGAAAGAGGAGTTGTTCTACAAACTGGTGAGCAGCAGAGATATAACCTGAGGTCAAATGCAAAGAATTTCAAGGAGAATCCTGCCCAAAGAGCTGCTGCCCAAACAAAACCACAGAATATCAAGCAGGGAAGACCAGCAGTTGATCTAGTCATCCTCAAAGCTCCAGTTCAAGAGGTAAAAAGTTCTGATAAGTCATCTTCTTCTTTCAACCTTGAATTAGAAGTTTAGAAATTTAAAATATCTGTGCCACTGGTTGAGTTGGTGAAGAGTGAGTTATTTAGGAAGCCTATCCTTGAAGCCCTTGAGCTAGAAACCAAACAAGCCTCCACTGACTCTGTCAATTTGCAAGATGAAAAGCCTACCGTTGTGCTTAGCCCCATGATTGAACCTGCTGATAATGATTCTCCATCTTTTTATGTCTCATTGACCATTCATGACAAAATCTTCCACAATTGTCTGCTAGACACAGGGGCCAACCACAATCTAATGCCTAAAGTTGTCATGGAAGAGTTACACCTTGATATCACTAGACCCTATCATGATTTATTTTCTTTTGATTCAAGGAAGGTGAAATGTCTTGGATTAATTAAATATCTGGCCATTACCCTAACCCAGCTGCCCATGAAGAGCATAGTGATGGATATTGTGGTAGCAAATGTCCCTCCCAAGTTTGGTATGTTGTTGTCTAGAGGGTGGATTAAGAGACTAGGTGGGACATTACAGAATGATCTATCTTATGCCACTGCCCCAGTGTTTGGAGGAGAAAGCGGGAGATTTTACAGAGAAGCACAATTGGCGTACATCAATAGTGATGAGAAGAATCCTACTAATCATCCCATTTATGCTGTGGACACTGATTTTGGAGCATGTATTCACCAAATAGAAGAATCTCAAAAGGCCTCAATGCAGCTCAGAAAACCAACAGTTCAGGCCAATGAAGAGCAAGGAAATCAGGTTTGGGAGATGTTCTTTGATGGAGCGTGTTCCAGGGAGATTGCAGGAGCAGGGGTGGTGCTGCATCTCCGCAACAAGAAAGCATTCAACTGTCTTTCAAGCTGGTTTTTCAAGTGACAAAAAACATAGCAGAAAATGAAGCATTGTTGTTGGGCCTCAATGCAGCAAAAGGCAGAGGAATCAAGAATTGGAAGGTGTTTGGAGATGTTGATTTGATTATTCAACAAGTAAATAAAACATTTCAAGCAAAGCACCCAAGGCTGAAAGCATACAGAGATGAGGTATGGAGAATCAAATATTCCTTTGATTATTTCTGTATTTCTTATATCCCTAGAACCCAAAATCAGCTTGTTGATTCCCTTGCTATTTTTGTTAGTCTATTTATTCCTCCAATGCCTCTCAGACTAGTGTATGAAGTCCAAATGAAGTATAAACCATCCTTTCCTGACAATGTCCAGCATTGGAAAGTTTTTGAAGGTGATGATGAGATAAATAGGTTTCTGCAAGTAATTGATGAATTTTATGAAATGCAAATTGACCAAGATAATGAAGCCTTGTTAGAAAATCACCAGTCCCAGCTTAGAAATAAGATTGGCAAAAACAGCATTGTCCAGCTTCCTAGTAACCATATTCCTAAGGTTCTAATTCCTCTTGAAACACTGTTTGACCAGAATTATGTGCCTTACAGAGTTGCCCAAAAAGAAGACCAATCTACAGTCTGTAAGCATGATATAGGAAGTCCAGGTCAGCCTAGATATGTGAATTTGTCCACTCATTTATCGGCTGACCAAAGTTCTGAATACTGCAAATTAATGAAGCAGTTCGCTGATGTGTTTTCTTGGGAGTATAGTGATCTGAAAACTTATGATAAAAATATTATTTAGCACAAAATCCCTCTGGAAAAAGACACGATTCCTTTAAAACAGAAGCTGAGACCAGTAAATCCTATGCTTCTTCCTCTTATTGAAAAAGAAATCAAAAAGTTGCTGGCTGCCAAGATCATTGTCCCTCTCAGGTATTCAAAATGGGTGGCCAACCTAGTGGTGGTGAGGAAGAAGAGTGGAGAAATCAGACTCTGTGTTGATTTCAGAAATTTGAACAAATGCTCAAAGAAAGACAATTATCCTCTGCCAAAGATGGAGCACTTGTTGCAGAAGGTCTCAGGAGCTAAAGTGATGTCTTTCATAGATGGATTTTCAGGCTTTAATCAGATTGTTGTGCATCCAGATGATCAAGAAAAGACTGCATTCACCACTCCTTGGGGCACTTTTATGTATGCTAATATTCCTTTTGGATTGATGAACGCTGGAGCAACCTTTCAAAGAGCTATGGATATAGCGTTTGTAGGAGAGAAGGACAAATTTGTGCTTATCTACCTTGATGATATAGAAATTTACTCCAACAGCCATCAAAATCATTTGCAGCATTTGAAAAGAGTATTTCTGAAGTGCAGGAGGTTTGGAATTTCAGTCAATCCCAAAAAATCTCAATTTTCTTTGCAAGAAGGCAAGTTGTTAGGACATATTGTGTCTATTGCAGGAGTTCAGATTGACCCAGAAAGAGTGAAAGCAATACAGACCTTATCGGTACCAAGACCAAAGAAGGATATCCAGTCCTTTCTGGGAAAAATAAATTTTGTAAGGAGGTTTATTCCAAATTTTGCAGAATTGGTTAAGCACGTGACCTCCATGTTGAAGAAAGGGTCAGAGGTAAGATGGACTGATGTAGCAAGAAAATCATTTGAGTCCATCAAGAGAGCCATTATGGAGGCTCCCACTTTAATAAGTCTAGATTACAGCAAGAAGTTCCATATTTTCTCATTTGCCTCTGGAGACACCATTGCAGTAGTTTTATTGCAACAAGATGAAGAAGGATCAGAGCATCCAGTAGCATTTTTCAGTAAGAATTTGAGGGATGCTGAACTGAGGTATGATATAATAGAAAAGTAGGCATATGCTCTTATTAAATACTTGAAAGCTTTTAGAGTTTATATCTTGCATTCGAAGATAATTGCATATGTACCCTCTGTTGCAATAAAAGATGTCTTGACACAACCTGATGCTGATGGAAGAAGGGCAAAAAGGATTGAAAAGATGATAGAATTTAATATTGAGCTGAAGCCCACTAAGCTTGTCAGAGGTCAGGGTCTTGCCAAGCTATTAGCGAAAGAAAATTGCAAATCTTTAGACATTGATTTCCTATGTACAATTACAAAAAGCAGTCAGGCAAACGAAGAGGAAGAAATAGCTAAAACAGAGAAAGAACAGTCTGTGGTTGAGAATCTAGCTTCATGTAATTGGTATGTTGAGATAATTAATTTTTTGCTGAAGCTAGAAATCCCTTCTGAATTTACTCAAAGTCAAGCCATAACTCTGAAACTTAGAGCAGCAAAGTATTGCATTATAGAAAATCTGCTCTACTGGAGGGATCCATCTAGAATATTTTTAAGGTGCGTGGACAAAGAACAATCAAAAGAAGTTATGCAGCAATTTCATAACAACATGTGTGGAGGGCATCACTATTAGAAAACCACAGCCCATAAAATTCTCAGAGCTGGGTACTATTGGCCCACTCTATTTTCTGATGTATTTGTTTTTGTTAAATCTTGTGACAGGTGCCAACGATTTGAAGGAAAACAGAATTCCCCTAAAACCAATAATTGCAAAAGGACCTTTTCAGCAGTGGGGCTTAGATTTCATTGGAGAAATAAATCCCCATTCCAGTGGCCAACACAGATGGATATTAGTAGCCACTGATTATTTCACTAAGTGGATTGAAGCAGTCCCTACTAGGAAGGTTGATCATAATTTGGTCGTGAAGTTTTTAATTGAAAATATCTTTACTAGATTTGGTTGTCCACATAAATTAATCACAGACAATGCAACAGCCTTCAGAGCAAAAGAGTTGGTGGAAATGTGTGATTCAATGGGGATTAAACTTGTTCATTCCACCTCATATTATCCACAAGGAAATGGTCTGGCAGAATCCTCTAATAAAAGTCTGACCAGAATAGTTAAAAAACTGTTAGAGGACAATAAAAAGAATTGGGATTCTAAGCTCAAGTATGCACTTTGGGTTGACAGAGTGACCATTAAGAGATCCACAGGGAATTCTCCTTTTAATCTGGTGTATGGCACCGAGGTTGTATTCTCAATTCAGTTAACTCTTCCTATGGCAAGATTCCTTCAAACAGGGTAGGATGAAGAAGAAGACATGGCAAGAAGAATCATTGATTTAACATAATTGCATCAGATTAGAGAATAGCTCGTGGAAAAAGCTGCAGCACATCAGAGAAGCATCAAGGAAGCCTTTAACAAGAAGGCAAAAATAGATAATTTTCAGGTTGGCGACTTGGTCTTAAAATGGGATGCACTCAAGGAGAAGAAAGGCAATCATGGGAAATTTGATGCGTTCTAGACAGGGCCTTTCATCATTGCACAGATTCAAGGGAACAACACCTTCATACTGAAAAGTATGGGAGGAGAGACAGTTTTTGATGGCCAAGTTAATGGGCGCTTTTTGAAAAGTTATGTTGTTTAAGGTCTATGGCCTTAAAAGTTGTAAATATTTTGTGTTTATTAGTTTTGTGCAGACAAAGTAGACTCCATACCCAATGGAACACTAGGAATTTTGGTTAATTTGTTTACAGCTGGAAAGGCAGTGGTCTGTAGGTTCTTGAGACCTCGCAGGGAGGATCTCATCCCCGGAAGGAGCCAGTGTTAGCTCTGCTACAGTTTGCAACTTTTCATGGGTTAAAGCAGGACAGACAGTGCTAGTTTAGGTAGTAGAGGAGTTGTAGTTGTTCATTTCTTCCTTCTCCTTCATTTTTATTATCATGCCCTTATAACTCCCCATATTATCATTTCATCCTTCCCTTGATTTTTCCCTCATACCCTCAAAACCCGCATTAATCTTTGTTTTATTTTAACCCAGGCCCGCAACTTTACACGTCATATCAACCGACATGTGCACTCAATGTTGACCGCTCAATCCTCCACCCATTGATCCAATGCCATTCGCAAGCCCTTGCCCTGTTAACTGCTCATTCGTTAAGCAGCGGGGAAAATGGTTTCCCCGCCATCCCGTCAGACACGCATCTCCATCCCGTTGCATCTCTATCCGCAGTACGATTACCACTGCAGCACCATAAGCGATGCGATAAAACCGCTTTCCGCCTTCCTATACGACTCCTGGCAGTTAAAGTGTGTGCCCCTTTTGCTCCCGGTCAACGTTGGATTTTTCGTGTCCATATCCGATGGCCCTCAATGCTTCACCCGCCTATCTGCCGATATCCTCCATCAAATGATCTCCACCGTCCGATTACATGATCCGACAGTTCACGGTTCTCTTCCACCTTGCCTCTCGGTAGCTCTTCCCGCGTGATCTCCTCCATTGTTTTTATTCATCCGACGGCTGATATTTCCTCTGTGTATTCTGTCGCAACCCAACAGGTTTTCAATGCAATTTTTCTGTTTTGAGCAGTCCTGCATGCCCGAAGGAGGAAGAGATGATCCAGCTACCTGCACATTTAATCATCAGCTACCGCAGTTAAAGAGCAGCATGGTCAAGGACGAGGAAGTACAGCCTCGAGCAGTTAAACGCCTTCAACAGTCATGAACATTTATTTATATAGCATTTCACCTGTTCGAAGAGTACACCCAAGTACCAAGAATGTCAAATTTTTTAATTAAAGACAGTCAGAATGTAGCATAAGCCCATATCTAATGGTAAATGTGGTTGGTGGTCAATTAAGACACCTCCATGCATAGACTAGCAGAGCAATTTTGTATCCAACCTCTAGATATACCCAAAGAAACGATGTAAAAGGTTGATGAGTGTTAGATGAGTGCTAGTGTGTTGTAAGCTTCAACTTCTGGAGACTGTAAATACTGTGAGACCTGCAGCGTTTGGTCTTCATTTCCAACTAATACAAGCTTCTTTTGCTATCATTTGCTCACTTTTCACTTCTTCTATGTTCCAAGTTGTGCCTGTTTTGGCATTAATTCATGTGCTATGAATGTTTAGCATCATAGGGGCTGTCATCCCACATTTGTGTTAGAATTTAGCATGTATCGTTGAATTCCCTTACAGGTTTCTATTGTTTTAATACCAGAGAGTTGTCATCTTGTTTGTATATTAGATAATATATTTACATACCTTTTAACTGGTTGCAGCCGGCCATCACAGGGTCCTGTGTATCTGCTGGTGTAGTCAATCTTCTCCATTATCACATTTTATTTAAACTATGAGTAATTGGTGGTTAAAAGCCTTGTAGTTTGGGGGTGTTCACCCATGTATGGGGTTAATCATAGTAGGAGTGGTTATCTGGCTTGAATGAGCATCATTTCTTTCATTCATCCATCATTTTATCCAACGTTTTGTTGAGTTTGTAATGTTCTCGAGCATCACTGATATACAACCTAGGTGATTTTCTTGGGGTGATAACAGTGCGTTCATTGCAAGTAATTACTTGTTTTAATTTCAAGGATCTAACATAATACTTATTCTTTTCCACACACAAATCCTTGTTTCTCTTTTAAAAGATATAACACAATAGTTTTACAAATCCATGCATCTAGTTAACTATTGTTTCTATGCTTCTACAAATGTCTTATTTTCACATAGTTATTTTCAGGAACCCAACATAGTTTCTCTATCTTTTATGCAGAAATTTCTCATGCATTCGTTTTCAAGAAAGTATGATAACAAAATTCTCATACATTTGTTTTCAAGAATGTATGATAACAAAATTCTCATACATTTGTTTTCAAGAAAGTATCATAACAAAATTCTCATGCATTTGTTTTCAAGAAAGTATCATAATCAACCATTCCTTTGGTCATGAGAACTAGGAAAGCTTTTTTAAAATAATAATAATCTTAACCTTTTATGCTTTAAACAATGCAATTAAATCAAACTATCCAACATACAACACACAAATCATTTATATTTTTACCCACCAAGACTGGTAACTTTTGCAAATTCTTGCAAAGGAATTAACACAATTGACTTATCTTTCATGCACAAGAAAACCACATTCCTCCCAAAGAAGATTCCTATGACTTATATTATCTTTGTGTATTTGATCTATGTGTTATTATTTTTCTCATAACTAAGTGTTCTTTTTTCCAAAAGAACTTGCTTACGCATGACAATCCATGGGAATATTTTCCATGGATTTATTAAATAAATAATCTTTACCAACACCATGGAAATATTTTACCATGACTAAGCACAAAACCATTGTGTTCTTCTCAACAACACCACAAGATTTATTACTCGCCTCATTTTGCATGGTGAGAAAATGAGTTGCTAAAATCCATATGAGATTTTTCATCTTGACCTATTGACCTTTTTCATGTAATTTTTTTCTTTAGTAAGTTACTTGTCTTTATGAAAGTATCAAATTCAAGAATAGTTATATTTTTTTTACCAAAACACTTATTTATATGGAGTGTCATTTTCTAGCTCAGAGCCTTAATTCTTATCATTTTCCACATGCAAGAAACATATGCAATACTTTAGAGAACAATTTAATTTTAATTACTTGTCTTTACAATCACCATTGATGAACCCCAAAATCGACTATCCTTCATGACAACTGAAGAGAGCATGTTTGAGTTGATATTTTATCCCTTTTAAAAAAAAGACTAAAATGATGAGGACCTTTTCTCAACCAGTCGAATCCACTCGGAATTTTTCTTTTTCGACTCCGAAAATGCTATTATGGTGCCCAGTAGGAGATTCAAACTTGGCATGAATTCCATTTAGAATTCGAAGTCGATCTATTTCTAGCATTTCATCATTCGACTCGAGGTAATGTTGAAGGCTCCCTCTACTTCAAGCATGACTTGTAGTTCTTCTCCCTTGGAAGACTCTATTCATAAATCTTTACCTTTGTAGTCAGATCTATACCCCTCGTCATAATGGGGTATTCTATCGGGTCTCTCCCTATGCATCATAAACCCCAACCTATTTTTATTCATAGCATTGATTTTCCTTTTTTTTCTTTTTACTCCTTATCATTACCGTGTGGTAAAATAATATTCATCCCCTAATGAATTCTTGATTCGTGGTAGTTCCAAATTGTTTTCAAAACCGTGACAAGTTATTGGCATGAACAAATTGGAAGTATGTTAATAATTAAATTTATGTTAATTAGACATGTCACGTAGATTGGCTCGGTATATTACGTAATGCCCCCTTAAAGGGAACACCTATCTAGGAACACCAAAAATGATTACTTAATAACATTTTATCAATAATCATAAGCATTTACAGCTACAACAAATTTCAATTTCTACTTTACATCACTTTAGCATTACTCAAATTCATAGATGCAAAACAATATATCTATACCAACTTAACATTACTTACCAATTACTCTTGGAAGTCATGGTCTCCTTCATGAAAATTCTCTAGGAATGGTTTGATAACCCATCTGCACTTCATGGAAAGTACCTTGTAATATATTACTAACAAATTCTATCACATTAGTCACAACATTTTCAATCAAATGAAATGCGTTTAACTATCAATCAATTATGCAATGTTAGGTGATATTTCAATCGCAGTACTTCTACAAGTACTTAGAGAGCACCAAAACTCTAATCATCAAACTGATAGATGATTGCACCATGTGCACATTGTCTTAGCTTCTACTAATTAAATTGACATAATACTTCTAAATGTACTCATAGAGCACATAACGATATTTGATCATCGAAACGACCAATAAATGCACTAAGTGCATATTGTCCTAACCACTGCTAAGACATTCAAAATATTATTAATAAAAGAACTTACACTTCCAGTAATTCCTATCTGAGCATTAGGCTCATTTTATGTCAAAAATGTACACAAAATATTTACACAATTATATATCAAATTATACTTTTAACATAACAGATAGTTGATTAGTTAATTTGTTTAGCTATGAGAACCACAATAGGCGAATGAATGCTACTCCCAATCCATGGGAACTGGTTTCCACAACCAGATTGAGTGATTTTCACGTCTAGATAATTCTTGGACAGAGACCATACCAAGTCCATTATTGAATTTCACTACCCAACCAACTAAAGAGTTCCAAAGACCACACAAGTTCAAATACAAGATTCCTCTTGGCACTGTCCTACCTATCCTTCTGACAGTGTCCTGTCTATGAGGAATTTTGGGCCTCCTCCAATAGGCTCCAAATCAACAGAGTTGCCTCAGGATTTTTACCCTCTTCACCATTTTGGATAACTCTTCTCCGTTAATGAGATCATTAATCTCTAGGGAGAGGAAATCCAGACACAGAAGTGCCATCAACCCCTTCGGGAAAGCAATCGCCATCATCTAAAGGTTTACTCGTCTTTCACAACTGTCTTGCATGTAAAGTTTATCTCTTAGCACTCTTTCTTGCAATAATTTACATAATGATCCATATATGTTTCTTCATGAATTTATACTCAACCCTCAACACGGGTCAACAATATCTACATTGACAAAAAACATAACACATGTTGTATGCATTCTGATTTCCAAGTAACACAATATCACTTAACATTATATGTACTCATTTACGATTGCAATTCACATTGCAATTTTTTACCTTAACAAGTTTTCTTGTTTCCGTTAAGCTACCACTGCTTAATCCCATCAACAACATTAGTCAAAAATTTGCATCATTTAACAAGTATTCACTTTCCAAATCATTTTAGTTTCATGCATAATAGTATATACATATATTCATTAATGTGTAAATGTCAATAATAGTTGAGTTAACAATCTAGACATTTCCAATTTCCCACAGTGTATTGTCATGTACATCAACAGACCGATACATGAACTAACTACCATAATCACTTGTTTACGAATTGTAATAAGCTTAAATAAAATTCAATTCATGCATATAAGTTTTATTACTTAGTCATGAAACACTAACTAATCACAGCTACCAACCATCTTAATGTAGTCATGACGAGACTTAATCAATAATTCATTATTACAGTCAAATCTCACTACTTGACTAATTTTTTATTTTCAATATCTAAAGGGGTTCATCTAGTATCCTTTTAAAACACTTTATCGTCCTATTCAATGAAATTCCCCATATTTTACATTCATGCATTCACTCATTAAAAGTAACGCATTGTATCTTCAATCATGTTCATTAAATGTATCATTAATACTTCAATATTTTCAAGAGTTGTTAGTTGATTATCACTTTCCTTTGTGAGTTTTCAATATTGTTCATAAGTGTGACAAATATTTTATTGTCTTTTATCCTCATCAAGATTCAAATGTCATCAAAATAGTTTTGCACCTGACTTTTTTACTTACTACTCATTGCAGTTATAAACATGAATCACATATATCATGTCAAAAGTAGTCTACTGCATATATAAATATGTAGGTTGTTAGACTCATACTTGAGTTGATGCTCACTAGTAGCATACCTCGATTTATTTTCTTGTTAAAAATTCTGAAAGGAGCCCGTGCTGCAACCTTTAGCTCTGATACCACTTGTAGCATGCACCGGTAACCTCACATGAAATGCAGGGAGTTAGAAGTCTTTTACACAAATTACCCACAAGTAATTATGCAAATCACTATTCGATATTACTCATTAACCATTAGATAGAATGTTCATTAGTACATAAAGTAACTTTAGTAGAGGAATAGTATGTTTCATAACCATTAGCAACCACTCTTATAGTATATTAAGAGAAATTGTACTAGGTAACCTTGAATCCATTGCATGATCACTTTAACCACATTAATTAATCACATACTTGAAATTATCAACATCAGAATATGAAAGGAATCAACATCAAAGCAATCACATCATTGAACACCGATATACAGTCCAAAAATTGTAGGGTGAAAACCAAAAAATGTTTAATTTTATTATTAAACGCTTGTGAGAGTGCTCACCCCTCACTCAATGGATTATAAGGGAGTCCATCCCCTATCCATTGTTATAAAATATTACAGTGAAATATCATTAAAATACAACATACCTAGCTAAAACCTATTATGGTCATCATGAAACTATTTACCCATAAATCACCACTCTCTATATCCTTGTGGGATGATTGTCCCATTAGTAGACCATCATGTAGCTCATACTCATAAACATGGGCCATTAGTTCTTTATCTACCACAATGTTAAAGATAATTTTTCTTTTTCACAAATCACCATCCTTTAATGTGTCGTCAACAAGTTTTGGTAATATGATTAGATAAATTATTAATCAATCAATAATAAATCTTTAAAAGCGATCTTTTAACATCTATTCATGTGCACACATGAGATGTAAATATAATATCACAACATGCTTCTTCTAAGAACATTGTGCATGTATAAACAAATCATTATGAAGCATGTCAAAATAATTACCACGTTACTATGATAATTCTCGCACAGGCACACATTCATATCCAAAGGAAACCATTGTAACCATCCATTTCATTTAAAGAATATTAGTAACGTATCTTTATTTTTCTCCCAGTGATTAGATTAAAACTTACTCAAAGAGAGCTATAATGTGTATATATGTATTTTAGAAAGGAAAGCTAGTGCATTCATTGCAAGTAATTACTTGTTTTACTTCTGAGGATCTAACATGATACTTATTCTTTCCTGCACACAAATCCATGTTTCTCTTTTAAAAGATATAACACAATACTTCTATAAATCTGTGCATGTAGTAAACTATTGTTTCTCTGCTTCTACATCTGTTCTTTTCACATAGTTATCTTCAAGATCACAACACAGTTTGAAGAAAGTATCATAACAAAATTTTTATGCATTTGTTTTCAAGAAAGTATCATAATCAACCTTTATTTTGGGCATAAGAACTAGGAGAGCATTTTTAAAATAATAATAATGTTAACCTCTTATGCATTAAACAATGAAATTAAATGAAACTATGCAATATACAACAAACAAATCATTTATCTTTTTACCACCAACTCATGTGAGGATGCCCATGCATCTTCAATCTCATGCTCTCGATTCTTCATTATTTTTCTTTGCTATTATTGATCTCTAATTTTCTCCTGTTTTTGTTGTCTCACGTCCCTTGTTATTTCTTGTATGTTAGTCTTTGTTTATATTGTCGATCATTACCTAGTAAAATATTTTCTTATTGTTGTTTCTTAATAGTCGAATTACTTTCTTCCATATTTGTCGGTGACAAATGTTTCTCCAAATTTATGTATTTTGTTTTCGTATGATTGGTTATCCCCCCAATGTCGACCTGAACAGTATCACTTTGTGAGTGAGTATATGTCGACCATAATTACATGCTTAAGAAATAATCACACATTTTGCTTTGTATCCTTAAAGTGGGAGTCGAGGAATTTTCGACACCTTGTTTTGTCCTGCTTCTAATCTATGTTGACTAGTGTCGCTAATAGTGGAAGATAATTAAAAATATGGCATGCTCCTTTCTCAAGAATAATTTTTTGTAGTAGTGTTGGAATTGTGCATAAACACCCATCATGTAAGTCGTCATAAAATATAGTTTTTATATGTTCAAGAAAAGTGTATTTTTCTAGGGCTTGTTCTTCACAGTAGTCATCATAATTGACTCGAGGAACTCATGCAAGTTTGTTCAGCTATCATTCAAAAATTTCAACAATAGTCAGGCATCAAATTTCATTTTGAGGTTTTCTCATGGGCGACACTGTCGAGGAATATTTTAATTTCTGTAGAAGCAACTTCTATAAAACATTCTTGTTCTTTTGTGAAAAATATGGCTTTGGCTTCTGCAATCAACAACTAATTCCTTCAACTGTAATTCTTCAAATAATTCTTTATATTACCTTCCCACCATAATTTTTTATCGTTTATTGTTAGCATTTATGCTTGCATAGTAATTACTCGGGTTCTAACTACCAGAAATGGAACCAATGTTGTAATCTACTAAAAAAAATACATTATTACCAGTGGATAGAGAAGAGAAATTACACAGTAAGCATGCAAATAGACATGAGACACAGTGATAGAGAAATAACAAATAGACACTCATGTATTCTTATTATGTATCTAAATCAATCTATTATATTGTTGTTCATATATATATATATATATATATATATATATATATATATATATATATATAGTTTGTTGGGATAGTTATTCAAGTCTAATTGTCTCACTAATCATGCTACCTTATCTATCGTTATTTATCCTTACACCATATTATATTATGTCCGCTTTGTTGGGGCTTAATTGACTAGGTCAACTAGCCATTTTCGATTAGGCTAGTTGGTCAAAGTGACTAGCTCCTCCAACAAGTCTTAGCTACACAATAATTCACAAAATCCTTTATTGTAGAAAGGGATGCCTAACAAAATGTAACTGGTGTTATTCTAATGCAAGATGGAATACGCATTGTATTAGAAAGTGATCCAATCGAGGTAAAGAATTTACAAAAGCCCATTTATTAGAAGGAAATGTTTACACATGCCCCGAAGCAATGGCACCCGTACCTAACTGGACGACACTTAAAGGTAAAAAAAAATCATGATAGTATCAAATAATTTTTGGAACCAAGATTATCTTCATAAGAGTATAAAAAATGGGTCACAAAGATGTTGGGTTATGAATTTCGAATCATCTTCAAGAAACGGAAGAAAAACGTTTTTGCAGATGCACTCTCAAGAAAGGATGAGGATGTGGAGGAATTTCTTTGAGCCATTTCTATCGTCTAACCTAACTAGATAAAGGAAGCAATGGATGAATGGAAGAATAACGAAGAGGTGTGGACACTCATTCAAAAGTTGCAGCAAGATCCCAGTGCAAGAGATAGTTTTATGTATAGAAAATTTCACTATGGTACAAAGATGGCTTATATCTATGTAAGAACTCCAAACTCAAATAAAAAGTTATTTTTGAATTACACACCTCTCCTATATGATGACAGTCTTGAGTTTTAAAAATTTACCACAGGTTCATGAAGGATTTTTTTTTGGATGGCCTTAAATCTGATGTTCGGAACTTTGTCGTTGAATGTTTGGTTTGGCAACTAAATAAAGTCAAGACAATTAAAACCATTGGTATTTTACAACCATTAACCCATTAAACAATGTCTTTCGGTAGAAATCAAATGAGAGAATTTTTTGGCTGATGCGTTTCAAACCAACAAGTGTGGTTCATCATCAGGACCGGATGAAGAGGCAAACCATAGCGAAGGCTTAAATAGAGAGCAATGTAGAGACATAATTTCAAGTAACAACTATATTTGAAAAATAATGTTTACATTATAATATTAATTTATTAATATATTAAAAACAAATATTATTAAGTAACGACTATATTAAATGGCTAGTTTTTAAAAAAATTATTTAAGCAATGATATTATTCCATTAATTTATTAAAAATATTGATAGGTAACGGCTATATTAAACGGCTAGTTTTTCAAAAATAATATTTAAATTAATTTATTAAAACCAATTATTACTAATCCTTTAAAAATAAAATTAAATAATGATATTAGTTTATTAATTTATTAAAATATAAATTAAATATTTTTTCAAAAACTAACCGTTTACAGTTTTTGAAAAAATATTTATTTTATATTTTAATAAATTAATAAACAAATATCATTATTTAAATATTATTTTTCAAAAACTAGTCGTTTAATATAGTTGTTACCTATTAATATTTTTAATAAATTAATGAAATAATATCATTATTTAAATATTTTTTTCAAAAACTAGCCATTTAATATAGCCGTTACTTAATAATATTTGTTATTAATATATTAATAAATTAATATTATAATTTAAATATTATTGTTGAAATATAGTCGTTACTTGAAATTATGTCTCTATATTTCTCTCTATTTAAGCCTTTGCTATGGTCTGCCTCTTCATCTGGTCCTAATGATGAACCACACTTGTTGGTTCGAAACGTGTTGAACAAAAAATTCTCTGATGTGATTTCTACCGAAAGACTTTGTTTAATTCACTATGGATCACAGAAGCTTGAATACAGAAAAAACCATTAACCGAGTCAGCATTGGGAGGAGGTCTAAATGAATATTATCACATATCTACCGAAGACTGAAGGAAAGAGTGTCATCAAGGTGGTGATTGATAGACATGTTGAGTACAAACATAATTGAACATTATCTCATCGTTTCAAAGCCAATACAATTTCTACTGCATTTGTGGAAACAATTCAAAAGTTACATGGAAACACAAAGACAATTGTAAGTAATAGAGATCCCATTTTTACTGAAAATTTTTGAACATTTTTATCTTCTTGTCTCATTACTCAATTGACTCATAACTCATCTTATCATCCTCAATCTGATGGGAAAATTGAGGTAGTGAAAATATGTTTGGAATGATATCTTCGTTTCTTGGTATCTTATAAACAACATAATGTGTTAAGTGGTTACGTCTAGTAGGATGGTGTTATAACACTTCGTTCCATACCTTAGAAAAAATGACCCCACTTATGGGGATTTACAAATATCATCTACCATCCATCACATCATATCTAAGGGATGGTTCTAAGGTTTAATCAATTCAAATTACATTGAGAATAAACAACAAGTTCTCCAAGTTTTAAAGGACAATCTAATTATAGCACAGAATAAAATGAAGCAACAAGTAGATAAACATTGCAGTGAAAGAAGTTTTGACATGAGAAAATGGGAATTTTTATGGCTACAACCATACAAATAAATGTCACTCAAGCAAGCTAAGAAAGTTAATAAATTATAAACCAAGTAATATGGCCCAATGACATGCAAATTGGAGCTACCTGCATCTTCATGAATACACCCAGTTTTCCATGTTTCATGTTTGAACAAGGTTATAGGTGACAAGCTTCCATTTCAATCTATATTGCTATAACTTGATGAGGAAGGAAAAATAATTTTAGAGCTTGAAGCAATCATGGAAATAAAAATCTAACAATGATGAAATCAATCAATTTCAGAGTATGTCATTAAGTGGAAGAACTTTCCCACTAAATATTCCACATGGGAGAATGCATATTTTATACAGAAGCATCTAGAACTACTCAACGTTTAGGTCAACACTTTTTTTAAGGAGAAGGGCATGTTAGGTCTCTATAATACTAGTGTAACCCCCATTTTCTTATTGTTTTGGCCCATAGAATCCCACTATTGTTATTGTGTACCCATACATTATTACTGTTATGTAGGCTCTAATTATTTTGATCCTTTAGACCCCTTTATATAACAAATCGGTCTTGTCATGTGAATCATCCAAGAATTGTTGATTTATGTGATGTAAAAGAAGATTTCCCCCTCAAAGAGGCTTATTTTCAAGTGTTTCATCTATATTTTCTTCTGTTTTTGTGATATGCTTACATAACAAAGGAATATATATTTTGGATGTTCGTCTGTAATTAAAAATTTGAAGGTTTATTTTAAATTTTTGCAAGTTGTTTTATGTCTTGTGGGAAATGGATTGAAATTGCCAAAGCATATAAAATTAGAAATATTAGTTAATTTCTGCAGATTAAGACAGGGAAAAATATTTAATAAGCAGGACCATAAAACAACAATTTGATGATGAAGATCACCCCTCCTAGACTACGTCTTCTGGTCCAACTTCTAATGTTGGACCTTTATGTTATATGCTCAAATCTGAAATTACTTCAACATACAATACTCAAGTTGCAAAAATAACACTCGCATTTTGTCTAGAACACCCAAAAACCCTATGTAGGCTATTCCCGGGATAAACGAGTCTGAAAGATGACCAATTTAGGCCTCCTTCTTCATTTCTTGCTATTTGTTATTTAAATTCGCAAAAATGAAGAAACTAGCAAAGTTTTCCTCCTTTAGCAGATCTGATAGGCAACAATTTGGCATTGGATTGGCGTTGATTCTACTGTAAATGGTGTAATTTTTCTTATCATTAATCACACCAATAAGGGTTGTGCGCCAAGTCCTTAGCCTTAGGGTCGGTTATATGGGTACCATGTGACTAGGGGCACAGGCCAGAGACCACACACCACTTAAATTGCTACTCTAGTTCACATTGTGGTTTCAAAATCCAGGTGTTGGATGCCATGCGCCATCCCCTCTAGTGCTTTGCTAATGATCATATGTCAAACAATAAGACCTAGGGTCAGGCTTGGGCCAAGTGCCTCAAGACCCACCCTATCCACCTTGCTGCTCAGCCACCATACTACCATAAAACTAAGGGATGGGGTCACGTGCGCTACCCCCTCCCACCAACGTTGAGCAACTTAAAATTAAAATTTGAAATCATCCACATGGTATAACGAGCACATCGGTAGCACGATTAGCTAGGTAGTGGTTTTTCGTGTCGAAGGTCATGGGTTTGATTTGCCTGGAGGAGTTTGGTAGACCCAACAAATTCTTGGCACATTCCCGAGGTCATGTGATGGCCTTCCATTAGGCCACATGGCACCCTCTGATTTCCCACGGGGTGGCCAAAGATTGGCATAAACTAAAACACCGCTAACAAATCAAATCTTGCCAATTGACCCTATACGACCAGGCCACATGGAAAGTTCTGATTGGCTCCATGCTACACAATCGCCTACTAACCTGAGCGCCATGTCATCATACATCCTGTCCATTTGGCTTCCCTATCAACCTTGCAAGTTGACTTCTTAGTTGTTTGCCAAAAACTTCGAAATGTCATAACTTTCTCATATGGTCTTGGATTGAGGCAATTTAAGAATCGTTGGAATTAGAATGATGAGATCTATGATTTGACTCCAGTTTTGGGAAATTTTGAGCACTTTTATTTTTGAGCATATTTTTGATCCCTAGACCATTCCTCCCCACTAGAATCTTTTGAACCACCAAGATTCTATGTTTACTTAGCGAGTAAGTGAGGATAAAACTCCCTCACTTCCTAATCTCAATCTAGCTTTCTTTACTTCGATTATCACCTTTGAGCCACACTCAAACATAGTCCACATTACCTCTATGTGAAGTCCTTATTCTCCTGTCAAGAATTGAATCTTCCTACAACTCATTCAAATATTCAATATAGAAATAGTCTATAGATGGAATCTGAAGATTTTCCTCATGATAATCAATAATTGCAGGCTCGTTCAATCTCATGAACTTTCTACATTCACAACAGAATAAATTTTCATATAAGGTGGCATATATAATCTAAAATCATTATTAACAATATTCTCCAAGATTTTGAAAGGAACATATCTTATTGGTTTGAGCTTTTTACCTTCACCTTGTACTCTTTCTTGTTGATGTACAACCAAAATTGATCTCCCACATGGAAATCATGATCAACCTGATGCTTTTCATGCCTTTCTTTGTACTTGGATTTGATTTTCTCTACCTACTCTTGTACTCTTTGATGCAGTAACTAAATTTTTTCAAATGAAATGCTTAGATTTGTCCACATCACTATGTCCATATACAACAATATATTTACCAAAGAATAAATCCAAATGAGACTTTGGTAAATAACCCAAACAAGCTTCAAATGTAGATACTTGTGTAGATGAGTGATTGGCATGATTGTATGCATGTTGGATGTAATGAAAATTCTCATCCCAAAGTTTAGGATGTTATTGACGGTGCTAGACCTGCCAACATTCAGGGGACCTCCCCGGTATTAAGTCCCAACTAGACCTCATATTGTTTGGCGTGGGAGTCCCATCCGGTATGATGGCCTAGTTTCTATTATGTTAAATGTTTTCTCTAGATCTTGGTTGGTAGCATGAGAGAGTGGTCTTC
The DNA here is from genome assembly GCA_031772625.1 of Pinus tabuliformis. Lineage (NCBI taxonomy): Eukaryota > Viridiplantae > Streptophyta > Pinopsida > Pinales > Pinaceae > Pinus > Pinus tabuliformis. The sequence continues at coordinate 1,148,987,871 of CM062807.1, forward strand.
TTTGTCTTCAATGTTTGCGTGTGTGGTGAATAATAGTGTTACTTGCGTAAAGTTCTTTCACAACAGAGGGAGAAGTGGAAGAAAATGGAAGTGAGTCTTTAGTTGTTGGGGAAAAGGTACGAACGTTTTCAAGGACACACAAAACAATAGGACATGAACAGCTTCCAGAGGAGCTGTCCACATGGATGTGGTAGTCACAAAAAACACGAGAAGGTAGCCCATACAACACCTAGCGGAGCAGGCTACACGAGTGTGACGATCATTGTAACAAGTTAATGTGAAAGGTTATGTCTGATGTTCGGGGAGGTAACCAACATGGGAAAGACATCATTAACAACTTATACAACACATTTTCATAATTACATGTGTTAGAGAAAATGAATGTGTGAAATTGTTTAACACATGTTAAAGAAAAATGTATTACAAGTGTTCAAGAGTAATCGTACAAACAATTACAACACATGTGTGAAAATGTGCTAGCTTGTGATCATGCTTTTGAATTAAGCAAAAGTTCAAAGACACATCAATACACCATACATCACTGACCCCATGAAAGGGGCATTGGAGCCACTGCTTGATCCTCAAAGAAAAAACTACAAACTCTCAAGGCTATGTGGGAGGAGACAAGGTGAAAAGTTCGTTGCATGTACAAATGAGGGGTATTTATAGCCAAGGGTAAAGCCGGCCCTTGTGACTATTCAAATTCGCTCACAACTATTTTACTTTCATGAATTTTCAACTCTACATGACTCTTCAGATTGAAAGTGGGTCTCTGGGACTTCCACGTTACCTCACATTGATTTAGATAGTATGACCCACAACAGTGATGTGGCTGACATGACTCATGACACAACTCGACATGAGAGTGTTGGTATGCTCATGATGTTGCTGGTCTACATGTCGAGTTGCAGCGCTGCTAAGTGATGGGTGCGATCTTGGTGTAACATAAATTCACCTCCACATGGAAAGGTGTGCAGGGTCTCCGATGGCCTTGGTGTTCTCTTGATGTTGCATGTGCATGTTTCTCCTTTTCTTGTACTTTGGCATGATTGACATGTTCATCTGTTTGTGAAAGTTACTCCTCGCATGTTCGTCCATTCGTGAACACATCTCCTTGTCCATCCCATCCGTCATCACATCATGTCCTATCCATGTATCTGTATCTGAGATCACTCATGATGGGACGACATCAACTCTATAAACCTCATAGTCTACCATGATGCATTGTTTTTCACTTTCGGCTGCAGGTGACTAGGAGAGAGGACAAGGCTATGAAACTGCATAAGGCAAGTTTCGAGCTGGGTTATGGGATGTGAGCGTTGTTGGTGAAAATTACGCAGAAGTCACTAGGATACTAAGATGGGAAATTCAGATCATGAGTGACTATCTATGGGATCTGGCTCAGCTAGAGGGAAGATCAGCACAATTTCTAGAGGGAGGCAGTGCCGGCAGCTAAGGGACTTGGTAACAAAAACTATGCAATTCCTGGAGGGAGCTGGCAACGAGCTCTGCGGTTGCTAGAGACAAAAGCTGCACAATTGCTGGGATGCTGACCTGTCGAACACCTCTGCGCAGTTTCTAAGATGAGCGGGATTCTAGGAAGTGGAGGGGCTTGCTCATGAAATTTGCTCAATTTTCTAGGTGAGCAGTCAGCCCGCTGACTGAGTGGCTTGTTGGGAAAATTACAGAATGTTCTGAGGGAGACATGGATGGGCATTGGGTGTTTTTCTGATCTATCTATGCAATTTCCTCAATCAGCAGAGCGGGCAAGGACTGTAGATTTTGTACATTTTTTGAGGGGACTGAGTCTCGGGGACACTTCCGAGTCAAACTCTTCGGTTGACCAACTGGAGGGTTGGCTGATCATCTTGCGGCCATCGCAAATTGAAATGGCTTGTTGGACACTTTCGCACTGTTTTGGGTGAAATTCTTAAGTGCGTGAGTGAGTGAATTTGTAGATACACAACCTTTTAAACACACACTCAACATGACTTTATGACAAGACACCTCAAACCATCAAGACAACATATGCTCAACATGACTGACTGATGCTTCGAGTGAAAAGCGTGACGCTTGTGATAGATCATTGAACAATCGTGACAATGCTTTGAGACAGTGCGTACAACTTCGTGTGTGAGTGCGAAGGATGTTCACATAGTTAATACAACATGTACACATGAAGCGAAGACCTTGTGCATGACCAGAACATGGTTGCAAGTGTGGTATTGAGACCAACATGAAAAAAATTATCCATTGAATGGTCAAGCAAGGAGGGTGTTGTTGAGTCATGGAAAAGGTATGTGTTTACTATTAATTTCATCTTCCTTCTCCTTTATTCTTATATTTTCTATATCCTAATGTGTTAATTTATTAAAGAATTATGGTAAGAAATGAAGGAATTATCTGCAGTTATGAATTAGCTAATTATTACCCTTCTTTATGCAGGAAAACAGCAAAAGGGAAAAATGTTGTTCCCTATGAAGGAACAACAAAAATCAGCAAGCTAAGGAAGGAATGCGGCGGTTGTAGATAAGGCCAAAACAAATCAGAAGAATCAGTGCGAGGAAGAAAAGGATGTCCAAAGCTGGAAATCTATTGCAAATCCCTCAAGATCGAGAGATCCTGAGGGATCACGTTTATGATTTATCTTTTTACTCTTTCCTCTTATAAAAAGAGATGTTTGTTAGAAGGAAGGGGGAGAAGAAATCTCTGTTATTACTGAAATTGTAATTTTAAGACTCTCTATGTTAAGAAGAACACAAATATATTGTAATTCTCATTCAATTTGATGATTAATATATAAGTGACGTTGTTGTTCCCTCGTATTATCTGAAGTAACTTAGCAGTGTTCACTGGTGGCTAAGGGCTCGACCTCTGGTGGATTCAACTGCTTTCCTTGTGTCATACATTTCCAATTATTGTAAGTGTGATGGTTTGATAGTATTCTTTCTTTCTGTGATTTTATCGCTTTCAATAATTATTGTTTTCCAATATTGACAAAGTATCTTTTCTTTATATCATTTACAGTATTTTCATTGATTCGATTCACTTTCATTTTGGATTGAGTTATTTCGATAAGTATTCCGCTGGATTTAATCAACTGTAAAGAGTATTAACTATCGTTTTTGAAGCTCCCAGATTGATATCATTGTTGTTTAGATTATTTATTGAAGACCGAGTTTGCTTTAGATTAAATTAGTAAAAGAGAGTTGAGTTATCGTTAATGTACTCTCGACTGATGCTATTGTTACTTTAATGAATGTAAGATTTGAGTTTGTTAGAATATTGAGTTCTTTAATTGCAATTAGAATTTACTAGATGCATCCATTTGCTCTTGTATTTAAAGATCTATACTTCAATCTAGGAAACATTACTCTAAATTAAATAGCAACCACATACTGTGTACACACTTGAAATAAGAGGATGCGCCCGGATTGATAATTAATGTGAGGATAATTAGGAGTTTCAAAAGGCACCTTCTATCACCCAACAGGTGCAAAAACTCACAAGAGTCCACTGGGTGACCTCGAGTGCTTGCAAACATCAAGTAAAAATCCAAGGGATGCTTCGAAATTGGATGCAAGAAAACATTTGGAGGGTGTTGTAGCTGCCACAACAGATGCTTACCACAATATCCTTGAAGGAGATTCACTATTGTTATGTTCACTACATCTGTCCTTTTTCCATTACCAAGGCTCTTTTAGTGATCTTCCAGGTTTTTTTTATCAATGTAGTTAGATATCCTTAACCTTGCAATTGCCCTATTGAAATTATATTTTTCTTTAGATATGGAACATGCCTTACCTCCTTTAACACCCATTGGTTTCCATTATTTTATTTTATAAGTACCTTACCCTCTCCAATAATTTTATAGTGTTTATCATCACTTAGATGAACCTGTCCAAAATATCCTTAAACATAGTCATGAGAATGTATCCTATGGGGTGTCACGCATGGTATGAGGCCCCTGAATCTACCACCTAGGCATCAATAATATTTTCTAATGAAGAATAAAAGCATCTTGCAAAACATCACCTATTACATTCACTTCTCAATTGTTCTAATTTTGTCCATCTACTATTTTCCCTTATGATATTTACACCCTTTCTTCAGGTGTCCTTTCTTCCCACATTTCTAACACACTATCCCTGATTTGGATTTGGATCTACCTTTCCTTGAATTGTTGTAATATCCTAGGCTCTTTCCTCTATCTAGTTTTCTTCCCCTTCTCTTTGTATCAAAAGCATTGTTTAATGTCTGACTTAAGGTTTTCTATCACATTTTTGTGGTAAGGATAACACCAATAAGATCATCAAACTTTAAAATACTAAGAAAAAAGACAAAATTAATTATAATGATGACTAAGCCATTTCAACTTTCTGGCAATGAGAGCAAAAATAACAGAGACCTAACTTCATCGTAAACATTTACTCCTAAAGAACTTAACAGAATGGTAAACATGTTAAATTCATTTAAATAATCAACCATAGGTCCACCTTCTAACATCTTCATATTAAATAAATGCTTCATAAAAATACCTTGTTTGAGGTCGAGGGTTTTTCATATAGTCTGGCCTTTTCCTTAATTAGATCTTCCACTCTCATTTCCTTTGAAATTTTTAAGGCCACCAATGCCTCTAGACATAGCCGTATTATTCCTGTTTCCATTCTGTTGTGAATATCCCATTATTCATCTATCATATTAGTGGAATTATTTACTTTCTAGTCAATTGTAGGTAAATATCCTTTTGATACAAATAGTCCTCCATTTGTATCTTCCATAGTCGGTAGTTTTGAATTTTGAATTTTTCAACCCTAAACCTACAATATTCTTCCATTGCTGTCACATAAATGAGAACCCCTCTTTGATGTGAGTTTGTCAACCAAATATACCTTCGACTCTGATACATGTTGTTAGAAATTAAATAATTAAGCAATGAGACACACAAAATAATGTTGAAACACAAAAACAGGAAAGCATAAAATAAGAGAGACACAAATATACGTGGCACACGCAATTTGGGCTATTCCCATGGAGAATAAATCATTACTTCCTTTTATATTATCCAATAAACTGAAGGGATACAACCTACAACACATATGTTGTAACTTCCTCTTAGCTCTCACATAGTCTCCTCTATTTTTTCTCTCACGAAATGATACACAGTCACAACACAATTCCCTCATATAAACCGTGGGTTTCCATCTAGGGAAAAAACCCTTAAATTTACATAACTTCTACCATTAGATATTTTTCATAATGAATGACCTAGATTGACTACTAAATTACAATACTTTACAAGGAAAAAATTCTCAAAATTTGGCTATCAGGGTCACTACCCTTGAATGATAGCAATATTGGTGGGATCTTCACGACAAATAAACATCATGGTTCCCCATGGTCGGGATTGCTTAATATATCTCCACAAGATATGAAAACTTGACCTTTTCTCCTATGATTTTGGAGTTAAACTTCAACTGTAGACTATGGTTTCAATTTACTATAGGCAAGTTCCCCATAAATCATTTTTCCTTATAACAGTCAAAATATAATAAATAGGTCTCTCAAACTCCAAAAATATGCTAAGCTAGACCATTTAAATTCCTATGTAATTTCCAAATGCACAAATTTAGATCCAAAAACTTTTGATGCAAATATCACCTAAATACATTACAACATATTGTTTCTACTTTACTCATAAATTGATGCACCAAAATCTAATATAATCACTTTCTCATAGAAAATATGTGCCATACCATGTGAGAGTGGAACATAAACACAAAAAAAAAATCAATTTCTTTTGTACTTCACGGGACACTAAATAAATTAGGAACCTTTTCAACCTAATCTTCACCTTGAGAAACTCAAAAAATTAATAATTTCCATACAACGAAACACAAGAACCTGTGTAAGCATACAGACTATACATGAAGAAAGTGATAATAAGGAAATGATATTTAAGAAATACCTGAAGATAAAACATATTAAATAAACATTCTCAGGTGTGTTTTTATTGTACAAATGGTCACAATAAAGAATGAGATATGGCGATAACAATTATGTTAGAATTAGCCTTTTGGTTGAAACCATGTCCATAATTTCCTCTGCAATATCTCAAATAATCTCTCTATAAATATATTAATAAAGCTTTATCCCTAATATCACTCATTTCCTCCAATCTCACATTCTTCCCATAGACTTCTATGGTTAGTATACCTCATTACATTTTCATTTCATAATTTAGATATTAAACATAATTCACAAGTAGGAGATATTCCTTCATAACTCCCCTTAATGAGTACTTGTGATTTCTCTATTTTCAACTGTCCTTTGAATTGGTCTCATATTCATCTTCAATATTTTGAGCTCTTCTTTTGTCATTTTCTTACATATTCATTTATCTTCAATTTTCATCTTGTACATGTAAAACATAAATAGTGTGTTTGTTGAAGTCCGTAGAAAAAAATCCCATCCACCAAAATACATTGGTAATCAATTGTTGTATCTGCTGGTTATCTAGGAAACCTTTTCTTGTACATGGTTCATCAACATATATTTATACATGTACATTTAAGTCTCCCCACATGATCATCATTCATAAACTTGGGTTTCTTTATCTTACCTATTACCATGCTCTAGGATTTTTTGGATTATGCTTAACCATACAAATCTTAGGCGGTTTGAGCTCACCACATAAATATATTACATCAAGTGGTTTTGAATTACCACAAATCTTCCTCTCTCACAATAAGTTGCTATTAAGCTCCACTTCCTGTTTCATGACCAGTGGCTATTGAGCACCACTTACTTTTCAATGTTCTGTCCTTTCCTTATTAGGCTTACATTGACTTAGGTAGATGCAATTTAAATTTCCATTTAGGCTAATTTATCCCTTAAACAAATATATTATTTCCGCATCAAATACATTAGGGATAATTGAACTACTTAGTTATGTTTTTTCATGGGTTCATTGTATCTGCATCTGAATCTAAACGCACGATACTATTATTTTACCTTTCTTCATGGTCTTCTTTCTTGTATCTTCATCTTCCTTTTTCTTCTTCTCTCACTTCTCTTGCCTTCCTTTGGATTTCTTCTATGCTTCATTATTTCTTACTTATATTTCCCTTTTTATATATATATATTTCATCTTGCTTTCACTACATCATTTCTATCACATTCTTCTTCTTTTGTCATGGAGCTTGCTTCTTCATCATTTTTCATGTGCCATTTTCATTTTTGGACCCATATTCTTCTTCTCGCACATTCTTTTTTCCTTTTCTTCCTCTAATATATTTTCTTTGTCGAGTCTACATCTTTTCTCTCTTATACATCTACTTTTGTCTTCTTTTTGCATATCTCTCCTCCGAGTATTTCACTGTAATGATTTCATAAAAATACTTCCTATAGGATGGATGATTTCATCCAACAACACACCTACATTTTTCTTCATATATTTACATGCTTAAAAATTATGTTTGGAGTTTAAAAGACCCAACACAACACTTATGAGATTAGAGTGAAAAACTTAATTGACACATAAATGTCATACTTAGAGATGACTTAACCTATGACTTATCTTTGACTCCACACTATTAAATTTCTAATACAATGACTTAACCATACATTTAAATTTGGTGTATCAAGTAACACCAATCATGCACCCTTCTTTATACATTAATAATAATTCATGATTATGAACTTTATTTGACTATATTAATTCGAATTTGATGTTTTATTTCTCAATTTTGAATCCTTTTACCAATTGTGGCAATATTTAACTTTACACGTATGGCATTGACATCACGTTTTTGAATATATGTATACTAAGACAATTTTGACTCCTTTAACCAGTTGTGGAAATATTTAAATTTACACATATGGCACTGTCACCTTTTTGAAGATATGTGTACTAAGGCATACACTCCCTTTATGACTTATATTGAACATTATCTCAACCATGTATCTAATTACCCTTTACTGTCTTTTCATGACTTGGAGTATTGCTTCTCATTCTTGACTTTCAAATGTTCTCTCTTAGCCATATATTTGCCTCTTTTATTTTCTAACTTATGTTTTTCTAGATTGGAATGTTATATATTTTTCCACCTTTTGTGTTTAAGTGTTTTTTCTTGGTTCACCACTCTTCTGATATGAAATTCTATTGATTTTCATATCTCCATAAATGTCCTCATCCACAAAATTTGAGATATCACATCGCTCATTAGTGCATCCTCAATATCATATGCTAAAATTTGAGAATTGATCAATTCAGTTTGTTGACAAAGCCTCAAATATCATGGATGAATATGATGTACAAACTCACTTACAAAGCGCAATATTTCACCAACACGAATTTGTCAATAATAATGTCAAACCCCTAGGATTCCACGTAGGTCTTGATGAACAACTCAAACTTTCATGGGTTCAAAATATCGTTATGCCACTTTCTGTTTATGGCTCATCCCCAAAATAACACAAGCTCGATCCTTGTTATTTTTTCACTCGAGATTCTCTCTACAACAGCATATAACATAATGTTAACAAATATGAAATTTTCAATCCTTTAATGAATTGAATGGTGTTTGTGTGTTATTGTACCTCAAACCATAAGAAAAATATGTGTAGGTTATCAAGTCCATCATTAGATTTTCATTTCATAATTTATATATTAAATATAATTCATAAGTAGGAGTTATTCCTTTATAATCCCCCTCAATGAGTACTTGTGATTTCTCTATTTTTATCTACCATTGGAATTCGTCCCATTTTCATCTTCAATATTCTAAACTCTTCTTTCGTTGTTTTCTTTCATATTCATTTATTTTCAATTTTCATTTTGTATTTTTCAAACCTAAATAGTGTCTTTGATGAAGTCCATATAAAAAAGTTACCATCCACCAAAATACATGCCTAAGAAATTGTTGTATCTACTAGTTCTCTAGGAAACCTTTTCTTGTACATGGTTCATCAACATACTTTTATACATGTCCATTCAACTCTCCCTACATGCACTAGTACAAAATGAGCAATTAGTGACTAGGTGACTAAAAAATTTGGTCACCACAACTTTTCCAAGTGAAATACTACCAAAAATGAGCAATTTTATGTGACCGAACTAAAAACGACTAACATAAATCACTAATTTAGTAATGGGTAAAAATGTGACTAGCTAATAAGTAATACAACTAAAAATGACTAACATGAATGACTAATTTAGTTTAAGAACAAAAAAACAACTACCTAACAAGTACTACAATAACATGAATCAGTTTTTTTATGTTAGTCATCCTAATTGTGTCAAGCAATCTACAACTGCAAGTGATAGTGGATTGAAAGGTTGATAAATATTGATTGAAAGGTTATCCTTCCCTAAACACTTCTTCATCCTCACATGGTGTATAGGTGAGCCAGCTTTGCACTATGTATCTCTAATAATTTGTAATTTTAAAAATATATTTCTTAATAATAAAAAAATTATGTATTTTTTTAAAAATCTATTCATTGAATCTGATTGGATCTAGTTCTAATTTGAAATTAATTTAAAGAGAAATTTTAATTTTTATGACTATACTATCAAATAAAAACTACTTTAATTTCATATTAACCCACCTACATCCATCTTTGTATTTGTTTCTATTTGTTATTCCCTCTCTCTATATCACCCCCCAAACACACACACTCTCTCTCCCCTCTCTTCCCCTTCTCTATCTATCTCTCTCTTCCCTTTCTCTCCCTCTCTATCTATATTCTTCTCTCTATTCCCTCCCGCTCTCCTCTCTCCCTCACTCTCTCTCCATGACTCCCTTGTCACCCCCTCTCTCTCTCCACCTTTCTCCCTCTATGTTTTTCTTGTTACCTCCCTCTCCTACACCCTCCAATTCCATCTCTATCTCCTCATATCTATCTTCCTTCCTCTCTATCCCTTATCTCCCACCTCCCTTTATCTCTCCTCCCCAAATCACTCTCCCTCTCTCTCTCTCTTTCATCTAACTCTATCACTATCTCCCTCCCTCCTTGTCCTTCTCCATCTCTATGTCTCCATCTCTCTCCCTTCCCCTTTTATCCCTATCTCTATCCTCTACACCTCTTTCTCTTCCCTCCTCTCCTCTCTACCTCACTCTCTCTCCATCTCTCCCTTCTCACTCCTCTCTCTCTCGACCTGTATCTCTCTACGTCTTTGTTCTTTCCTCCCTCTCTATCCCACTCCAACTCCATCTCTCTCTCTGTCTCTCCTCTCTCTTCCTTCCTCTCACTCCCTCTTTCCCACCTCACTCTCTCTACCCCCCCCCCCCCCATCACTCTCTCTACACCCCCCCCCCCCCCATCACTGTCTCTTTCTCTCTCTCTATCCTCCAACGTTTTCACCATATCGCTCCCTCTCTCCACCCCCTCCCCAACTCTCTCTTAATTTTGATTACATTATATTGTGTTTAAGAAATTATCTAAATTAGAAAAAACTAATCGGTTGTAAAATATTAAACCTATATTTTGGATCAATCATGTCAAAGAAAATAAAATAATGCAAACCTTTAAAAAAGCATGCACTATATTTAATCTATTATAATTAGTCAATTCACCTACTCTCATCCCTTGGATCCTTAGCTATAATGGATCAATGCCGGTTATATATATATATATATATATATATATATATATATATATATATATATATATATATATATATACCGCATAGATCCATATTAACTTAACTTTATTAAAACCTTATTTTAATTTCTATGTGAATATTTTTAGCAATTGTGAGGATAAGCGATTTAGATATATCTCAAATTGTAACATTTTCCCTTTTAGATTCAATTAAAAAATTGTTGTAAAATAAAATTAAAATAAAATATTTTTACTATTAAATAAATTATGGTTTTTTGGCATGTGGAATTGATAAGCCATGGTATTGGTCCATGGGATTGTAACAAAGCGGATTTACAAGTTAATATCCATGGTAAAGTGAGGATGAATATCCATGGTTAACAATCATGTCATATTGTTATAAAATATTTGATTGTGAAATAATTTATGTTTTTTGGGCATGTGGTATTGTTTTAAAATATTTTGATTATGAAATAATTTATGTTTTTTGTGCATGTGGTATTGATAATCCATGGTATTGACCCATGGTATTGTAGCACGGCTATTTTTTACAAGTCAATAGTATCTACTGTAATGTGGCAGTGAATATCCATGGTTAAAAAGCTTGTCATATGGTTGTAAAATATTTTAGTTGTGAAATAAGTTATGCTTTTTGGACTTGTAGTATTGATAAGCCATGGTATTGGTTGTAAATTATTAAAACTATATTTTGGATCAATCATGTCAAAGAAAATAAAATAATGAAAAACTTTAAAAAATCATGCACTATATGTAATCTATTAGAATTAGTCAATTTGTTTGCTTTCATCGCTTGGATCCATGGATCTATGTCTATTTAGTTTAATTTTATTAAAACTTTAATTTAATTTCTATGGGAATAGTTTTAGTAGTCCTGAGAATAGAGGGTTTAGATATATCTCAAAGTATAACATTTTCCCTTTTAGATTCAATTAAAAAAATGTTGTAAAATTAAATTAAATTAAAATACTTTTATTATGAAATAAGTTATGGTTTTTTGACATGTGGTATTTATAAGCCATGGTATTGGCCCATGGTATTATAAAAAAGTGGATTTACAGGTTAATATCCATGTTAAAGTGAGGGTGAATATCCATGGTTAACAATCTTGTCATATTGTTATAAAATATTTGATTGCGAAATAATTTATGTTTTTTGGGCATGTGGTATTGATAATCCTTGGTATTGACCCATGGTATTGTAACAAAAGCTATTTTTTACAAGTTAATAATATCTATCGTAATGTGGGGGTGAATATCCATGATTAACAATCTTGTCATATTGTTATAAAATATTTGATTGTGAAATAATTTATGTTTTTTGGGCATATGGTATTGATAATTCATGGTATTGACCCATGTTATTGTAACAAAAGCTATTTTTTACAAGTTAATAATATTTAATCTTGTCCTATTGTTGTAAAATATTTTGTTTATGAAATAAGTTATGTTTTTGGACTTGTATTATTAATAAGCCATGGTATTGGCCTAAGGTATTGTAACAAAGCCTATTCACAAGTTAATAACAAAATCAAAATATAACAAATTAAATTTTATTATTTTCATTAATTTAACTTTCTATTATTAATTGAGGTTATATTTAAATGTTTACACTCATCCCAATACCATTTTTAACTTCTTCTTCTTCTTTTTAATTTAGAATATTAGTCAAAAATAACAAATTCTTATTAAAAATAAATCATTTAACCCAATTGAAATTTATATATTTTATTTTATATTATAAATATTTATTTTATTTTTTCTATTATAAATATTTCTTTTCTTTTCCATTTCCACTTTAGCGGTGGGTTCAAATAAAATATTCACATATTACAACATCACAGCATAGCACTGTTTTTCTGCTTGTCTATATCTACATGGACATTCCAGAAGAGGAAGACCATAACTTGATCTATGGATTTAATGGGATTCGAACCCGAGATGGAGTTTGCATGGGCAACACATTATTCATAGATTACAACATCACAGTGTAGCACTATTTCTCTACCTTGTCTATATCTACATGGGCATTCCAGAAGAAGGAACACCATAATGTGATCTATGGATTTCATGGGATTCGAACCCGAGATGGAGTTTGCATGGGAAACACCTTAGGAGAGCATCAACGATTAGATGGAGGAAGTCAAAGGTCATTGGGCATGGATATTTTGGTAATTTTTACATGGATATGAATTTGGACTCTGTTCTTCCTTTTTACTGAAGAGGATTTTTGTTCATATGGGTAAATAATTTCAAGGGTTTATATGATCAAAGAATAAATTTTCCTTTTTACTGAAGAAGATTTTTGTTTGTATGGGTAAATAATTTCAAGGGTTTATATGATCAAAGAATAAATTTTATCTAGAGTTGAGGGTTTAATGATTTTTATAAGGGAAATGTCATTGGGTAAGGATATTTTGGTAATTTGTAAATGGATATGAATTTGGACTATGTTCTTCTTTTTAACTAAAGAGGATTTTTGTTCTTATGGTTAAATATTTTGGAGGTTTTATATGATCAAAGCATAAATTTTATTTAAAGTTCAGGGTTTAATGATTATGATATTTTGGTAATTTGTACATGAGTATGAATTTTGACTATGTTTTTCTTTTTTACTAGAGAGGATTTTTGTTCTGATCAGTGAATAATTTTGAGGGTTTATATGATCAAATCATAAATTTTATCTAGAGTTGAGAGTTTAATGATTATGATGAAGTAGATCTTGATTGTGGCCAACAATTCATCAAAAGACAATGCATAAGTAAGCATTTTGCATGTCCTTATTGTACAAAGGGTTTAATGATTATGATAATTCATATCTTGATTGTGTCCAACAATTCATCAAAAGACAATGGACAAGTAATAATTTTGCATGTCCTTATTGTACAAATTCGTTTGATCCTCCCTAACTTTTATAAGGTTAGAATGCATCAAATTTTATTTTTCATTTTCACCTTTTTTTAGTGGTTGATTGTTTGTGTAATGGACTCTAAAATTACCAAATTAAAAAGGCTCAAGGTATGCAAGAAAATTTTCTAGTAGGATGCAAATGCTAGACCTTCCTCAAACTTTGTTACATGAAATTAAAATTTCTTGTAATCATGAACATTAAATCTTTCTGTTTCATCCTTAGATTCTGATCTCAATGCCTACATTTTTAAACCATATTAGTAAATTTTAAGTAGAATACACTTAAATCCATTAAACCTTACAACCCTCCAAAACTTAGGTTAATTTCAGCTAAAAAGAAGGAACCAAAGTGACTTTTGCAATTTAGATTCAATTCTTACAAACAATGTTTAAAAATTGAAGAACTCAATGGTCTGATAACTTTTACCTACCCATAAATTTCAAATAACTTTGGTATTAATATGAACCTAAACAGAGAGAGTAGAAGAAGAAGAGTAGCCTGGATGAGGTGAACCCTGACCTGCTTGATAATTTTCAAAAGTTAGGCATGCCCTTGACTAGAAGAAGAGTTTGACCAACATTGTTGTAGATGTTGTTTTCGACAGTGTTTTCATTGCTATGATGCACAGGTAGACTTTAATTAAATTAATTAATTTAATATTTAATATTTAAATATTAAATATTCTAAACTAATAATAAAAAAACTAACCTACACTACCTTCACTTCACTCATGCATATGAGTGATAGTTGAAATTCAAAACAAAGATCAAGGCTTATAAATAGACCTTGGTTAATGCCTTAAGCCCTTCGCTTTTAGCCATCGCGTATCACAAGAATTTTGGATCGGGATTTTTAAGATGTTCGTGTTATGAAAATTGTGATGGATCCTATATTGCGGGTTATATATATATATATATATATATATATATATTTATAATTTAATTTAAAATTAATTAATTATATTTTATATATTGATTAATTTAATTAATTTTAAAATTCAATGCTAAATATTAGTTTTTGGTTTTGGTTTGATTTTTTTATGTTTAACTAAATTATGAAATTATCTACAATGTATTTATCTTATCTAAACTACAGCCACTTTGAAAAATAAATAAATAAACTACAGCCACTTTTATATTTGGGTTTTTGATATTAGTGATCTATTTTGAAAATTGAAGTAAATTACTGAAATCCTGATGCTTCATGATTTGGTTTTATAAGTAAAAGAATGAAAAAAGTTAGTACTATCTAACTAGGCGTTAATATTTAAAATAAATGCATTATTGAACTAATTTATTTACAAAAATGGAATATTTACATTTTATGCATTTTTAACCCAGGCGACATAAATTATTAGACTTCAAAGGAGTTTCATTTACAAACCAGCTCTCCAAATGAGTTAAAACAAGCATCAATGGGAAGCTTATGAAAAATCTATTTTAACAAAGAAATCAAAACAAGAATCCAAAGAAAATGAAAAATTAACAATCGCGTAGGATAAACAACTAAATAAAAATCTTAAAAGGTGTTTAGCCAAAAAATTTATAGAAAGGGTCCCCATTATTTAAAGTGAACAAATAAAAAATGGGTGTGTTTTGTTTTACCACAACAATGGTAACACACAGGAAACGAACCAGTTATCTCTATTTAATATGAATGAGATTTTCCCAAAATCCAACTAAACAATAATTAAATAAGAGAGAATTATGATTGAAATGCTTGACTAGGTTCATTAGTCTGAATAAAAGCAAGAATCATCTAACAGTAATTTTTCTTAAAATTCCTCATAAATTAAAATATTTCAATACTCTATATCAGTCCTTAATTTGTTGTAAAGATAAAGCAGGGGTCACTTTACAGCTTAACTTTTAAAATATACTCATTTGTCACAGGTAGGACCACTGCTGCCAACAAACATCTATAGTCTCGACAGGGTTACCTTTTTAATCATCAATGATTCAGAATCCCATCTATTTAAGAATTATTGACCTAGAGATAAATCCATTTATATATGTTTCTTTTCTTTGTATTTTTTATTTTTTATTTTTTTTAGTTCTTAAAAGCCATTGTCCTGGTTTGGTAGTCAGATAGTTGACAATGCCATTCACTGGTTATAATTGAACTGAACAAGTTGGCTCGTGATGAGACCCCTTGTCTTATAATTGTTTGCAATCATAATCTATTACCCTAGTTTGTTTAGCAGTGTTGGTAATGTCAGCCTATTTTTCCCCTATGATCATGGTAAGCAGGCTCATGATGAGACCTCTTATCTTTTAAGTTTAAATATATTTCTGGATTACACTCTAGGAAAATAAGACTCTTTGAGACAGGGAGAGTCATTGACTCCTTAAGATTTAAGAATAACAATTTCAGAGTTAAAGGTGCTTTACTATAAAGTGTCTTTACTTGGTTAAAAATAACTTTTCTTGATTGATAATAGAAGTTTGAAAGATCTTAATAAAGTATTGAAATCTCAAAATGATTAAAATTTTGATGACAAAAGAATTTCTCATATTTTATGATACTTTGTCAACCTCTCTTGTTTTGTAATCTCTTCGTTAAGTATGTCTACTTTTATAATAAGAAAAATAAATTTTATTAAGAGATTTAAAGAAAAAGCTAATAGTAGGCTATTAACCATTTTTTCCTATGGATGTCGACCATTGTTAGGCAACAAGAAGGCCTTCCATATAAATCATGGCAAAGTAACCAAAATCAAAACTAAAGACCAAAGGAAAAGAATTCTTAAGCCAAATTGAGAAAAGAAATCAGCAAACAAAAATAAAAATGAAGAAATCTGAAAAGTGAAAGGAAAATCCTAGTTTTGAAATACAAACTCTAACAAGAATGGTTATACCAATGTCTCAACAACATGAAGTAAAAGAAAATAATCATATAATAATTCCCTCTTATGTTGAGATTCAGAAAGATTATAGCTTGCACGGTTGTAAATGTTTTAGGCTTTAGATAGCAGTGATGATAAAATTCAGCCACATTGACAATTTTTTGTCTGATGTCAATCTTATTGTTTCAAAGCATCATCTTAATCATTTTCTAAAAAAAAAATGTTTAAAGAAACATATTAAAGGTTCAGAAACTTCCTAGCGTAGTTGTTTCAATGAAGATTATCACTGCTTCTTGAAATGAAACCAGGAGAAGAGTATAGAACTTTGAAAATATGATCTGGCAGAGGATTGAAAGCTTTTATGAAGCGCTGCAAAACAGATTTTTTATATCAGTATAATTTAAAAACAAAAAAGAAACTAAAGTAACAAAATGAAAATTAATGAAAATGGGTAGATGAATCTTACCATTAGATGATTGCATTTGATCTTACTTGAAAGGTATTAGTTTCTCCAAACTAATTGACTTCTTCTTTTAATTAACATTAAAAACATGAAGAAGTCAAACTAACCAAAATCCTATAGCCCAAAATCATTATTTATTTTATTTAAACTAAAGCAAGCAGTAAAATGTAAAAAGGGAATGCTTTGTGTTCAAGGAAATTGAAATTAAAACCAATGCATCAGAAATTAGAACGAGAATTTGCAGTAATGAATATTCTCAAAATATTATAAGTTTCATATAAACTCCATTATTTTATAAATTGTTTAGAATTAAGACCAAGTCCAATGAAATTCAGATGTAAAAATAGAGAGGTCTTGAATTTCTTATTAAATTATGGAATTATATATTTAAAACTGAAGTATATGAGAAATTGAAATGATTTAAATATGCTGCAAATTGGTCATCCACTGCTTTCTTACCATAGTGGTTACCCAAGTTCACTTTTAAAATAACACAATGTCGTATCAAATAATTCGCATTGCATGTTTCTTCACCATGCTTAAAGTTCAATCTACAAACATTTCACCTTTGTTGATATGCCATATATTAATTAAATGTTAATGGCATTGAGACATGCGTTGGAGTCTATCGCATCGGAGGTTGCAATGGCAAATTGCCGATATGAGAACATGTGAAGAGAATATGTGCGATGAGATGGAGCGATCACACCATTGAAGAAATGTTATATTGAGGGTCGGGGACAATCATGTCACAAATTGCACATCGCACACCGCACCTCGTAATTTGTAATTACAATATTGCACATCACGCATCGCAGATTCAGAATAGTGGTATGATCATGAAGAAAGATGCGATGAAGCGATTGTGATATCGACATATCAGAATATCGGAAATTAGTCATGTTGGAAATGCCAATATGATTCTTGCAATAGTGGTGCTACAATGGATGACGTGTATAATCGGCGATCGGCGATCTTAAGTACACGATGTAATATTCTTGATATGCCGATATGCGATGAAGAATGGACCCAATGGATTTATTATGAGATTTTAATAGCATATCGGATCCAGGACATCGGTACTTTTAAGCTTATGCCCCTACCATTATTGTGATTGAATGGACGCGATATTTTTATGAACTTGATTTAACTTTCATATCAGGTCTAGAATTATGTGTACATCACAATATTGGTAAAGTCTATTATCGGAGATTGGTAATTCAAGATAATGAAAGTATATTCAATTGAAAACCTCCGATATGCGAAATGCGATATGGCATTTTATGAGAGAATGACTGAGGTAACACATAGGAGGTTTTGCATCAACAATTTGCTATCAGAAAATGCTAAGAGCTACTTCCAATGAAATATTACGATATAAAAGGTTGTGATATGGATGATGTGATATCGTAATGAAAAATTGACGAAGATGAGCGGGATGGGAATATTGTGAATATATATTCACTGTAGTATCAGCAATATGAAAATCAAGTTGAAACTTTTCAGACATGAATCTTATGATATTGTTTTAAATTTCAATTGGGTTTTATAATGAATGAAAGCAAAGTTAAAGAATGCTCAAATTCTAATGAATCACAAATAAAATTTCCCTGAACATGTTGCAAATTTGAAATGGGTTTGCTGCGTACTTCAAATTTTGAAAACAAATGAAAACCTGCAAATGAAACAGAACAAAAATAAACTAAGGAAAAGAGAAACTAATAATAGATGAAAATGAACTTGTAAATGCATACCTGGAAGGAAATTCTCTGTAGATTTTACCTCATGAATCTTCAAATTCTTCCTTTGATTTATCAAAATTTTGACTTTGTTTAAAATCATCTCATTATTTATTCTAAATTGGAGTGTGCAATCAGCCTAAATAAAATCTGTTTATTCATGTTCAGGAAATTTGAAATTCATAAAATTCACCAGCAATAAATATGAAATAGTCTTCCCTTTTGAATTGAAACAACAATTTATACCTCTGCTTATTTTGAATAACTTGAGAAGAATCTGTATTGTTATAATGACTGTTCAATAATGCATTTAGTAAATGAATATGATGCGTATTACAACATCAGATAATAAACTAAAGACCCGAATGGGATAAAGCCACTAATTGTCTAAGAATATCAACACAAATTTAAATGTGTGCTAGGCGCATACTCAATGAAATTCTGTCAATACATTATTCGAAATAGGCAGAGATGTATTGATGGGTAGAGGTATTGCTGCAAGAAAATTTAAAAAATGAAAACAACAATTAAAACTTTATGATAGGAAGAAATTGTTTCACTGAACATGTATGATAAGGACTCATTGCTTTGTTTTATTTTTTTTATTTGCACAACTGTTAAAAACAAATTAACTACATAAAACAAACTAACTAAATTAATTCTACTCCTATTCTAACCATATACATGAAAATGGCTAGGTATAGTCATATTTTCAATGTAACCATTTTCTCATTTCAATTCCTGCATGTATGTACAATTTAAATGTTAGTAATAAAAATACAAATTTAACTAAACTAAGGAAGATAAATTTGTAAATAGAATTTACAGTTATTGTTAGCAAGTTAATTAAAATCTCTTTCTCTTGAATTTTCCTTTCCAATTGAATACCAATTGGATCATAGAAATCTAGATGGGTTTCTATTAATGATTGGGAAAGGTTCAAAAGAGGAAATAACAAGCCAGATTGTAGATATGAGCTTTTAGATTCAAAGGCCTGGAAGAAATTGTTAGTGTTATGTGTAAATGTTAACCTATATACAATCTTCCATGATGGAAAACTTTCCAAATATTATTCAAATGATTTAATGAAAAATGGATGGAAGTCTATTAGATATAATGAAAGATTATTAATTGAATTGGATTGCTAACCAGATTGTAAAAGTACATTCTCTTGTTGACATTACTTTTGAGAAGAAAGAATTTTTTTGATAAGAAATGAACATCGATCGAGATTGAAATATTAATAGCTTTTGATATTCATGATTATAATATGAAACTTCAATTTCCCAATAGGGCAATGCATCAATTGAATATTTGATAGTAAAGTGCTCAATATGCCAGCGAAAAGTGTGAAAATTTTGAAAAATAAAATTAGAAAATAAATCTAAATTTAAACAAAATAAGTGTGAAAGAAAGAATAAAATGAAATCACTATTGGTACAACTAATGTTACAGCACAATTGGGATTGTTTTTAAATAAAAAAAATTTCACAAAGATTGACAAGAATTATGTAATTTGAATAATTGTCAATTCTAACTTGCGAATTAGAAAGAGAATTATGATTATGAGTAGGAATGAGAGTTTGAACATGATATGAATCATAAATTGGAATTTTTTCTTGAATAGTGAAATCATGAAGATAATTTGCTGCTCTAGAATGAGGATTGGTTGGAAAAATTTCTAATTTGAAATGTTCTTCATTTTCAGATGTTATTTGAATTTTCTCATGAGGACTCTCTTTAGAAGAATAGAAATAGACCACCTGAATGCCATAGCAATTATCATAAATGACTTCACAATATTCTCTAGAATTTCCCTCAATCTCATCCAATATATGAAAACAAGGAATAAAAATTCTGTGTTTATTGATGGCAAAAGGATGATTAATAATTGTTTCTCTATCTTGATAAAAACTTATTGGTAAATTATTTAGATCATCCTCTTTATTTTCTGAAATATCATTAATACCAAGAGGAAAAATTACCATCATTAAAAATATCAGGATAAAGGGAAAATTGTGAATCTGAAATAATGCAATTAAAAATGTCTCTGTTTGAGAAGTCTTGTACATTATGCTTATTGTAAATTTCAGATTGCAGATCATTTCTTTGCGTACTCATGCTTTTTTGAAGAAGGTTGTTTTTCTTCTATGATTTCGGCATTTGTTCATCATGGAAAAATTCAAAAATTTGTACAGCAGTGTGCATGTTATTATTTATTTTGATTGTTGCTTGTACTTGATGATTTAAAATCTGATTTTCTGAATTTAATGCAAAGTAATTTTCAGATTCCAAGGCAGCTCTTTCTCCAAAATTGTTGTTGTTGTCTTCTTGCATTTAAATAGAAATATTTTCCAGGCTTTATGAAATCATTTCATCACAATTTATTTTCACATACAAATTGGGATTATCATTTATATTAGAAGGGGATGGAACAAAGCTTGAACTAATTTCATATGGATTGGGAATGGGAGGAAGAGAGCAAATATATTCAAACCAATCTAGTAATTCTACTTCCGTAGGTTTACCTTCATCTTTAAATCTTAAAAAATTCAAATGAAATCGAATATTAAAATATCTAACAAACTCATTCTCAAACCTTTGTAGATATTCAATTTCATCACATACCTTTTCATAATCATAGCCATCAAATTTGAAAATTGTAACAAATTGATTCCAGTTATGGATTGACGCAACCGGAAGAGTTCTACACCAGTTTCTGGCGTTTAACGCAAATGTGAGAGTAAAAAGTTTGCATAAAATTCCTTCATCAATTCCTTAAAAATCATAATTTGAAATGTTTTGAATAAATTGAAAGAGATGATTGAAAGAAGAAGAATTTTTCTTACCATTGAACTTTATCTGAGACAAGAGTCTTACCACATCGGGTGGAGTATTTGAAGATGCACGTCCATGGATGCAACTCCAAATTGGAAGCTTAAAAGGAGCCATCATGATTAAATAAAATGTTAAATTCAAAAGACTCCAATAGACAACAATTTTCAAGAACTCTTTCTAGCACCATTATGTTGAAGCCTCGAAAATCACTGCAACAACATGGGGGGATGACCACCTGGTCTGGACCTTAAAACAGCTCCTTTTCCGTCTGGAATGGTGGTTCTGATTGCTTTAACTAGGTCCAATTACCTTCTCTCAATCTCCAATGGCTTTAAAATATGACTTTCATTCACCAATGGAAAAGAGAGATCAGATCAACCTTCTTGCTGATCAGGCAAGAAAGTGATCCTTAAGTTGATTTAGGGCTCAGCGAATCCACTACTGAAGTTTTCCTCTTTGGGAAGAGGACTGAAAAGAATGTAGAAATTATTCTAAATGCAAACTTATTCTAAGATGCAAGCAAAAGAAACTATCTTAATCCTATCTCAATTAGGCAGATATAGATATAACCCAACCAAGATCAAGATATTTAAAGTATTGAGATTTAAATATATCTTGTTTATAATGAATATCAAGTTAATGAATTAGTTCAATTAACTGACATTATGGATACCAAAACACATTCTATTGAGACCTCTTAACCGAAATAATCAATCAACAACACTCAGGAAAAAGTTCACAAAATGATATTGATCATTTAATCAGTAGCTTGAATTATTAAACAATAATATGTGGAAGAAGTTCACAACATATCACTATTTATTAAATCAGTATTAAAAAACAGATTTATGAGTAAATAGTTACTCGGAAATTAGAATTCAGCCCATAAGAGCAGAAATAAATAATAACATAAAATAGAGAGAAATTACTCATACCGACAAAAGTACAAAAATATGTAATTAAATTGACGCATTCTTGTCATCATAAAATGAAACCAGCATTTAAAATAATAGTATTCGAAATACCAATTTATTGAATCCATTTCTCTAGCTCCGGTCTCTAATAGTCCTTTACAATTCCCGAGCTTCTGCTTTCAAAAGTAGAGCTATAGTGGTGCAAACTCTGTTCATTATACATAACTCAAAATGTAAAAAAAAAACCTCAATAATCCCCAGATCTGAGATTTCCACTCCTCCCACCTACAACTCTAAATCCCTATTACAAATGTGCTTTTAGAATTCCAGAATTGCAGAGGAGAGCAACACTTATTACATTTTGCAATCTGCTATTTATAATATTTGCAAAGGAATTCTTGAGAGGAAAGTTTGTTGAAGAAAAATATGTCCAATCAATTTTATTTGCTCAAAATTCCCATATTTAATTGTTGGAGCATTCTCATTGATTGAGAACTTTTCTCCATATCTCTTCTACGGCTTTCCTGCAAAAATAAATCAAAAATGAATTAAGACGCAACAATAAAATCAAAATATCATTTCTGGTATTAAAATAAATCCAATCAAATTCTATTTAAATAAATAATTCAAAATAAAATATAAGCTCTCTATTGATGCCTGGGATGGTTTAATTGGCCAAGGATATTATTGATGAGCGAATCTGCAATTAGAAGAGGCTTGGACAAATGAAAATGAAGAAAATAAAACTCAGAAAATTGATTTTGTTTTCAAAATTCGAAGCTTGATCTTCTGCCTAATTTTTGACCCAATAAATGACTAAATCTTTTAGTGAAACCTCATCAAAAATGTTCTTGATTTTATCTTTCCAATGAGCCGTCGTGGGCCTCATTTGGCCAAGTATAACTCAATCTATGAGCCTCCAAAGTTGATGAGTCAAATCTGGCATAATTCTCGAATTTCTATTGCTGGGCTAAAAAATAGAATTTTTATTAAAAATTTAATCCTAAATTAGAATTAATTAACTAATAATTAATTCTAATTTAATTGTTAATCATAAATTAAACTAATTATTTAGTAAACTATTATTAATTAATGTTAATGTAACCAATTAACATAATTAACTATTTATAACTCATTAATATTAATCTAAATACAATTTAAATTTTAATTTAATTAAATTAATTTACTTTTATATATTAATTAAATTAATTAATTTAATATTAAATATTCTAAGCTAATAATAAAAAAATTAACATACACTACCTTCACTTCACTCATACGTATGAGTGATAGTTGAAATTCAAAACAAAGATCAAGGCTTATAAATAGACCTTCGCATATCGCAAGAATTTTGGATCGGGATTTTTAAGATGTTCGTGTTATGAAAATTGCGATGGATCCGATATTTTGAGTTATATATATATATATATATATATATATATATATATATATATATATATATATATATATGAAATTTTAATTTAATTAAAATTAATTATATTTTATATATTGATTAATTTAATTAAGTTTAAAATTTAATGTTAAATATCATTTTTTGGTTTTGGTTTGATTTTTTTATGTTCAACTAAATTAAGAAATTATCTACAATGCATTTATTTTATCTAAACTATAGCCACTTTGATATTTGGGTTTTCGATATTAGTGATCTATTTTGAAAATTGGAGTAAATAACTGAAATCTCGACGCTTCATGATTTGGTTGTATAAGTAAAAGAATGAAAAATGTTAGTAATATCTAACTAGGGGTTAATGTTTAAGATAAATGCATTATTGAACTAATTTATTTACAAAAATAGAATATTTACATTTTATGCATTTTTAACCGAGGTGACATAAATGATTAGACTTCAAAGGAGTGTCATTTACAAACTAGTTGTCCAAATGAGGTAAAACAAGCATCAATGGGAAGCTTATGAAAAATCGATTTTAACAAAGCAATCAAAACAAGAATCCAAAGAAAATAAAAAATTAACAATCGTGTAGGATAATCAACTAAATAAAAATCATAAAAGGTGTTTAGCCAAAAATTTTATAGAAAGGGTCTTCATTATTTGAAGTGAACAAATCAAAAATGGGGGGGTTGTGTTTTACCACAACACTTTTCTAACCCTAGTTTTTTATAAGAGAAGGACATATACAATAGATGTGGGCAGCCTCCCATGCCCTAAGTTTTTCTTCATTCGAGTAGCAGAGGAACAAAATTGTGGGAAGAAACCCTTACGTTTTGAGGAGTAGGAGTGAGCAGCCTAGGAGTTGTTCAGAGACAAAGTTGTGAACAACTTATAAGAACACCATGTGTTGATTCATTGGTGGAATAATGATCAACTAGAGGGAAGATTGGAGCCATGTTCAATGACATAAAGGATCAAGACTCATTGATAGAGGAATATTGGTGTTGTTTCATATTAGGAGCAGAAGGACCAGTAGAAGTGTTCATGGTACGAATAAGTAGGGCTATGAAGTATACCATATCAGCCAGTAGATAAGTTGTATCTTCTTTAGTGTAGAATAGTTTTCATAGTTTTTAAGACCGAACCCTAGTTTGTATTATTGTATATGTGATTATATGAGGGCCATGGTCCTTGGTACAACATCCCATGACCGTTTTACTATCGATTCATAATAAAGTGAAGTTGGATTCTTTAAAAAGAGTAAAAAAATTTCTATTTGTGCATGTGTCAATTTATTATTGTTTATATTTCGTTGTGCAAAGTAGTTGGTTATCGAATTTGAGTTAGTAGTGTTAGATATTATAAGACCCTAAACTAAATTCTCTAGTTCCATGGAAAAATAACACCATGTAGAAAGACAAACATTATATAACAAAAGAGGAAAATCTATGGCTAAGAGAGAACACTCGAAATTCTAGATGATATTTAATGATATCTTATAGAGGGTGAAGACAAACACCAAGTCATGAAAGGAGAGTAAAGGAGAATTATATGTGTGTTTGAGCTAATGTTCGATATAATTCATAAAGCGAGTGTATGTATGAATATATTAAAAAAGGTGTCAATGCCATATGTGTAAAGTTAAGATTGAAAAAATTGGTAAAATGAGTCAAAATTGAGAAATCAAATCTTAAATTTCTAGGAACTGAGTCAAATAAAATTTCATAGTCATGCATTATCATTAAAGTGTAAATAAGTGTCTATGATTGGTGTTACATGACACCCCAAGTTTAAATGTATGGTCAATTCATTGCATTGGAAAGTTAATAGTGCTATCAAAGTTAAGTCATAGGTTAAGTCATGTCAAATTATGACATTGGTGCATAAATTAAGTTTTTCAATCTAGTGTCATAGGTGTCATGTTAGGTCCTGATCAATCTCAAAAAAAACATCTTTTGTAAGCATATAGTTATATGAAGAAAATTGTAGGTGTCTTGTTGCATGAAGACGTCCATTCTCCAAGAAGCAGTTTTATGCAAGCATTATAATTGAAGACCCAAAGGTAGAATTTTTCTAGATAACAAAATTAGAAACATAAGAGATAAATAACATTTCCGCACTCCAAAAAGAAAATATAACAAAGGAATAACATAAAATAGAAGATGCAAGAACAAGAATATAACTTCATGAATGAAGAAGATAGATGAAGAACAATGAATAAGGAGACTCCATGACAAAAGAAGAAAAATGTGATAGATTTGATATAGTGAAAGAAAGATAAAATAAACAAAACTAAAGATGCGGAAGAAATAATGGAACAACATAAGAGAATCAATCAAAAGGAAGACAAGATAAGTGAAAGAAGATGAAAAAGGAACATAAGGATACATGAAAGAAAACATTAAGCAAGGTAAAAATAATAGTATTGTTTGTTTAGAATTAAGATTAAAAATAATATATGTTTGTAGTGAGATGAAACCACCTAGTATTTGTACAGTGAAGCGCAATCCAAGAAAAACTATAACATGGCTATAGGTAATCTAAAGAAAACCCAAGTTGATGAATGATGATCATCACTAGTACAAAATGACTGGTTAGTTATTAAAAACAACTAAAATTTGCATATAAACGATGATTTTTCAGTCAATGACCAATAGTAGCTAATTTACAGTATCTTATAACGTGACCAACTTTTACTTATTTTTAATTTAGTCATTAATTGATTTCCTCAATTTTAGCATCTAGTAGTATACTTAGTCATAAATTTGGTCATAATTTTTTCATTGGTTTAGTAATTAATTGTCATAATTAATGACTAAATTTATAACAAAATATATTACTATATGGATCCTCGAGAAAACCAATTAATGACCAAAGAAATATGACCAAAACGTTGGTCGTGTTATAAGATACTATAAATTAGTTATTAATAGTCATATATATGAAAATTTTATTCATAATTTAAAACCAATTAATGACCAAAGAAATATGATTAAATTTTTGTCATGTTATAAGATGTTGTAAATTAGCTACTAATAGTCATATATATGCAAAATTTAGTCATTATTTAATAATAACAAAATTTATCATTTGTAATAGCCATTTATCTTTTTTTAGTATTTTCATATTCATTATATAAGCAACCAATTTAGTATTTTCTATTCATTTCATTTAATTCCATTTGTAATCATTATAAGCGACTAATTTAGTCATATATTCATTTTATTCGTGTTTATCATTAATTAATATAAACTATTGATTTAGTAATTTTAGATTGATTTTATGTGTTTATTATTAATCACCAAAAATTAATTAGTATGACTTTGAGACTAAATTTTAGGAAAATGTCATACAATTTGCATGCTTATCTAATAAGATAACGCAAAGTTACATATGTTAATTACAAGACTAAATAATATCAAGTGCAAATAAAATTAATTTCAACCATATAGATTTTATTATACAAAATATTAAGTATTACAATATGAGTTTCCAACTTAATATGGGTTGGACTACAATTTACACATCAAATATTGTTTCATCATTTCAAAACATTATCACTATGTTATCAAAGCATTGCAAGTGCATTCGCCAACTCTGAGTGCTTGACCATCAATCTCTATGAGTGTGTCTTATGTGAGATATTGGCTCTAAAGGTGTCACTAGATAGATTCTCTTCTCCCTCTCATTTTGCATTTGTCGCTCCACTGTTATTGTTCTCCTCTTTATTCAATTATTGTTTCTTACCATCAATATTGGGTTCCTCTCCTGAAAATGAAAGAAGATACAATGCAGATTATAAGACATGAAACGCGATGAATACTTGAATATAAAATAAAGTAGACTATAAAATATCTATATGACATATACCTCAACATTCAATAGTGGCTACTATGTGGCTAGATGACCTGTATAAACAAAGAAAATAAAATGTCACCATAGAAAATGGAATTGGAGGGGGATTCATCATGCATGCTGAGATTTTTTGTCTCTGCACACATCATATTGCTCACTTCTAATTGTATAAAAAACAAATAGTATGCACAATGACATGTAGTGACATGTGGGTGTCTATTTGACTCAAAGGTATGATTGATTTTTTAACCCACTTCAATCCTCCCACAATGAAATTAAGAGAGACAAGGACACAAGAAGGACTATCAATAAATGAAATTAAATAATTTAGGATGCAACTCAATTGTACCTTAATGTAACAATAAGCATTTGCAGCTTCCTGGTCACTGATGAGTATCAAATGACACTGTGAAAAATTTCTTGGATTATAATAATTTGGTTGCATCTCCACTAATCCTCTATAGTAGTCCCTTGACTTTCCTATAGATATAATTTTAAAAGCAATCCTATTCTTCCAGTTCTTCCCTATATGGATCATCTTTGTCCCCCCTATTAATAGTTATTCTTCAAGGCAATAGAATAGAACTCTCCAATTGCATCCTTGCCTTTCAAAACAATGCTTGAGTATTTCCAAGTGATTTTTGAACCAGTCTCTACTCAGGTCCATGAAATCCTTGATTTGACTCCATCACAAAAACCTCCTTTCATAACAAAATTATAAATCCCACATCTGCATTCCTCCTCCACGACATACCAAATCTTTACAGTGGAATACATTATCATTGCTCCCTCGGTGCAATAGAAATCCACCACTGTGGCATGGAGATGATTGATGTCATAAAATGGTACAGTTCAACCTTCAATATATGTCACAGAACTCCTCTCACCTACAAAAATGAGAGTCCTCTCAAATGCCTTGTCTCTATGTCATTCACCTTGAAATAAGTGAATATTTCCATTGGTGACAAAGTGTTTTTGGAGATTTAATAGAAGGAGCTATCACTAAGAAAATAAAAATTACAATGCAACATAATTTTTACGAGAGAAAAGCCATTGATATCATACAAACTGATTTGGTTTGCAAATATAAAGTTGCAATACGTACCTTTTGTGTGTTTTTCACATTATTGAGATCGAAAAATTGCTCCATCTGTAATATCCATGTTGCGGGATCCTTGCCATCAAACTTCCTCACATCAATTTTTGGAATACGGTGGGTCTTCGGTCCAACATTAGAGTCTATGAAATCATGATTAACATTTCTTTTGTTCTCATCATGAGTTTCCTTTACTATCCTTTCACCATTAGTAAGCATTTCTTGTAGAAACTTTGTCAAATCTGTCTTCAAATCTATCTTCAAATCTTCCATGCCTGTCTTCAAATCTATCTTCAAATCATCCATCTTAGCTTCCATGTCATTCATCTTAGCTTCTACAGCTTTCTTTAAACCATCCATCTTAGATTATGTTACTTTTTGTGCAAGTGACACTTGTTTCACTTGGTCTCGTAATTTTGATATATCATGTTGCATTTCTTCCTCTTCTTCATGAGTCATGCTAGCCCAATGCTTTCCACTCCAATGGGAGGTGTTGATGTTGTACAAGAAGTCCAATGGCTAAAATCCTTGGGTACAATAGCTTTTAATTTTCAAGAACTTTTCATGAAATTTTCTGTGGAAGGAAAGGAAGTTTAATTAAGGGGTATTGCAGGGAAACCGGGAAAGATAATCAGCTCTAATAGTATGACAAAGATTCTAAAAAAGGAACAAAGAGGTGTAATTGCACAATTATGTTCGCTAGATGTTTCCACATCAGAATCATTTATTTCTCCAAATCTACAAAAAGTCTTGGACAATAATTCCAAGGTATTTTAGACTCCCAAAAGTATCCCACCTATTCGTGATCATGATCATGCTATTCATTTGATTCCAGGAAGTGTTCCTCCAAACATCAGGCCGTACAGATATCCCTATGCCCAAAAGAGTGAAATTGAACGTATGGTTGCAGAAATGCTAGCGGCTGGTATAATTCAACCTAGTCAAAGTTCTTTCTCTACTCCAGTAGTATTGGTGCATAAGAAGGATGGATCATGGTGCATGTGTCCGGATTATAGGGAGCTCAACAAGATCACTATTAAAGATAAGTCTCCCATTCCTGTCATTGATGAATTACTAGATGAATTGTATGGATCAATTTACTTCACCAAGTTGGATATTCATTCAAAATATCATCAAATCAGAATGAAGCCTAAAAACATTCCGAAAACAACATTTAGAACTCATGAGGTTCATTATGAATTTTTGGTCATGCCTTTTGGCCTTACCAATGCACCTTCTACATTCCAAGGTTTGATGAATTCCATTTTCAAACCATTCCTTAGAAAATTCTTGTTAGTATTTTTTGATGATATACTAATCTACAGCAAGTCTTGGAAGGATCATGTTGAACATGTTAACAGGGTGCTACAACTATTGGAGGAGAAACAATTATATGCAAAAAGATCCAAATGTTTCTTTAGAGTACGAGAGGTGGAATATCTGGGCCATATTGTATCTCATGAAGGAGTTAAGGTAGACCCTAGCAAAATTAAAGCCATTAAGGAATGGAAAATCCCCACATCCATAAAGCAACTGCAAGGATTTCTCAGGTTGATAGGGTATTATCGCAAGTTTGTTAAGAATTATGGGAGAATAGCAACACCTCTAACAACATTATTGAAGAAAGATGCATTTTCATGGACTCCAGAAGCAACAAAGGCCTTCGAACATCTTAAAGAGGAAATGTGCCAAGCACCAGTCTTAGCTACACCAGACTTCACAAAAACCTTTATTGTGGAATGTGATGCTTCAGGAAATGGAATTGGTGTTGTTTTAATGCAAGATGAAAGACCCATTGCTTTCGAAAGTCATCCAATCAAGGGAAAGTTTTTACACAAAGCTATTTATGAGAAGGAAATGTTGGCAATACTACATGCACTTAAGAAATGGCGACCCTACCTAATGGGAAGACACTTCAAGGTAAAAACAGATCATGATAGTCTTAAATACTTTTTAGAACAAAGATTATCCTCTGAAGAGCAACAAAAGTGGGTCACAAAGATGTTGGGTTATGACTTTGAAATCATCTACACAAAAGGGAAGAAAAATGTGGTGGCAGATGCACTCTCAAGAAATGATGAGGATGTGGAAGCATTGTTGTGCGCCATTTCTATTATCCAACCAGATTGGATAAATGAAGTAAGGGAGGAATGGAAGAATGATGAAGAAGTGTGGGAACTTATTCGAAAGTTACAACAAGGTTCTAGTACATCTGATACATTTAGCTGGCAAAATGATTTGTTATGGTACAAAGATCGCTTATAACTTTGTAATAATTCCCAACTCAAACAAAAGATTCTTACGGAATTGCACACTTCTCCCTTAAGAGGGCACTCAGGATTTTTAAAAACTTACCACAAGGTTAAGAAGGAATTTTTTTGGGATGGCCTTAAATCGGATATTCAAAAGTTTGTGGTAGAATGTTTGGTTTGCCAACAAAATAAAGTTGAAACAATTAAGACCCCGGGTCTATTACAACCTTTATCCATTCCAAGCCAACGTTGGGAGGAGGTTTCAATGGATTTTATCACAAGTTTACCCAAGTTTGAGGGAAAGAGTGTCATCATGGTGGTAGTTGACAGACTTACCAAGTATGCACACTTTTGTGCATTATCACGTCCATTTAAAGCTAGTATAGTTTATAGTGCATTTATGAAAACAATTCAAAAGCTACATGGAAACCCAAAGATTATTGTAAGTGACAGAGATCCCATTTTCACTGGAAATTTTTGGACAGAATTATTTGTTTGTCTTGGTACTCAGTTAGCTCATAGCTCATCTTATCATCCTCAATCTAATGGGCAAATTGAGATAGTAAACAAATTTTTGGAAGGATATCTTCATTGCTTTGTATCTGATAAACAGACACAATGGGTCAAATGGTTGCCTTTGGCTAAATGGTGGTATAACACTTCATTCCATACAACAACAAAAATGACCCCATTTATGGCACTTTATGGGTATCAGCCACCATCCATCACATCATATTTAAGAGAAAATTCTAAGGTTCAAGCAGTGGAACATCACATCGAACATCAACAACAAGTCCTCCAACTCTTAAAGGATAACCTCATGTTGGCACATAATAGAATGAAACAACAGGCAGATCAACATCGCAGCGAAAGAAGTTTTGATGTAGGTGATTGGGTATTCCTACGGCTACAACCATATAAACAAATGTCCCTCAAGCAAGCTGAGAAGGATAATAAATTATCACCAAAGTATTATGGTCCGAACAAGGTGTTGCAAAAGATTGGTACTATGGCATACAAATTGGAGCTTCCTACAGCTTCTCGAGTGCACCCAGTTTTCCATGTTTCATGTTTAAAGAAGGTTATAGGTGACAAGCTCCCAGTTCAAACAATATTGCCAAAAATTGACGAGGAAGGAAAAATTATATTGGAACCGAAAGCAGTCACAGAAACAAGAACTTGACGGCTACGAAATCAATCAATTTCGGAGTATCTCATGAAGTGGAAGAACTTATCCACTGAAGATTCCACATGGGAGGATGAGAATTTTATACAGAAGCATCCAGAACTACTCAAGCGTTGAGGACAACACTTTTTTGAAGGAGAGGGGCATGTTAGGTCCCTATAATACTAGTGATTACCCCATTACTATTGTAGTTGTATCCCTTATTAATATTGTTGTGCCCCTATTGTCCCCGTATTGTTATTACTATGCCCCATAGAATCACTCTATTGTTATTTTTTTGGCTTTATATTATTATTGTTAGGTTGGCTGGGTTATATTGTGACTCCTTAGGCTCCTATATATAGAAAGGAGGTTTTGTCATTTGAATCATCGAAGAATTGCTCATTTATTAATGTAAAGGAGGTTGCCCCCTCGAAGAGGCTGAATTCTAAGGCATTGATCTATCTTTTCTATCTTTTTGTGAGCTTCTTTCATAACAAAGTTCCTAGAGAGTTTCCTTTGGATGTGTATTCCATTAAATATATATATATATATAGAGAGAGAGAGAGAGAGAATATAATTGTTTCATATGTGGATATAAATTTAGAATTATTTCCACCTCACATTGATGCTTGCTTACATGGAGTCACCAAAAAAATTGGGACTCACTCCTCCATTAATTTTTGAATGCTTCCACAATGGCTAAGGTTATCAAGGATAAAACTCCTCCTTTCAAGAAAAGTTTCATATGTTTAAGGAAAGCTAGGGGAAATTCCCAACCGATTCGTAGCTTCACTCCACCCAATTACTCACTACTAGTCAAGGTCCCTATTCTATCCTTTTCTATGGAGAAGGTAATAAACAAGGCCTCCGTGTTATCCTTTTGTGTGGAGTATTATTCTCTTTCCCATGGCATAATTGATATGTTCAATGACATATGGCCTTACATGAAGAATCTTATAATATGGATATAAGAGACCTCCTTTTGAAGCATGCAAACTTTATTTGTCCACATGGAAAAGGGGTTTTCACTATGGCATTCATTTCCAAGTCAAACATAGTACAACTTATTGGAAAAGATGACCTTATTTTTTAAATGGACTTACTTTATTTATGAAAATGTAGTAGACTAATTTCAATAAGAAGAGAGATTTTAG
Source organism: Pinus tabuliformis (assembly GCA_031772625.1). Lineage (NCBI taxonomy): Eukaryota > Viridiplantae > Streptophyta > Pinopsida > Pinales > Pinaceae > Pinus > Pinus tabuliformis. The sequence continues at coordinate 1,149,021,142 of CM062807.1, forward strand.
AGTTTTGTAAAGCCTTTGGCAGGATGGGAATTCACTTTAGACATGAGACTTTGGATTCAACTACTGATACAAAGTAAAAGAAGTTTTTAAAGGAGGATATTCCCTTTGAATAATAATAATTGTACTTTAATGTTGGTAAGTAGTCGGAAGATAATTATTTGATATGTGAATTTAGCTTTAGAATGATGTCCACCTTATACTTTGGTGCTTACTTGCATGAAGTCATCAAAAAACTGGGGCTAGCTCCTCCATTAACTTCCATACGCGTCCATAATGGATAGAGTTATCATGGATAAAGTCCCTCCTTTTAAGGAAAGTTTCATTAGTTTGATGAAAGCTAAGGTAAATTCTAAACCCATTGCTAGCTTCACTCCACCCAATGCCCCATCACTACTATACAAGCGAGGGGTATTCTTTTGTTTTTGGCTCAATCTATAGTGTCAATGACTTATGGACTTACATAAAGAAGCACTTAATATGCATACAAGAGACCTATTTTTGAAGGATGTTAATGTTATGTGCCACATGAAAAAGGGTTTTTTACCATGTGGTTCATTTCCAATTCAAATGTAGCACAAATTGTTAGAAAAGGTGGCCTTAGTTTTTTAATGGATTTTCTTCATTTATGAATTGTGGTAGTCTTGTTTATGAGACGACGGTAACTATTTGTGATTCTTTAGATGTGTTCATATCCTTTGTCACATAAATATAAGAGTATGTTTTTAATGCCTACATCATGATATGTGTTTATGTAGATCTAAGCAAAGATTTTTTTTATTCATTATATTGAAAAATGACAACCCAATTAAATTCAACTACTAGATGATATAAACATTGTATTTCATTGTGTCTTCCTCTTTGAAGACAAAGTCTTATTAGACTCCAAATGAAAAAACTCAAATTTAAACCTCTCAATGAGCATATTTGAAGATAAACCACTATAAAGTAAAATAAATAAAAAAACACCTAAAATTATGAACCTACAGCTTCAACAACTAAAATTACTACTTACTTCCTTAGAAATTACTACAATGTTTCAGCAATTACAATGACTGCAATGCCTAACTTACTTCCTTAGCAATTGCTCCAATACTTCAACAAATAGAGTTGTTCCTCTACTTAAAACATATTTTAATAATTCACCATATAAATTTGATTTTTATTTAAACCAGACAAATTAAAATGATTGACGATGTAATTTGTTTGGCTCTTCTTAAGAATCACCAACTCGTCAATTAGATTAGCTATACCATAGCTAAAACAAATGGAAAGTCTCTTATGAAAATATATATTTCATTAAGGCATATGGCTCTAGTATACTCTATTTACTTGAATGGCAATAAATATTAAAGTCCATGGCTTTCCACGATAATTATTTATATTGACTATTATTGTGTGTAAATTTATCGATGCTTTGTTATCTCTTATCTATGGTTTTAGTGATGACAACGTTGAATGGAAGTTTATCATAATTATTTATATTGACTATTATTGTGTGTAAATTTAGCGACGCTTTGTTATCTCTTATCTATGGTTTTAGTGATGACAACGTTGAATGGAAGTTTATCTATGGTTTTAGTGATGACAACGTTGAATGGAAGTTTAAAGCTTTCAGTTTGACTCGATAATATTTGTTATTATTGAGCCTAGGGTTTTACTCCGTAATATATTATGTTTTACATTTTTCGATTTTATTTTCTTTGTTCCATGATGCTTATAATGGGTGTTTCAAAGTCAGTAATCTTGGCTTTCACCCTCGTTATATGCGTTAGACTCACCTTTCTTTTGATGTGGTAAATTTTTGATATCAATTTTTTTTTATAAGGCTAAAGTTTTTCTTTAATCTTACTGTTATAAAATTAAGTAACTCTCAATGAGGAGATGTCTAAAAACTTTATTTTGGTTTGGATAGATTTATGTAGGCAATCATAATATTTGAGAATCAAGTATTAATATAAGTCTTTAGTATTTAACTTTTTACATAAGGTATGGAAGATGTTGGTGTATTTTGGCATTATGTTTTCATTGGCTAGATGATATTTAGATTTTTATGAAGTCTTTAGAAAAGGTGGAAATTCACTTTGGACATGAAAACTTAGTGTTTAATTTGCACTATAAAGAGAAAGGTTCACTTGTAGACAAAGATTCTCTTAGTATCAATGACTATGTTTTCATCAATAATTAGATTATCACTATTTACCATGTGGATATAATTTTAGAAAGAAATCAACATTACACTTTGGTTCTTACTTGCATGGAGGTACCAAAAACAGAGGGGCAAGCTCAACCATTAGTATTCTAAACACTTCCACCATGACTAATCTTATTAATGATAAAACTCCTTCTTTCAAGGAAATTTTCCTTGTTGCCAACCTATTGCTAGCTTCATTCCACCAAACTCCTCAGTACTGCATAGGGCCCCTATCGTAATCGTCAATGTGAACTGAGTTGCATTAACTCCAACTCTTAAACTTCAATTAGCATGGGTCAACAAGGAGTATTTTTCACTTATGGAGTATTTTCTCTCACGCAAACAAAATAAAGTTTTTCACTGTGAAATGTTTTCCAAGTTTAACAATGCACAAATTATTGACAAAGAGCCTTGGCTTCTAGCCATTTTTTCATTTTTTAATGAAACTTTGGCAACCATATTTCAACCTACATACATAATTTTTGTTGATGCTTCCAATATGGTTCAAAATATCTAGTCTCCATTCATAATATTGAAGTTAGAGGAGAAGTATTTTCTTTCTCACATGCAATGGGATTTTCCACTATGGAGTTATTTTCCAAGTCAAAGCAAGTTGTTGGAAAAGGGCCTTGGTTTCTAGATGGCTTTTTGAATTTTATAACACATTGAAAACCTTGTTTCAACTTGCATACATAAGCTCTATCAATAGTCCTAATATGGGTCAAAATACGTAATCTCCCTTTGGAATGTTAAAGCCATGAGACCTTAACAAAAATTGGAAAATCTTTTGGGTATGTCCATAATCATTGGACACATAACCCTATGCATGTTTTTACTTCTTACACAATGATATCTAGCTATGTAATTTAAATAAAGGTTATATTGAACATTTTGTGCTAAAAAATAGCAACTAAATATTTGAATGAACCTCTCGACTATATATATATATATATATATATATATATATACATATACATATACATATACATATACATATACATATACATATATAGATATAGATATATATTTGCAAACTTATTTTGACAATGGTCACATGGTTGTTTCTTTCCCAAAGGAAAAGTTTTCTTTGAATCCAAAAAGAAAAATTTGAAATACCCAAGACTAAAAAAAGGTATAAGAATTTATGGAAATAATTATATCTTTGTTTTAAGACGAGAATATGGACAAATCATTAAATAAAGCCAAATATGACTCCATGAAACTCTTAACCTAGTACTCAACAATTGCAATTGCTCAAACAACTGAAAGCAATGCAAAAGCCATTGTTATAAACTTATTTCAATGAACAAGTCCCCTCTCATTGTATCCCAAGCATACACATCCCTCTAGAATATTAAATAAGAGAAATGACTCTTAGATTTATTCAATCATAAAATGGATTTTGTTTTTTGTCTTGAATTGATCTGTACGTATACAGGAAAGCAATAGAATACATACATAAAAATAAACACATAGATCTAGCATAAATAAAACTTCAATTTATTAGTATGAGAGAATTGAAATATTCTTACATACAGAATGGAAATAAACTAGCTCGAGTGATGGTATCTTATCTCTCAGAAGAGATATGGCGACTACATGCCTTGAACTGTGTTACTAATGAGCTTCAGTATTGCAGCAAGGATGTTGCAACTCTTAGGGCTACCAACTTTACTTCATCAACCCACGGTTTGTACAAACTTGGAGGTAGCAATGTTGTATACACAGTATATACAATGGTCTACTCTTGTCACTTTTCAACTGGGGTGATAGACCACTAGGGTTTTTCAAACGAGTCTTTTATTGATTAGAAAGAGTATGACTACTAACAGCAAATGGAAAACTATCTATGATGTAGAAAGGAAATGTTGCCTATTCTAGGAAATGAAAATGTTGAATGGGAAAGTGTTGTGAAATGACATGAAATCATCTAGTTAAGCATTTACACATTACTTGAAAAAGAGACCTAATTTAACCTTGCATTCTAACACCTAGTTATTTAGACTACATAAACATAGAAATTAACCTCAAACTACTCTGACTGTTGTATGCATGTACTAACTAGAAATTGCAAAAACGAGTCTTTTTTTATTTCAATTTTATAAATGTAAATTCTAACTGAACCAATATGATCTCTTGCATGGGAGAAAGGCATGGGGAAATAGGTCCAGAATGGTGTTGACTGTATGGAAGCCAAGTGGAGGCCTAATCTAAGCTCAGATGATAATTTCTGCTTAATTCGGGCTTAAAACAGGTTGTCGCGTGATTTCCTGTAGTAGGATAGGATATCCTAGTTTTACTACAGCATGTCTTGGTTTACTACAGGAAACGAGCTGAAAGCTATAAGAGTGTAGGAGAGGTGGAATAAAGTGTGGGAAAGTTTTATGATGGTGGGATAAGGCAAAGAGGAGGTGTATACTACCCAAGTCTCATCCCAACTCTTCAAGATGCTTGGATTTTCTCAAGGGAGATATCCACTTTGCTAGAAAACAAAAATTCGGATTAGGGGTTGGTAGACTTGGGTGGTATGGGTGAACACAACTTAGATGAGGCTGGTGAAATGAGTTCTCCTTGCATATCAGAAACCGTTGCAACAACATACATTCTTTCCTTCATGTATGCATGTGTTCATTTACATATGGAAAATATGAGTTGAATTTAGGAAAAACAAATTTATTGATGGCTAATGCCGAAATCTGTGAAATTCAATGCTTTCTAAACTACAGCAAATCCAAAAACCAAAATTACAATTGTAGGTGCTTCTAAGGAATTTTAAACAATAATATACTCAATCAAGAACCCTAGCCATGCAATGATCTAAAGAGACAAATATATTTTTGGGGTTGTGAGAGTGGGGCCCCCAAACCATTATCCCATGAGGGAGATGAGGAAGAGGCCACTATCACAAGCTTTTCTGAAGTATTCACTTTCACTATTGTACAATTTATCTACCTTTTCGACTAATGGAAGAAAAGCTAAACAATCATTCAAATACTTGCAAAAATAGAAATAAATTCAGCAGCTAACTATGAATGTAATTTAAGAACACATATACAAGAAGAATAGGAACATCCAGGGAAAATTTTAAGAACCCCCCCTAAATTTATAAATATAATAAATGGGTGAATCTCCATGGTATATAGGAAAAATGGAAGGCGATTTTATCAATAATATAATATGTATATATAATTTTTTGGCGAATCTCTCACCAGGCATGGCGAATATTTTACTCAATTATAAAATCTTGTAAGATCTTGGCGAGTCTTTCACTAAATAATAAAACTTTGTAAAGTCCTAGTGAATCTTAGCATAGGCTACATGCTGGTTTAATTCCCCCATTTAAATAGGCTACATTCCAGGTGAATACCATGGGTCAATACCATGTGCCATTTTGGTGAATACCATGGGTCAATACCATGTGCCATTTTTATTTTTATTAATTCTAATATTAGGGTTAATAATGGTTTTTTGCATGGTATTAATAACAATCTAGTCCATGGTATTTGTCCCATAGTATTTTGGCCTAGGTTTCACCTAAATATAACCCATTTTTGAGTGTTCGTAAATATAAGGTGACTTATGGAGTAAATATAAAAAAATGTTTTGTTTGTTTACCATACCTCTCGTTTATTTATATTTTTATTAATTTACCATACCTCTTTTACAAATATGGTATTTGGCCCATAGGATTCACTTAAATAAAACCTCTTTCTTGAGCCTTCATAAATAGAACGAGGGTTATGGACTAAATATAAAAAGAGGTTTTATTTATTTACGATACGTCTAGTTTATTTATATTTTTATTAATTTACCATACCTCTTTTACAAATATGGTATTTGGCCCATAGGATTCACTTAAATAAAACTCTTTCTTGAGCCTTCATAAATAGAACGAGGGTTATGGACTAAATATAAAAAGAGGTTTTATTTATTTAAGATACGTCTAGTTTATTTATATTTTTATTTATTTACCATACCTTTTGAGTAAGTATAAAAAGACGTTTTATTTATTTACCATACCTCCACTTTACTTATATTTTTATTTGTTTACACCCTTACATGTATATAAGGTGACTTATGGAGTAAATATAAAAATGTTTTATTTATTTACCATACCTCTCATTTATTTATATTTTTATTAATTTACCGTACCTCTTTTATAAATATGGTATTTGGCCCATAGTATTCACTTAAATAAAACCTATTCTTGAAAATGGGCGAATGGATTCACTTAAATAAAACCTATTCTTGAGAATGGGCGAATGGAAGGTTGTAAGTCCTAATTTCAAGGGCTAAATTTACCTTTTTTACCCTCTCCCTTAAAATAAGGTGGGCTATTTGAGGTGATTTGTAAAAATGTACTATGATACAAAATATTCGCCCACTAAAAATTTAAAACCCCTTAATTTCGCCAAAGGGCGAACATTCGCCCCTAAAATTATCCTTGGGAACATCTGTTGTTAGGGTCGGGCCCTAACCCAAGATCTTTAGCCCTCTGAGTCAACTCAGTGCTGGATCAAAAAAACCCTTTCCATTATCACCAAAATGTCAAAAATAACATGATAATAATAGTCACAATGTCTTATGCTAAAAATCGCCTCTTTGCTATAATAAACAGTCGAATCCTAATGACTCCCTAGGCCTTCTTATTTATTCAACTGAAGCTACCACCAACTTCCTTAAAATTAGGGAGGCTTGGCTCCCAAACTCGAGATTAAATTGTTTTCAACTATCACTGGCTTGGCTACCAATGAACTCAATGGACTTGGCTACTTGTAACTCCGAGTTGATGAGACCTGGTGGAGGAATCTTCGAGTTATTGAGGAATTAAGGAGGGATATCCAATCTCCTAAAATCCCTCTTTCTCGTCTACTTCATGTTCCTGCACTTAAATTAGCCAAAACTTGCTCCAAATATTTCAATTAATGCACATTAAGCCACATGACATAACATCTCACCTTTACCCTTCTTACTAAGCAAAATACAATAAAATATGTAAATAAATGTGAGAAAATTTTATTTTAATAAGCTGGAGAGTGGCATTGAGGTCCATATAATTTACCTATTGATGAGCCTCATCATCACCCCCCTTTTGAAAGTGTTTCTCATCCTCTTAGCAACTTAATCATTGTCCATGTCTTTCATTTCTCTTGTGGCCTCTCTGACATCCTAGGCCTCTGTTGATGTAATCTCCTCTTGTGAATAAAATCATGCATGCTTCTCTATTTCCTCCCACTTCTTTCTCTCCTCTTCCTCCTTTCTTCCTTCTAACATACCCAATAGAAATGGTGGACTTGAGTTTCAAACCAATCCAGTTGATTTTTAGTCTTTGTAATGCCTTCTTATACATTGGGTTCCTTTCTAGTGCATCTCTCATTCTTTTAGAGGAATGATACTCCCTCGTCCTTAGGTTTTATGGTAGGGTGCACCATCTCCTTTGGCATTCTTGTTGGCTTTCATATCCTAGCAATCTCAAGGTGTCTTCAAAACGAGTGAGTGATTGCTTGCTCTTGTTTAGCTACGTATCTTGGTGCAAGTTGGGGATCATTCGCGATGATGTTTTTGGTGCTAATGACAGCCATATAATTGATCTATTCTTCTCTGATGTAAAGGGGATATTTCTCTTCTCTTTCCTACACCCTCTTCACTTCCTTAGCCTTGGTCTCCTCATGACTCATCCATGATGCAAGGGAAATTAGTTGTAAGTCCCTCGGCTTTGCATTGGGGTCCCACACATTCAAGTCGGTTAAGGGAAAGTTGTGTAAGTAGAATTTAGATATATTAGCCTTATCCTCTAGGGTCATTTGGTCACATAGCTCAATGAAGTACCTATATTCCTGGAAAGGCATAGTCCCCCATTGTGCTAGTGTCATTATCTGAAATTGTAGCCATTGATCTTTGAGGTACAAGGCATATGACTTTGGTGGCATCCTACACTAGAATTCCTCCATAGAGAGGCTTGCCATAGTGGCTAATTGGCTCTCTTTTTCTTGTACCTACCTCCTCAGCCATGTGTTTTCAGCCTCTAGTTGAGATTTTATAATTTATTCCCTGTCTCTTATCCTACTCAACTCTTTGTCCATCTCTAGCATATTCTCCTCCATATGGCCCACATCCTCTACATTATTTGATTTAGCAATTTTCATCCAACGATGTGTCCTTCCTCTCTCCTTCTTAAGCTCAAAGAAGAGAGGTATGGAAAATTGTTGTAGTATTACTCTGCCTCCCTCAATGAATCTGTAATAAGGGCTCATATTGGGTTGTGGGCTAGGTTCCTGCAGCTCTTGGGATTCTCCCTTTGATGTCTTTGGAGAATCTACCTCCTCCTGTACTTGTGTCATACTTCCTTTCCTTTCCTCTATCCTTGTTGTTCTTCCTGCTACTTTTTCTATGTTTCCTGTAGTGCTGACAGAATTTCCTGTGGAGGATGAGCTCCAGTATTGTAGCAAGGATGTTGCAACTCCTAGGTCTACCAACTTTACTTAATCAACCAGAGGTTCATACAAACTTGGAGGTGACAGTGTTGTATACACACTAGATGCAATGGTCTACTCTTGTCACTTTTCAACTGGGATGATAGACCACTAGGGTTTTTCAAACTAGTCTTCTATTGACTAGAAGGAGTATGACTACTAACAGCAAATGCAAAACTACCTATGATGTAGAAAGGAAATTATGTCTATTCTAGGAAATGAAAATGTTGAATGGGGAATTGTTGTGAAGTGATATGTAATCACCTATCTTAGCATTTACACATTACTTGCAAAACATACCTAATTTAACCTTGCATTCTAACACCTAGTTATTTAGACTAAGTAAGCATAGAAATTAACCTCAAACTAATTTGACTGTTATACGCATGTACTAACTAGAAATTGCAAAAAAGAGTCTTTTTTATTTTCAATTTTATAAATGGAAATGCTAAGTGAACAAATTTGATCTCTTGCAAGGGAGAAAGGCATGGGGAAACAAGTCAAAAATTGTGTTGAGGTTATGGAAGCCAAGTGGAGGCCTACCCTAAGCTCTGATGATCATTTCTTCTTAAAGGGCTTCTACAAGATTTCCTGTAGTGCTACATGATGTCTTGGTTTTACTATAAGATGTCCTGGTTTACTACAGGAAATGGGCTTAAAGTTATAGGATGGTAGGAGAGGTGGAATAAAGTGTGGGAAAGGTGTCTGATGGTGGGATAAGGCATAGAGGAGGTGTATACTACCCAAGGTTCAGCCCAAATCTTCAAGATGGTTGGATTTTCTCGAGGGAGATGTCCACTTTGCTACAAAATAGAAATTCAGATTAGGGGTTGATAGACTTGGGTTGTATGGGAGGTTACAAGGAGTCACAGAGAATGGATTAGCAACAGTCTATGTGAGAAGAGAAATATATTTTTTCTCGCGGTTAATGTTATAACGCACCTTGTAGGTTATACACATGGCGTTATAAATCACGTCGCGTCATTAAGCACCATGTTACAAGAGGTGGACTTATTGTGATTCAGCAACACGGTTTCTTTTGATTTGCGCAACATTACCTCATTAATGCAAAAAACCTTCACGTACAGGGTGTTAACATGCAACCCTCTCATCACAAGAGGCGCGTTAATAGAAAACTCGCAGCCCAGAACTCAAAACTTTGAAATCTCCTCTAGTATATTGTTCTTAGCTCTGACACCATGTAGAAAATCCTATAGATTCACAAACTAATGCAATTTTCTAAAGAAAGAGATAAGAATCTACTTCTACTCTTTACAATGGAAGCCCATAAATACCGAGCAAACAATAATCAATAAAGGAAGAGAATTAAAGCCATATAACAAAAAAAATATATGGGGAAAGCCACAACTCAAAACCCCACTCTGTTTTGTATTAATCCATAAAATAAATATGAAATTACAATGCTTGTTCTCTCCAGAACAATCCCAGCACTCAGCAAATTCAATCTCCCAACTCATAAGAAAGCTCAAGGCCAAAGCTTAGCCTCTTCACGAGCTCTCCAAGTCTCTATTCCAATGTGCCCTTGGTCATAGAATTAAGATGAATACAATATGCTTTGTTCAACCTTAAGCTTAACATGCACAAGTATTTCCCATCCTCTGCCTGATGACTTCCTTTGGCCAAAACTTAGACAAATTTCCAAGCCTCCAATTTTGTAATTCTTTGCACAATTCCTAAGAGAATTAGCCCGAATTTAAAGGGAAAATCCTCATTCATAACTGTGCAATCCCTTCTAGGTTCAGTTCTTGATTGCACGCACCATCTGTACAACTCAGAAAATTATACAACAAATAGTACAATGTCCGCAATCTAGTCTTAACTGGGTCTTTCTCAGAATCGAAATGCATGAGTTTCTGAAGAGTAAATCTTCAAACTAGAGTAGCACTAGTTGAGTGCACTAATGCATCAACTAATTGTTAACTCACTATTAGTTCCTCAAACAGTTTGGAACTAATTTAACTGGACTTAACTCAATAAACTGAGTTAACTAATTACCACTCATACTTAACTCATCCTAGACCCCTAAAATATAGGGAGAACATGTACATGACTTCATATTGATTTCCAACTCGAAATTCCTAAGTTAACTAAGTCAACTCACTTTAGTTAACTATTACAAGCTGCTATGAGAATAGAATTTGATTTTAATTCTTAGTTTAATTCAAGGAAAAATTAAACTAGAACTTCTAGATTCTATTTTTATCATTTCTTGTTGCTATTTTCAACACTCCCTCTCAACAAGAAAGGAATTCAACTCGATCTCGATCCTAAACCTTTGGAATGTTTTGCATACACACTTATTTCTAGTGTTGTTTCTCTAGCAACTAGAGAAACAAAAAACATCCAACCTAAATCAGAGTGATGCCTCTGTCATCAAAGTCTCTGACTGTTATTCCCTCTGTTGACTGAAAACTCTACGCTTTTGTTGACTCTACCTTTATGCACTATTGTCAACCCTTCTCTGTGCTTCTTCAGTGTTATGAAACCAACTTACAAAAAGATAAAAAATATAGATCAACACCTTAGAATTCAGACTCTTCGAGGGGGCAACCTCCTTTACATTACACAAATGAACAATTATTGGATGATTCAAATGACAAAACCTCCTTTCTATATATATGAGTCTAAGGGGTCACAATATAACCAAGCCGACCTAACAATAATAATATAAAGGCACAAAAATAATAATAGTCGGATTCTATGGGGCATAATAATAACGATATGGGGACAATAGGGGCACAACAATAACAATAAGGGATACAATGACAATAGTAATGGGGGAATCACTAGTATTATTGGGACCTAACATGCCCCTCTCCTTCAAAAAAGTGTTGTCCTCAATGCTTGAGTAGTTCTATGTGATTTTGTATAAAATTCTCATCCTCCCAAGTGGAATCTTCAACGGATAAGTTCTTCCACTTGATGAGATACTCTGAAATTGATCAATTTCGTAGCTATCGAGTTCTTTCTTCTTCGACTGCTTCAGGTTCCAATATGATTTTTCCTTCCTCATCAAGTTCTGGAAATATTGTTTGAACTGGAATCTTGTCACCTATAACCTTCTTTAAGCATGAAACATGGAAAATTGGCTGCACTCGGGAAGCTGCAGGAAGCTCCAATTTGTATGCCATAGTACCTACCTTTCGCAACACCTTGTACGGACCATAATACTTTGGTGATAATTTATTATCCTTCTTAGCTTTCTTGAGGGACATTTGTTTATATGGTTGTAGTCGTAGGAATACCCAATCACCTACATCAAAACTTCTTTCGCTGTAATATTGATCTGCCTACTGTTTCATTCTATTATGTGCCAAGGTGAGGTTATCCTTTCAGAGTTGTAGAACTTGTTGTTGATGCTCGATGTGATCTTCCACTACTTGAACCTTAGAATTATCTCTTAAAAATGATGTTATGGATGGTGGATGATATCCATAAAGTGCCATAAATGGTGTCTTTTTGGTTGCAATATGGAAGGAATTGTTATACCACAATTCAGCCAGAGGCAACCATTTGACCCATTATGTCTATTTATCAGATACAAAGCAACGAAGATATCCTTCCAAACATTTGTTTGCTATCTCAGTTTTCCCATCAAATTGAGGATGATAAGATGAGCTATGAGCTAACTGAGTACCAAGACAAGAAAATAATTATGTCCAAAAATTTCCAGTGAAACTGAGATCTCTGTTGCTTACAATAATCTTTGGGTTTCCATATAGCTTTTGAATTGTTCCATAAATGCAGTAGAAATTATACTCACTTTAAATGGATGAGATAATGCACAAAAGTGTTCATACTTGGTAAGTTTGTCAACTACCACCATGATAACACTCTTTCCTTTGGACTTGGGTAAACCTGTGATAAAATCCATTGAAACCTCCTCCCAACATTGGCTTGGAATGGATAAAGGTTGTAAGAGTCCTGGGGTCTTAATTATTTCAACTTTATTTTGTTGGAAAAAAAAACATTCTGCCACAAACTTTTGAATATCCGATTTAAGGCCATCCCAAAGAAAATCCTTCTTAACCCTATGGTAGGTTTTTAGAAATCCTAAGTGCCCTCATAAGGGACAGGTGTGAAATTCCCTAAGAATATTTTGTTTGAGTTGCGAATTCTTACATAGGTATAACCGATCCTTGTACCACAACGAATCATTTTTCCAACTAAATGTATCAGATTTACTAGGATCTTGTTGTATCATTCGAATGAGTGCCCACACTTCCTCATCATTCTTCCATTCCTCCCTTGCTTCATTTATCCAATCTAGTTTGATAATAGAAATGGCGCAAAGAAATGCTTCCACATCCTCATCTTTTCTTGAGAGTGCATCTGCCACAACATTTTTCTTCCCTTTCTTGTAGATGATTTCAATGTCATAGCCCAACATCTTTGTGACCCATTTTTGCTGCTCTTATGAAGATAATCTTTGTTCTGAAAAGCATTTAAGACTATCATGATCTATTTTTACCTTGAAGTGTATTCCCATTAGGTAGGGTCACCATTTCTTAAGTACATGTAGTATTGCCAACATTTCCTTCTCATAAATAGCTTTTTGTAAATACTTTCCTTCGATTGGACGACTTTCGAAAGCAATGGGCCTTTCTTCTTGCACTAAAACCACACCAATTCCATTTCATGAGGCATCACATTCCACAATAAAGGTTTTTGTGAAGTCCGGTGTAGCTAAGACCGGTGCTTGGAACATTGCCTCTTTAAGATGTTCAAAGGCCTTCGTTGCTTCTGGAGTCCATGAGAATGCATCTTTCTTCAATAATGTTGTTAGAGGTGCTACTATTCTCCCATAATTCTTAACAAACTTGCGATAATACCCTGTCAACCCAAGAAATCCTCGTAGATGCTTTATGGATGTTGGGATTTTCCATTCCTTAATGGTTTTAATTTCTCTAGGGTCTACCTTAAGACCTTCATGAGATACAATATGACCCAAATATTCCACCTCTTGTACTCCAAAGAAACATTTGGAGATTTTTGCATATAATTGTTTCTCCTCCAATAGTTTGAGCACCATGTCAACATGTTGGACATGATCCTTCCAAGACTTGTTGTAGATTAGTATATCATCAAAAAATACTAACACAAATGTTATAAGGAAGGGTTTGAAAATGGAATTAATCAAACCTTGAAACGTAGAAGGTGCATTAGTAAGGCCAAAAGGCATGACCAAAAATTCATAATGACCCTCATGAGTTCTAAATGATTTTTTTGGTATGCCTTTAGTCTTCATTCTGATTTGATGATATCCTGGACGAAGATCCAACTTGGTGAAGTAAATTGATCCGTGAAATTCATCCAATAATTCATCAATGACAGGAATGGGAAATTTATCTTTAATAGTGAGCTTATTGAGCTCCCTATAATCTGGACACATGTGCCATGATCCATCCTTCTTGTGAACCATTACTACTGGATCAGAGAAAGAACTTTGACTAGGTTGAATTATACCAGCCTCTAGAATTTCTGCAACCATACATTCAATTTAACTCTTTTGGACATAGGGATATTTGTAAGGCCCGATGTTTGGAGGAACACTTCCTGGAATCAAATTGATAGCATGATCATGAACACAAATAGGTGGGAGGCCTTTAGGACTCTCAAATACCTTGGAATGATTGTCCAAGGCTTTTTGGGGATCTGGAGAAATGGATGATTTCGATGTGGGAACCTCTAGTGAACATAATGTGCAATTATGCCTCGTTGTTCTTTCTTTAGAAGCTTTGTCATTCCATTAGAGCTGATTATCTTTCCAGGTTTCCCTGCGATACCCCTTAATTCAACTTTTTTTCCTTCTGAAGAGAATTTCATGAAAAGTTCTTGAAAATTAAAAGCTATTGTACCTAAGGATTGTAGCCATTGGACTCCTGGTACAACATCAACACCACCCATTGGAATGGAAAGCATTGGGTTGTTCAATACATATTCTCCCATGGATAGCTTGATATTATGGCACTTTCCTGAGAAATTTATGGTTCCTCCACTTGCAACCATCACTTGACACTCTGTTCCTGGATATAGGAAGCAATTCAATTCCTTGGCTATCTTACAATCAATAAAATTATGGGTACTTCCTGAATCAATCAACACTATTACCTTTTTCTTCTTGATGTGCCCTTCTATCTTGATAGTTTGAGGAGTGGTAATTCCAGCCAATGCATTACAATATATCGTCGAATTCATTTCTTCTTTTTCTAGGATTTGTTCTTGGTGTATATCTTCTTCTTTTGACGTTTCTTGTTCCTTTTCTTCCTCCTCTTCACAATTTATGTAAAACAATTTCTTCTCGGCACACTTATGAGTGTATTTTCTATCACAACCATAACAAAGCCCTTTTCTCTTTTTTCTTCCAGTTGTTGTGGTGTCAACCTTGTAGGTTGTGGATGGCTAGGGGCAGAAACACTTCCATCTTTATGATCGTGAGTAGTAGGCTTCCTTATTGCATTAATTTTGCTTTCCATTTTTCTTGCCAACCTGAATGCTTCTCTAATGAATCTGGTTCCCAAAGGTGAACCTCATGTTGGATGTTATCTTTCAAAGTCCCTATGAACACATCAATCCTATGCTTCTCTGGAATATCTTTTACCCTTATATTCAATTTTTGGAAGTCCTCAATGTGCTCCATCATTGAACCCTTTTGTTTGAGATTTATCAATTAGCTAAAAAAAAGTGTTTCTTTTTGTATCCTCATAATGTGCTATAATTTCATCCATAAAAATAGCCCAAGTGACAATTTATTTACGAGAGCAAAGCCATCGATACCATACAAACTGATTTGGTTCCAAATATAAAGTTTCAATGTGTACCTTCTGTGTGTT
Source organism: Pinus tabuliformis (assembly GCA_031772625.1). NCBI lineage: Eukaryota > Viridiplantae > Streptophyta > Pinopsida > Pinales > Pinaceae > Pinus > Pinus tabuliformis. Next base: position 1,149,036,660 of record CM062807.1, read on the forward strand.
TTGCACATTATGGAGATCGAAAAAATGCTCCATCTGTAGTATCCATGTTCCGGGATCCTTGTCATCAACTTCCTCATATCGATATTTGGAACATGGTGGTTCTTCGATCCAACATTAGAGTCTATGAAATCATGATTAACATTTATTTTGTTCTCATCATGAGTTTCCTTTACTACCCTTTCGCCATTACTAAGCATTTCTTGTAGAAACATTGTCAAATTTGTCTTCAAATATTCCATGCCTATCTTCAAATCATCCATCTTAGCTTCCACGTTGTCCATCTTCGCTTCCACGGTTTCCACCTTAGCTTCCATGCCATCCATCCTTTTGTAACTTCTTACGAAAATTCAATCTAATGCTCTGAGAGAAATTTATGAATGACCTATTTGTCATGTAATTCGAGGGTCTGCAAAAACCCTAACTTCCTCAAATTATATCTCCAAAAATATAGCGAGACGAGATCTGAAATTTGGAGCTGAGGTTCAGACCGATTTCTTCTGAAATGGGTTTTTTTTTAAGCTTCTGAAAATTTGTAGCGAAAGCGTTATAGCAAAAATTCCATAATGGCCTGTTTTAGATGAGATTCTGGAGCTTGCAAAAACCCTAACTTCCTCAGATCATATCTCTGAAAGTATGGTGATACAAGATATAAAATTCAGACCCGAGGTTTAGAAACATTTCCTCTCAAATGGGTTTTCTTTTCGCTTTTGAAACGTCGCAAAAAATAATAATAATAATTAAATAAATAAATAAAAATAAAAAAAAAAAAAAAAAAAATTATAATTAAAATGCCATGATGACTTGTTTGGAGCCGCGAAACCCTAGAATCCAAAGCTCTGATACCAAATGTTATGAAGCCTGCTCAGAAAAAGATAGAAAAGATAGATCAATGCCTTAGAATTCAGCCTCTTCGAGGGGGAAACCTCCTCTACATTACACAAATGAACAATTCTTGGATGATTCAAATGACAAAACCTCCCTTCTATATATAGGAGTCTAAGGGGTCACAATATAACCAAGCCGACATAAAAATAATAATATAAAGGCACAAAAATAACAATAGTGGGATTCTATGGGGCATAATAATAACAATATGGGGAAAATAGGGGCACAACAATAAAAATAAGGGATACAATGACAATAGTAATGGGGGAATCACTAGTATTATAGGGACCTAACATTCAGTATCTGACTTCTCTAGACTTTGTCACTTTGATCTCTGACTACATCAATCCCACTAATTCCTCCTGCTACTATGTACTTTGGGCTCCTGTAGCAAGGTACAATCCATGAGATAAAACCACTCAATGGACCCTTCCTAATTTCAGCCCTCTTGGGACTATCACTTAACATCGCCCCACCTCACACATGGAGGTATGGCTGCATGTGATTCCTCTGCCCACTTGGCTCGAAATTCCCCCCCTACTAGAGGTATTTGCATGATTGGATGGTTCCACTCGTTCTCCTCTCAGCTTCTCTAGTTTTGGTTGCTCCACAACTTCCTAAAGCTACTTCTGAGACTACTTCTTCTAGGGCTGCATGTTGAGAGGTAATTTACTCTCCCTCTCAACCACCAAGTCTCTAACCTTTTCATTGCTCCTCAAGGTTTTGCATGCATCTTGAACCTCAAGAGCATATAGGTTCTTGGCTAGCACACCAATCTATTTCATTTGTCCCGCCACCATGAAATTTTCTTGAAAAAGAGTTGATTTTAAATCAGTAATATCTCCCTCATCTGAACTCCGATTCGGCCAATTTTTTTTTTTTTTTTTTCGCAAAGAATCCAAATCTTCTATTTGTTTCTGAAAATTTTGTACAAATTTTTTTAGATCTGCTCTGCAAACTCGCAGCCCAAAACTCAAAACTTTGAAATCTCCTCTAGTATATTGTTCTCATCTCTAATACCATGTATAAAATCATGTAGATTCATAAGCTAATGAAATTTTCTAAAGCAAGAGACAAGAATCTACATCTACTCTTTACAGTGCAAGCCCATAAGCATCATGCAAACAATAATCAATAGAGGAAGAGAATAAAAGGAACATAACACAATAAATATCCGGGGAAACCCGCAACTCAAAACCCCACTATTTGTTTTGTATTAATCTGGAAAATCAAGATGAAATTACAGTGCTTGTTCTCTCTAGAACAATCCCAGCACTCAACAAATTCAATCTCCAACTCATAAGCAAGATCAAGTCCAAATATTAGCCTCTTCACAAGCTCTCCAAGTCTCTACTCTAAAGTTCCCTTGGTCGAAGAATTCAAATGAATAGAATAGTTTTGCTCAACCTTGAGCTTAACCTGCACAAGTATTTCCTATCCTCTGCCTGATGACTTCCTTTGGCAAATACTTAGCCAAAGTTCCAAGCCTCCAAGCTTCTAATTCTTTACATAATTCTTGAGAGAATTATCTCATACTTAAAGGAAAATTCCTCATCCATAATTGTGCAATCCCTTCTAGGTTCAATTATTTATTGCATGCACCATTTGTACAACTCAGAAAATTATACAAAAAATAGTACATTGTCCCTGCATGCTAGTCTCAACTAGATCATTCTCATAATCAACATGCATGAGTTTTTGATGAGGAAATCTTTAGTTAACTGGAGTAGCACTAGTTGAGTGCACTAATGCATCAACTGACTATTAACTCACTATTAGTTCCTCAAACAATTTGGAACTAATTTAACTGGACTTAACTCAGTAAACTGAGTTAACTAATTACCACTCATACTTAACTCATCCTCGACCTCTATAATATAGGGAGAACATATACATGACTTCATAAATACTTCCAACTCAAAATTCCTAAGTTAACTAAGTCAACTCATTCTAGTTAATTATTACAATTTTCTATTAGAATAGAATTCAATTTTAATTCTCAGTTTAAATGAAGGACAAATTAAATTGGAATTTTTGGATTCTTATGCTTCTCCACACTACCATCTACAACTTTCTTTACCTTGTAAATCCAATGGGAGCTCACAATTGATTTGTCCTCCAATCTCGAGACCACATCCCAGACACTATTGTTATAGACATTTTTGTGCCTTACAGCATTGAGCATGAAATGTCCATAATCTAAGGGATCCAAAGTCCCTAAACATGTTGTTCCTACCCCTAGAGGAACAAGGCCAACTAACCACAGCAATTCACAGAAGTTCTCCACCTAAAACCACTCAAAAACAAGTCAATTCAGGATCATGTCAACTGCTCCACTGAGCATCTGCGCTGAATGTCAACTGCTACACTGGCTACCTGCATTGAATGTCAACTCCAACACTAGCTACCTGCGCTGAGCAAGTTTGGACATGTGGCAGACTCATTCCTCAAGGTGTCAGAGTCCAGGAAGCTTCCAAAATGACACTTGCCTCAGGGAATTCGACTGGTGATGAGTAAGAGGTTCCAAATCTCCAAGTGGAAGCAAGAACCTCCAAGTGGACTCAAGAACTGAGATAGGGAGAGGACACTAGTCAGATCTCAAGCTGACTCATCCTCTCTCCAAAATAACTATATATAGATCTCCCCTCCATGAGATCTAGAGGCTGGAATCTTGTTATTGTAAATAATTGTTGTTGGTTTGAGACTGGAAACATTGGGTGCTTAATGCTTTGAAGGGAGCTGAAGAAGGAATTCCATTCTGCTGGGAAGGAGATGCTGGATTGGAGCCCTCTAGGTTGTATCTCTTCCTGAACCTTGTTATCAATCAATAAAGCTATCTTGGTTCTCTCCTATATGCTGGTGTATTTTGTATGATTGCATTAGTGTATTTGATTTACTTCTAATCCTGAATCATTTATGAATATGAATATTTTCCTTCGTGTTGTGTTCTTCTCTTGTCGCAAGTAGCTGTTCTCTTGTCATAGGTAGTTGTTCTCTTGTGATCTCGTGGGAATCAAGTAGCTGTTCTCTTGAGCAAGTGAGGAGGCAAGTAGCTGTGAACACCCGAAGAGAAGAGGATATAGATCAAGGGACAAACGGAAGACAATGGTAAGTCTATCGATCTCCCCTCTTTCACATTTCATAAAGGAAGAAACCATAATAGCTGTATCTGTTTGTTGCTAAGGCACTGTCACACCTTAGGTGGATATGATCGTCCTGCATAGGCATTTTTCCCCACAACAAATTGGCGACTCCACTGGGGAGATTTGTTTATTCATTTCATTTGTGTTTCTGTCATTTGTTTACTTCATAGACTTGACAGCAACTATCGAACTGCATCTTTCCCGGATGTAAAGTAGAAAGTTGCTGCTTTGATCCAGTTGCTAGACATGTCTATGATCTAAAAAATGGATCCACAAATGATTTGATGATCCTTTGTGATAGTCTTTAGTACCCTCTCAAAGCATCCCTTTGTTTATACCTTGCTTGTGTTTCTGATTTGGCCTGAAATAGTTGATTTTTGAGCATTTTGTGACCCAGAACCCAGGGGAAACGAGAGTTTCTCCTTCAGCGCAACTGCTGTGAAGGCAGTCTGCATTTCAACGCAGGTCCCGTGAGGGCTACCTGCGCTGAATGTCAACTCCACAGTGTTGGACTTGCGTTGAACCAGTTTAGCCTTGTGCAGCTGGGGTTCTCTGCTGTCTGTTGCCCTGTTTAGATCTTTGTTTTTTGCAGCCTTTAACCAGCATAGGTACCAGTCAGATAACTCCTTTTCTTTGCTTAGATTCCACCTCCTTTTGTACAAAAAGACTGTGAATGTTTTTATGTGTTTGTGGCGTCATTTACAGTTTTCCTTTGCATGAGTAAAGTAGTCATCCTGTAGCCTTTGATTCAGATCTGATTGATTGTGATCTTAGAAGAGAGTTCATTGGCTATTTGCAGATTGATTATAGATTTAATTTTGCTTATTGGTTTGAATTTGTCTCTTTTGAAGTGTCAAAACAAGTCTTTATTTCGAAAATCGTTAAGTGTTGTAATCTCTTCTATCTTCTCTGATTTCGAAAAAGTGAACTTGTTTGTATTGATCATTTTAAAAGCAAATTCAAAGTTGTACAAAAAGCTTTCTTTGTAGGCATTTATACTAAGAAAGTGGAAAACAAACACCTGCATTGTGCATTTTGCATTTGATAGTTTGCATGTTGGATTTAGGGAAAAGTGCATTAGAGTGTGCTGATTGCTCTTTGAGAAAAGATAATGTTTTTCTTTTCCCTTAGTAGCTAGGATTTTCAAAGTTGAAAAGATAATAAAGCTTGCTTATCATCTTTAGACTGCATTTAGGAATTTGTATCATACATCTCATGGTGAACCTTGAAAGGCAAACTTTAAAAAGATCAACCTAAAATAAACTGAATGAACCTAACAACGCTTTGTAACATAACGCACAACATAGAGGTCTAGGCTAGAGACGTGTTCTGGCGTCGTTAAGCCTAGTGACTGTCGATCTCGTGGAAGGTGGGTGATTCCTCCTGAGGGACGATAGCGCTAGTACGGATTGTGCTCCCACGTACCGTCGCGTATATATTGGGAGACCCCTATAGGCATATATCGTTTATCCTTAGGAAGCCGTGTCGGCCACCCTACTGACCGCAATGCAGTGAACACAGCATTCACGAAGATCGACCGCCCGTACCCTAAAAAGTATTCTGCGGTTTTGCGAAAAGTTTGGCACACCCTCTGCCTAGAACTCCAGAGCAGTTTCTTTTGGCCTTTTTCAGACTCTATAACAGAAAAAGTCCATCCGAGCATTTGTCACTTCGGGCTCGTTAAAACATCGAAGGAGACTAGAGTCATCTTTAGCTTTTTCTCGACTCTTTAAAAGTGAAAAAGCAAGTTGTGTCTAAAGCGTCGTTAACAATTTATTTTAAACGGAACAATCACCCTTTAATCCTGCGTTGATCTTTAGGTTGAAAAGATGGAGCACACCAACCAAGGAATTCCTCTTGGTGGAATTCCTAGTCCCTTCTCCTCTTGGGGAGATGTTGGTGCGCCCCAGATGGCCACATTGTCACTTCCAGGACTGACAATTGGCCTACCAGTTTGGCTCTTTTCAACTAATGTCGTTCAGAATACCACCATTCCTAAACAGTCGAGTCAATAGTTAGATCAGACAAGAGTTGCTTCCCAGCCTTCAACTTCATCTTCCTCCCCTCCTTCCTCTTCGCTTGACGGAACTGGTCGAACTAAAAACCAGGTTCTTAAGGAGAAGAAGGAGAAGAAGAAGAAAGAAAAGAAGAAGAAGGATCCTAAGGCGACTGGGGGCAAATAAGTGTCATCTAACAAAAATCCACACACAGCACTCATAAGGCCTAAATCGCCATGTGTCATATGCAAGGGAGACCACTTCCATAGAGATTGTCCCTGTATCCCGCGGATACTAAGAGACTGGTCCCCCCGTTTGCACAATTCGGTAGAATCGACCTCTGATAGCCATGTCGACTGCTCACCATCAACTAGTGGGAGTGAAGCCCCAGGACAGAGCGGGAAAGCTAAATTTCCCTGCAGACTGTGTGAAGGCGATCACGCCATCCACCGTTGTCCCTTCTTAGACGAGGCAAAAAGAGTTCTGGAAGATCGCCCAATTTTACGAGCGCATCTCCCTCCTGGATATCAAAGACTCCTGCCAAGTCCCTCACTAGTTGAAAATCCAGCTGACCCACCCAGGTGGTCAGCCGAAGCATCTGTCATTGAAAATGAACCGTCTAGATCCATGCCTGACGAAAGTCAAAAGGTTGATACGGCAGTTGACCCGGTTTTGCCTTCAGAGGCTCCATCTTCGAATGACACCATCACAGAGGAGAATAAAGACGACACCGTCCAAATTCTCTTCATCAGCACTGACTCTAATGATCAAGGGGGCAATGCCACCATTCCTTTATCGCAGGAAGGAAGTACGTCAGAGCAATATCCGGCCGTATATTCGGTCCCACCACCAAGCAACCTAGTTGTGTCCTTTGACTGTAACCAACTAGGCAGACCCCGGTTGCCAGCCAGTATACCATTCAGAATTATTTGTCAAATATACAGAATGGTAATGGCTGGCACTATCATTGATGAGGGGGCATCTGTGAGTATCCTTTCCTCTATTGCTTGGAAAGCCCTTGGTTCACCAGCGCTTTTACCTGAAATGAGAAATCTATCAGGTTTTGATAAAGGAACCAGTCGACCTTTAGGGATCCTCCCCAATGTGCCTATAACATTGAAAGGGAAGACCGTTCAAATGAACGTGATGGTCGTTCAAGGACCCTTGGATTATAACCTACTCCTTGGACGAGACTATATATATTGCATGGGAGCTGTAGTCTCCTCACTCTTTAGAGTAATGTGTTTTCCGCACGAAGGAAGAATGGTCAAGCTCGTAGACCAACTTTCGTTTCCCGGATCACGCATCGCAAATAGTCATGTGCCATCCCTAAATGGTCTATTCATGCAAGAAGTGTCTCAACCCACGGTCCATCCTCCTGATGAGCGCGAGTAATCCGGGAGGATATGGCTGGAACCCAGGGGGCATGCGTCCTGGCCTGCTTCGGCAGGAAAACTTTGGGTATAGGGTAGGTTTCCGCGGGAGAATATGACTAGTCCGTACCCCGTCCGTGGTTGGAAGAGGGGTTGTTCTGGAATAAGATTCTTTTGTCAAAGTTATGTGAGAGGGCGGAGGTCATCACTCACCTCTGTCTATTTCGATAGACATTGCCGAGGAAATGTTTTGTTTGAAAGATTAACGAGACAATCTTTGGGTAACCTGAAAGAGGTAAGCCTCTCCCAGTGAAACGAAAGTTTCGATGGAATTGAAGTAGAGGTAACTTTGAAATCATACTTTATACCTGGGGGCATGCAAACCTTTCGGAGTGCAAGCAAGGGGCAACTATTTATTTTTTAAATTTTTAGGACCTCTGACCCTTTAAACTCGTAGGATTAGTCGTTTCTAAACTTGCATAAAGAAAGGATGGGGAGCAAAGCTTAGTGAGATGAAGCTCCATAAAAAATAGGATCTTGATGAGACACTCTTATCTTATGACTGGGTAATCGAGCAGTTTTAGCATAAAGTTCATGCTCGTTAAAAAATAAATGCAAGATCCGAGCAGTTTTAACGCGGTCTTCATGCTCGTTAAAAAATAAATATAAGCAGTGAGCAAATGTTTCCTCCAGTGTTTAAGCTCATTTTTAACTAAAAAATGAACCTATCTCGGTAAATAACCACTGTGAATGTAATATCATCAGCCGTTAAAGCCTTGGTCGTGTTTGCACCTGCCACCTCCACTTTTCATTTGGCCGATCGTTCACCTCCATATGATTGTTTACCCATTTTGAGGAACAGCTGCGAAGAGTGATTTCACCTAGCCATCCTTGTGACACTGTCGTGATTGGAAAATTCCAACCTGTACCTGGAATCAGCTGCTATCCCTGTTTATCACTCGTTCCTCAAAAGACGAATCTTCTTTAATCTCTTTTCAATTGACTCGTAAAATATGAAAAGATTGCCGAGTTTTGGCCTTCCAGCTCGTTAAAGGACGGAAGAGCTATCCCTCCTCTAGATTTTAATCTTTTTGGACCTGAGGGATTATTGCACAAAAAGGTCGAGCGCTTGTTTTATTCGACTCGCTAAAATTATCGAAAACTCATCCCTTCTGTATTGTTTTATACTTTTTCGGACTTAAGGGATTAGATGACGAAAAAGGAATTTTGGAGTTAACTTTATGTACCTTTTCAGACTCTCTAAAAATGAAAAGGACCGAGTTAGCCTTGTCATTAGACTCGTTAAAATTATTAAATAGTGACAAACTTGTCTTTAGACGAGAACGAGTTTCACTATCGCTAGGCTCATTAAAACATAGCGATGGGCTTGCCCGAAGGGCAGGTTATAGAACAAGCATATGTTATCCTCCTCAAGCTTGATAAAAATAAAGAGGTACTGGTCAGCAATGACTGGGGAAAAATTGGGAGAAAATCGAGAAAACTTTGATGGTAGCAGGTCGCTCTTGAACATGACACTTTTCCTCCGTACCACAATCGGGTTGGGTTGTCTCATTTACCGGTCACATCACAATGGTCTCGCCATACCATCCATATTTGGGGTAATGCTACCGATCCATCGCATCAGTGTCGCCATATGTTCAAGAGAAGTCGTTCAGAAAGAGTCAACCGGGTCCCATCCACTGCCATACATTGTCCTTCATCCATTCATGACCGCCACCCTGAATCATATGTCACAGATCGTTTTCACCTCCATTAAAATCATTAGCTCCGTTCCATGTCACTGATGTGGGATTCATTAAGGCCCTCCTGTGACGGATCGCTTCTTGTCGACATCAGCTCATTATCCAGGAAGTTGATCTAGGAACAACCCCTTCAGTACTTTGAAGCTTGCATGCCTCAATGGCAAGTTTCTCACTTCCAGCGACAAGTATACATCAATGACCTTCGACCAGAAGATTTTGCGTAGTGTTCGACACCAAGTCCTTTATTCACACCACGTGAATTGTACTGCAGTACCTTGAGGGTCATTATCATTATCGGTGATTCCTCTCGCGCTTGTTAACGGTTTACATCATTGACCCGTAATCAAGCGATGTCTTTCCATGTTCGACTTCAGCGAAATTCTCACATGGATCGACTTGTACTTAGAGTGAAGATCGAACGAATTTGAAGACCCCGGATCTAGTTTCATCCATCCGGGCTGTGATATATATTTAGGAAAGATAAAGACATTTGACATGTACATCATTGCAGCAGATGATCATCCTACTCAAAGGATGATAATTTCGCCAAAATTATCAGTCTACCATCAGACGATCGTCTGTTCTATGTACAAAAATGAATTTATAAAGTTGAGCATGGGAATGCACGCCTCAGCTAGATCATGAAAGTGGTATGAATCATAATGTATTGTATTGTATCTTATTACAGGTCTCCTCCCGGCAAATGGATGAACTTCGGACTCTCCTGGATAAAGCATTTCACCCGATAAACGGCCTCATACTTTAGGGGGCAACTGTTATAGACATTTTTGTGCCTTACAGCATTGAGCATGAAATGTCCATAATCTAAGGGATCCAAAGTCCCTAAACATGTTGTTCCTACCCCTAGAGGAACAAGGCCAACTAACCACAGCAATTCACAGAAGTTCTCCACCTGAAACCACTCAAAAACAAGTCAATTCAGGATCATGTCAACTGCTCCACTGAGCATCTGCGCTGAATGTCAACTGCTACACTGGCTACCTGCGTTGAATGTCAACTCCAACACTAGCTACCTACGCTGAGCGAGTTTGGACATGTGGCAGACTCATTCCTCAAGGTGTCAGAGCCCAGGAAGCTTCCAAAATGACACATGCCTCAGGGAATTCGACTGGTGATGAGTAAGAGGTTCCAAATCTCCAAGTGGAAGCAAGAACCTCCAAGTGGACTCAAGAACTGAGAGAGCGAGAGGACACTAGTCAGATCTCAAGCTGACTCATCCTCTCTCCAAAATAACTATATATAGATCTCTCCTCCATGAGATCTAGAGGCTGGAATCTTGTTATTGTAAAGAATTGTTGTTGGTTTGAGACTGGAAACATTGGGTGCTTAATGCTTTGAAGGGAGCTGAAGAAGGAATTCCATTCTGCTGGGAAGGAGATGCTGGATTGGAGCCCTCTAGGTTGTATCTCTTCCTGAACCTTGTTATCAATCAATAAAGCTATCTTGGTTCTCTCCTATATGTTGGTGTATTTTGTATGATTGCATTAGTGTATTTGATTTACTTCTAATCCTGAATCATTTATGAATATGAATATTTTCCTTCGTGTTGTGTTCTTCTCTTGTCACAAGTAGCTGTTCTCTTGTCACAGGTAGCTGTTCTCTTTTGATCTCGTGGGAATCAAGTAGCTGTTCTCTTGAGCAAGCGAGGAGGCAAGTAGCTGTGAACACCCGAAGAGAAGAGGATCTAGATCGAGGGACAAACGGAAGACAACGGTAAGTCTATCGATCTCCCCTCTTTCACATTTCATAAAGGAAGAAACCATAATAGCTGTATCTGTTTGTTGCTAAGGCACTATCACACCTTAGGTGGATAGGATCGTCCTGCATAGGCATTTTTCCCCACAACAACTATTTCGAAATATGGAGTCATACTCCTCCACCATCACATCAACCCAAACCGGCTGCTACACTGCTTCCTGAAAAGAAGATGGCTCGGTCAAAACACATACGCCCATAAGTTCCATGTATCCAGTGTACCTATCTGGTGACCTCCTTTGTCTGTGCTAAGAAGAGGGTGCTCCCATATTCTCCCATAGAGACAGTCGAGCAGAGTCCATTCTGGAGAGATTCCATTCAGATGTGTGTGGACCATTCTCGACGGCATCCACGGCCAAACAAAGGTATTATGTTATATTTTTTCATGACTATTCTCATAAATGTTGGCTATTTATTATGCAAAAAATGGATCAAACTTTCACAAATTTTTGTGAGTTCAAAGCATTGGTGGAGAAAGAGTTTGGAAAGAAGGTTAAAGCTCTACGGAGTGATAGCAGCGGTGAGTATGTCTCCAATGAGTTTAAGAACTTCTGTGCAGCAGAAGGGATTAAACGAGAGTTGACGGCTCCCCATAACCCTCAACAAAATGGCATTGCTGATGTTAGCCTCCTGTTGCAACAGGTTTCATTTTTCATGATTGACATTTTTACATGCCAAATATGTCATCTTTCTTGCAGCAAGGTTCCATATTTCCAGAGAAGAGAACCAGAGAAGAAGTAATAAAGTGTGCCAATTCAAATGCCACTGTTGTCTCCAATTTTGATGAGTTGTTCCAGTTTTGAAGAATTTCTTAAAGGGAGGTCCAGACAGTCTAATCCTGGCCTCCCTAGGTTTCAATTTCCTATTTTAGAATATAGAGAATGACATCTGTCCAAACAGTTTAATCTTGGCAGATTTGTAGATAGGTAGAGAATCAAAGGGACCCAACTGTTTAATCTGGGCCCTGGCAGAAACAAGTGTAGATTTAGATAGGAAAATAGAAAAAAGGAAAAATTGTAAGGATGGGTCTGCAAGTCTAAGTGCACCCAAAACAAAAAGAAGAAAAAATGTTAGGACAGTAGGCTGGGTAGGTAGCTTTGATGTGGCAGAATCATGATTGGTGATCAATTTTGTATCTCACAATGTCTCATCTTTTCAGATCACAGTTATCAGGCAGTTTTGCAGTTTCATGGAGGTACTCAGGCTGGAATTCACTAACCTCCCCTTTCTTCTCATTTCCCCCAAGTCATTTACTGACATCCCCCAAGAGGTCAAGATCTGCTTGAGCCTCTCAGTTTCATTATTTCCATGACATGTACCTTGGTGAACATCTCCTTCGCTCAAGGACTTCTCACTCAGTGTTTGTGAGCCTTCTTTTCCCCAAAATGGCATAAGGTCTCACACCTTAGCGCCCTCTTTTCATCTCCATATTAACTTTTAACTTTATTATATAACTCCCTATCAGTTTTTCCCTTCCCCTATTAAAATCATGTATATAAACTCCCCTATGTAAATACCCCTCCTTGGCAATATAGCCATATTCTCTATAAGTCCGGGAGATCACAGTCCATCTAGGGCTGTTTTTAGCCCATCCGAGTCATTAAGGAACTAGTTGACATCTGGTCAGCTATTAACCTCTCCCTTAACCCTAAAAACCCCCAAAAAACCCATGTTTTCACCTTTCCCCTGGTAAAATTTCACCCTAACGCTGTAAAAAAACCATATTCCACCCCTAACCTAAAGTTTCTGTGCATAAGTATTAAACCCACGCCTGTAAAACCTGCATAAACCCTTTTTCCTATAGTTTTAAACCCATCGCGCGAATATATTAAATTTGGAATATTCCTGCGAATATTCCCACCCGCTAACCCGCCGTTACCTCGTGATCGCCGCCAACCGTTGGATCGCCCGCCCCACAGATCAACGGCTGGCGGGCATCCCCATCCCCGACACGCCCGGGCTTTAACGTCCGGGAGTTCGGCGGTTTTGTCGTTGTACTCCTGCCACGCGTCAGGCTCTGGGGTGTGGCGGAGCCCCTTCCCCCGAAACCGCCATCCCCAAAAAGCAGTGCGCCACATACCGCTTACCGCCCTGCCCAGTGACGTCACCACCTACGTCACCCCCTGCACAGTCACCGCCCACGTCACCCCTTGTCCAGTCACCCGATGAGTCACTTGCTTGTGTGGCCTCCTGCCACATCAGTGCCACGAGTCCCCGCCACCGTACCTGCCACGTCATCGTCCGTACGTGATGACATCATGCTGACATAATCCCGCCACGTCGCCCTGCTGACGTCATGCTGATGTCACCCACCGTACAATGCTGACGTCATCAACACTTTTTTGGGCGCAAAGGCGCGAAAGTCGCACTTCGGAGCCCCGGAATCCAATTCTGAGGCATTTTTTAGGCCGAAATGGAGAATCTTCAGGGAATCTTTAAGGAATCTTCTCACTATGCGACCCGGGAAGCCCGAAAAGGCGCACAAATGATCGGTTTTCTTCACAGAGCACACCAAAAGGAGCAGAAGATCATTCCAGATGATACAGAGGCCGAGTAGCAGCCATTTACTGGTGATTAGACCCGCAGCACATCAGATCGGCAGTCCAGATTTTGTCAAAGAATATCAGAGAAGGAAAAAATGCCAAAGAGTATCAGCCGAAGATATTTTAGTGGCTCAAAGCAGCTAAGAATTAATGAGCCCCCTAGAAAGTCAAATCAAGCAGCTAAAGCCCATGCCTGCACTCAAATCACAGCTTAAACTTTAATGCAGGCAGACATCGAGGAGCAGGGACCCATGCATGTTTATTTCAGAAGACACTACAGCAAGCCACCAAGGACCATATCATTTACTTATTTCTGATACGGTGACCCTCAGCACTGCTCAAGAGATTTTTTGCATTTAATTCGAGATAGAGTTAGGTCAATAAATTATGTTTTATGACCTGATTAGGTCAAGATGTAATAAAAGCAGTAGGTAGAAAGTTTTGCACTATATATACCACCCTTTGTATAGTTTTAAGGGTTGGTTAATTGAGAATTTTCACTAGAGACTCGGTGTGTATACCTGAATTTGTCTGTAATCAAAGATTGCTTAAAGCTTGGAGAGCGAACTGTCTGTTGTTGATGAATGTTTTGAAGAGTTGAAGATGGAATTCCTGCGCTGCGGCCTGAAGCAATAAGTGCCTCTTATCTCTGTTTATGTGTTTGCCATTATCTAAATAGCAGAAAAAAGGAATAGCCTAGAATTAGTTTAAATACTCTCTATGCTCAATTTCTGTTGTTTCTTGATGTTTTCCTCTAAAAGAATTGGTTATGAACATTGAATTCCTCCCGGCTCATGTTTACCCCAATTCACCTGTGTTGGCCAATTATCTAGGGATTCTTAACTGCCCCTAGGTAGCGCCCTGTTACCTTCTTTGCTAATCTGTTGGAGAGATTCTTAATTGCCTCTCTTTCTTTAGCATTCATTCCATCCTTTGAACCTGAAAATTGCTTCAAGCTCAGTTATCTTGCTCCATGTTCCCTCACTGTTATTAAGGAAGTACACCGGCAGTTCCCCTCCTCGACTCCACGCCCAATGGTTTGAAAGATTCAGACTATACTCTGCCTCTCTACCTGAAAGTGTTAGTTTTCCCACCAAAACAAAACAAAAAACCCTCTGGACCCAAGACCTAGCCTAAAATCTTTTTCAAACAAAGCTAAATCTAAAAGAGAGAGCCCTCTCTGATTGCAGGTTGGCTAGAACCTGCAGTCCAAAGTTGGTTTGTGGTTACCTCGGCCGTATCCCTTTCTTAACCTTTAGGGACAACCTGAGTGATAACAGCTGAGAGGAATAACAGGGGCATTGTAGGGGAAACAAGGGCGATGTTGCATGATCAGGGTCTACCACTACACTTGTGGGCTAAGGCATGCAACACAACAATTTATGTTCAGAACCATAGCCCACATTGGATACTTGAGATGAAGACATCAGAGGAGGCTTAGTCTAGTAAGAGGCTAGATGTTGGTTACTTCAAGATTTTTTGGTCATCAGCTTATTTCCATGTAACCAAAGATGCACGGAAGAAGATTGAGCCAACAACATAGTTGGGGATCTTTGTGGGGTACACTGATACACTCCAAAACTATCGGGTGTACATGTCGGCCAGTCAAATGATAGTGGTTCATAGGGATATCAAGTTCGATGAGGAGAAGGCCATGCGAGTATCCCTTGAGAGGGAGCTTGAGATACATGCGGATGAGGAGCTTTTAGCTCCTAAAGTTGAGGGGCCTCAGATTGATGTGGAGCAGCCACATGTAGAGGTTCAGAGAGTGGAGACATCCACTCAGGAAGAGTCTTCCAGAGAGGGAAGAAAGCACACTAGAGAGGCTGACAGATTGTTGGATGATGCACGAGAGAATGTGGGAGCACCCTCTTCTCAGCACAGACAGAGGAGGTCACCAGAGAGGTACACTGGATACATGGCACTTATGGGTGCATGTGTTGTGACAGAGCCATCTTCCATTTAGGAAGGAGTGCAGCAGCTAGTTTGGGTTGATGTGATGGTGGAGGAGTATGACTCCATACTTCGAAATAGCATTTGGGATGTGGTCATGAGACCGAAGGACAAGTCAGTTGTGAGTTCCTGTTGGCTTTACAAGGTAAAGCAAGCTGCAGATGGTAGTGTGGAGAAGCATAAGGCCAGATTTGTGGACCGTGGATTTTCACAGGTAGAGGGGATTGACTATGATGAGACCTTTTCTCTTGTTGCAAGGTACTTGTCAATTAAATCTATTTTGGAAAATATCAGCACATATGGCTTGGAAGATCCATCGTATGGATGTGAATACTTCCTTCCTCAATGGCATGATTAAGAAAGAAGTGTACATAGAGCAGCCCGAAGGTTTTGAAACCTTGGACATTGAGTCACATGTGTGCTGACTCAAGAGACCATTGTATGGGCTGAAGCAAGAACCTTGTGCTTGGTACACCATGATAGAGAGCTACTTCATTGGGTTGGGCTTCACGAAGAGTGAAACGGATGCGAACATGTATCACATAGTGGTGGAAGGTAAGTTTTTTATCATTGTACTTTATGTAGATGATCTCATACTGACAGGTGATGAGAAGCTCATCAAATATTGCAAGGAGGGCCTTGAAAGAGAGTTTGAGATGAAGGACATGGGGCTCATGCATTACTTTATTGGTATGGGAGGTATGGCAAGGAGATGGGGAGTTGTTTGTATCTCAGGGAAAGTATGCCAATGAGATACTTAGTAGATTCTGCATGGAGATCAGTAAACCCATGGAGACTCCTCTAGCTAGTAATTGGAGGAAGGAGGATGCTACTTCAGGGGAAGTGGTGGAAGCTACTGTTTACAGGAAGCTTGTGGGTTCACTTATGTACTTGGTGAACACATGACTGGATATGTGCTATGCAGTTAACCAACTTAGTCAAGTGATGATTTTGCCTACCAAGTTGTATTGGAAGGTAGCAAAGAATGTATTGAGATACCTTAGAGGCACTAATCAGTTTGGGTTATGGTACAGATGGACAGAGGGAGTGCAGCTTCAAGGCTTCACTAATGCAGATTGGGCAGGAAGTCCATCCGAAATGAAGAGTGCATCAAGAGTGATATTCAATATTGGGTCAGTGGCAGTTTCTTGGTACAGCAGGAAACAGAGATCGGTTTCACTTAGTTCAGCAGAGGCAGAGTACATGGCTGCAAGTTAGGAAGCATGTGAGACTATCTAGATGAGGAAGATCCTGGTTGGTTTTTTTGGTCAGCAGATGGATCTGAAAGTGATTTATTGTGATAATCAAAGTTGTATCAAACTCTCTGAAAATCCAGTCTTTCATGATCGGTCCAAGCATATTGATATCCAGTATCATCATCTCAGAGATTATGTATTGAGGCGGATCATGTTGTTAGATTACATTCCCACGGAGGAGAAAGATGCTAACATCTAGAAGAAGGCATTATCAAGATGTAAATTTGAGTTTCACAGAGACAGGATCGGGGTAGTTGATAATCCCTTTCTTGTTGAGAGGGAGTGTTGAGAAATGGCAACAAGAAATTCTAGCTTAATTTGTCCTTGAATTAAACTGTGAATTGAATTCAAATTCTATTCTCATAGCAACTTAAATAGTTAAATTAAGTTTATTAAACTTACTTAACTTAGGAAAGTCAAGTTGGAAGTCATGTATATGTTCTCCCTACTTTGTAGGAGCATAGTGTGAGTTAATTATGAGTTGTAAAATAGAAGACTCAGTTTCATGAGTTAGTTCAGTTAAATTAGTTCTCAAACTGATTGAGAGAACTAATAGTGAGTTAACAGTCAGTGGTGACACTAATGAACTCCACCAGTGCTACTCTAGTTAACTGAATATTTACTCATCAGAAACTCATGCATTTTTATTCTAAGAAAGATCGAGTTGAGACTAGAGTGCAGGGACAGTGTACTATTTGTTTTAGATTTTTCTGAGTTGCATTGATAGTACATGCAACCAAGAATTGGTCCTTAATGGATTGCACATTTTTTAGAGGCTTTATTTCCCCTTAAATACAAGCTATCCTTCATAGGATTTACACATTGGAGTAGAGACTTGGAGAGCTTGTGAATTGGCTAAGATTTGGTCTTGAGCTTGCTTATGAGTTGGAGATTGAATTTGTTGAGTGTTGGTATTTTTCTAGAGAGAACAAGAATTGTAATTTCATCTTGATTTCTTGATTAATACAAAACAGATAGTGGGGTTTTGAGTTGTGGCTTTCCCCATATATTTATTGTGTTATGTGTCTTTGATTCTCTTCCTATATTAATTATTGTTTGCTCGATGTTTATGGGCTTCCACTTTAAAGAGTAGAAGTAGATTCTTGTCTCTTTCTTTAGCAAATTGCATTAGCTTGTGAATCTATAGGATTTTTTTACAGGTGGTATGAGAGGTTACAAGGAGCCACGTAGAACAGATTAGCAGCAGTCCGTGTGAGAAGAGAAATATATTTTTTCTCGTGGTTAATGTTATAATGCACCTTGTAGGTTATACATAGGGTGTTATAAAGCATGTCATGTCACTAAGCACCGTGTTACAAGAGGTGAACTTATCGTGATTCGGGAGCACGCGGTTTCTTTTGAGGTGGGAAGTGTTATCTCACTAACCCGAACAACCTTCACGTATAGGGAGTTAACATGTAGCGTTGTCATCAAAAGAGGCGCGTTAATAGACCGAATAATGTATTTTAAAAATTGTGAAGTCACGTTCACTTGGATTATATGTTGAGAGGTCTTTTAAAAACATTCAAAAGTCAACAAAAGTCTTGTAAAGAGTCACGTAGGCTTACTTAAATCACATGAAAGTGGCTAGTTTAATACATGAACATTGATTTTATAGAAGGTCTTTCAAAATAAAAACTTTTCATATATATTAAAAGGGTTTTTAAAAAGGGTTGTTTTTAAAGGGTTATTGAAAAGGTTTTTGGAAAAAAGTTTTTTTTTAAGTATTTAAAAAAAAAAAAAAAAAAAAAAATTGGGTTTTTTTATAAAAGGAGAAATTTAGGAGTTTTTGAAGAGAAATTTTTAGAGAAAGATGGCCTGCTCAAATTTCCAACCCTAGTTCCCACCGTAAATAGGGAAGGATTACGATGTGTGGGGCAAGACTCTAAGAGGAAAATAGAGCTTGGAAAATCCCACTCAAGAGTGGATGATGGTTGTCAAAACAATAAAATTGAAACCCATTATGCAAGCATGCATATGGATGAATAAGTTGGAACAAATATTTTTATTAGTCTTCTTGTGGAGAGAACTCATATTTTTGTAGCTCCACTTTCATTTTCTGCAGGGATGTAATTGTATTGATGGAAATAATGAAGATTGGTGACATGTTCAGCTTCTAAATCATGGTCTCCTTCATAGGAATATGAGTTTCCTTGGGTTGGCCATCCTAGGAGCCTCAGATCCATTTTGTATCATTTACTTCTCTTCCTTTCACTTCTTATTCACATGCATCTCTTATTCTTGTTTTTTCCTATTTCTGGATTTAGTATTGATGATTTATTGTTGTAGGATTGGGTTAAATGGTTGAAGTAAGTTCTTTTTTCAAGGTCACAAGCACCATTTCATCCTTGGAACAACTTTGGAAGGTCATATTAATCATTAAGATACTTGGATTAGCTTTCTTATTCCCAAATCTAGATTTCTGGAAGTCTTCTTGTGGAGAGAACTCGTATTTTTGTAGCTCCACTTTCATTTCTTGCAGGGATGTAATTGTATTGATGGAAATAATGAAGATTTGTGCCATGTTCAACTTCTAAATCTTAGTCTCCTTCATAGGACTCTGAGTTTGTTTGGGCATGGCCATCTCGGGAGCCACAGAGCTCTTTTTTATCATTTACTTTTCTTCCTTTAACTTCTTATTCACATGCATCTCTTGTTCTTGTTTTTTTTCTATTTCTGCATTTAGTATTAATTATTTCTTGTTGTAGGATTGGGTTAAATCGTTGAAGTAATTTATTTTGCAGGATCACAGGAATAATTTCATCATTGGAATAGATTTGGAAGGTCATAGTAATCATTGAGCTACTTGGATTAGTTTGTCTATTCCCAAATCTAGATTTTTGGGAGTCCCTTGTGGCAAATAACAGTAAATTTCTGTTGTTTTTTAGAGCATGCTAACAAGCTTCAATCGAGTTGATTCCACTTTCACTAGATCACAAAGAAATTATAGTTAATAGCAAAAATTACCCCATTGAATTTGCACTTGATTAGGTTAGGCATTTGATATATTTACTAGCTCACTAGTTCTCGAATTTCTAGATTTTAGACTACTAATTTTTTGTTATTCTTTAGCATGGGTTAATAGAGGTGTTTTTGAGTCATTCCACTTGGAATGGAGACCTAAGACATCCTAGTCGATAACAAGCTAAGAATTTACACATTATTTGCAAAAGAGACCTACTTTAACCTTGCTTTCTAACATCTAGTTATTTAGACTAAGTAAGCATGGAAAATAACTTCAAACTACTATGACTGTTATATGCATGTACTAACAAGAAATTTCAAAAAAATTATCCTTTTTATTTTCAATTTTATAAATGTAAACGTTAAGTGAACCAATCTGATCTTGTGCAGGGGAGAAAGGGATGGGGAAATGGGTCCAGACTTGTGCTGAGGGTATGGAAGCCAAGTGGAGACCTAACCTAAGCTCAGATGATCATTTTTGCTTAATTCGGGCTTAAAACAGGCTACTACAAGGTTTCATGTAGTACTATAGGATGTCTTGGTTTACTATATGAAATGGGGTGAAAGCTATATGAGGGTAGGTGAGGTGGAATAAAGTGTGGGAAAGGTGTCTGATGGTAGGATAAGGCATAGATGAGGTGTATACCACCCAAGGCTCAACCCAACTATATGGTTGGATTTTCTCAAGGGAGATGTCCATTTTGCTACAAAACAGAAATTTGGATTAGGAGTTGGTAGACTTGGGTAGTATGAGTGAAGAAGACTTCGATGAGGCTAGAGAAATGATTTCTCCCAATAGATCGAAGACTCCTGCAACAACATACATTATTTCCTTCATTTATCTATAACTTCATTTACATATGGAAAATATGAATTGAATTTAGGAAAAATAGAGTTACTGATGGCTAATGGCGAAATCTATGGAATGAAATGCTTTCTAAACTACAGCAACTTAGAAAACCAAAATGACAATTGTAGGTACTTCTAAGGAATTATAAGTAGTAATCTACTCAATCAAGAACCCTAGTCATGCAATGATCTGAAGAGACAAATATGTTTTTATGGATACGAGAGTCGGGCCCTCAAACCGTGATCCCATGAGGGAGATGAGGAAGAGGCCACTATCACAAGCTTTTCTGAAGTATTCACTTTCATTATTGTACCACTAATCTATCTTTTTGACTAATGGGAGCAAAACTAAACAATCATTCTCATGTTATTTTTGACATTTTGGTGATAATGGAAAGGGTTTCTTTGATCCAGCACTGAGTTGACTCAGAGGGCTAGAGCTCTTGGGTTAGGGCCCAACCCTAGCAGCAGAGGTTCCTCTTATTTTTATATATGTATGCTTAGATTACATTCGTAGTTAGATGCTGAAGTTATTTCTATTTTATCCTATTTTGATTGACAAAACAATGGAGCAGGGATGGTAAAAAGGTAAATGTATCGAAGTTATTTCATAGTTAGCTCCATTGTTTTTAATCCAACTAGCTTAGATGATGTATCAAATCAAGCAACTCATCTAGAAGCTAGAGGCAAAAATGTAACCCAAGATGTTGGGAAATCATCCAAACCTATTGAAAGCAAGAATAAAGGCAAGAAGAAACTTAAATGGAAGGAGAAGAAAACAAACACTATGAAGAGAGATAAACCTTCATGCACTCACTGTAAGAAGGAAGGTCACGATGAGGCACTTTGTTCGTCATTGCATCCAAAATTGAAGCCTAAGAAGTTTGGGAGTAAAAGGTGAAAGAATGTTGTTGTTATTCAAAAGGACTTGGGATCAGATTCAGGTGATGCGACAACAGTGACAGCTACAGGTATAAAAGGTAAAGATTCTAAAGCATATACAAGTACTTATTCACATTCTCTTGATAATGATAATGATAAGAGGAAAAGAAATGAGCTATTTCATATTAGAGTCATTTCCAAGCATACTAAAATTGATGCATTATTTGATAGTGGGTCACAAATTAATTTGATTTCTGAAGAAATTGTAAAGAAATTGGGTCTAGAAACAAAACCTCATAAAAAGCCATATCCATTAGTTTGGGTGTGTGATAAAACTAAGCTACAAGTTACGAAACAATGTAAACTTCATTTTGCTATTGGGTCAAAGTTTGAAGATGAGGTTGAGTTAAACATAGTCCCATTGGACATATGTGGAATTGTATTAGGAAGTCCATACTTGTATGATAGAAATGCTATCTTCTATTGAACTGAAAATAAGTATCAACTCACTAAGGATGGAATTAAATATATTGTAAGGGCAAATAAACTCAAAGATAAGTTCTCTCTCATACATTCAGGACAAATAAAAAGGATTATAAATTCAAGTAAACAATTTTTACTTATGATTGTAAAAGCAAAGGATATTGATAAATCCAGTGCTTTCCAAGGTTGTAATCCTAAACAGAAAGCAGATCTAGTTAAAGTTGTTTCCGATTATGATATTTTTTTTCAAGATCCTAAGGAGCTTCCACCCAAGCAAGAGATAGAACATGATATTTATTTGCAGCAAGATGCTCCACTACCTAACATTGGAATGTACAGGTTATCAGCTCTAGAGAATACAGAGATAAAGAAGCAGGTACAGGAGTTGCTCAATCAAGGGTTTATTCGACCAAGCACATCACCGTGCGGATCACCTATTGTGTTAGTGTGAAAGAAATATGGTTCATGGAGAATGTGCATTGATTTTAGAGCATTAAATAAAATCACAATAAAGAATCGATGTCCCCTAAATTGGACTTGCGAAGCGGCTACCATCAGATAAGAGTTGCAAAACAGGATGTATGGAAGACTACTTTCAAAACGAAGAAAGGACTTTATGAATGGATGGTTATGCCTTTTGCCTTAACTAACACTCTAGCTACATTCATGCGAGTCATGATGATGTATTTAGACCATTCATTGATGATTTTGTAATAGTCTCTCTAGATGATATTCTTGTTTTGAGTAGAACATGGGATCAACATGTAAAGTATGTAAAGCATGTAAAGTAGGTTTTAGATGTTTTGAAAAGAGAAAATCTCTATGTGAAACTGTCAAAATGTGAATTTGGCAGAACATCTTTGAGTTATTTGGGTTATATTGTAGGGGGTGTTGAATTGAATATAGATCCCTCTAAGGTTGAAGTCATTGTAAATTGGCCTAAGATCAATATTGCTACAGAAGTTAGAAGTTTCTTAGGGGAAGCGCAATATTGGAGAAATTTTATTGCTAACTTTTCTTTGATTTCAGCTCCTTTACATGCTTTGACAAGTGTGAAACGAGTGTTTCAGTGGGGAGGCAAATAGCAGAAAGCCTTTGACACATTGAAATAAAGGATTACTACAGCGCTGGTACTAGCATTTCCAGATCTTCAACATCCATGTGAGATCGAGACAGATGCAAGTGAATATGCCATGGGGGTAGTGTTGATGTAGCACAGAAAGCCTATGTGCTTTCATTCTGAGACATTCACATTAGAAGTAGTTAATTATCCTACCTATGATAAGGAATTATATGCATTAGTTCAGAGTGTTTAAAAATGGAAACATTACATAATGGGTAAAGAAACAATCATACATACAGATCGTCAACCACTTCAATATTTACAATCACAAACTAAATTGCAATAATCGCAACATTACAGGTGGATGGGTTTCCTACAGCAATTTCATCTTGTTATCAGATATAATAAGGGCATACATAATAAGGTTGCAGACATGTTATCAAGACCAATTATAAATGCATCCACAATACTTGAGCATAATTCGATAATTCATGAAAGTTACATTGAAAAATATGCTCAAGACACAAATTTTAAGGATGTATATGCAACTTTAAGTCATGGCAAGCAGGTAGAAGAATTGGATTATTTCATGAAGGACAAACTCTTATATCATTTGGGAAAGGTATGCATTCCACAAACTGAAAGAGTTAATATAATTCGAGAAGCACATACTTCTCTCATATCAGGTCATTTTGGTGTAAGTAAAAAAGTTGCACAATTACAAATATTCTGTTATTGGCCACGAATGAATGAGACAATTTCTAGATATATTAAATGATGTACTATGTGTGCTACAAGCAACCAATTAATAGAAAATTAGGCTTGTATACTCCACTACCAATTCCTTCTCTTCCTTGGGAAAGTGTTTCCATGGATTTTGTTGAGGGATTGCCAAAGTCTGGAAAGAGTCATGATTATTTGTATGTAGTTGTGGATAGGTTCAGTAAGATGTGTATTTTGACACCATGTAATAAATAGGTCACATCTGAACAAACTGCAAAGTTGTTCTTTCAAAATGTATGGGTTCATTTTGGGGTAGCCACTTCTATTGTATCCAATCGAGATTCTCGATTTTTTGGGAAATTTTGGTCAAGTCTACGGGAGTTAATGGACACAAAGTTAAAGAAGAGCACGACATTTCATCTACAAAAAAATGGTCAGATAAAAGTGGTCAACAGGACAGTGATACAGTTGCTTCGAGGATATTGCAGCAAGCATCCCAAACTATGGGATGAGCATTTTTGTTATGTGAAACATGCTTACAACCATGCAAAACATTCTTCTACTCAGAGATCTCCTTTTGAGACTTTTTTTGGTTTTATACCAAAGTCTCCCTTGGATTTTGTCTTTGGTAAAGACATAGCAGTTGATGGAGACAGTGATGTGGACAAAGAAACCAAGTGTATTGAACAAATCCAGGAAGTACAGGAACAGCTGGAAAGAAGCCAAGCAAAGTATAAGGCGCGACATGACAAGCATCAAGTTGAGCATAGTTTGACTTAGTTACCGAAGAATCCACAGTACGAACCATTTTTATGTCAACGTTTCAAATCCCAACTGGGATCCATCATCAGGACTTATGAATGCTGATAAAAGAAGAGCTGATTAGAAGGAAATAAATAATTATGAGGATAATAGATTTAAGGATTTTGAGCATAGTTTTCAAGTTGGTGATCAAGTTTGGTTGTACATCAGCAAATAAAGACTGCAAGGGGAAGGTAAAAAGTTGAAACCAATTAGATATGGTCCTTTCAAAATACTTGACAAAATTGGTGAAATTGCTTTCCGCCTAGATCTACCAGCTTACATGCAAATCTATTATGTCGTAAATGATGAAAACTTGCAATTGTATGAGCCTTCATTGATTGAAGATATTGAAGAGCAAGGTCAACTACCTTCCATTGAAGATCTTTTGCTCGAGTATCTCAATGAGCTACAAGAGGACACAGTTCTTGACAGGAGGATAAGGACTTCGCAATTGGGAAATGTTGAGTATCTTCGAGTTGGACTCAAAGGTACAAATCCAAGTAAAGCACAATGGATAGATATTGGAAAAGTAAGGGAACTTTATCCTCACTTACTCGACAGCTAAAACCAGCTTTTGGTGGACCAAAATCGTCCACTGGGGGGGAGTGATCCAAAATGGATTCAGTTTTGCCTCCAGATCAAAGTCTTCAAATGCAGATGAAAGTGGTATCAGAGCAGTGAAGCACAGCCGTTGGATTAGTCAGATCAACGAACGAAAGTGAGGGAGATAGACGGCTAGGATTAAGTCGCGCAAAATAAAGTTAAGAAATGAAAGATCATATTAACCCACATGTTAGAAAAATAGAGGAGTAGTATTTGTAAGCGATAAGAAGTATCTTGCGTGCTTATAAAATGGTAAACGATATTCCTCAATTTCACACAATTAACCTTAGCAGGCGACACGTAGCATGAGAAAACCACTTTTCTCGCGTGCTTTCAATCTGATATCAGTGGTGCAAGATTCACATGATATTTCTCAATAGCCATTGTATCACACGAGATTGATCGATGGTGGGTATCAACCAAGATAGTTGGCGAACGGGTGACGCGATAGCCGTTGGATCGGACGAGACTTAGTAATGGATATGATAAACTTGTATTTATTTTGGTGTTGGGTACTCCGCCGAAAAAAGGTCGAACAGTCGGGGTCAACCCCACGACTTCTGATCCTTTGATTTTATGTTATCACATTATCCCACGTTCATCGCAGATTGCAACTACATATGGTATATCAATACCATATCACCAAAACATAACCAACAGGCCGAAGGGTGGGACTTAGTTAACCAAGCCACCAACTTTTTTTAAACCATTGCAGGTGCCAAACCCACCCTACCACTAGCACGCAGTCCAAGGTGGTTTTATGCAAGCCGAGATAGTTTTTGCCAAACATAGGGTGGTTTTGCACAGACAGAGGTGGTTTTGGACCATTCCAGGGGGTCTAGAGGTTACAGTGGCCAAATATGGTGAAGTTTATAGTCGTGTGGCTCAAAATTTTGAGTTGAACGTAGTGGTGATGTCCATTTTCTTATTTGAGACACTTTTTTCGAGCTCATACATGTAATAGCAATTTGAAGACAAAATAAAGAGGTCAGCACTGGAAGCAAAAGGACCAGCAGATGTAGCCAAAATGTCTGGTGAACTCCTTTATTAAATTTGGCTGTGTTGATGTGTTTGAATGTGTTTTCAAGTTGTTTATGTGTTTATCTTATTCGCAATCTTTTCGATCCATTGCATTAAGTAACATAAGCGAATTCACACATAGTCCATAATACCTTTTTCATTAGCGGATCAACAGGAAACTCTTGTAGAAGTCAGAAATTTGCCTGTAAAATAGTTTTTGATGTTTGGAAATGAGGATGGATGATGGAGACATGGTAGGCATGGGAGATATGAAGTGAATGAAGGAAGAATGGGGTGTTTCTTCGATTTCTTCACTCTGAACTTGGTGTCCTTTTTTGCCTTGAAAAACCTGCAAAAAATTACAGAATTTTATTAGTGGGCAGGTTTGAGGTCCCTGTCATGTTATTTTGTTTTTTCTCTCTTTTTCTTTTTTTCTTTTTTGAAAGGCACACAGGTCACCTCAAAGGATGTTTTCAACCTATTTGTCTTCCGTAGGCGCCTCAGGGGAGCTTTTCACTTAGGGATCTCTTTTTTCTCTTTTTTTTTTTTACTCTTGGGCTACCTCACGGAGGTTTTCAAACCCAAAAGCTGGTCTCAGGTGCCTCATAGAGGTTTTCACCTAATCCTCTTATTGTTTTTTTCTTTTTTTCATTTTTTTCAAAAAATAAAACAGTCTTCAAGAATTTGATGAGATGGAAGTTGAGACACTTCCAAGCACATTCACTTCCTTACGGATGGTAATGATGAATTATTCCCTTGAAAAAGGTATTTTATAGGCTTTCAATCTGTATCCATTGACCAGCAAGGGGATACCTTCTTCATCATTGGTCCTTACTTGCACAGCCCCATTGTCATGGCACTTCTCTATCAAATATGAGCCCAACAACCTACTCATCAATTTTCCTTTGAAGTTCTCGAACCTGGAGTCATATAGCATATCCCAATCACCTTCTTGGAAAAAATTGTCTTTGATGTTTTTTTTATGCCAAACCTTTCTTTGTACTTGATTCACCTCTATGTGCAGGAGGGCATGCATCCTGAATTCTGTGTGCAGGAGGGCCTGCATCCTGAATTCATCTAATCCATTGAGCTGGAGTAGCCTCTCTTTCTATACCCTTGTAACATCCAAATCCAATTGTGCTTCCATTCTTAAAGTGTTGTACTCAAACTAAATGGAGATCAAAGCCTTATTCCCATAGACCAAATCATAAGGGGTGAAGCCAATGGTTGTCTTCCAAGTTGTATTATAGGACCAACTGGCCTCTACTAGTCTGTCAACCCAATGTTTCATGTTTCTACTCACAACCTTTGTGATAATTCTTTTCAATGTTCTATTGGTAACCTCTACCTGTCCATTGGCCTGAGGATGGTAAGAAGTTGACTTCATGTGCTTGATCTTATGTTGACCCAACAGGTTCTCAATCAAGTGTGAGGTGAATTGAGTGCCCTAATTAGTGACTAGCTCTATAGGGTACCAGAACTTTTAAAACACTTTCTCTCTTAAGAACTCACCCACTTGCTCTTATGTTTCTACCTTGATAGCCTTGGTTTCAGCCCACTTTGTCAAGTAATCAGTGCACACAATTATGTACTTTTTATGCCCTGGCAGTGGATCAATGGGCCCAATGAAATACATTCGCCACTTATCAAGTGGCTCAACAGTCACTTGAGTTTGAAAAGGAATTTCGTCCCTAGGAGTAGCTTTCCCCATTCTTTAGCATTGGTCACATCGACTGGTATATCTTATTGCATCTTGGTGGACAGTGGGCCAGCAGTAGCCAACTTTTAGTACCTTGAAGGTTGTCCTATTGGATGCAAAGTGACCTCCACAAGTTCCATCTTGACAGGCCAGAAAGATGTCAAAACGTTCCTCCTCTCTAACACATCTCCTCAGAATTTGATCTGAGCCTAGCTTAAAGAGATTTCCCCCAATCTAAGTGAATGGTACACTTTTTCTTATAATTATGCTCTTTTCATTAGAGGATAGATTTGGAGGGAACTATGCAGCCACTACGTAGCTTCGTATGTTAGAAAACCATGGAGAGAAAACTAAAATAGTGAATAAATGCTCATCTGGTAGTTGATCATCAACCATTCCTTCCTCACGGGTAGGCAAAGAAAGTCTAGACAAAAAATTTGCAAGTATATTTTCTCTAACTGTCTTATCAATGATAGTTAGATCAAATAGTTGAAACAAAATCAACCATCTAATCATTATGGCATCACATCAGCCTTTTTCCTCAAATATTTAATAGTATCATGGTCAGTCTGTACAAAGGTCTGGTAACTAGTGATGTAATGTCTAAATTTATTCAAGGAATGTGTTGGGTCCCTATAATACTAGTAATTACCCCATTACTATTGTAGTTGTACCCCTTATTAATATTGTTGTGCCCCTATTATCCCCATATTGTTATTATTGTGCCCCATAGAATCCCTCTATTGTTATTTTTGTGGCTTTATATTATTATTGTTATGTCGGCTGGGTTATATTATGACTCCTTAGACTCCTATATATAGAAAGGAGGTTTTTTCATTTGAATCATCCAAGAATTGTTCATTTATGTAATGTAAAGGAGGTTGCCCCCTCGAAGAGGCTGAATTCTAAGGCGTTGATCTATCTTTTCTATCTTTTTCTTGAGCTGGTTTCATAACATTTCGTATTAGAGCTTTGGATTCTAGGGTTTCGTTGCTCCAAACATGTCATCGTGGAATTTTCGCTATAACTTTTTTTCTGCGAGGTTTCAGAAGTTGCAAAAACAACCCGTTTGAGAAGAAGTCGCGCTGAACCTCAGGTCCAAATTTCAGAGCTGTTCATGCTATATTTGCGGAGATATGATCTGAGGAAGTTGGTCTTTTTGCAGACTCCTGAATTACATTCCAAACAGGTGACCTGGGGAAAAGAGTCATAACTTTCTCTCTGGGGATCGAATTGAAATTCCATAAGAAGGTATAGAAAGAGGACGGACTGTAGTTTTTTGTATGCATTTTCAGATCCAAAGGTCGAAACAGTGACTCGTGGCATGTCGTACAAGTTCGCTCTATTGAACTAGTCTATAATCAAGTCACTGTGGGAGATTTTGTATAACTCTTCCTTGGAGAATCCAATTTGGGTCAGACTTGTGGCATTGGAAAGAGGACACAGAGGGCTACTGCAGATCACAAATTCAGATCTAGATGATTGGAAAGTATAGAGATACATCAGAGGCAATATCGAGCTCCTACAAAGTGAAAAAAGGTGTGTAGATTTTCTTAAATTTTTTCTTAAGCTTGGTTTGAAAATTTATTTTGAAGGAATTCAAAGGGCATAGTAGGGAATTATTATCGATAACTGATGCCCCGAGGAAAGAAAATGCAAACACCTAGTAAGGAACCTGAAAGCTCTAGCATGACTCATGAAGAAGATGAAGAAATGCAACATGATATATCAAAATTACAATACCAAGTGCAACAACTGTCCCTTGCACAAAAAGGAACAGAATCTAAGATGGATGGTTTAAAGAAATGTGTAGAAGCTAAGATGAATGACGTGGAAGCTAAGATGGATGATTTGAAGATAGATTTGAAGACAGACATGGAAGAATTGAAGATAAATATGAATAAGTTGCTACAAGAAAGGGTCACTAATGGTGAAAGGGTAGTAAAGGGAACTCATGATGAGAACAAAAGAAATGTTAATCTTGATTCCATAGACTCTAATGTTGGATCAAAGACCCACCATATTCCAAAAATCGATATGAGAAAGTTTGATGGCAAGGATCCCGCAACATGGATATTACAGATGTAGCAATTTTTCGATCTCAATAATGTGCAAAACACACAAAAGGTATGTATTGCAACTTTATATTTGGAACCAAATCTGTTTGTATGGTATCAATGGCTTTGCTCTTAAACAGTTTATCACTTGGGAAATTTTTACGGAATAATTGATAGCACATTATGAGGATACAAAAAGCAACACTTTTTTTAGCCAATTGATAAGTCTCAAACAAAAGGGTTCAATAATGGAGCACATTGAGGAGTTCCAAAAATTGAATATAAGGGTAAAAGATATTCTAGAGGAGCATAGGATTGATGTGTTCATAGGGTCTTTAAAGGATAATATCCAACATGATGTTCGCCTTTGGGAACCTGATTCATTAGAGAAGGCATTCAGATTAGCAAGAAAAATGGAAAGCAAAATTATGGCAACCAGAATGCATACCACTCACAACTATAAAGACGGAAGTGTTGTTGTCGCTAGTCTTCCACAACCTATAAGGTTGACACCACAACAATTGGAAGAAAAAAGAGCAAAATGGCTTTGTTACAGCTGTGATAGCAAATACACTAAAGGTCATAAGTGTGCTGAGAAGAAATTATTCTACATAGATTGTGAAGAGGAAGAAGAAAAGGAGCAAGAAAGGTCAAAAGAAGAGGATATGCTCCAGGAACAAAGCCTGGATAAAGAAGAAATGAATCCGACCATATCTTGTAATGCATTGGCAGGAATTACCACTCCTCAAACCATCAAGATAGAAGGACAAAGCAAGAAGAAAAAGGTAATAGTGTTGATTGATTCAGGAAGTACCCACAATTTTATTTATTGTAAGGTAGCAAGAGAATTGAATTGCTTCTTATATCCAACACCAGAGTGTCAAGTTATGGTTGCAAATGGAGGAACAATAAATTGCTCGGGAAAGTGCCATAATATCAAGCTATCCATGGGAGAATATGTATTGACTAGTCCAATGCTTTCCATTCCAATGGGAGGTGTTGATGTTGTACTAGGAGTCCAATGGCTACAATCCTTGGGTACAATAGCTTTTAATTTTCAATAACTTTTCATGAAATTTTCTGTGGAAGGAAAGGAAGTTGAATTAACGGGTATTGCAGGGAAACCGGGAAAGATAATCAGCTCTAATGGTATGACAAAGCTTCTAAAAAAGGAACAAAGAGGTGTAATTGCACAATTATGTTCGCTAGATGTGTCCACAGTGGAATCATCTATTTCTCCATATCTACAAAAAGTCTTGGACAATCATTCCAAGGTATTTGAGACTCCCAAAGGTCTCCCACCTATTCATGATCATGATCATGCTATTCATCTGATTCCAGGAAGTGTTCCTCCAAACATCAGGCCGTACAGATATCCCTATGCCCAAAAGAGTGAAATTGAACGTATTGTTGTAGAAATGCTAGAGGCTGGTATAATTCAACCAAGTCAAAGTTCTTTCTCTGCTCCAGTCATATTGGTGCACAAGAAGGATGGATCATGGCGCATGTGTCCGGATTATAGGGAGCTCAACAATCTCACTATTAAATATAAGTTTCCCATTCCTGTCATTGATGAATTACTGGATGAATTGCATGGATCAATTTACTTCACCAAGTTGTATCTTCGTTCAGGATATCATCAAATCAGAACGAAGATTTAAGACATTCCGAAAACAGCATTTAGAACTCATGAGGGTCATTATGAATTTTTGGTCATGCCTTTTGGCCTTACCAATGCACCTTCTACATTTCAAGGTTTGATGAATTCAATTTTCAAACCATTCCTTAGAAAATTTGTGTTAGTATTTTTTGATGATATACTAATCTACAGCAAGCCTTGGAAGGATCATGTTGAACATGTTGACAGGGTGCTACAACTATTGGAGGAGAAACAATTATATGCAAAAAGATCCAAATGTTTCTTTGGAGTACAAGAGGTGGAATATCTGGGTCATATTGTATCTCATGAAGGAGTTAAGGTAGACCCTAGCAAAATTAAAGCCATTAAGGAATGGAAAATTCCCACATCCATAAACCATCTGCGAGGATTTCTCGGGTTGATAGGGTATTATCGCAAGTTTGTTAAGAATTATGGGAGAATAGCAGCACCTCTAACAACATTATTGAAGAAATATGCATTTTCATGGACTCCAGAAGCAACAAAGGCATTCGAACATCTTAAAGAGGCAATGTGCCAAGCACCGGTCTTAACTACACCGGACTTCACAAAAACCTTTATTGTGGAATGTGATGCTTCAGGAAATGGAATTGGTGTTGTTTTAATGCAAGATGAAAGACCCATTGCTTTTGAAAGTCATCCAATCAAGGGAAAGTTTTTACACAAAGCTATTTATGAGAAGGAAATGTTGGCAATGCTCCATGAACTTAAGAAATGGCGACCCTACCTAATGGGAAGACACTTCAAGGTAAAAATGGATCATGATAGCCTTAAATACTTTTTAGAACAAATATTATCCTCTGAAGAGCAACAAAAGTGGGTCACAAAGATGTTGGGTTATGACTTTGAAATCATCTACAAAAAAGGGAAGCAAAATGTGGTGGCAGATGCACTGTCAAGAAAGGATGAGGATGTGGAAGCATTGTTGTGCGCCATTTCTATTATCCAACCAGATTGGATAAACGAAGCAAGGGAGGAATGGAAGAATGACGAAGAATTGTGGGCACTTATTCGAAAGTTTCAACAAGATTCCAGTATGTCTGATACATTTAGCTAGAAAAATGATTCGTTATGGTACAAAGATCTCTTATACCTCTGTAAGAATTCCCAGCTAAAACAAAATATTCTTATGGAATTGCACACTTCTCCCTTAGGAGGGCACTCAGGATTTTTAAAAACTTACCACAGGGTTAAGAAGGAATTTTTTTGGGATGGCCTTAAATCATATATTCAAAAGTTTGTGGCAGAATGTTTGGTTTGCCAACAAAATAAAGTTGAAACAATTAAGACACCGGGTCTATTACAACCTTTATCCATTCCAAGCCAACGTTGGGAGGAGGTTTCAATGGATTTTATCACAGGTTTACCCAAGTCTGAGGGAAAGCGTGTCATCATGGTGGTAATTGACAGCTTACCAAGTATGCACATTTTTGTGCATTATCACATCCATTTAAAGCCAGTACATTTTCTACTGCATTTATGGAAACAATTCAAAAGCTACATGGAAACCCAAAGATTATTGTAAGTGACAGAGATCCCATTTTCACTGGAAATTTTTGGACAGAATTATTTTCTTGTCTTGGTATTCAATTAGCTCATAGCTCATCTTATCATCCTCAATCTGATGGGAAAACTGAGATAGTAAACAAATGTTTGGAAGGATATCTTCGTTGCTTTGTATCTGATAAGCAGACATAATGGGTCAAATGGTTGCCTCTCGCTAAATGGTGGTATAACACTTCCTTCCATACAACAACAAAAATGACCCCATTTATGGCACTTTATGGGTATCAGCCACCTTCCATCACATCATATTTAAGAGAAAATTCTAAGGTTAAAGTTGTGGAACATCACATTGAACATCAATAACAAGTCCTCCAACTCTTAAAGGATAATTGTGTGTTGGCACAGAATAGAATGAAACAATAGGCAGATCAACATCGTAGTGAAAGAAGTTTTGATGTAGGTGATTGGGTATTCCTACGGCTACAACCATATAAGCAAATGTCCCTCAATCAAGGTAAGAAGTATAATAAATTATCACCAAAGTATTATGGTCCATACAAGGTGTTGCAAAAGATTGGTACTATGGCATACAAATTGGAGCTTCCTGCAGCTTCTCAATTGCACCCAGTTTTCCATGTTTCATGTTTAAAGAAGGTTATAGGTGACAAGCTCCCAGTTCAAACAATATTGCCAGAACTTGACGAGGAAGGAAAAATTATATTGGAACCGGAAGCAGTCACAGAAACAAGAACTTGACAGCTACGAAATCGATCAATTTCAGAGTATCTTATCAAGTGGAAGAACTTATCCACTGAAGATTCCACATGGGAGGATGAGAATTTTCTACAGAAGAATCCAGAACTTCTCAAGCGTTGAGGACAACACTTTTTTGAAGGAGAGGGGCATGTTGGGTCCCTATAATACTAGTGATTACCCCATTACTATTGTAGTTGTACCCCTTATTAATATTGTTGTGCCCCTATTATCCCCATATTGTTATTACTGTGCCCCATAGAATCCCTCTATTGCTATTTTTGTGGCTTTATATTATTATTGTTAGGTCAGCTGGGTTATATTATGACTCCTTAGACTCCTATATATAAAAAGGAGGTTTTGTCATTTGAATCATCCAAGAATTTTTCATTTATGTAATGTAAAGGAGGTTTCCACCTCGAAGAGGCTGAATTCTAAGGCGTTGATCTATCTTTTCTATCTTTTTCTTGAGCTGGTTTCATAACAGAATGGACAATAACTAGGAGATCCTTTTCAGTCACAATATAGTTCAATTCAACCTTGGACAGATTTTTGTTGATGAATTAAATGGCATAAGGTAATTTGTCCTCTATCTAGCCTAGAGCTTCTCCTATATCTTTTCCAGAGGCATCAGCATGGATGTGGAAATGAAGAGCCCAATTTGGGCCTCGGAGTATAGGTGCAGTAGTCAACTTGTCGTTTAGGGTTTGTAGGGCCCCTTGGAAGCTTTTTGACCATAAAAATTCAGATTCCTTGGCCAATATTCCAAACAAAGGTGAGGCTACTTTGTTGAAGTACTTTATGAACCTCCTATAGTATCCATATAGGCCTAAGAAACTTCTGACATCCATATGCTTATGAGGAGTAGGGACCCTCTTTATGATAGCAATTTTATTTGGGTCCACTTGCAGTCCTTCCTTGGATATTAAGTGACCTAGAACAGTCCCTTCATTCATCAAGAACTCACACTTCTCAGGACTAAGGGATAAATTCATTTCAATGCATTTCTTTAATACTTTCCCTAAGTTAGAGAAAGCCTCCAGGAAATAACACCCATAGGGGGTGAAATCATCCATATAAATTTCCACAGAGTCATGGACTAGCTCTGCAAGGATTCTCAGGACTGCCCCCTAAAAATTGGTAGGGGCATTGCATAATCCAAAAGGAATGACCCTATAAGAAAAGGTACACTAAGGACAAGTGAAGGTGGTTTTATCTTGGTCCTCTAGGGTGAACTGGATCTGATTGTAACCACTGAATCCATCCAGGAAAGAGAAGAACTTCTTTCCTGCAATACCATCTAATAATTGGTCAATGAAAGGTAGAGGTATGGTCTTCTTTTGTGGCTTTGTTTATCTCTCTATAGTCCACATAGATCCTCCATTTCCCATTATTCTTTGGGACCAGAACTAGAGGAGAAACCCACTCACTATCTAAGATGGGGTAAATGAACCCTGCATCCAACAACTTCTACAGTTCTTCTTTAATAATATCTTTGAGGGTTGGGTTCATTCTCCTCTAAGGTTGATGCACTAACTTGCAACCTTCCTTGATGTAAATGTGGTGAGTACACACCGAAGGGTGCACTCCCTTCATTTCCTTATAACTCTAGGCAAAGGCATCCAGGTGCTCTCTTAGCATGTCACGTAACTCCTTTTCCTAATGTGCAAAGCCATAAGGGTTGATTTTCAATGTTCTTTCTGGACCAAATTATATCATCTTGACATGAGGAAGACTTGATTCAGCTAGGAACAAAATCAGCCTAAGGGTTATCTTCATATTTATTTATTAACTTCTCAAGGGACATGGTGTTGAGGGGAAGATTATGAAGGATTTGATCAAGAAAATTGTCTTCATCAGGTTTTCCCCCTCCTATAGTAGCATCTAGGGTACATATTGGGCAAGAAGTGGTAGATTAGACTTCATATTCCTCCTCCTCTTCCAAACATAAAGGTAAGTCGTGCTCTAGAGATGGTTGAGCAAGAGGTTACAAGACCAATTGTTTGGACAAATGCCCATTTTAAATGGTCATATTCCTAGACCTCTAACTTATGTAAGAATCAGTAGTGTGTTGAATGTGGAGCATGATTGTTCAGAGGTCTTTGTTTCAGCTGGATTTATACCCCAGGAAGTTTGTACACCCCTCCACGCGGGGGGGTGCGGGGGGGACTTGTCCCCCCTGCGGGGGTCCGTGGGCCAGCGGTCCCCCGGTGGGGGCTCAGGGGCAGTGCCCCTGAAGCTAAAAATAGATGTAAAATTGCCTTGTAAAAGTATAGTAATTTCTAGTCAATCTGGGCCATTCATTAGGCGGATGATCTGACGGTAAAACTTATGTTTAGTTTAGGGTTTTTTGCCCTAGAAGGCAACCCCTCTCTTTGTATGAGGGCATTGTATTTGAGGCTATGTAATAGATGTGTATTCTCTGATAGAGAAATAGAGAGGTGAGACTGTGAGAAATAAACAGAGAAGTGAGACTGTGAGAGAAAATAGAGGATATTACGGCGGATCTGCTGTAGGTAGTGTCTCTTCATTTTTCTGGATAATAGAAAGGAAGTATTGGCTGTTCGGGGTGGACATAGCCCAAACTAGGTGAACCACGTATATCTATGTCTCTCTTGTTTTATTCGATTTCTGTGTTTATATTTCTGCAATATTTTATGTGTTCCATTTCTCCGTAATATATAATTTTATAACATAGTGGCTAACCATGGCCTTCCAAATATGAGAGTATAACCATTGAACTTGGTATTAGGTTGGAGAAATAAGAAGTCAGCAGGGTATTCCCAGGAATCAATGGATACCATCCCATCCTCAACAACTTCCTCAGGAGCTACTATGGATCTGTCTGTAATCTGCAAGACTGTTGTGTTCTTCCTTAATGATCCTTGAAGATTCAGTTTAATCATAGTCTCCTTAGTCATCACATTGATGGTAGCCCCAAGATTGATCAAGGTATGGGGGACAATGATACCATCGATGTGCACATATACCACAGGACTTCCAGGGTCTAGATGCTTCGGGAAAATAACTCGCCCCAACATTAATTCAAACAGTTGTCCAATGACATTAATGGTAGGGGTGTCTTTATTTTGCCTCCCGAGATGTTTGAAGCATTTCTCATTGATTAACTTGTTGTAGATGGGGACATTCTTGATAGTTTGGAGGAGTGGTATTTTAACACATAAATTTTTCAATTCACCCAAAAGTTCAGTCTCTTCTGGGGTGTGCTAGATAGGATGGATAATCTCTAAGGAAAAGTAGGTGGATTGTCTTAAGGAACACTCTACTCCTTTTTGTCTTCAAGCTCCTCGGGTGGAGATGGAGGTTGATTATCTTGAAGCACTTTTCTAGACCTGAGGTTGATTTCTTGAATTTCCACAGCATAGGTAGGGTAAGATGTTTCCCCACTATATACCTATTGTGCATGCTTGTTGTTCGGGTTCGGATTTGATTGAGCTGGCATCTGAGGTTGCTTAGGTGGAGCAGGGTGAAGGAGTTGTGGTTGACATGGAGGTGGAGGCAGTAAGGCTGGAGATTGGTTATACGGGGGCCTCCACCCCTCGGATGGTGTATTCCACTAAGGTTGTGGGGGAGCATATGGCTAGAATGATTGATTAGCAGGTTGGGAATGGTATTAAGGTGTGAAAGACCAGGGAGAAGGTGTGGACCATGAAGGATGAGCAAGAGGACACCAAGGGGGAATGGATGCATTCTGGTTAGGTTTGTAATATGAATAGGGTGCCCCCTGCATACCTTGCTGGTATGGTTAAGGTTCATGAGGCCTTCTTTGGTTGATATAGCAGATTTGTTCAATCAAACCTTCAGTTCCTTGATACACAGCTTTAAATCTAGGAAGAGGAGGGCATTTGTCTATGTAATCGTTCTACTCACAGACCGAGAAAATCTCTATAAGATTCAATGGACATTCATTTATAGGGTGCCTTCTGGTCCATCTAAGGCAAAAGATATCTAAGGCTCTTTCTGCTTCCTCTTGCTTCCTCTTGATCTGCATGGTGTCCATTTGCAGAGCAAGGGTATGCAGAATTTCACTATTGAAGTCTTCCAACATGTTCCCAATTTCACTTTTGATGGATTTGTTGGAGGAGGATTAACTGGCCAAAGCTTGACTAGCCCTGCCCTTTTTTCTGGCTGCCCTAATATGATTTTTGAAAATTGTCTTGATATCATAATAGGATAATTGGTAGATGTCCCCTCCTGAAAGCATGTTTAGGGTTTCTAGGAGATCTTCCATTATCTCTCTAAGAAGGACTAGCTTGATTGATTCAGGATCGAGGGTGCATCTATCCCTTTTGCAGCTGAGTTGGAACATTTCCTCGTAATCTTCCAAAGACTCATCATGTCCCAAGGTAATTCTAAAGATTTCTCTTTCGTATCTTTGGACCTAAAATAATCCCTGTACTTATTATTGAAGGCTTGTTGCATTTGAGCCTAGGTAGTGATGTTGTCACCAGGTAAACCCATGAACTAGCACAAGGTTGCATCTTTAAGGGTGGATGGGAATAATTTCAACTTTTGGTCGTCGAAGGTTTAATCATAAGTTCTGCATATGATACAAAACTCAAAGAAAAATGTATGAGTGTCCTCTAAGGTTAAGCTGTGGAAGTGAGGAAGGGAAGAGGAGCTTATGTTTTTCATCCTAACATCTCCATTAGTTTCTTTGATGGGAAAAGCACCCTCAGTTATGTTTTCAACTCCATTTCTATTTTCAATCCCATTTCTATTTTCATCCATGGTGTAGGTTGGTGTAATGGTTTCTTCCTCTTCTTCCCCAATAGTCTCTTCAAAGATATTTGGTTGTTCACCTAATGGGTCCTCTAGCCCTCAGCCACTGAAGAAGAGGGAAGGTTGCATGTTATATGCGGTGGGGGTATTTGGAAAAAAATTCCCTAAGTTATCTCTACTCTTACGAGGCATGAAAGGAATTTGTTTTTTTTTTAGGGTTTTCTCAAAAATAATTGCAGAATGGAAAGAAGGTAGGATTTGCAACTATTTTCTAAATGGAACTACTTGCAGAATGGAAAGAAGGTAGGATTTACAACTATTTTCTAAATGGAACTACTTGCAAAATGGAAAGAAAGCAAAGATTGCAACTATCTGTTGAATGCAAAACAAAAAGGAAAGAAGAAATTGCATCTATTTACTGAATATTAAATGGAAAGGAAAGTAGAAATCACATATACCTAGAAACCTCCCCTCAACGATGCCAAAATGTGATGAGGTTCAGTATTGCAGCAAGGATGTTGCAACTCCTATGGCTACCATCTTTACTTTAGCAACTCGGGGTTCGTACAAACTTGGAGGTGACAGTGTTTTGTACAAAATAGATGCAATGGTCTACTCTTGTCACTTTTCAACTGGGGCGATAAACCACTAGGGTTTTTGAAACTAGTCTTCTATTGACTAGAAGGAGTCTTACTACCAATAGTAAATGGAAAACAATATGTGACGTAGAAAGGAAATGTTGCATATTGTAGAAAATGAAAACGATGAATGGGAAAGTGTTGTGAAGTGACATGAAATCATCTAGAAAAGCATTTACACATTACTTGCAAAAGAGGCATAATTTAACCTTGCATTCTAACACCTATTTATTTAGACTAAGTAATCATATAAATTAACCTCAAACTACTCTAATTGTTGTATGCATGTACTAACTAGAAATTGCAAAAAAGAGTCTCTTTTTATTTTCAATTTTATAAATGCAAATGTTAAGTGAACCAATTTGATCCCTTATAGGGGAGAAAGGCATGGTGAAACAAGTCTAGAATGGTGTTGAGGTTATGGAAGCCAAGTGGAGGCCTAACTTAAGATCACATGATCATTTCTGCTTAATTTGGGCTTAAACCAGGTAGCTACAAGATTTCCTGTAGTACTACAGGATGTCCTGGTTTTACTACAGGATATCCTGGTTTACTACAAGAAACATGCTGAAAGATATAGGAGGGTAGGCGAAGCAGAATAAAGTGTGGGAAAGGTGTCTAATGGTGGGATAAGGCATAGAGGAGGTGTATATTTCCAAAGGCTCAGACACACTATTCAAGATGGTTGGATTTTCTCAAGGGAGATGTCCACTTTGCTACAAAACAGAAATTTAGATTAGGGGTTGGTAGACTTGGCTGGTATGGGTGAAGACAACTTGGATGAGGCTGGTGAAATGAGTTCTCCCTCCAGATCAGAAAATATTGCAACAACATACATTATTTCCTTGATTTACGCATGTCTTCATTTACTTATGGAAAAGATGAGTTGAATTTAGGAAAAACAGAGTTATTGATGGCTAATGACAAAATCTATGAAATGCAATGCTTTCTAAACTACAAAAAATCCAAAAACCAAAATAATAATTATAGGTGCTTCTAAGGAATTATAAACAGTAATCTACTCAATCAAGAACCCTAGCCATGTAATGATATAAAGTGACAAATATGTTTTTGGGGCTGTGAAAGTGGGGCTCTCAAACCATGATCTCGTGAGGGAGATGAGGAAGAGACCACTATCACAAGATTTTCTAAAGTATTTGATTAGCCTCATCATTGGGTAATTATATGGGCCTTAATTCACCTCCTAGATTAGTTAAACCAACTATTCTCACAACTTATTGCATACTTTTGATTATATTTTGTTTATGAGATGAGTTAGAGTTGGATATTTTGCTTTGTGGTCTAATGTGCATTTAGTGCAGGATTAAAGGAAAAAAAAGGAATTTTGGCAAAGGCCTTGCTCAAAAATCAAATGGCACAAGGGGGAGGAATTATAGGAGGTAAATCCTCCTCATTTACTACCCCTCCATTCAAACATTCCTCCATCAGCTCGGAGTGCAAATAGCCAAATCATGAGGACTAGAAGGCAGCCGAGCAAGTGAAAGACAAAGCACCAGTTTATCTCGAGTTTGGGAGGCAAGCCTCCATAGTTTTAAGGAATTTGTTGGAGACTTTAGATGTATAAGTAGAGAGGCCTAGGACCTCAGTATGATTCAGATTTTTTATTGTAAAACTCTACTCTATTTTCGAGTTGCCAGACTTGTGACAGTCTTTTATGTAATACATGGTTTTGATAATAAAAATGAGTTTTGTTTTGAGCTAGAACTGACCTAACTCAGAGGGCTGAAGCTCTTGGGTTAGGGCCCAACCCTAGCAGCCAAGGATCCTCTTTGTTGTACATGTATGCTAGCATAGATTCATGGTTAAATTGTTCACTTGCTTAAGTAGTTGCATTTCCATTACAACAGTGTAGAGTAGATTGGTTGTATTTTAGTTTGCTTCAATTTGTGCCTTCTTTCAATTAGCAGGTTATCAAGGAGAAAAATATCATTGTAAGGTTTTCAGCGGGTGTCTTGGTCTCACCTCCTCCCTTTGGGACCACGAATTGTGGAATAGACCCTCCAGTAACCCCAAAAGCACAGATTTCTAGTTCTTGCATGAGATTTGGAGTTTGTTGTCTTGATTCAGTACTTGGTTCATTTCATTGCCATCATTTTCCATTACTCTATTTCCGCAATAATATCTCACTCATGTTCTCATTACCTTGAGCACTTTCTTCATGCATAATATGGGCAATTGATTCATGCTTTTCTAGTTTATGAGAATGTATCTTGTTGAATAATTCTTGGAAGACACACACGTTTTAAGCATTGCAGGTACTTCAGGAGGAGGTCTATACTTCATTACCAACATCCATCTTCCACCTCATCCACCTCAACCATCTCTTGGTCCACCATCACCCTCACTAGTTTTTTTGTCCTTTTCTATTGAAATTCCCCTAGACACATTGAGTGAATCTAGCCATCTCTTCTTTTGGATATTGACTCCTAAGTGTTCCTAGACCTTCTAACACCCTATCCCACTCATCGCACACCTTTTACACCCTTCCCAACACCTACAACACCTCAAAATTAGCTCTCGACTGCATCTTGTAGGTTTCCTGTAATTCCTACAAGATCATCCTGTAGGTTTCTAGTACATCCTGTATGTTTTCCTAAAATGGCCTGTTTTGAGGAAGTCACAAAAATCCTCCTAGGACCCTCCCTCACCATCCAAACACTCCATAGACCTTCTAGCCATCCTCAACCACCTTCCATCCACCTGTCACATCCACAAGAACAATTAAATTGCATGCTTGATTCTACCACAGAAAACCAAAAAAGTGAAAACAGATTTAGTTTAGTTTTCTTGCATACACATTGGGATGGTTTGATGTTATTTACTTTTGTAACTTAGACAACAGCATTAGGTCAGTGTTTATTGAGCAATCTTGCTTAGCATAGTTGTTTAAATGGTTAATTAGATATGGTGTGATTTAGCATTACATGTTGTTTTCTTCATTACTGCAGTAGAGTAGCTCTCTTAGAATAGATTTGATATTCTTCCATCACAGGATCAAGCATCTTCTGATTATAAAGAAGTATGTCTTGGAACCCCTGGGGTCTCTCATCGAATGAACAGTGACAACACACAGGACCTTCACTTTTACTTGTGCATATAGCATTGTCACCTCCAAGTTTGCATGAACCTCGGGTTAATAAGTAAAGTTGTTAGCCTAGGAGTTGCAGCATCCTTGCTGCAATAATGGCGCTCATCAATATTCCCTTTCACTATTATACCATTGATCTACATTTTCTACTAATGGGAGCAAAGCTAAACAATCATTCAAATACTTGAATAGAACCTAAATAACTTTAGCAACTAACTATGAATGTAATATAAGCATACACATACAAAAAGAAGAGGAACCTCTGCTACTAGGGTTCGGCCCTAACCCAAGAGATTCAACCCTCTGAGTCAACTCAGTGCTGGATAAAAGAAACCCTTTCCATTATCACCAAAATGTCGAAAATAACATGAGAATAATAGTCACAATGTCTTATGCTCAAAACTTCCTCTTGGCTATAATAAAAATTCAAATCCTAATGAGGCCCTAGGCCTTATTATTTATATAACTAACTACAAACAACTTCCTTAAAATTAGGGAGGCTTGGCTCCCAAACTCGAGATTAACTGTCGTCAACTATCACTGGCTTGGTTTCCAGTGAACTCGGTGGGCTTGGCTTCTTGTAACTCCGAGTTGATGAGATCTAGTGGAGGAATCTTCTAGTGATTGAGCAGTTAAGGAGGGAGATCAAATCTCCTAAAATCACTCTTGCTTGTCTACTTCGAGTTCCTACCCTTAAATTAGCAAAAAACCGCTCCAAATCCTGGAATTAATGCACATTAAGCCACATGACATAATATCTCACCTTTACCATTCTTACTAAGCAAAATATAATAAAATATTTAAAGAAATGTGAGAAAAGTTGATTTTAGTAAGTTTAGGAGTGGCATTGAGGTCCATATAATTTACCTATTGATGAGCCTCATCAGTTACAATGAGGCACAAGGGCCTATTTGTATTGAGAAACAATGGAAAACCCTAAACATCCAAAAACCTAACCCTAGGAGATGAATTGCCAAAATGGTGGGC
Source organism: Pinus tabuliformis (assembly GCA_031772625.1). Classification (NCBI taxonomy): domain Eukaryota; kingdom Viridiplantae; phylum Streptophyta; class Pinopsida; order Pinales; family Pinaceae; genus Pinus; species Pinus tabuliformis. The sequence goes on from CM062807.1 coordinate 1,149,079,910, forward strand.
CTTGTTGGGGTAAATTGTTACATCAACTTCCCAGGGTCATAATTTTGGCATACGATCTCTTTGATGTGCATGATACCTCGTTAAAAATATCTATCAAAGGACTACAAATTTCTACTAAAAACAAAAGTTAATGAATCACATTTTTTTGTTTTCCAAAAAACGTTGTTTAGGGCCTCAAAACAGCTCCAAAAGTTCAAAACTAGAAATACTACCAAAAATAGTACTTTGTGCTACAATTAAGGAAACTGAAAATAAAAACTATGGTGAGGGTACAAGTGGAATAAGCGGGTGGCCATCAATATCCACCTAGATCATTCCTTCCCCCTTAGGAAGCAATGGTCCCCATTGCATTGAGTGCCTCCATGAGATGGGGAAACGTCTATTGAACTTGGTCCCTGGTGAACCACTTGCCTTGGTGCAGGAGTTGGCCATCTTTGACAACCTGATATAGTTGGATCTTCTATTGGATAGTGTTCTTGATCTGCATGTCCATGATCAAATCAGTTTTGGCATGTTCCATGCAATATGGGTTGAGCTCTATTGTTCTGAGTTGCTATGCAAGGTCTGATGTGTCTAGTAATGGTGGAAAGTATGATCAAAGGTGGTACACATTTAACACTCAGTGCAGGCCAAGGAATGTTGGAATGTTGAGCTCGAAAGAATTATCCCTTATCGCCTTAGTGATGGTGTAAGGACCATATTAGAGCAGATGAAGCTTGCAGTGGGGCCTAGCGAGGCACTCCTTCTGCAATTGTAATCAAAATTTGTCTCCCACATGGAACTTATGTGGTACTCAATTTTGATCATGTCATTACTTGTACTTAGCATTGGCTCTATCCAATATGTCATGGACCTGCTACAATATTTGTTGAATCCGATCAATGAATTTGTTATCCTTTTCATCTTTGGACTGGACATGAGTCGAATTTTCCTAAGTAGTTGCAATTGGTATGGCCACATCAATGGGACATAGTGGTTGGAATCCCAACCTTATCTGAAAGGGGTTGTGGCTAGTTGAGCTATGGAGAGATATGTTGTAGTTTCTCTAGACATAGGGGAGGCTTTCATCCCATTTGCATGGATTCTTCGAGTTGTACATGCACGGGATGTGTACCATCATTCTATTGATGACCTATGTTTGGCCATCAGTTTTGGAGTGGAAAGTTGTGTACTTAGTGAGTTTGGTATCCAGCATCGACCAGAGGCTTGACCAAAATGTACATAGGAACATGTTGTCCCGATCTAAGATAATGTACTGTGAGATCCCAAAGTCAAACCACACTCGCTCAAAGAACAGCATAGTAGTGGCTTCTATTGTGATACTCTTCTTGCAGGCCACCATAATGGCCATCTTAGAGAATCTCTCGACGACCACAAAAACGCAGTCGTTGCCATGCTTAGTAGAAGGAAGGCCCAACATGTAATCCATGGAGATGGATTTCCAAGGCCGACTAGGAGTAGGAAGAGGAGTATATAGGCCTTTCTTCTTGATAATCAGATTGGCAATGGTGCAGGCAATGTAGGATCTGATGTACTTCCCAACATCTTGTTGAAGGTTTGGCCAATAAAAATACCTTTGCAGTGTTATCATTGTTTTCTCTACCCAAAAATGTCATGTGACCCGACTGTAATGTGCCTCCTAAATCATCTTGGCACTCTCTCTTGAAGGAACACGGAGGTGTCTGAGGTGGCACAACAGTGTGTCCTGGAGGTGAAAGTTTGGAACTTTCTTTCCTTCCAGAAGCATCTAGTATGTGGTGTCAAATTTTGGATCACTCTTGTAAATATGTGGTCATCCTAAAGTCTCGTGTCCAGAAGAGTTTAGAACCGTCGTCAGTTCCATAACAGGTGATCAGCTGAGGTAGTCTGCAACATTATTGGTGTTTCCCTTCTAGTACTTAATGTTCAAATGTAATGGTTGTAGATATGTGGACCATTTTTATGGTGATCATTCTGCAAATTTCCTTGTGTTTGCATGAAATCTATGGGCCGATGGTCTGTGTGGATGATCGTTTCCTTCCCCATAATGTAATGGTTCCATTTTTGGAAGGCATGCATAATGGAATACATCTCTTTGTCATAGGTGGGATACTTTCGGACTGTATCTAAAAGTGTCTCACTATGATATGCCACTGGATGTCCCTGCTGGGTAAGAACTGCACCAATAGCATAGTCAGAGGCATCTGTCTCAATCTCAAATGGTTGTTACAGGTTTGGTAATGTGAGCATTGGTGGAGATCAGAGGTGATGCTTCAACTAAGAAAATGCCTTATTTTGGGATTCGAACCAAAACAACTTTTATCTCGCTCCGCCCTTAGTGGCTTGACTCAAAGGCCAAGTGATATGAGAGAATCCCGACATGAACTTGCGATAGAAATTAGGAAGGCCCAGAAAGTTGCGGAGCTCTGTTAGAGTGGTTGGGACTAGCCAATCCTAAATAAATTGTATCTTGGTTGGGTCCACATGAATAGCCTGATCATCAAAGATGTACCCCACATATTGAACCTGGTCATGCCAAAAGTGGATTTCTTGAAATTGGCACATAATTTGTCTTGTCGCAGGGTTTGGAGGACTTGTCAAATATGGTGTGGGTGCTCTTCCCAGCTCTGGATGAAGATCAAGATGTTTTCCAAATACACTACCACGAACGAGTTTGTGAAGGGCTGCAAGATGTCGTCCATCAACCTCATGAATATTGCAGGAAAATTAGTCAACCCAAAAGGCATGACCATCCATTCAAAAATTCCCTCTTAGATTTGAAAGCAGTCCTCCACACATCGGAGGCTTCAATTGGTACCTAGTGATAACTAGACTTCAAGTCAATCTTGTTGAAATATTTGGTCCCCTTGAGCTGGTCCAGGATGTCATGAATCCATGGGATTGGATATCTATTCTAAACAATGATCTTATTTAGTGCCTGATAGTCAATACAAGGCCTCTAGGTTTCATCATTCTTCTATACCAACATGATCTGGATCCCACATGGTGAGTAACTTGGCATGATGTGACCTTTCTACAACATCTCCTAAATATGCCTCTTGATTTCATCATTCTCCATAAAAGAGCATCAGTATATCAATCCATTAGGTAGCGGCATTCCTGGGGTCAGATCAATGGAGTGCTTAACCTAATAATGTAGGGGTACCCCTATGGGTGAGGTGAAGATGACCCTGTACTCTTCCACATTCTTGTTCATCTACTGTTGTTATGTGGAGGAGCCCTATCTGGAGGCTATGGACATGGCCACAATCTTCCTCTTGATTTGAGAGAGAATCATAAGGAAGAAAAAATTTCCCAGTATGGGAGATGATCTTACTACATTTTTTAGTAGAGATCAAAGAAAGGGTGGTTGATGACACTACCTCGGGTATCCTATATAATTTATGACTCAAATTAATAATAAAAAATGAGGTCTGGATTCATATAGAACATGATGCTTCCATAGATATGGCTAACCTAAAAAAACATCACAGAATTCTAGAGGGGAAACATCGCACAATACCTCGTTTTCAAAGGGCTTGATGCTATAAGGCAGGTGACACTACTGATTGACACAAAGATCTCACCCTTGGTGGAGACACTAGATGGTGTATGAATGTGTGTGTAATGATTTTGGCAGCTTCAATCTCTTAATGACCTCAGTCGAGATTAGGTTCTTCTCAATCCCACTTTCAATGATGAACTACATTATGAACCTTTTACCCACATCTATGAGTGAAAGAGGTGCTCCCCCTCCTATGGATCTTCAGGTTCCGTCTTATGGAGCTTGGTGGTGGCTACTATATTAGTGGGTTCAATGTCAATGATCTGATTACCATTGTCATTTCCCTCTCATCCTTCCACTCATAGTAGGTTTCCACCAGTCCTTGACGTGGGGGGCGGATTTCAGGAGTGCAAAAGTAATCTTTTACCTATTTAAAAAATCATGAACCAAAAACATCCTTCCAACAGATTTAACCATTTATCTATAGCATTTTCATCTATCTAGCCTTAAAATATGGGAATGTCAAAGTTGATTTGTACCTTAAAGGGAGCGGTGCCTCCAGAGCGGTTGTCGGATCAAGATGCGTCGCCTGTGGGCATCTGCCGAAGGATATGGCAAAAATTGTCCATCATCACATTCCTTTGTCACATAAGGGCCTATTCGAGCAATATTTTGAAAGGATCTCTTCCTCCCTAATCTTTATTTTCTTCCGCCATGGGAGGCCATCGGGGTTTGCAAGGTTGGTCTTGCAAAGGTTCAACCAGTTTGAGACCTAACTCCTTATACCCTGACCTCGTTGGAGACATGCAAAGAAAAACAGAGAAAGAGTTGACCACTCTGAAATAGTGATCTAGACTTATACAGGAATACAATAGAATACATAAATAAAAATAAACACAAATTCAAAGCACAAATAAAACTTCATTTCATTAATATCAAAGAGCTAAAATATGCTTACATACAGAATGGTAATGAGCTAGCGCAAGCGATGTAGCTTATCTTTGAGAAGAGATGTGGTGGATACATGCCTCCGAACTATGTTACAATGAGGCTCAAGGGCCTATTTATTATTAAGAAATAATGGAAACCATAAACATCCAAAAACCTAACCCTAGGAGATGAATCACCAAAATTGTGGGCCCCATTGGGGTAAATTGGTACATCAACTTCTTGGGGTCGTAACTTTGGAATACAATCTTCATTTGACGTGCACGATACTTTGTTATAAATATCTATCTGAGGACCAAAAATTTGATTGCAAACATCAATCAATGACTCACATTTTCCCTTTTTTGAAAAAAAATTGTTTGGGGCCTCAAAAAGGCTCCAAAAGTTCAAGGCCCGAAAAACTGCAAGAAATTGTATGTTGTGCTACAATTAAGGAAAATAAAAAGAATAATGGTGGGGTTCCAAGTGGAATAGGTGGGTGGCCACCAATATCCAACTGGATCAGTCCTCCCCCCTTAGGAGGAAATGGTCCCCATTGCGTTGAGTGCCTCCATGAGATGGGGAAACGTTTGCTAAACTTGGCCCCTAGTGAGCCAATTACACCCTTGGTGCAGGAGTTGGCTAGATTTGACAACCTGGTATAGTTGTATATTCTATTAGAGAGTGTTCTTGATTTGCGTGTCCATGATCTGATCACTTGTGGCTTGTTCCATGCAGTTTGGATTATGCTCTTTTGATGTGAGTTGTTTTGCAATGTTTGATGTGTCTAGTAATGGTAAAAAGTATGGTCGAAGGAGGTCCACATTGAACACTAGGTGCGAGCCAAGGAATGATGGAATTTTGAACTCTAAATCATTATCCCCTATAGCCTTAATGATGGTGTAAGGCTCATATCAGAGTGGGTGAAGCTTGTGGTGTGGCCCAGTGAGGTGCTCCTTCTGAATATGTAACCAAACTTTATCACCCACCTAGAACTTATGGGGCAACCGATGCTAATCATGTCGCTTCTTGTACTTAGAAAAGGTTTTTCCAATATGTCATGGACCTGCTGGCAGATGTGCTAAATGTGCTCAATGAACTTGCTAGCCCTGTCATCTTCAAACTAAACATGAGCCGAATTTTCCTCAATAGTTGCAATTGGTATGGCCACATCAATGGGACATAGTGACTATAATATGAACCCCACCTGAAAGGTGTCGTCGCCAATTGAGCTATGGAGAGATTTATTGTAGTTGTGTTGGAAACAGGGGAGGCTTTCATTCCATGTGCATGGATGCTTCGAGTTGACATGCGTAGGATGCGTACGATCATCCTCTTGACAACCTCTAGTATTTGGCCATCAGTTTGGGGGTGGAAATTTGTGGACTTAGTGGGCTTGTGTAACACCCTCCTCCCACATTCACCCAAGTAACCATGACAACCTAGGTAAACATGAGATGAAAGGCTACTATGATTAGATTTGACCTCATATGTGAACTTCAGGAAGTGGAATGGAATAAACATCACACACATTCCTTCAACATCATCAACATAACCCTCAGAAGACAAGTCAGCCACTTAGACAGCCTGTCCTTGGGTCTACTATTGTTCTAGGTCTCTTAGGCCATAATCACTCTCTTGCTATGGGAAAAGGAGCGACCAGGAACCCAAATTTTCTCTCATAGTCCTGCTTGCCATCGACTGTGAACCAAAATTTCCATTTCTATGCCAGCGGCCTCAGGATTTAAGCCACATTTTCAGGCCCAGAGTCCAAGTCACTGCCCAAAATGGAATGAAAACTCATAATCAAGTAAAGTACAGCGAAATAATGCTGCAAAAGTAAATAGTTGATCAAGACTCTAACCAGAACCCTAGTAGGCATGACAGGGATTTCATCAAAATATATGTAACCTACAAATGTAAATAGGATAATTAAGTTAGGTATCTCATACTTATTTGAGAATCGCTATAAACCATTGTTCCCTCATGTCATTTGTTGCATATTCATCTATTAGGTCATAGACACATTATCCATTCATATACAAGTAAAAACATGTTGGGAGCCATACATAACTGTTGTCATAAAATGTGCATATAACCAACATAATAGTAACAGAAATATAATAGACATATCAGCCATCAAAATCTATATATACAACAACGCATTTTCACATGAAATTCAAGGGAATGGATTTTTCATTAATCAATGCAATGAACCAACCAGAGATGGGACTACCATGTTCCACCCGACCACATAATGGCTTAGCCAAATCTCTCTTCAGCCATTCACCCCCATTCCATATTCCAAGCATGAATGTGGGACTCAAACCAAAAGAACTCAACTAGGGCATACTGAGGCTAAAGCACCTCACAACTGATGCTCCCTCAACAATCTCAATACTACTACTAAATGCTCCACATGCTCTTCCTCATTTTTAGAATATACCAGTATATCATCAATGAACACAGTGAAAAACTTATCCAAATATAGATGCAACACATTATTCATCAAACACATGAATGTAGCTCGAGCAATAATTAAGCCAAATGGAACAACAACAAACTCATAATTCCCATACCTGGTCCTGAACGCAGTCTTGTAATGTCCTCCTCTTTGATGCATACCTGGTGGTATCCAGATATTAAGTCAATCTTCGAGAACATTGTTGCTACCTTTAGCTGATCGAACAATTTATCAATCTTCAGGAAAGGGTACATGTTATTGATAGTAACTTTGTTCAATTGGATGTTTTCAATGCATAATCTGAGAGTACCATCTTTCTTCCTCACAAACAAGACCAGAGTGCCCCATGGTGATACACTTGGCCTAATGTATCTCTTGTCCAACATTTCCTTCAACTGCAATTTTAACCCAACCAACTCAAGTGTGCTCATCCTGTAAGCTGCTTTTGATGCTGGACCTTCCCCTAGAACTAACTTAATATAAAAGTATACCTCCCTGTGAGGTGGCAACTATGTAATGTCCTTAGGAAATACATCTTGAAAATGCTGCAACACTGGGTATCTACTCAACACATCTGCATCCTCAACCTCCTTACCCTTATCACTAGAAATGTGTACTGCAAATATCTTGCACCCTTTTTTGCATCTACGCTTTTCTTTCATAGATTTCACCATCCTAACTGATGTGGCTTTCTTATTACCTTGCAAGACTCTTGGTTCTCCCTTATCATCAACACACTCAATAGCTTTGTCATAGTAGTCAACCTTGGTTCTATGTAGATACAACCAATCCATGCCCAACAACATAATGTATGATCCCAATGGTAACGTGTTCAAATGTGTTGTTGTATGCATACCATTTAACTCAAATGTACAAGCTCTTACCCAATGATGAACTTGCTTCTTTGTACTTGTAGCCAACTGCGCTAACAAAGACTCTATATGCAATTCCTTATCCAAACCACACTTCTCCACCAAATCAGAACTAACATAGCTATAATTAGATCTAGGTTCACTCAAAATAGAATTAACTTGATCACAAAGCTTATCGTCCTTCTCAATGATAGATGCCTGATGTTCTGCCTATTTTTTATCCAAGGCTACATAAATATGTGGAATACGCTGACCAACGTCTCCGACAGTCTGCGCCTCCTTTGCACTATATATCTGAGGTCTACCACTCTAATTGCATGGACAATCTCTCTTAAGGTGTTCCTTGCCACATGTCCAACACTCCAACTGACCAATACCAACACCTCTATGTTGTTGCTGCAACTCATGTCCCTATCTACCTGCATTAAATCTCTTTTTCGGTGCCACATTCTCTTTCTCATCTGTATGTTGACGCCTTGTCCTCTTAGGCTGCCATTTACCTTTACCATTTTCCTTTCCTTTCCATCCATGTTGAGATTCATTCTTACGCTTTGATTTCTCATAGAAATGCTTCAATTTCCCAATAATTTCCTTAAGTGACCAAGGCTCATCATACTCAATCAGATCTCTAAATGCTAATGTCAAAGCACTAACAAACCATTGAACTTTAGCCTTGTTAGGATATTCCGACACATAGGAAATAGTTAAGTATAACTTGGTCTAGTGTAGAGTTAGGTAAAGTGTGTTTCTTTACTATGTAGTTTTGTAACTTACAATCCGACGATCACAATATCTAGTGATCTGATGGTTCATTCTCTCCTCGGTGTTACCAACACTTGATCTTGGCTTAACGCCCGATTGGTCCATGATCTCTATATAAAGAGCATGGAAGGTCATTTGTAAGGTGACCATTCATGAGAGAAGCTTATGTAAATTTTCTTTCTTTTATTAATAAATTTCCTGAATTGGTCGCGCTGGCTCAGGCCATGGACTATTTCCCTCTTTGAGGGTTTTAACCACATCAATAATACTGGTGTATTGATCTGTGATTTGTTTGTGAGCGGTCTCCTTTGGTGTTCTATCTGAGGAACTTACCCTGTAAATTCCTACATGGTATGAGATTTATTTGAGGGATGCATATGTTGGTGATCCAAACTGGAAGTCGATAAAGGTTCATCCAATTGACGTTTCCTAGATCTATTGTTTATGACTTCTTTCGGGCCGAGAGGACTGCTCTATTGGGTTAGGATCATCTGTTCCAATTAGGAACCCCTTTCGTTTCACGCGAAAAGGTTTCCAAAAGCCCTAGCTACATCATTTTTAAGATCTGGAGGTATACAGTTTTTATTTGCAATTTTAATTATTTATCTCTCTGTTTATTTCAGGTTATTTATCTCTCTGTTTTTTATTACTAGATCTATACCTTTCATTTCTACATATTCTCTTTGCCTCGCGACTCTGTGTGATCTGGGAAAATCATAAACAGAGAGGAAGCATTTTTCTCATGTCTATGCTCTTTTCCACCGCGCCTTAGTGTGATCTCGGAAAATCAGAAACATTGAGGAAAATATTTAGTTTCGGACAAAAGCTAACTTCAAGCCATAAGGTTTGGTTTTTTTTGTATGTCCGTGTTGGGTTGTGTGGTTTTTTTTTTTGTAGGAGAAAATAGTTTTTCAAGTAAGCACACACCCCAAAGCTTCAGTGACTTAAAAAAAAAACCTTCCTCTTTTCCAAAAATTACTAACCTTTTAAACTAGCTCACTTGCTCCAAAGTTACTTTATGAGAATAGAGGTCTTGAGTTCAAGTCTTTCTTTTTGTTGAGTTACTTTTTCAAAAGGGACATGTAACTTATGTTTTAAAGTTACTTTATGTAAAAGTGTTCTCACCCATTATAAAAATTGAGTCACTTATAATTCTAAAGTCTTTTTATTTTTTATTTAAGCTACAATTTAGTGGGTAGCTCATAAGGTACCATTGTAAAAGTGACTTTCACTTATTTATAAAAGTGAGTCACATAAAATCTTTTTTAAATTGAAATAATTAGATTAAGTTTGTAAAGTGGGGGGGGGGGAGGATTTTAAATATATCATTATCATTCACTTCTGCACATTCATGCACTTCGTCAGCGTTTTCAACAACTTTTCTTCAAAAAGCCATAACTTCTTCATGCGGAAGCCATTTTCAGAGCTGTTTTTTTTAATCGGCCTAACTTTTAGAGATATTTCCATTGGAACACTTAGTTTTAGCATCTATAGCTTCAGTTTCTGTTAAAATGGAAAGTCCATGCCAAGTTATTCTTGACAGCACCAACTACTTCCAATGGTAGTCCTACATTGTGGATTTACTTAGAAGTAAAGGTCTTTACATAATAGACTCACGCAAAGAAACTAAACCTAAAGATGAAGATAAGGTATCCAAATCGGAAAATAGAAAAGATCAAGCGCGTGGGTTGATAGGGATGTCTATTTCTCCAGACCTTAGATTCCATATCAAAGAACTTGATACCCCTAATGAAGCAATGAAATAGCTCACTAAAGTTTTTGGAATTAAAAATGAAATTAGATACCATCAACTCGAAAATGAGTTCCTTACGTTGGACCCTAATAATGTTTTTTCCATTGAATATTTTTTGTCCAAGTTCAAGACCCTTAGACTTCTCTTGGAAGGTTTTAAGGTTAAGAAAGAAAATGGTAGCCTTATCTATTCCATTCTTACTAAGTTGGGACCAGCCTCCTCTGTGTTTGTTTCCACCTTCCATTCTACTAGAGAAGCCTTCATTTCTTAAGGACAAGACTACAAGTCCCCATATTTTGTGCCTTTTGTGATTCTTTAATAAGAGAATAATAAAAACTCTTACATCTTGGTCTTCTTAATCTTGGAAACTCTTCTAAGAAAGCCTTAGTCGCCCAGCAACAACCAAATTCAAAGAATCCTAAGAAGCGGTATCCTAAATGGAATGGTCCTAAACCAAACAAGGGTCCTAAGAAATTTCATTCTCAAAATGAAAAATCAATTCAAAAAAATGATAAGGCAAATAAAAACAAAGGAAGGAAGACTGATAGACATTACAACTTTTGTAATCGAGATGGCCACTTAGAATCCAAATTCTTTAAGAAGATGGAAGCCTTGGAAACAACAATGAAGAAGCATAACATCCATTTGGAGCATTCTTCAACTTAAACTTCATCTTCGAGAATAACACTTTCTGCATGTGGTTGTCAAGCATCTCAGTCTGGTTATGCACTAAATGTATCTTCTTCTTCTCATTCTTATGAGTGGCTCATTGATTTTGGAGCTTCTTATCACATGGCCAAAAACAAAGCCATGTTTTCTTCTTTAAATGATTGTAACACCAAAAATATATATGTTGGTGATGATAGACACACACCTTATTACTTATATATATATATATATATATATATATATATATATATATATATATATATAGATATATATATATAATAAGGTAAAAAATTACTTAATGGGCAAAAAATAATTAAAACTATTAGGTTGGTTTGTTATAATTATTACCTTAAGGTAGAGCAATAATCTATTAATAGGATTTTTAGTTAAAACTAGGTCGGTAAATAGTTCTTTAATTTATTTTTGGGGGTTAGTATGTTATATTTATTATCCTAAACAGTAAAAGGTTGAATTTAATTAACAAGAACCATAATCTTATTACTAGATCCAATTAATACTATTATAGCATTAAATTTATATGAAAAAGAACAAAATAGATAACCTAATAAATTAGTTAAATAATTACCTCATACTAACTATCAGTATAATTTGAATTTAACTTAATAAAATTAATATGGCAATTCAGTTAGAAAGAATATAAAATTTACCATAGGTTAGTTAATTAATTTCATTTTATTTAATCTAAAGGGTTGGAAAAAAAAACCATACTATTGGAATTCTTTCATCCACGAGAAGGAACGAACAAGGCTTGCTTCAATACCTTACTAGGTCACTTAAAAGGCATTCAAACACTAAAATCAAACCCATACACTGTAAAAAGGCAAGGTGAGGCATGGCAAAGACGAGCAGGAAAAATGGAAACAAACGGCCTCAAAGATGAGGGGGAAGACAAAGAAGATCCTAGAGAATAACCACCCAAAGATGAGCGGGAAGACAAAGAAGATCATAGAGAAGAACCACCCAAGGGGTGGGGGTGAGAAGGGGGTAGCTAGGAAGAAAGGGCAAGACTCGTGGGTTCGAAACATGTCGAAAAATGAAATATGATGTGATTTTCACCGAAGACTCCTCTCAAATGTATTTTTGTTGGATATTATGAAGATGTTAAAGGATATAGACTTATTCCACTTGAGTCCAAAAATGTTATCATTAGAAGAGATGTAAAGTTTGCTAAAAATATATCGGCCTACGAGCCTAGTTCGGCGGATGTGCCACCTCTCTCCATCTCTTCTACTTGTAAAAATATTTCTTGTTCAGATGATGACAGCGAGGATGGTAATCCCCCCCCACCTTCTCAGGATCCTCCTTCAGCTCCTCATCCTCCAAAATGGGTCCATGCCACTTGGGATGCAGCAGGTGCTCTTGCAAGTGATCGTATAGATCATCGACATACACATTCTCAGTTTGAAAGAGCCTCTTCTTTACTAGCTCAAGCTTCAGTGAATCATGATCATGCCACCTTTGCAGAAGCTTCAGGCCATCCAAATTGGGACGCAACTATGAATGAAGAACATCGTTCATTATTGGCAAATGATACATGGGATCTTGTTCCTCTTCCAAAGGGACGAAAACTTGTTAGATGCAAATGGTTTTACATAACTAAGTATGGACCAAATGGAAAATTTGACAAAAATAAAGCTCGTCTTGTTGCTAATCATTTTTCACAAGTTGAAGGCATTTACTATACTGAAATATTCTCCCCTGTTGCAAAAATGAACTCTATCTGCCTTCTTCTTTCCCTTGATGCCTCTTTCAAATGGGAAGTCCATGAGATGGATGTTAAATCTGCCTTCTTGCATGGGGACTTACATGAAGAAATCTATATGGAACAACCTCCTGGCTTTACATAAATAGACTCTAGCCTTGAACGTTGGCTTAAGAAATCCTTTTATCGTCTCAAGCAACCCCCTCGGGCTTGGTATGCCAAAATGGATAGCTTTCTTTTAGATACTGGCTTTTCTAGGTGTCATTCTAACAATACTGTCTACACCAAGAAAGTGGGTAAGTCTCTAATCATTCTTATTCTTTATGTTGATGATATTATCCTTACTGATAGTGATCCCAACCTTATAAACCATGTGAAGTTCGGCCTTAAAAAGAAGTTTGAAATGACAGACTTAGGACACTTGCATTATTTTGTTGGTCTTCAAGTCTTATAATCCAAGGAAGGTATTTCCCTTTCCCAGTACAAGTGCCTGTGATATTCTATGCCATTTTCACATGGAAGACTGTAAGCCAGTCCCTTCGCCCTTTCAGTCTAGAGCCAAAATTTTAGTCACTTGTACTTCCCCTGAAGTTAATGCTACCTTATATCGTGAGCTTGTAGGAAAACTTTTATACCTGACCCATACCCGTCCTGACCTTTCCTTTGTTGTTGGCCTTATTTCTCGATTTATGCAAAACCCACATGAAATTCATTGGAAAGCAGCTAAAAGAATACTTCGTTATGTTCGAGGTACAGTTCAACTTGGGATTTATTACAATGCAGAAGCATCTCCTTTATTGGTTGGTTTCACTGAATCCGATTGGGCCGATGACCCTGATGATTGGAATTCTACTGCCAGCTATGTCTTCACTCTTGGTTCTGGACCTATTACATGGGCTTGCAAGAAACAAAGTTCCATTTCTCTTTCTTCAGCAGAAGCAAAGTATCGTGGTGCCGTAGAAGCTAGTACGGAAGCCCTGTGGCTTCATCAGATCCTATCAGAGTTTGGCTTTTAGCAGCAGCATCCGACTACACTTTGGTGTGATAATCAAAGTGTCATTCAACTATGCAAAGATCCAATCCAACATCAGCGCAGAAAACACATTGAACTACAAATGCACTTCATCAAAAAGCTCATTCATGACCATGTACTTGAAGTGCAATATTGTTCAACAGATGATCAAGTTGCAGACATCTTTACAAAGGCTCTCATAGAGGTGAAGTTTACTAAACTTCGATTTATGGTTGGAGTTCAGGAATTTGTCACTAAGGGTGGATAGGCTCTAATGTCTCCTTCCTTCTCCTATTGTGTCATATTTTTACATCCTTCAATCCTATCCCAAGTTGTTCTTAAGGGGGGATGTTAGGATATTCTGACACATAGGAAATAGTTAAGTATATCTTGGTCTAGTGTAGAGTTAGGTAAAGTGTGTTTCTTTACTATGTACTTTTGTAACTTACAATCCGACGATCATGATATGTAGTGATTAGACGGTTCATTCTCTCCTTGGTATTACCGACACTCGATCCATGGCTTAACACCCGATTGGTCCATGATCTCTATTTAAAGAGCATGGAGGGTCATTTGTAAGGTGACCGTTCATGAGAGAAGCTTATGTAAATTTTATTTCTTTTATTAATAAATTGCATGAAGTGGCCGCATTGGCTCAGGCCGTGGACCATTTCCCTCTTTGAGGGTTTTAACCACATCAAGAATACTGGTGTATTGATCTTTGATCTGTTTGTGAGCAGTGTCCTTTGGCGTTCTGTCTGGGGAACTTACCCTCTAAATTCTTACAAGCCTTCTCATTAGTAAGATACAATGCATACCTCAATAGCTCCAAAAACATGGTCGTTTACTCTTCATCCATCATTTATCCCATCTTTAGTTCATATAATTATTTTGGTTTACTGTCATAGTACCTTTCTAACAAGTACTTCTTCCTGAAAAACCTCTTGAAAAACCCACCAGCTCAAGTCATTTGTCCTGATGTCTCTAAACCGCTTCACATCTTCCCACCAGATGTTTGCTTTACCTTTCAAGATGAAGATATCTATTCTAGCCTTCATGTTATCTGTGTACTCATGCAACTCAAAGAATTTTTTCATCCCAAGTATCCAAGTCTCTGCATCTTCCGGCTTCTTCCCATCTCCAACAAAAGTAGGTGGTTTTTCTTTCTTGAATCCATCCTGTAAGTATCCCCTATCATTCCTCTTGTAAGGATGATAGTGATGATGATCATGATGTCTATCAGAACCAGAACTAGAATAATATTTGTGTTCACCATCCCTCCTATTAGGAGTGTCCAACAACCTTCCATCTCTCACTATATCAAATCTATCTGACTTGTGTCTACCAGGAGATCTACTGCCATATGCCCCATTAGTTTTATCCTCATGTCCATGGTTGATCTGAAGTGGCCCTTGTCACTGCAAGTCTAACAAACTCTGAAGAAGTATAGCACTCACCTATGCCTGCTTCTCTTGTGCCTTTATGATCCGATAATTATCTTCTTTACAACTCCTTATCTCTTCCATCAAGCTTCTCAATGTATCGACCAAATCAAAAGTATGCCCCACACCACAATGCTCATTTGATCCATAGGGATATTATATGTAGTCTACCACCTTACTATCCATTTGATATTTCTCTTCCTGCAATGCATAATATGTTAGATAAACCAAATCAGAATAAACCAACGTACCTCAGTATAGCTCGAGGAGGATACCTTGTCTGCAATATCACCAAATCAGCATGATACATGTATAACATAATCATAATAGCGTATCGACATACGCAAGTAAATGTATCAACGCGTAAACATCATTCTACTAGGATCCAGTCATCAATGCAATTCCATATCAACAATGCATGCCATGACCTCATGCATTCCAACAACCATAACTCCACTATACACAATGCTACATGCAACTAACAATATGCATAAGCAATGGCTAGCCAACAAAAAATACGCATAAATGCATGTAGTCGAACATAATCGATTAGTTCTTGCAATCAACCTACATGACTGATAATTAAAATATTGAAAATGTAACCTAGCATACAAGGATGTAAGTAGGTGATATAAAATCAACATGTAAGCAACAAATAACCATATAAAGTCAGTCACATACTCATGTCAAATACTCTTCAGGAAATCAACATCAAATTTTCCATGATAGCCATACTACAACCCTAATCCAACATCAAGAAATTGCAACAAGTATATAAGTGTAAAATACACACGTGCAACTAACATGCATGAATGGCTAACACATTCAACCCATCCAGTCTGAGAGTTGAACCATGCTCTGATACCACTCTGTAACGCCATCCTCCCACATTCACCCAAGTAACCATGCCAACCATGGTAAACATGAGACGATAGGCTACTATGATTAGATTCGAACTCCTACATGACCTTAAGGAAGTGGAATCGATGGAACATCACACACAGTCATTCAACATCATCAACAAAACCTTAGAAGACAGGTCAACCACTCAAACATCTTGTCCATGGGTCTTATTGTTGTTTTAGGTCTCTTAGGCCACAGTCACTCTCATGCTATGGGAAAGGGAGTGACCAGAAACCCAAAGTCACTCTCATAGGCCTTCCTGCCAGACACTATGGACCAAAATTACTAGTTTTGTGCCAGTGACCTTGGGATTTAAGCCACTTTTTTAGGCCTAGAGCCTAGGCCACTACCCAGAATGGAAAGAAATCTTAGAATCAAGTAAAGTACAAGGAAATAATATTTCAAAAGTAAATATTTGATCAAGACCTTAACCATACCCCTACTATCCATGACAGGCATTTCGTCAAAAATATCATCAACATGTAAGCTACAGGTGTAAATAGCATAATTAAGTTTAGGGATCTCATACTTATATGAGAATCGATATAAACCATTGTTCCCTCATGTCATTTGTTCCATATTCATCTATTAGGTCATAGACACATTATCCATTCATATGCAAGTAAATGCATGTTGAGAGCCATACATAGTTGCTGTCATAAAATGTGCATATAACCAGCATAATAGGAACATAGATATAATAAACATATCAGCCATCAAAATCCATATATACATCAGTACATTTTCACACGAAAATCAAGGGAATGGATTTCTCATTAATTAATGCAATGAACTAATCAGAGATGGGACTACCACATTCCACCCGACCATAGAATGGTTGAGCAAAATCTCTCTTCAACCATTCACCCCCATGCCATATTCCAAGCATGAATTTGGGACTCAAACCAAAAGAACTGAACTAGGACATACAGAGGCTAAAGCACCTCACCCTCATCAATAGAAGCTAGGCTTTACCCTAATCCATCCTGGATCACTAGGCAAACACAATGAACACATCATAACTGGCTTTACCATGATCTCAACCCGATCACTAGGCCAAACAAGCATGGATGCCACCGGATTTCTCCACCTATACCGTGAGGAATTTTCCTATCTCCTAGTCTCTCAGGCTTTACCATAATCAAAACTTGGATCACTAGGCCCTAAATCGATATCAACTCTCTAGACTTTACCACATATCCCAAACCTGAGATTACTAGGCCCAACAGAGAGAAAACCACCTCTAGGCTTTACCGTATATCCTATCATTCACCGGCAAGGATTCCTAGGCCATCTGAGGCAACAAAAAATCTGGCTTGACTGCAACCCACAATCTGGTTCAAGGGTTACTAGGCCATGTGTTCTATCATTTCAGATATCCACCTCACTCAGCTTCGAATCCATACGGCAATCCAGCTCAACCAAACATGATAACCCCATCACACCATGGTTATCTGGAAATGGCAAGGCTGGGCTGAGAAACATTGTTACACCTAGAAAAACCCATGCCATGTGTTAGAAAATTATATATTACAAAAAACACACAAAATATATTGCAGAAATATAAACATAGAAAATGCATAAAACAAGAGAAACACAAATATATGTGGTTCAGCCAATTTGCGCTACGTCCACGGAGAAACAGCCAGTCTTTCCTTTTATATTAACCAGTAAAATGAAGAGATACAACCTACAGCAGATCCGTTGTAATTCCATCTTCGCTCTCACACAATCTCCACTCTCTTTCTCACTCAAAATACAGATCTACATAGCCACAATACAGTTCCCTCATATAGTGAGGGGTTGCCTTCTAGGGCAAAAAACCCTAAATTAAACATAACTTCTACAGTCAGATTTCTGCCTAATGAATGGCCTATATTGACTACGAAATTACAACATTTTACAAGGAAATATTACATCTATGTTTAGGTTCCGGGGGGGGGCTCCTAAATATTGTTGCCACCCCCCCTGGACCCCCCTTACAATGCAAATAATGGGCGGCGTTGCCACCCCATTACGAATTGGGGTCCAATGCGGCGATACCTTTGAATAAAGAAGATAATCAGGCTCCACACCCAACACTATGATAGAAAAGAACCACATGCAATACCATGCATGACAAATCTAGCAAGGAAACTACACATGTAAGTTGATACCTGCAATGAAGCATGTTGTATTTGTTTGATCCTACCTTTCCTTGCTTGATCTTTGCTTCCTCTTTCCTTCTTTGCATTTCTTGCTCCAATTCCAAAGTGCTCCATGAAAACTGTGTGTCCAAAAGTATAAGAGAGAGAGAATAATGAAAGAACTCCAAAGTTGAATTGACAAAATGTTACCAACAGATCGTCAGAAACCTTTTTATGAACGAGGCCTCGATTTTCCTCATTTTCCATTATTTTCCTTCATTTTCCTCCTCAAATGCAAGTTGTGACCTTTCACCTCCATTTTCTCCTAATTTCCATTATTTTCATAAATAATTGTGCCAGAAATATCATTTTTCCTTTCCAAAGCCCTAGTCATTACCTTTGTCAATTCCCTTAGCCATAAACAGCCAAATGAACACACCCTAGGATTTCTTGCCCAGGAGTCAGCTTGGAATAAGTGTCCCACTCATCTGTGGTTATTATTTTTAACTTTTCTTACATGGAATTTTCACCAGCGTTGTTACAGCTTGGTATCCAACATCAACCATAGGATTGACCAAAATGTACTTAGGACCCTATTGTCCCGATCTAAGATAATGGACTGTGGGATCCTAAAGTGGACTCACACTCCCTCAAAGAAGAGCATAGCAGTGGATTCTACTAGGACACGCTTCTTGCATGCTGCCATAATGGCCATCTTACAAGATCTGTCGACGACCACAAAAACTTAGTTGTTTCTATGCTCAGTAGAAGGAAGGACCGACATGTAATCCATGGAGATGGATTCCCAAGGTTGACTAGGAGCAGGAAGAGGAGTATATATACCTTGCTTCTTGATGGTTGATTTGGAAATGGCGTAGGCAATGCAAGATCTGATGTACTTCCCAACATCCTGCCGAAGGTTCAGCCAATAAAAATATTTCCACAACACTGCCACTATTTTCTCTACCCCAAAATGTCTTGTGACCCAACTGTAGTGCACCTCCCAATTCATCTTGGCATGCTCACTGGAAGGAACACAAAGGAGTCTTAGGTGGCACAAAAATGTGTCCCAAAGCTAAAATTTTGGAACTTTCTTTCCTTCTAGGAGCATTCGGTATGTGGTGTTGAATTCTAGATCACTCTTGAAAAGATGCAACCATCCCGAAGTCTTGTGTCCACAAGAATCGAGCATCGTGGTTAGTGCCATAATCGATGGTCGGCTGAAGCATTCCACAACATTATTGGTGCTTCCCTTCTTATACTTAATTTTCAAATGGAACTGTTGCAGCTATGTCGACCAATTATGATCGGGATCATTCTGAAACTTCCTTGTGTCTGTATGAACTGTAGGGGTCGATGGTCTGTGTGGATGACCATTTCCTTCCCCGGAATGTAATTCTTCCATTTTCGGCGGACCTTCACAATGGAATACATATCTTTTTCATAGGAAGAGTGTCTCACTATGATTTTCTACTCGATGCCCCTATTGGGTAAGAACTGCACCAATAACATAGTCATAGGCATATTTCAAATGGTTGTTGTAGGTTTGGTAATGTGAGCGATGGTGCAGAGCAGAGGTAATGCTTCAACTCATCAAACACCTTATGTTGGAATTCAAACAAAAATAAATTTCTCTCATTTTTCCCTTGGTGACTTTACTCAAAGGCCTAGTGATACGAGAGAATCCCAACACGAACCTCCAATAGGAATTGGCAAGGCCCAAAAATATGTGGAGCAATGTTAGAGTGGTTGGGGTTGACCAATCCCAAATAACTTGTATCTTGGTTGGGTCCACATGCACACCCATCTCATCAATGATGTACCCTATATATTGAACTTGGGTTATTTCAAAAGTGAATTTCTCCAAATTGGCACACAATTTGTGTTGTCGTAGGGTTTGGAAGGCTTTTCAAACATAGTGTAGGTGATACTCCCAACTTTGGTTGAAGATCAGTATGTCGTCCAGATACACTACCAAGAACGAGTTGGTGAAAGGATGCAATATGTCATCCATCAGCCTCATGAATTTTGTGGGGGCATTCGTCAACCCAAAAGGCATGACTAGCCATTCGAAAAGGCCATCCTTGGATTTGAATGAAATCTTCCACACGTTGGAAGCTTCGATTGGTACCTGGTGGTAACTAGACTTAAAGTCAATCTTGCTAAAATATTTGGCCCCCTTGAGCTATTCTAGAAGGTCATCAATCTGTGGGATTGGATATCTATTCTGGATAGTGAAATTAATTAGCACCTGATAGTCAATACAGAGCCTCCAGGTTTTGTCCTTCTTTTATACCAACACGATCGAGATCCCACTAGGTGAGGAACTTGGCCTGATGTGCCCTTTCTGCAACAACTCCTAAATCTACTTCTTGATTTCATCATTCTCCATTACAGAGTGTCAATAGATCGACCCATTGGGTATTGGTGCACCTGGGGTCATATCAATGGAGCGCTTAACCTAATAGTGTAGGGTTACCCCTATGGGTGAGCTGAAGATGTCCCTAGACTCTTCCACGACCTTGTCCATCAGATGATGTTGTGTAGAGGATCCCTATCTGGAGGTTGTCAATGTGGCCAAAATTTTCCTCTTGCTTTGAGGGCGAATCATAAGGAAGACAAGTTTCCCGGTCTAGGATATGATCTTACTACATCGTTTAGTAGAGATCAAAGAAACAGTGGTAGATGGCACTACCTTAGGTATCTTGTACAATTTATGACCCAAAGTAATAATAACAGAATGAGCTTTTGATTCATATACAGCATGACACTTCCATAGGTATGACTGACCTAACAAAACATCACAGACTTCCAGAGGGGAAACATCGCACAATACCTTGTCTGCAAAGGGCTTGATGCTATAACTCATGTTGCACTACTAGGTGACATGAAGATTTCGCCCTTGGTGGAGCCACCCAATGGTGTATGGTCATGGGTGTTGCATTGTTGGTAGCTTCAATCTGTTAATGACCTCAGCCGAGATCATATTCTTCTAACTCCCACTGTCAACGATTAACTGCACCGGTGAACCTTTTACCCACATTTGCGAGTGAAAGAGGCGCTCCCCCTACTCTGGATCTCTGGGTTCCACCTTTTGGAGTTTGGTGGTGGCTACCGTCATAGTGGGTTCGACATCAATGATCTTCTTACCCTTGTCGGTTCCCTTGTCGAGTTCCAACTCATAATCAGAGCATGCATTTGTCTCTTGAGTCTTTGAGCTTGGCCACCAGTGCCTGCTTTGCGTGACATTTATTTGTTTTGTGAGTGGGATTTTTATGGAACTTCACCACTTACTAGTGTCCCTCTTTTCCTTCCTCTCACCCTTGGCTTGCGGCTTCGAGGAGTTTCCCTGGGGAGTCCCAACAGTGCTCTGTATTTTTCTTTGTAGCTTGGGGGTCGCTTTGCTTTGCTTTGGGTTTGCATATCCAAAGTCTTGCTTCTTCTGCTTGAACTTCTGCTCAGTCTTGGAAGAATATTGGTATGGGGGACCAAGTGAGGAGATTTCTAAGAACTCCATCTCCTCTTGAATGTATTTGGGCAAACAATCACGGTACTTGAGCACTAGATGTTTCTCAAAATCTTTGATAGCCAGCTTTGTGTGTAGGGTATGGAAAATATTCATTAGCTCATGCACATATTGATCCCTCTGTTGTTATAGCGTAGTCCACTGTATGTACTTGTCATCATAGCTCCTCAGAGGGTAGTACTACTCCTTGATGATTTCTCGGAAAGAATTACAAGCGGGTGCAGCTAAGAACAGTGAGGGTTCTCTCTTGTCCTTCCACTCACAGTAGGTTTCCCACCCATCCTTGACATGGGGGGTGGCTTTCAGAAGCGCAACAATAATATTTTCCTTATTGGAAAAGTCATGAACTGAAAAATATCCTTCCAATAGATTTAACCATTTATCTATGGAATTTGCATCTATCTGGCCTTCAAATATGGGAATGTCAAAGTTCAATTGTACCTTAAAGAGAGTGGTGCCTCCAAAGTGGTCGTCGGATGAAGATGTGTCACTTGTGGGCATCCTTCGAAGGATCTAGGCAAAGTTGTCTATCATCGTGTTTCCTTTTCGCTCGAGGGCTTCTCCGAGCAACATTTTGAAAGGATATCCTAATCCCTCATCTTTATTTTCTTCTGCCATGGGAGGTCATCGCGGTTTGCGAAGTTGGTCTTGCAAAGGTTCAACCAGTTTGAGCCCTAAATCCTTATACCTTGGCCTCATTAGGGACATTCAAAGAAAAATAGAGAAAGATCATACTAGTCTGATACTATTAATCCATACTTATACAGGAACGAAATAGAATACAAATATAAAAATAAATATAGAGATGCAATATAAATAAACTTCATTTCGTTAATATCAAAGAACTGAAATATGCTTACATACAAAATGTAAATAAACTACCTCGGGCGATGGTAGCTTACCTCTAAGAAGAGATATGGTGGTTTCATGCCTCTGAACTATTTTACAATGAGGCTCAAGGGCCTATTTATTATTGAGAAACAACGGAAAACCCTAAACATCCAAAAACCTAATCATTGGAGATGAATCGCCAAAATTGTGAATCTCATTGTGGTAAATGGGTATATCAAATTCCTTGGGTCGTAACTTTGGCATACGATCTCCATTTGACACACATGATACCTCATTAGAAATATCTATCCAAGGACTACAATTTTCGACTGAAAACATCATTGAAAGCCTCATGTTTGCCTATTTTCCAAAAAACAACGTCGCTTCGGGCCTCAAAACTGCTCTGGAAGTTCAAGACCCGAAAAATAGCCAAAAATAGTACCTTGTGCTACAATTAAGGAAACTGAAAAATTGGAAAAAAAATAATGGTGGGGTCCAAATAGAATAGACGTGTGGCCACCAATATCCACCTGGATCATGAATTTTTCCAATTGATTATTTCAAATGTTACAATAATTCCTTATTATTTATAATTTCATCAAAATTAACAAACACACACACACATGTATATAAATGAATATTTATGATGTCATGCATTTAGCTATATGAGGTTTCTCCCATTTTATTGCATCAAGAGGCACTTTACACTTCAATATGGGGGAGATGTTCATGTTAAATCATTGGACACACACATACATATAGTCCTGAGAAAAAACACATATAATATTTATAACCAAAATAAAATATATTTAACGTAGATGTCGTAGCATTCCACTAGCACCAGGCCCCAAAAAATAGGTTAAGTTTGTTGATTCCATAAGCAAAAATTACATTCTCAAAATAGCATATGTTGAAGCTTTGTAGGTATCATAGTATAATTTGTTTGCTCTATCAAAAAATACATGAGATAAAAAAAAACTTTAATGTAGGTCATCACATCAATCATAATCCCTTGTAAGTATCTTGCTTTCCATGTACAAAATATTTTCTTATCTATAGCTAATGGGGAGAAGGCTATATTTGTAAGATCCAACAGTATAGTGTCTTCTAAAAGTAAACATGTGCCTATGATCTCCAAAAAGGTACCTTTGATGTAGTGTTCAAAAATATGAATTTGTTGTCAATAAAGATAAGGAAATAGAGATATATATTGTAGGATGAAAGTATATTTCACGTTATTTGTGCCCAAGGGAATTGTTGGTTATGGATGATAGTGCCTTCATATTTTATTCCATTTGTGATTGTCCTTGATCCAATGCCAATCCTCCTCAAAAGTTGATCAGTCTTTTGGTTTTTTTCCCTGTAGATATGTGCGAAAGAGATGTTAGAGAAAGTTCTCACTCTTTGGATAACATTTTGATAGAATGGAAGGAGTGTGTGATTTTTTAGTCTAGATGATCCCTGCACCCATTTTATGACAATCAAGGACTCTTCATATATATTTAGATTGGAAATATGAACAAATTCAACCAATTATAATATCAATTTTAAAGCAAATAACTTAGCATAGTTATTTGAATACCTCACTCTATTGCTATTGCAAGAGAAAGTAAAGAAATGAGAATCAAACAAATAGATGAGGCCTCCTGAGCCACCCATAAAAGTGTTTTGTTGTGTTGCTTCTTCAAAGAAAACCCATGCCTTTTCTTTAATAATTTCAACTTTGGAACTGTTTCAGATTCTCAGAGAGGGATGACAATCAATTGGAAGAGAGTCCTGTAAAGTTAGACAATTTATTACAACTCTGATAAATGATTGCCCTTGATTTTCAAAAATTGTGTGGTTCCTCTCTAGCCAAATTCCCAAACATACAAATAGAGGAAGAGGTTTTAGACTGATCAAGGGCTTCCTATCAAGCCAAACTTTTGAGCATCATCCAATGAGTTTCCTTGACAAGTTTTGTTTTCTCTAATGGATTTATGTATTTCTCTCTAAACACTTGTTGTGAAGGGACATTGCATGAAGAGATGACGGATATTTTAAACATCCTCTAGACAAAGAGATAATCAATTATGCCCATAGAAGGATATTTTCTATAGGATATCCTAGGTTGTGACTTTGTTTTTAAGGAACGACCACATAAAGAGATTTGTTTTAGATGAACAGTTTTGTCTCCGTAGTTTTTTGACCCACTAGGGAGGTAGGTGGGTGTTTGGTTTATTCTGCAATGACAAGGTACCCATACCTTGAACTGCAGAAACCTATACGAGCATTGGACCATACTAAAATATCTTCAGAAGGTGAGAGAGAGATGAGATTGTGATGAAGAGAAGTGGTATATTGATTCCATTTTAGAGCCAAATCCCCCTCAAAATTTAAACCATCGGCTCTTTAACAAGATTATTGCCCCAGGAAGCTCAGCCTAGCAGAGGCTTGATGCAAATAGAAGACACTACGATTATTTAATGCCTGGATTAATTTGTTCGGAGAGAATATGTAACTCTTTGCTCTTAATTTAATGATCCTTCCCAGCTAAAAGTTTTGTTCCATCTCCAACTTTCCATCTAAGACCTTGTGTGACGATATCCACAAAGTTTTAAATTACTTTCCAAACTATAGGTCCATTTTGTGAGTACTTTATAGGGGCTCACAACTAATCCATAGTGGAGGGGAGAATGCATTTCTTAATCATATTATGATTCCAAATCCTAGTGCCTTGAACCAACCACCAAGCTCCTTTTGCAGCTAAAGATTTTGAGAACCAAATAAGATTTTTTAGCCCTCATCCTCCCAAGGGTTTTGGGAGGGTTATGAAGGACTAAGCTATGAGGGAAAAAGGTCTAAGATCATGTTTCCCAGCCCAGAGATATCATAAAGAAATCTACTTTATTTTATTGAGAGTGCACGAAGGAACCCATGCTGACGATGCCTAGTATACCAGAATAGCCTCAATCACTGTCTTACATAGAACTAACATGTTAGCTCTAAAAAGCCATTTATTACACTAGTTCCAAATTCTAAACTCAATTTTGATAATAACTCAAGTCTAGTTCTCCTTTCTATAATTGTTTGGCTTTAAAAAAAACCAAAACATTTTAAAAGATCACCCAAAAACAACATATTATATATATATATATATATATATATATATATATATATATATATATATATATATATATATATATATATATATATATATATATATATATATATATATATATATATATATATATATATATATATAATCCTTCTTAACACTTAATACATCCACAATTAAAATAATCTAAACTAATCATTCAACCTCTTTAGCCTTCCCTAAATTCATAAATTCAATTCTACTAACCACACCTGTAAAGCACTTCCATATTGTCACCATCAATTTGATCTACTAATAACACACAATTTATTTTGAATGACCCCTAGTTGCTATGGAGAGTCATTTATGACAACCCTGCAAATGTAAATCAAATTAAAAAATTAAAAATAAAATTGAACCTTCCATTTTGAAAATGAGAAAAAAATGGTTTCCTATTTACTAAATTGAGTAGAATATTCGATGTGACTAAATTTATTTTTATTTTATCTATATTAAAATGATTGAGTGTGAAGATATTTTGCGAAACGAATTGAAATTTTCTCCATTCTGAAATAAAATGAGTATGCCATTCTGTTATTGAGTACCTCTGTGCATTTATAAGTCCGCTGTGGTAGAAGTTTTCTCTGTGCTTTCATCCCAAGTTCGCAGGAAGTTCGCGAAAAGATCGAAGGGACACCAAGGCCATTTGAAGGCGTGGATGCGTTGTTGAGGTCGTGAGAGTGTGAAAGATCCAAGTAGGTTCACCACTGGTTCATCAGGAGTTGGCTACCAGAGAAATACGAAGAGACACAGAGAAAGAGCAAGCTCGTGACAGGAGCCCCTGCTAGAAATTGGTATCAGAGCCAGTAACGTCTGGTTCTAAAGGTTGGTACTCAGATCCATATTGTTTTAAGTAAGAATGGAGCCATTCAGAAAGTCTGTTTCTTATCGAGATCTTGAAGAAGATGATTCCCATTCAGAAGAAAATCCTCTTAAAGAAATGTTTGAAAATAGTTCAAGTAGAACCTTAAACTCTGCAGAACTTACTTATGAGGAATTTCAGCCTTCTGCAAGATGGGCTTTACCAGATATAACACCCTCTGAAGTCTATAGTGATTTAGCTCCTTTCCATCTAATTGTTGCATCTAGAATTAGCATTAAAGAGTCTGTTAGTCAAGTCCAGGAGAACTCTGAGAGTATTCAGACAATACCACTGCTAAATCCGCAGGCCTTACAAGCAGAAGCAAAAAGGTTAAAGACAAATAAGACTTATTGAGACCATGGAAGCAGAAGTGCTCAAGGATGAAAAAGGAGATGTTATTCATAATCCTGATGGTATTGTAATAAGCAATCTGATTGGTGCGC
Organism: Pinus tabuliformis; assembly: GCA_031772625.1. Lineage (NCBI taxonomy): Eukaryota > Viridiplantae > Streptophyta > Pinopsida > Pinales > Pinaceae > Pinus > Pinus tabuliformis. Next base: position 1,149,106,845 of record CM062807.1, read on the forward strand.
TAACATCAATGATTCTAGAACATTGGTGTGGCTGTGAGACAGAAATTGCCAACAAACATGAGGTCATTTTGATGAACCTCAAATGTCATAAGATGTCTCAATTTGATGATTTCCATAGAGATTGGATGCAGCGAATCTATGAGGTGAAAGATTCCAAAAACTTGCTCTGGAAGCAGGTATATCTAGCTGCTCTACCCTCTAGATTTGTTGACTATATTAGATTGCAAGAAATTTTTCAGTTACCTTTTGAGTCTTATACATGGGGAGAAATTTATTCCCTTATTACAAAGACACTGGTAAGTCTTTGTACCAGCTCGAAGGTAAACAAGTCTTTGGAAAAACTGTCCAGACTGCCAGATAGAAAGTCCATTTGCAGCAAATATGGACTGACAATAGATGACCCATTGGTCAAAAAGAGAAAGTCTAGGAAGAGGGCCAAAAGAGAATTCAAAGAGACTTTCTACAAAAATCGAAGGGATTATCCAAAAAATAAAAGGAAGTATTCTACAAGGGATAAAAGCCATAAAAAGAAGGGCCACTACAAATATATCCCAAAAACCCATTATTATACTCCTTCTGACATCCACCTGCATACATCCAAGCAAGAAAAATGGAACAAAATTACTTGCTGGTTGTGTGGCCAGACTGGACATACAGCTTCAAGATGTCCCCAAGGCGAAGAATCAAAGCTTAATAAGGGAAAAAAGACAGTTGTTTATGCTCAAAAGGCTAAACAGGTTAAGAAAGAGCATTCAGGCCCAAGCTTTTGTCTGAGATGTAAATCAAAGACCCATGCTACAGAAAGGTGCCCAAATCTTATTATCAAAGACTCAGCTCAACAGCACCAATTAGAGGAATCGTGTCTTGATTCTTTTAGTACTTCAGAAGAAGAATTTCAAGTTAATATGGGCCAGTATACTGATTCTGAATCATCTGAATGTTCTTGCTATAATTCAGAAGAATGTGCATGTCATATATTTTATGAAGATGACTCTGAATTTTTGGACAGTTCCAGCGAAGAAGAAGAAGAAAGAACAAAGCTTCCTAAAGAAAAAGTCCTAATGGCATCTGCTGAAGAAGAGGCGGAAATGAAGATTTTATCACATATTAGGACAATGGAAGAAGGACCCATGAAGAACCGCCTGATAGAAGCATTCACAGATCAGCTTAAATCAAAAGCCTCAAAAGAATCAGGTAAGAAACCTTTGTTTGTCGATGCATCCTATGAAAGGAACACTAAGTCTTTCCAAATGCATCACCAGAAACCAGGGAAAGTAAGATCCCTGACTTTGGGAGAAGTGAGTGGTGAAATTCACCAACTCAAAGCAGAGATTTCTGCAATCAAAGCTCAAATTGCAGAAATTAAGAAAGGCAAGGACATTCAAGAAGAAAAAGAAGAAGAATCCTGGAACACAACAGCCCATAGCCAAGAAATTCAAGTTGCTGAAGGAAGGTCAGACCCAAATTTTGGCTTTCAAGATATGAGATTGTTTACCATCACATATCAGCAACATCATGTCAAGGTAAAAATCTGTATCCAAGGCCAGATATTTTTCATGACTGCATTATTAGATTCTGGTGCAGATATTAATATTCTTAATATCAGAAATGTTCCAGCAAAATATTGGGTCTCTGCTGAAAGAGAAGTTGTAGGCCTAGGAAATAAGAAACTCAAATATGAAATTCCTAGAGCTTCACTATGTTTTGATACCCACTGTGTATACATGAAATTTGCCATAGCAGACATCCCTGTTGATTGTATATTAGGGAATGTCTTTTTAGCTGCAGTAGAACCTCATGGGTCAGCCAGGTTGAAAGGAAGTAGAGCTGGTTATTTTATTTCTGTACCCACATCTAAAGGTAGAAGAAAAAGAATTGAGCTTCCTTATGTTTCAACTCCAAGAGTTTCTACAATGGTTCAAGCCATGCAGAAATTAGACAAAGCAGAATCTTTGCTATTAGATCTTAAAGATCTAAAAAGCACATTGAGAGTAGAAGAACAGCTGAAACTACCTCAAATTAAAAGAAAAATCCAAGAACTGAAAGAAAAGATAGAGGAAAAATGTTGTTCAGAAGAACCAAATGCTTTTTGGCACAAAAAGCAACATACCATTAAGCTGCCCTATAAAGAAGGATATACAGGAAAGCCCTGTAAAAGCAGAGCAATCCCTATGAGCCAAGAATACAGAAAACTATGCCAAAAAGAAATCCAGCAATTGCTCAACAGAGGATTGATCAGAGAATCCACTAGCCCCTGGAATTGCTATGGATTCTATGTAAACAAAAGAGCTGAACAAATTAGAGGTATCCCTAGACTTGTGATAAATTACAAGCCTCTAAATTCAGTTTTGGCCGATGATACTTATCCCATTCCACATAAAGGAGATTTGATCAGGAGAATTGCAGGAGCCAAAATATTTTCAAAATTTGATTTAAAAGCAGGATTTTGGCAAGTTGCCATTGATGAGGGAGATAAGTTCAAAACTGCTTTTAGTATTCCTGCAGGGCACTATGAATGGAATGTCATGCCTTTTGGTCTTAAAAATGCTCCTTCAAAGTTTCAAAAGGTCATGGATGATATTTTCAAGCCATATTTTGATTGGCTACTTGTATATATTGATGATGTTTTAATTTTTTCCAAAAATATTGATGATCACTTCAAACATGTAAATATTTTCATGAAGTTGGTCAAGAAAAATGGGCTTGTGCTTAGCAAAAAGAAAATAGAAGTATTTCAGACTTCTATAAAGTTCTTAGGCCACCAGATTTCCAATGGACAAATCTCTCTGCAACAACATGCCATTGACTTTGCAGACAAATTTCCAGATGTCTTAAAAGACAAGACACAACTGCAAAGGTTCCTTGGCTGCCTAAATTATGTAAGCAGCTTTTATCAAGACTGTGCCAGTGACAGAAAAGTTCTCAATAAGCGGCTTGGCAAAAAACCCCCTCAATGGTCAGACGCCCATACCAGAGCAGTGCAAGAAATCAAAGAAAAGGTAAAGTCTTTGCCTATACTGTATATAGCAGATGATGAGGCATTCAAGATAGTTGAATCTGACGCCAGTGACATAGGCTGGGGTGGGATTCTAAAACAAAAGGTTGACAAGGAAGAACAAGTGGTACAGTTTGCCTCAGGAGTATGGAATCCAGCAGAACAGAATTACTCTGTTATTGAAAGAGAAGTGAAAGCTGCATGGAATTGCATCAGCAAGTTTGCAGTATATCTAATAAACAAACATTTTCTTCTCAGAACAGATGCGTCAGCAATGAAGAAAGTCCTATCCAAGGACATCAAGAAACCAGAAGAAGCAAAGTTTGCCAGATGGCAGGCGCTCTTTGCAAATTTTGATTTTTCCATTGAGCACATCAAAGGAGAGGAAAATTGTCTTCCTGACTTTCTCAGCAGGGAATACCTTGAACAAAACACAGCACATATCATGATGATTATTACTGAGTGGGACCAGCACCAAAAACAAGAAGTCTTGAGAACCATTCCAGATAATCAAGACTGGGATACATACAGGGACAACTGGAGACCCACATGGCAATTAAGGAACACAAAAGTCCTTGATGCCAACTTACAGCCTCACACTGATCTACAACACTATGTACCTGAAAGAAAGGTGTACCCAAAGGGTAGAAAATGGATCCATGATATGATGTATGACAAAGCAAAAGCAGATGCTAGAACAGCAAGAAGGGCCCTGGAAACAAATTTTCATGACATTGGAGGTATCTGGCACCATGGAGGTCGTGACACAGGAATCTATGAAAGCTATTATTGCATCTACCGAACCAGAGACTTGTGGATCAACCAACCCCAAGTCCAACCATGTGCTCGATGGCCCAGAAATGATCCCAAAGTAATGTTCCCTGACACAGTTTATGATTTTTCAGATTATAAAAAGTTGTGGTGGGACTTCATGAATATTGATGACAGAGAAGAAACCCATTACACAAAGTTGAAATTCAGTACAATGGCAGCATCCCAGAAAAATCTACAATGTGAATGGTTTCAGAATTGGTGGACAGATTACGGAGTGAACAGAACAGCCATGGACCCAGTATATCATGAAGGATATGAAAGAAAATACTGTTACAGATGTTTTGAGTACAACATCGGGGATTGTTTTCATCGCATATACAACACAGTCAAAGAAATGACAGCCCAAGAGTGGGATCCTTTTCACATGACAAATTATTCCCTCCAGGAATACATGAGAGAGCACTTAGAATGGTATGTCCTAACCAAAGTCCAGCATCAAATCATACTGGGTAAACCCATGATAGTCCGAAGGATTTATACAAAGGCATGTGATGATCTACTTTATAAAAGAAACAGATTCCCTGATCTGACTGTATTTTGATTACGTACCAGTCACAAGGGCTTAATTGTGACCAGAGTTCCCGTGGGCTTTACTGTTTAAAAGCTTCCACAGTGTAAATATTCTTATCTAGTCTTTTCCCGTGGGCTTTTTGTACAAAAGTATCCACTGTGTAGATAGCCATAATGTCTGAATCTACTTTACAGACTATATCTCATGCGTTACCCGAAAGCAATTATTCGGTCTATTTTAAGGACCCGAATATTTGTGCGGACGTCGCTCTGATAAAGACTGAAAAGAAATGATTCTTTAAGCTTTAAGTCATTTCTGTCCGACCAACAGTAATGTTTGTCCCCCCTTCTCATCCTATATAAGAAGGGTAAGGTTCATTTGTTGGGCATCGGCATTTGAAGAGTCTTGTGTGTGTGTTTGAGTCGAGTGTTCTCCTGCTCTGCATCTGCGGACATCCAGTCTGATCTGCTTGCAACACGAGAAATCACTCAAAGTCCTTAGTTGGTTTGAGAAGCCTGCGTATCAGTGTGCTCGGCACTGATAAGAACCTAAAGTGGCCGAACCATTAGAAGAGTCAAGTGTTTGGGTGTTAAGTCTGATTCTGAGACAGAGCCTATACCTCGCCAGAAGCTTCCGGTAGTAACTTGCTTAATTTTGAGCTGTGAAAAGTCCGGTAAATGCGAGATTAGTCTATCTCTGTATAGAATCCATTTCTATAAAAGCTCTGTGAGCATCCTGTAAGAATTTTCTCCATTCTGAAATAAAATGAGTATGCCATTCTGTTATTGAGTACCTCTGTGCATTTATAAGTCCGCTGTGGTAGAAGTTTTCTCTATGCTTTCATCCCAAGTTCGCAGGAAGTTCGCGAAAAGATCGAAGGGACACCAAGGCCATTTGAAGGCGTGGATGCGTTGTTGAGGTCGTGAGAGTGTGAAAGATCCAAGTAGGTTCACCACTGGTTCATCAGGAGTTGGCTACCAGAGAAATACGAAGAGACACAGAGAAAGAGCAAGCTCGTGACAGGAGCCCCTGCTAGAAATTGGTATCAGAGCCAGTAACGTCTGGTTCTAAAGGTTGGTACTCAGATCCATATTGTTTTAAGTAAGAATGGAGCCATTCAGAAAGTTTGTTTCTTATCGAGATATTGAAGAAGATGATTCATCTATTGTCAGTCCATATTTGCTGCAAATGGACTTTCTATCTAGCAGTCTGGACAGTTTTTCCAAAGACTTGTTTACCTTCGAGCTAGTACAAAGACTTACCAGTGTCTTTGTAATAAGGGAATAAATTTCTCCCCATGTATAAGACTCAAAAGTTAACTGAAAAATTTCTTGCAATCTAATATAGTCAACAAATCTAGAGGGTAGAGCAGCTAGATATACCTGCTTCCAGAGCAAGTTTTTGGAATCTTTCACCTCATAGATTCGCTGCATCCAATCTCTATGGAAATCATCAAATTGAGACATCTTATGACATTTGAGGTTCATCAAAATGACCTCATGTTTGTTGGCAATTTCTGTCTCACAGCCACACCAATGTTCTAGAATCATTGATGTTAGCGCACCAATCATATTGCTTATTACAGTACCATCAGGATTATGAATAACATCTCCTTTTTCATCCTTGAGCACTTCTGCTTCCATGGTCTCAATAAGTTTATGAGAAGATTCAGTTTCCCACCATCTGAGAAGAGTACCTGTAAAACATTGGATGATGGTTCTGCAAGCATCTACCTCTGATTTTCCTGTAAGACACATGAGTTTATATTCAGTATACATTAAATCAATCATCTGGCGAATTTGGCCAATGCTCATGTTGTCTATGTTCCATTCTCTGTGGGAATCAGGGAAGAAAGTATGTGCTTCAGGCAATTTTCCCTTCCCTTCAATGTCAGGAGCAGAATATCTGGAAAATCTATGTTCAAGAGGCTCATAGATTGGGAGGATTTGTGTTTCCTGAGATTTTTGTTCTTCTGTTTCTGGTTCCCTGAATAAGGAAGCAATACTGATGTGTTCAAACTCATCAGTCTTTGAGATAGTTTCTTTGGGGAACAGCAGAGGGAATTTTTGTACATTCCTTATTGGATTCTCAATCTTTATATTTCTTTTTACCAGGAAAGAATTTGGAACTGGCTTTTCAACTTTTGTGACCTGCATCCTTTCAAATTTCTCATTTAAGCCAGTAAGGAGTGTCTTAGTTACATCAATATGTCCAACTAAGTTTTCTCCTATTTCTTCAATCTTATTCAATGATTCCTTGGTGTAAGAACAAGTCATGTTGGAATCAAATTGTAAATTATTCAAACAAGAATTTACACAATTGAGAGAAGACTGTACAATATCTACTTGCTTCTTTACATCTTCTGCTTTAGCCACATTCATTTCTAGACCCTTTAGAGCAGTATTGGTCCAATTTAACTGTTCACTAGCCTTTTGAATTCTACCATCAATTCCTAAGGCATTATCATCTTTTTGAACCAGGGGGATGGCTTTGGCTGCATTTGTTTTTTCTCCCAAGATGATTCCTTTATATGGGTGAAAAGTAGTAGGGGTTTCAACTATGGATCCATCAATTGCAGTCCATCCATGCTTATCAGTCATACTGCTAGAAATAGCACCAGTTAAAACATTTATAGGAGAAATTTTATCTTTCCATGAGTAGAAAGATATCCAAACACTATTTACTTCCATATAGTGTTTCCAGTTTGTTGCTAACTTTCTTTTCTGATCTGGGGTATATCCTTGGTCAAATTCATCTGCTTGAGGATTTGTATACAAATCCCAATTCAACATTTCTTTCATCCATTTAGAACTGATTTGTGATTTTAAGCATCCATCCATAAGTGCAAAAAACTTGTGCATTTCCATGACTGCAGGCTTTTTACAGTCAGAAGGAATCTGTTTGAATCTGCATTCTGGAATCAGTTCTGATTGTTCAAGTTTCCCCAACCCATACCTTGGCTTTGCTGGTCTCATTAAGCAAATCATCTGAGTAAGCCTAGGGTCTTCTTCTTCTATTGAATGGATCATGAGAACATGATCTGAATCGGGCTCAGGCTCATGTGGGAAAGGAATATCAGAACATTTAGGATTAGGGCATGAGCTGATAGAGGTGGATGGAGGAGCAACACCAGTGCGAGGATTATGGTGCAGATGAACATTCTGTTCGGCTAGGGTCAGCAGATTTACGACATTTGTACAATCTGGACATTTTACTTCTAAAGAAGAAAAATTAACAAGCTGAGCTAATTCGAAAAGTTGTGGATGTTTACAAGAAGAAAAGGATGATGATGAACAGGCAGTATCGACAGTGGAAGGATCTCTGTAGTATTTGGATGTTTTACAAGCAGCGTCTATTCTTCTCCGATCAATAGTTGACCTGCGAGGAAAGGATATGACTGCATTGGAAGCATTTTCAGTTATGTTGGCAGAAGTGATATTTCGGGGAATTTGTGGCCTGGAGTAATTTACAACCCAATGTTCAGGGAATTGCAGATCTTCCCATTTTATCAATAGATGTTCAATCTTTTGGTTCTTTGGGTCAGTTTTGACTACCACACTTGATTTGGAATCTCGACTGGGAGTATGACGGATTGCTGGCCATAAAGTGTTGGTATGTCTGAAACAGGCTTTGGTCTGGATGGCTATATTGTTCCTCTTTCTCTTCATATCAAAACCCGTAGTATGGATTTGCAGCTGTAAGATATCTTTAATGGTTTCATCAAACACATATATGGAAAAGTTTGGGAAACAATCAAAGTATACAGGGCCATCAGACAAAGGGGCTACAATTCCACCGATTATTGAATCTGTATATCTGTTGTGCGTTAGGTCTCTAACAGTAGCAAGCACAAATGTTTTTAATCCTTTATGGACCAAAGGATTGATGCCAACCCGAATGCAACCAAGATGTAGATAATTTGTCTTTAACCTTTTTGCTTCTGCTTGTAAGGCCTGCGGATTTAGCAGTGGTATTGTCTGAATACTCTCAGAGTTCTCCTGGACTTGACTAACAGACTCTTTAATGCTAATTCTAGATGCAGCAATTAGATGGAAAGGAGCTAAATCACTATAGACTTCAGAGGGTGTTATATCTGGTAAAGCCCATCTTGCAGAAGGCTGAAATACCTCATAAGTAAGTTCTGCAGAGTTTAAGGTTCTACTTGAACTATTTTCAAACATTTCTTTAAGAGGATTTTCTTCTGAATGGGAATCATCTTCTTCAAGATCTCGATAAGAAACAGACTTTCTAAATGGCTCCATTCTTACTTAAAACAATATGGATCTGAGTACCAACCTTTAGAACCAGACGTTACTGGCTCTGATACCAATTTCTAGCAGGGGCTCCTGTCACGAGCTTGCTCTTTCTCTGTGTCTCTTCGTATTTCTCTGGTAGCCAACTCCTGATGAACCAGTGGTGAACCTACTTGGAACTTTCACACTCTGGCTCTGATACCAATTTCTAGCAGGGGCTCCTGTCACGAGCTTGCTCTTTCTCTGTGTCTCTTCGTATTTCTCTGGTAGCCAACTCCTGATGAACCAGTGGTGAACCTACTTGGATCTTTCACACTCTCACGACCTCAACAACGCATCCACGCCTTCAAATGGCCTTGGTGTCCCTTCGATCTTTTCGCGAACTTCCTGCGAACTTGGGATGAAAGCACAGAGAAAACTTCTACCACAGCGGACTTATAAATGCACAGAGGTACTCAATAACAGAATGGCATACTCATTTTATTTCAGAATGGAGAAAATTCTTACAGGATGCTCACAGAGCTTTTATAGAAATGGATTCTATACAGAGATAGACTAATCTCGCATTTACCGGACTTTTCACAACTCAAAATTAAGCAAGTTACTACCGGAAGCTTCTGGCGAGGTATAGGCTCTGTCTCAGAATCAGACTTAACACCCAAACACTTGACTCTTCTAATGGTTCGGCCACTTTAGGTTCTTATCAGTGCCGAGCACACTGATACGCAGGCTTCTCAAACCAACTAAGGACTTTGAGTGATTTCTCGTGTTGCAAGCAGATCAGACTGGATGTCCGCAGATGCAGAGCAGGAGAACACTCGACTCAAACACACACACAAGACTCTTCAAATGCCGATGCCCAACAAATGAACCTTACCCTTCTTATATAGGATGAGAAGGGGGGACAAACATTACTGTTGGTCGGACAGAAATGACTTAAAGCTTAAAGAATCATTTCTTTTCAGTCTTTATCAGAGCGACGTCCGCACAAATATTCGGGTCCTTAAAACAGACCGAATAATTGCTTTCGGGTAACGCATGAGATATAGTCTGTAAAGTAGATTCGGACATTATGGCTATCTACACAGTGGATACTTTTGTACAAAAAGCCCACGGGAAAAGACTAGATAAGAATATTTACACTGTGGAAGCTTTTAAATAGTAAAGCCCACGGGAACTCTGGTCACAATTAAGCCCTTGTGACTGGTACGTAATCAAAATACAGTCAGATCAGGGAATCTGTTTCTTTTATAAAGTAGATCATCACATGCCTTTGTATAAATCCTTCGGACTATCATGGGTTTACCCAGTATGATTTGATGCTGGACTTTGGTTAGGACATACCATTCTAAGTGCTCTCTCATGTATTCCTGGAGGGAATAATTTGTCATGTGAAAAGGATCCCACTCTTGGGCTGTCATTTCTTTGACTGTGTTGTATATGCGATGAAAACAATCCCCGATGTTGTACTACAAACATCTGTAACAGTATTTTCTTTCATATCCTTCATGATATACTGGGTCCATGGCTGTTTTGTTCACTCCGTAATCTGTCCACCAATTCTGAAACCATTCACATTGTAGATTTTTCTGGGATGCTGCCATTGTACTGAATTTCAACTTTGTGTAATGGGTTTCTTCTCTGTCATCAATATTCATGAAGTCCCACCACAGCTTTTTATAATCTGAAAAATCATAAACTGTGTCAGGGAACATTACTTTGGGATCATTTCTGGGCCATCGAGCACATGGTTGGACTTGGGGTTGGTTGATCCACAAGTCTCTGGTTCGGTAGATGCAATAATAGCTTTCATAGATTCCTGTGTCACGACCTCCATGGTGCCAGATACCTCCAATGTCATGAAAATTTGTTTCCAGGGCCCTTCTTGCTGTTCTAGCATCTGCTTTTGCTTTGTCATACATCATATCATGGATCCATTTTCTACCCTTTGGGTACACCTTTCTTTCAGGTACATAGTGTTGTAGATCAGTGTGAGGCTGTAAGTTGGCATCAAGGACTTTTGTGTTCCTTAATTGCCATGTGGGTCTCCAGTTGTCCCTGTATGTATCCCAGTCTTGATTATCTGGAATGGTTCTCAAGACTTCTTGTTTTTGGTGCTGGTCCCACTCAGTAATAATCATCATGATATGTGTTGTGTTTTGTTCAAGGTATTCCCTGCTGAGAAAGTCAGGAAGACAATTTTCCTCTCCTTTGATGTGCTCAATGGAAAAATCAAAATTTGCAAAGAGCGCCTGCCATCTGGCAAACTTTGCTTCTTCTGGTTTCTTGATGTCCTTGGATAGGACTTTCTTCATTGCTGACGCATCTGTTCTGAGAAGAAAATGTTTGTTTATTAGATATACTGCAAACTTGATGATGCAATTCCATGCAGCTTTCACTTCTCTTTCAATAACAGAGTAATTCTGTTCTGCTGGATTCCATACTCCTGAGGCAAACTGTACCACTTGTTCTTCCTTGTCAACCTTTTGTTTTAGAATCCCACCCTAGCCTATGTCACTGGCGTCAGATTCAACTATCTTGAATGCCTCATCATCTGCTATATACAGTATAGGCAAAGACTTTACCTTTGCTTTGATTTCTTGCACTGCTCTGGTATGGGCGTCTGACCATTGAGGGGGTTTTTTGCCAAGCCGCTTATTGAGAACTTTTCTGTCACTGGCACAGTCTTGATAAAAGCTGCTTACATAATTTAGGCAGCCAAGGAACCTTTGCAGTTGTGTCTTGTCTTTTAAGACATCTGGAAATTTGTCTGCAAAGTCAATGGCATGTTGTTGCAGAGAGATTTGTCCATTGGAAATCTGGTGGCCTAAGAACTTTATAGAAGTCTGAAATACTTCTATTTTCTTTTTGCTAAGCACAAGCCCATTTTTCTTGACCAACTTCATGAAAATATTTACATGTTTGAAGTGATCATCAATATTTTTGGAAAAAATTAAAACATCATCAATATATACAAGTAGCCAATCAAAATATGGCTTGAAAATATCATCCATGACCTTTTGAAACTTTGAAGGAGCCTTTTTAAGACCAAAAGGCATGACATTCCATTCATAGTGCCCTGCAGGAATACTAAAAGCAGTTTTGAACTTATCTCCCTCATCAATGGCAACTTGCCAAAATCCTGCTTTTAAATCAAATTTTGAAAATATTTTGGCTCCTGCAATTCTCCTGATCAAATCTCCTTTATGTGGAATGGGATAAGTATCATCGGCCAAAACTGAATTTAGAGGCTTGTAATTTATCACAAGTCTAGGGATACCTCTAATTTGTTCAGCTCTTTTGTTTACATAGAATCCATAGCAATTCCAGGGGCTAGTGGATTCTCTGATCAATCCTCTGTTGAGCAATTGCTGGATTTCTTTTTGGCATAGTTTTCTGTATTCTTGGCTCATAGGGATTGCTCTGCTTTTACAGGGCTTTCCTGTATATCCTTCTTTATAGGGCAACTTAATGGTATGTTGCTTTTTGTGCCAAAAAGCATTTGGTTCTTCTGAACAACATTTTTCCTCTATCTTTTCTTTCAGTTCTTGGATTTTTCTTTTAATTTGAGGTAGTTTCAGCTGTTCTTCTACTCTCAATGTGCTTTTTAGATCTTTAAGATCTAATAGCAAAGATTCTGCTTTGTCTAATTTCTGCATGGCTTGAACCATTGTAGAAACTCTTGGAGTTGAAACATAAGGAAGCTCAATTCTTTTTCTTCTACCTTTAGATGTGGGTACAGAAATAAAATAACCAGCTCTACTTCCTTTCAACCTGGCTGACCCATGAGGTTCTACTGCAGCTAAAAAGACATTCCCTAATATACAATCAACAGGGATGTCTGCTATGGCAAATTTCATGTATACACAGTGGGTATCAAAACATAGTGAAGCTCTAGGAATTTCATATTTGAGTTTCTTATTTCCTAGGCCTACAACTTCTCTTTCAGCAGAGACCCAATATTTTGCTGGAACATTTCTGATATTAAGAATATTAATATCTGCACCAGAATCTAATAATGCAGTCATGAAAAATATCTGGCCTTGGATACAAATTTTTACCTTGACATGATGTTGCTGATATGTGATGGTAAAATCTCATATCTTGAAAGCCAAAATTTGGGTCTGACCTTCCTTCAGCAACTTGAATTTCTTGGCTATGGGCTGTTGTGTTCCAGGATTCTTCTTCTTTTTCTTCTTGAATGTCCTTGCCTTTCTTAATTTCTGCAATTTGAGCTTTGATTGCAGAAATCTCTTCTTTGAGTTGGTGAATTTCACCACTCACTTCTCCCAAAGTCAGGGATCTTACTTTCCCTGGTTTCTGGTGATGCATTTGGAAAGACTTAGTGTTCCTTTCATAGGATGCATCGACAAACAAAGGTTTCTTACCTGATTCTTTTGAGGCTTTTGATTTAAGCTGATCTGTGAATGCTTCTATCAGGCGGTTCTTCATGGGTCCTTCTTCCATTGTCCTAATATGTGATAAAATCTTCATTTCCGCCTCTTCTTCAGCAGATGCCATTAGGAATTTTTCTTTAGGAAGCTTTGTTCTTTCTTCTTCTTCTTCGCTGGAACTGTCCAAAAATTCAGAGTCATCTTCATAAAATATATGACATGCACATTCTTCTGAATTATAGCAAGAACATTCAGATGATTCAGAATCAGTATACTGGCCCATATTAACTTGAAATTCTTCTTCTGAAGTACTAAAAGAATCAAGACACGATTCCTCTAATTGGTGTTGTTGAGCTGAGTCTTTGATAATAAGATTTGGGCACCTTTCTGTAGCATGGGTCTTTGATTTACATCTCAGACAAAAGCTTGGGCCTGAATGCTCTTTCTTAACCTGTTTAGCCTTTTGAGCATAAACAGCTGTCTTTTTTCCCTTATTAAGCTTTGATTCTTCGCCTTGGGGACATCTTGAAGCTGTATGTCCAGTCTGGCCACACAACCAGCAAGTAATTTTGTTCCATTTTTCTTGCTTGGATGTATGCAGGTGGATGTCAGAAGGAGTATAATAATGGGTTTTTGGGATATATTTGTAGTGGCCCTTCTTTTTATGGCTTTTATCCCTTGTAGAATACTTCCTTTTATTTTTTTGATAATCCCTTCGATTTTTGTAGAAAGTCTCTTTGAATTCTCTTTTGGCCCTCTTCCTAGACTTTCTCTTTTTGACCAATGGGTCATCTATTGTCAGTCCATATTTGCTGCAAATGGACTTTCTATCTGGCAGTCTGGACAGTTTTTCCAAAGACTTGTTTACCTTCGAGCTGGTACAAAGACTTACCAGTGTCTTTGTAATAAGGGAATAAATTTCTCCCCATGTATAAGACTCAAAAGGTAACTGAAAAATTTCTTGCAATCTAATATAGTCAACAAATCTAGAGGGTAGAGCAGCTAGATATACCTGCTTCCAGAGCAAGTTTTTGGAATCTTTCACCTCATAGATTCGCTGCATCCAATCTCTATGGAAATCATCAAATTGAGACATCTTATGACATTTGAGGTTCATCAAAATGACCTCATGTTTGTTGGCAATTTCTGTCTCACAGCCACACCAATGTTCTAGAATCATTGATGTTAGCGCACCAATCATATTGCTTATTACAGTACCATCAGGATTATGAATAACATCTCCTTTTTCATCCTTGAGCACTTCTGCTTCCATGGTCTCAATAAGTTTAGGAGAAGATTCAGTTTCCCACCATCTGAGAAGAGTACCTGTAAAACATTGGATGATGGTTCTGCAAGCATCTACCTCTGATTTTCCTCTAAGACACATGAGTTTATATTCAGTATACATTAAATCAATCATCTGGCGAATTTGGCCAATGCTCATGTTGTCTATGTTCCATTCTCTGTGGGAATTAGGGAAGAAAGTATGTGCTTCAGGCAATTTTCCCTTCCCTTCAATGTCAGGAGCAGAATATCTGGAAAATCTATGTTCAAGAGGCTCATAGATTGGGAGGATTTGTGTTTCCTGAGATTTTTGTTCTTCTGTTTCTGGTTCCCTGAATAAGGAAGCAATACTGATGTGTTCAGACTCATCAGTCTTTGAGATAGTTTCTTTGGGGAACAGCAGAGGGAATTTCTGTACATTCCTTATTGGATTCTCAATCTTTATATTTCTTTTTACCAGGAAAGAATTTGGAACTGGCTTTTCAACTTTTGTGACCTGCATCCTTTCAAATTTCTCATTTAAGCCAGTAAGGAGTGTCTTAGTTACATCAATATGTCCAACTAAGTTTTCTCCTATTTCTTCAATCTTATTCAATGATTCCTTGGTGTAAGAACAAGTCATGCTGGAATCAAATTGTAAATTATTCAAACAAGAATTTACACAATTGAGAGAAGACTGTACAATATCTACTTGCTTCTTTACATCTTCTGCTTTAGCCACATTCATTTCTAGACCCTTTAGAGCAGTATTGGTCCAATTTAACTGTTCACTAGCCTTTTGAATTCTACCATCAATTCCTAAGGCATTATCATCTTTTTGAACTAGGGGGATGGCTTTGGCTGCATTTGTTTTTTCTCCCAAGATGATTCCTTTATATGGGGGAAAAGTAGTAGGGGTTTCAACTGTGGATCCATCAATTGCAGTCCATCCATGCTTATCAATCATACTGCTAGAAATAGCACCAGTTAAAACATTTATAGGAGAAATTTTATCTTTCCATGAGTAGAAAGATATCCAAACACTATTTACTTCCATATAGTGTTTCCAGTCTGTTGCTAACTTTCTTTTCTGATCTGGGGTATATCCTTGGTCAAATTCATCTGCTTGAGGATTTGTATACAAATCCCAATTCAACATTTCTTTCATCCATTTAGAACTGATTTGTGATTTTAAGCATCCATCCATAAGTGCAAAAAACTTGTGCATTTCCATGACTGCAGGCTTTTTACAGTCAGAAGGAATCTGTTTGAATCTGCATTCTGGAATCAGTTCTGATTGTTCAAGTTTCCCCAACCCATACCTTGGCTTTGCTGGTCTCATTAAGCAAATCAACTGAGTAAGCCTAGGGTCTTCTTCTTCTATTGAATGGATCATGAGAACATGATCTGAATCGCGCTCAGGCTGATGTGGGAAAGGAATATCAGAACATTTAGGATTAGGGCATGAGCTGATAGAGGTGGATGGAGGAGCAACACCAGTGCGAGGATTATGGTGCAGATGAACATTCTGTTCGGCTAGGGTCAGCAGATTTACGACATTTGTACAATCTGGACATTTTACTTCTAAAGAAGAAAAATTAACAAGCTGAGCTAATTCGAAAAGCTGTGGATGTTTACAAGAAGAAAAGGATGATGATGAACAGGCGGTATCAACAGTGGAAGGATCTCTGTAGTATTTGGATGTTTTACAAGCAGCGTCTATTCTTCTCCGATCAATAGTTGACCTGCGAGGAAAGGATATGACTGCATTGGAAGCATTTTCAGTTATGTTGGCAGAAGTGATATTTCGGGGAATTTGTGGCCTGGAGTAATTTACAACCCAATGTTCAGGGAATTGCAGATCTTCCCATTTTATCAATAGATGTTCAATCTTTTGGTTCTTTGGGTCAGTTTTGACTACCACACTTGATTTGGAATCTCGACTGGGAGTATGACGGATTGTTGGCCATAAAGTGTTGGTATGTCTGAAACAGGCGTTGGTCTGGATGGCTATATTGTTCCTCTTTCTCTTCATATCAAAACCCGTAGTATGGATTTGCAGCTGTAAGATATCTTTAATGGTTTCATCAAACACATATATGGAAAAGTTTGGGAAACAATCAAAGTATACAGGGCCATCAGACAAAGGGGCTACAATTCCACCGATTATTGAATCTGTATATCTGTTGTGCGTTAGGTCTCTAACAGTAGCAAGCACAAAAGTTTTTAATCCTTTATGGACCAAAGGATTGATGCCAACCCGAATGCAACCAACCTTAAGTCTTTGTACCAGCTCGAAGGTAAACAAGTCTTTGGAAAAACTGTCCAGACTGCCAGATAGAAAGTCCATTTGCAGCAAATATGGACTGACAATAGATGACCCATTGGTCAAAAAGAGAAATTCTAGGAAGAGGGCCAAAAGAGAATTCAAAGAGACTTTCTACAAAAATCGAAGGGATTATCCAAAAAATAAAAGGAAGTATTCTACAAGGGATAAAAGCCATAAAAAGAAGGGCCACTACAAATATATCCCAAAAACCCATTATTATACTCCTTCTGACATCCACCTGCATACATCCAAGCAAGAAAAATGGAACAAAATTACTTGCTGGTTGTGTGGCCAGACTGGACATACAGCTTCAAGATGTCCCCAAGGCGAAGAATCAAAGCTTAATAAGGGAAAAAAGACAGCTGTTTATGCTCAAAAGGCTAAACAGGTTAAGAAAGAGCATTCAGGCCCAAGCTTTTGTCTGAGATGTAAATCAAAGACCCATGCTACAGAAAGGTGCCCAAATCTTATTATCAAAGACTCAGCTCAACAGCACCAATTAGAGGAATCGTGTCTTGATTCTTTTAGTACTTCAGAAGAAGAATTTCAAGTTAATATGGGCCAGTATACTGATTCTGAATCATCTGAATGTTCTTGCTATAATTCAGAAGAATGTGCATGTCATATATTTTATGAAGATGACTCTGAATTTTTGGACAGTTCCAGCGAAGAAGAAGAAGAAAGAACAAAGCTTCCTAAAGAAAAAGTCCTAATGGCATCTGCTGAAGAAGAGGCGGAAATGAAGATTTTATCACATATTAGGACAATGGAAGAAGGACCCATGAAGAACCGCCTGATAGAAGCATTCACAGATCAGCTTAAATCAAAAGCCTCAAAAGAATCAGGTAAGAAACCTTTGTTTGTCGATGCATCCTATGAAAGGAACACTAAGTCTTTCCAAATGCATCACCAGAAACCAGGGAAAGTAAGATCCCTGACTTTGGGAGAAGTGAGTGGTGAAATTCACCAACTCAAAGCAGAGATTTCTGCAATCAAAGCTCAAATTACAGAAAATAAGAAAGGCAAGGACATTCAAGAAGAAAAAGAAGAAGAATCCTGGAACACAACAGCCCATAGCCAAGAAATTCAAGTTGCTGAAGGAAGGTCAGACCCAAATTTTGTCTTTCAAGATATGAGATTGTTTACCATCACATATCAGCAACATCATGTCAAGGTAAAAATCTGTATCCAAGGCCAGATATTTTTCATGACTGCATTATTAGATTCTGGTGCAGATATTAATATTCTTAATATCAGAAATGTTCCAGCAAAATATTGGGTCTCTGCTGAAAGAGAAGTTGTAGGCCTAGGAAATAAGAAACTCAAATATGAAATTCCTAGAGCTTCACTATGTTTTGATACCCACTGTGTATACATGAAATTTGCCATAGCAGACATCCCTGTTGATTGTATATTAGGGAATGTCTTTTTAGCTGCAGTAGAACCTCATGGGTCAGCCAGGTTGAAAGGAAGTAGAGCTGGTTATTTTATTTCTGTACCCACATCTAAAGGTAGAAGAAAAAGAATTGAGCTTCCTTATGTTTCAACTCCAAGAGTTTCTACAATGGTTCAAGCCATGCAGAAATTAGACAAAGCAGAATCTTTGCTATTAGATCTTAAAGATCTAAAAAGCACATTGAGAGTAGAAGAACAGCTGAAACTACCTCAAATTAAAAGAAAAATCCAAGAACTGAAAGAAAAGATAGAGGAAAAATGTTGTTCAGAAGAACCAAATGCTTTTTGGCACAAAAAGCAACATACCATTAAGTTGCCCTATAAAGAAGGATATACAGGAAAGCCCTGTAAAAGCAGAGCAATCCCTATGAGCCAAGAATACAGAAAACTATGCCAAAAAGAAATCCAGCAATTGCTCAACAGAGGATTGATCAGAGAATCCACTAGCCCCTGGAATTGCTATGGATTCTATGTAAACAAAAGAGCTGAACAAATTAGAGGTATCCCTAGACTTGTGATAAATTACAAGCCTCTAAATTCAGTTTTGGCCGATGATACTTATCCCATTCCACATAAAGGAGATTTGATCAGGAGAATTGCAGGAGCCAAAATATTTTCAAAATTTGATTTAAAAGCAGGATTTTGGCAAGTTGCCATTGATGAGGGAGATAAGTTCAAAACTGCTTTTAGTATTCCTGCAGGGCACTATGAATGGAATGTCATGCCTTTTGGTCTTAAAAATGCTCCTTCAAAGTTTCAAAAGGTCATGGATGATATTTTCAAGCCATATTTTGATTGGCTACTTGTATATATTGATGATGTTTTAATTTTTTCCAAAAATATTGATGATCACTTCAAACATGTAAATATTTTCATGAAGTTGGTCAAGAAAAATGGGCTTGTGCTTAGCAAAAAGAAAATAGAAGTATTTCAGACTTCTATAAAGTTCTTAGGCCACCAGATTTCCAATGGACAAATCTCTCTGCAACAACATGCCATTGACTTTGCAGACAAATTTCCAGATGTCTTAAAAGACAAGACACAACTGCAAAGGTTCCTTGGCTGCCTAAATTATGTAAGCAGCTTTTATCAAGACTGTGCCAGTGACAGAAAAGTTCTCAATAAGCGGCTTGGCAAAAAACCCCCTCAATGGTCAGACGCCCATACCAGAGCAGTGCAAGAAATCAAAGCAAAGGTAAAGTCTTTGCCTATACTGTATATAGCAGATGATGAGGCATTCAAGATAGTTGAATCTGACGCCAGTGACATAGGCTGGGGTGGGATTCTAAAACAAAAGGTTGACAAGGAAGAACAAGTGGTACAGTTTGCCTCAGGAGTATGGAATCCAGCAGAACAGAATTACTCTGTTATTGAAAGAGAAGTGAAAGCTGCATGGAATTGCATCAGCAAGTTTGCAGTATATCTAATAAACAAACATTTTCTTCTCAGAACAGATGCGTCAGCAATGAAGAAAGTCCTATCCAAGGACATCAAGAAACCAGAAGAAGCAAAGTTTGCCAGATGGCAGGCGCTCTTTGCAAATTTTGATTTTTCCATTGAGCACATCAAAGGAGAGGAAAATTGTCTTCCTGACTTTCTCAGCAGGGAATACTTTGAACAAAACACAGCACATATCATGATGATTATTACTGAGTGGGACCAGCACCAAAAACAAGAAGTCTTGAGAGCCATTCCAGATAATCAAGACTGGGATACATACAGGGACAACTGGAGACCCACATGGCAATTAAGGAACACAAAAGTCCTTGATGCCAACTTACAGCCTCACACTGATCTACAACACTATGTACCTGAAAGAAAGGTGTACCCAAAGGGTAGAAAATGGATCCATGATATGATGTATGACAAAGCAAAAGCAGATGCTAGAACAGCAAGAAGGGCCCTGGAAACAAATTTTCATGACATTGGAGGTATCTGGCACCATGGAGGTCGTGACACAGGAATCTATGAAAGCTATTATTGCATCTACCGAACCAGAGACTTGTGGATCAACCAACCCCAAGTCCAACCATGTGCTCGATGGCCCAGAAATGATCCCAAAGTAATGTTCCCTGACACAGTTTATGATTTTTCAGATTATAAAAAGCTGTGGTGGGACTTCATGAATATTGATGACAGAGAAGAAACCCATTACACAAAGTTGAAATTCAGTACAATGGCAGCATCCCAGAAAAATCTACAATGTGAATGGTTTCAGAATTGGTGGACAGATTACGGAGTGAACAGAACAGCCATGGACCCAGTATATCATGAAGGATATGAAAGAAAATACTCTTACAGATGTTTTGAGTACAACATCGGGGATTGTTTTCATCGCATATACAACACAGTCAAAGAAATGACAGCCCAAGAGTGGGATCCTTTTCACATGACAAATTATTCCCTCCAGGAATACATGAGAGAGCACTTAGAATGGTATGTCCTAACCAAAGTCCAGCATCAAATCATACTGGGTAAACCCATGATAGTCCGAAGGATTTATACAAAGGCATGTGATGATCTACTTTATAAAAGAAACAGATTCCCTGATCTGACTGTATTTTGATTACGTACCAGTCACAAGGGCTTAATTGTGACCAGAGTTCCCGTGGGCTTTACTGTTTAAAAGCTTCCACAGTGTAAATATTCTTATCTAGTCTTTTCCCGTGGGCTTTTTGTACAAAAGTATCCACTGTGTAGATAGCCATAATGTCCGAATCTACTTTACAGACTATATCTCATGCGTTACCCGAAAGCAATTATTCGGTCTGTTTTAAGGACCCGAATATTTGTGCGGACGTCGCTCTGATAAAGACTGAAAAGAAATGATTCTTTAAGATTTAAGTCATTTCTGTCCGACCAACAGTAATGTTTGTCCCCCCTTCTCATCCTATATAAGAAGGGTAAGGTTCATTTGTTGGGCATCGGCATTTGAAGAGTCTTGTGTGTGTGTTTGAGTCGAGTGTTCTCCTGCTCTGCATCTGCGGACATCCAGTCTGATCTGCTTGCAACACGAGAAATCACTCAAAGTCCTTAGTTGGTTTGAGAAGCCTGCGTATCAGTGTGCTCGGCACTGATAAGAACCTAAAGTGGCCGAACCATTAGAAGAGTCAAGTGTTTGGGTGTTAAGTCTGATTCTGAGACAGAGCCTATACCTCGCCAGAAGCTTCCAGTAGTAACTTGCTTAATTTTGAGTTGTGAAAAGTCCGGTAAATGCGAGATTAGTCTATCTCTGTATAGAATCCATTTCTATAAAAGCTCTGTGAGCATCCTGTAAGAATTTTCTCCATTCTGAAATAAAATGAGTATGCCATTCTGTTATTGAGTACCTCTGTGCATTTATAAGTCCGCTGTGGTAGAAGTTTTCTCTGTGCTTTCATCCCAAGTTCGCAAGAAGTTCGCGAAAAGATCGAAGGGACACCAAGGCCATTTGAAGGCGTGGATGCATTGTTGAGGTCGTGAGAGTGTGAAAGATCCAAGTAGGTTCACCACTGGTTCATCAGGAGGCTGCTACCAGAGAAATACGAAGAGACACAGAGAAAGAGCAAGCTCGTGACAGGAGCCCCTGCTAGAAATTGGTATCCCTCACTTTTTTGTGACGTGAATTTTTATTATGTTGAAATTGCAACCTTACTTCTACCTTCCTCTTTCAAATTTCATTAAAAAGAGTTTAATTAACAAATAATTTTAAATTACTTTGCGATGTTATTTAGTTAACTAATGATATTTTTAATATATAAAAAAATGATATTTGGTTAGGATTTTTTTCAAATGGTATCTAAAGGAGTTGATCTTGGGCTTATATTTATGTAATATAAGGTCAAAATCAATATAATTTTTAAGTGAATCTATACATGTTATTCTACGTAACTTTTAAGTGAACTTATACATGCCATTATACATAATGTACAAGGTAAATAAATAAAAATTGAATTTTAAATTATAGACTTTATCTAAAACCTCATAGATTTCATATCACGACTATCAATAATCAAAATGCTCTCAAAAATAATAATTAATAAAAATTATGTTTAGATTTTATTTACCATATATTTTAACCTATGTAATTAATATGCCAATCAAGTACCTTGTTAATGAAAAATTACCACTCTTGATATACATCTATTCTTTTACCCTTATTACACTAAATCAATGTTTTAATAAACCATATGATAAAAAATAAAAATAAAATGAAAACATAAAACTCTTAAAAAAAAGAGTGAATAAAAGCTTTGTGATCAAGTAAATGGTCCACTAAAACTAGCCAGAAAGAGTTTACAAACTTGTAGAATGTTCCACATAAATTAAGTTAAAGCTTGGGAAACCAAAACCACTTTTACATAGGTGTGTTAGTATCATTTGCATGATTATGTGTGATTCCTTGAAAATAAGTGTACATATATAATTATAATGTTTCCAAAACTTTTCATATGGAATGAAAATCCCTAAAGTAATTGTCGTTTTGAAATTTATCTACTTTAGGTCATAAAAACTTTCATTTGTAAACATTGATTAGGATTCATAGTGGTAGATGGAGGTAGCAAAATTATCTTATTGACACTCAATGTTGGAACTTTGATGCCTAAAAGTGTGAATATTATCTTACAATCATAAAATCTATGTCTCTCAAATGTCTCAACAACCCTGGTCAATGGATGTTTTGGTGAGCAATGAAGTGTATTGTGGTAGATATTAATATATAAAATAATAAAGATATAGTGCAAATCAAATTTTATTAACTAAAGAATGGTAAAAAGCAATGTATAAATAAAGTTGTTTTGATAGGAGTAATTATTTGATAAGAGATATCTCTGTGATGTTTATTTTCTAGCTTTGACAAGATGTTGAAAGCTACATTTTTTAATAATCCTAACAAAAAATAAAAAGCATAAACCCTAGGATACAAGAAACTTAATCTTAACTTGAAATTAGGATTCATCGTATACACTTTGCTAAAAGGATACATTGTATACACTTTGCTAAAAGAATATTGAATTGTCTAAAAAAAAATATGAAGCCTGTGTGGGACTATACCATTTTTCTCATTATTATATTGTAGTGTTTCTTAGTTCATTGAAAAGAGAATTTGTTCTTTAGCTCATTGAAAAGAGAATTTGTGAACTACGCTGGTAATTTGGTTTTGTAATTTCAAAAAGCACATGGAAACGCTTTGAAAAGTCACTATGGTTTCAAGACTTGAGAATTGTCAATCTTGATATTATTTCTAAGATTACTTGGGACAACCAGTTGGATTATTCCTTCCCCATTAAGTAGAAATGGTTTCCATTGTGTTAAGTTCTTGCAATAGATGGGGCAATTTCCATCGGATTTAGTCCTTGATGAACCACTTATGTTTCTTTAAAAACCTAAACGAGTTATACAATTCTGGATGGATGCTCTTCAACTCCGTGTCCATGAATTGGTCCATTATAACATGCTCAATGTAATCGTGGTTGAGCCTTATAGTGGTCCAATGATAAGCAACTTCTAAGGTGTCAAAGAATGGAAGATAGTACGGTCGAATAAATTCTACATTAAAGAGTCTAAGAAGTATGTCGGGGGAGGGTGGAAGATTTAATCCAAAATCATTCTCACCCACAAGCTCGGTGATAGTGTAAGGCCTATATCAAAAAGGTTTCAACTTCCTCTACGAGCCTACGAGTTTCTATTTTTGCAATTGTGACCATATCTTGTCATAATTTGTAACTCGTATGGACCTTGAGGTTGATCATGTTGTTATTTATATTTACCATTCATTTTATCCAAAATATCATGAACTTATTGTTAAATGCACTAATGTCAAAAGGTGCAGGTATATGTATGTATGTATGTACACACACACACACACATATATAAAGTGGGGTGCATGTGAAAGGTGGATTAAAAATAAAAAGTGAAGCTACATGAAAAGGTTAAAGTGAATTTACATAAAGAAATCAAAAAGTGAAATGGTAGTTTTGAATCCATGGTCTAGGAAGCCCATGGTAATAAAATGGGAATTATTTATTCCTGTCTTTCTTAGTCAACATATGTTTTCTTGAAGCATTATGATAATGTATAAAACTCAAAAGTGTTGGAAGGAAAGTGTGTGAAAATAAAAATATAATTGTGAGTGAGTCAATCATCTTGGTATTCTCATTATAAGTTATTTTATGGGATTCTTCCAATGGTGAAATTTTGATTTTATTGATACCCCCCCCTGAGGGGAGCATTTAGTTAAAATTTTAGACTTTCGTTCGATATAGTTTTAGAGATATACATAATGGAAGTTGGGATTTTTTAATTGATCTCGAAATCTCTTTCAAATTAGTTATATTATGATTTTTGCTATAGTTTTTTTTTTTAGGACAATCAAATTTGGACCAGGTTGAGAAGACATTGAAGTATGTGACAAATGCCCAAATTAGCATATGTTTAACACCTGTCTAATACCATTTTACCCACCATTTTCTCAATTTCCATAATTTCTTATTACCTTTTCTATCTATATTTATATATAGTTTGTCAAGGTACAAATGCCTTTCTATGTGCCATTTTAATGCCTATTCTTATGCATTTTTTGGGAAATTGTTTCCTTTCTATACTAACAATGGCATTCATGTACAAGACTACACAAGTACTACTTAGTGCGAGTGTCTCAATAGTGGCCGCAAGTGCCTATAGGTGATGCAATTCTCTCTTCTCGAGCAAAGCTCAGTTGTTGTAGCTCTAGGATGTAATAATAGTTGTTGCAACTCTTCAATATTGTTGCAACTCTAGGATGCAACTACAAAGAGATGAAACTTTGTATCGTTGTCATTATTGCTATGACTCCAGTGTTATGATTCATGTTGTTGTGATTCATGTTGCCCCTTATATCATTGTTGCAACTCATGTTACCCCTACTAGTGTTGCATTGTTGCAACTCCCTGTTTTTTATTGTTGCAACTCTATGTCTATTGTTCCAAAGCCACATTCAATCATCCAATTGTCGGTTTTGGACTAGTCATCTAGTCCACGAACAATTTCCCATGCAGGAAGATGATAGGAGAAATTGGATGACCAAGAAAATAAGATGACTTAGCCACCACCTGTTGCACAGTTGAATTGAATCAATTGATGCCTTCTTTTTTACCATTTTCTAAGAAAATCAATGTAACAAGATGAACATCCTAACTCTCATGATTGTCTATCCATCAATTTTATTTATTTAGACATAAAATATCTTGTATAAAAACCCTCTGCTCTCCTTGAGCTAAGTAACTAGTAACATGG
Source organism: Pinus tabuliformis (assembly GCA_031772625.1). Classification (NCBI taxonomy): domain Eukaryota; kingdom Viridiplantae; phylum Streptophyta; class Pinopsida; order Pinales; family Pinaceae; genus Pinus; species Pinus tabuliformis. Next base: position 1,149,132,133 of record CM062807.1, read on the forward strand.
GATAATTGAGAAGGAAGAACAGGATATTGGATTTTCTGGATTTGTTGCAATTTAATTTCCTTTTTTCTCTAGTTTGAGTAATGGTGTGTTGAGAATTCACATTATATTATTTTTCTAACCAATTCCTTGTCTAAGGAGGTAGGACCCCTCCTTAGCCATGCATTGTCTATATCAATAATGTATATATACTTGTAATTTCTTTTTATGTTTATTTTTACATTTACTCTGTAACTCCAATAGATTACATTGCTACAACTCCGAACTGTATGTTTATTGTTGCAAATCAAGTGTTAATTTTTTATTCATTTACTCACTAATTGATTTCGTGAAGGATTTACAACATCTCGTGAGTTAGGAATTTTGTTGAAGCTCTGTTGTAGCATTAAAAAATACTCTTTTTACAAAATTATAACAACTATATTTTCTTGAAAAGTTTGGATTGGTTATTTTATCAAGCATTTAATTTATGCTTATGTTTTCTTCACAAGAAAATGTGAATTAATGGTTTATGAATGAATGCATTTTTATTAAATGTGCAACTACATATTAGTTACAACAACCAAGATCATTTTAATACTTGAGCAAGTCACCTTTAAATGCTAGTGTGATTTGCTTTCCTGTGAGTGATTTACTCTCCTGCAAGTGTGGATTTGATTGAAGGTGTGATTTAAATTACCTGGTGACTTGTAAAAACATCTTTATATTTTGAACTATGACAATCATTTAGTTACTACAACTTTAGTACATACATGATTGTACTAGCATATACAATGCACGATAGTTCACAAGTTCCTTATAAACCCCAGGTTGACAATTAAATGAAAAATATTTTGGTTGTATCTCTAAAAAATTAGAAAGGTAGCTAAAAATCCCTTAATTTTTGGCATCATTGGTAGGGAAATGTCAGTAGTACAGTCTTTGTTCTGTTGCTTGATTTTTTTAATTATTGTGTGAATTTACTTGTTGTTTTTTTTCCAATGAAAATATAGGTAGATCCACTCAAAGGGATCGTATCCCATCATCCAAAGTAATCAGAGCCTGACCCCAAGGGCGTCGAGGAGAATTAACCCTGTGACCTCCCAATTGCAAGGTGCTTTAGAAATAGGAACTCGACCAATTGAGCTAACCCTTGGGGCTATTATTTTACTTGTTTTTATCTAGCTTACTAGTTCTTTATTTCAAGATAGGTTTGATTCATTGTTCTTCTAATTTTCCTTTTTCGATTTTTTTTTTTTGACAAATTGACTTAGTAGATGCCTGGGAGTATAAATCAATTTGGTATATTTTTCAAAACTCTCCCTCACACTAACAATACAAGTCATAATGAAAAATGGCACAACAAACTGCATTATTTAACTCCTATAGCCAGTTCACTAGCCAAACAAAAATTTGAATACTTTGAAATAGAATTTGAATTCGTGCAACCTTCATCTTTTGCTCCTGCAAAATATCTATTTCCAAAAAAAAATCTTGACAAACAATTCCACAGAGAGCTGATTTTCCTAATCTCCTAAAGCACTCTTAAAGGAGGAAGATATATCTTTGGAAGAAATGGCCCATGAAGTTAAGGAGGAGAAATCCTCTTCCTTTCGATTCCCCGTTAGCGAATTAGAGGAGCAAACAAATATGAAAAACATTTGCATTCAACCATTCCAAATTTTCATGGTATCTCAAAAGAAGACATTGACACCATTCTCTTTGATTTTGACGTGCTTTGTAGACATTGAAACCTTTTCCTACTACCATTAAAGGTGTCAGACTACGTTGGTTCATGGGTTTGGGATAGGATAACATGATGACATCGGTTCAAATGAAAAAAAAAATGGGAAAATATCAAGAGTACTGCAAGGCAAAGGAGCAAAGAGAATAAGCTTCCTGAATGATCCAACATGAAAAAATTCTTGAAGACTATGCTGAGATATTTTGGTGCCATTTACAAAGAGAAAGGAAAGGAAAATTGGCTCTAAATACACTTCATGTCTTATTATTGTGAGGGATCAGATATGAATGTATATAACTCCTCAATCTAATGAGTGGAGGATATATATCACAACAAAATTTTGATCTCATTGTGGAACTATGTTAGCGATAATCATGAGGAAATTCTAAGTCTGGCAGAGGAAATCGAGATATATTGGTTAGGATCAATAAGAATGTTCATGGAGGAGTCACTAGAGAAACAATTGGCAGCGCGTTGGAGAACTTTTAAACTGATATATTCAACACACTGAGCTACCAGCTAGATACCTCGCAAGTGAAGAAAGAGGAGGAGGTAGAATTAGCAATAGCAACCTTTTGCCCAAAATATAGAACAAATAATCCACTAATGGAATTCCCATTGGATTAGATTGAAATTTGTGCTATATGTAGCAACGAGTATCTATTAAGTAGCTTCTCGTCTCTACCCAGACTGAAATTTGTCTATCAAGAAGTGAAAGAATCAGGACACCTTTTTTTTGTTTCAAAAAATTGGCATGGGCCACAAAAGGCTTAGGATATGATCCAATATACATCTCAAAGTTTTAATTTTTATTGGACTAACTCTTCCATGTAGTATTCCTCTCAGAAATAGTGCTTACCTTCTCAACCATGGATGGCTTCTCCTCCTCCCCCTCATTATATTTGGTAGAAGGGGTGAAGAAATCCTACATATAGAGGCCCTCAATAGGACCCTATGCATCTCCTTCCTTCTCCTCAAATGCAAGCATGCACATCTTCCCTCCATGACTACAATTGTTTTCACAACCCATAGCTAGCCCCACTAATGGTAGGTTGATTCAACCAACACAAGTTTTTTGGCTTACAACCTACCTGACTTACTTGATATATTCCATGGACTACCATCACATCCACCTTAGATCTGAGAAGACACTTACTAAAGATCACCCTCTCGTACATATTGAAGATATCAATGAGGAAGATCGAAATGAAGAACTTATGTAGGAGTCATCTCCTAAACCTATAAGAATTAATCACATAAGCCCTGAACTTGAAGAACCACCTTATCCTGAAAGACTAAATCAAGAAAACTTATAACCTAACCAAAACTTGATTTATTGAGCGAGATTAAGAATGCATGTCTCAATATCTTGCTTTTCCAAGTTATTAAAGATGTGTTAATATACTCAAAAGCAGTGAGGGAATTATATTTTATGAGGTCCATTCAAATAAGGAAATATTCCCAAACAATCCATGTTATGGGAAAATTATCAGATCTTATGATAGGGGTAGTCCTTGAAACAAAATATTATAATCTCGATAACCCAGTTGTTAACGTGTTGATCAATAATAATGTTCTTCCAAACATGACAATCAACTTGGGTGTCAACATTATGTTTATGACTTGAGAAACCAGGGAGGCCTTGAGACTTTCTAGACTCATACACACCCCCATTGCGCTTCAACTAGCTGATAGATAAACAATTAAACCAAAAGGAATTATAGAGGATGTAGTGATATTTGCAAACTCATGGGAATATCTCTCCAAATTTATGGCTCTCCAACAAAAATCCTTAGGTAACCATGGTTGGCCACCACATATTCGTATGTCAATTGTAGATTTGGGAGTATGATAATCTCCCATGGCACCTCCATTAAACAACTGATCTTATATCCTTCTACTAAGCATAGTGTAGATGTTGAAACACCTTTCTAGGATGATGGAGAGGATAGTGACAAGGAAGAGGTGGCTCGCCAAATCCCCACTATTGAATAATATATGGCCATTACAGAGAAAAACGACGATGATGAAATCAAGAATATCATTTCCTCCTCCTCCTTGTCCTCTGACACATGGTATTGACCACATAATGCAACCTAATGTTTAGGCATCTCTAGCCTTGACAAGTGCTTGACCTCTTGAACATAAGTCCTTAGAAAAAGAATACTAAGGGTAAAATTCAAATAAAATTGAAATCAAACCTGGAAAAACTTCGAAAATTAATTGATGGTTAACATAAGAGCAAAAAGAGAAATTAGTTGAAATGTTGAAAAAGCATAGTGATGCTTTTTCTTGGACTTATTTAGACATGAAGGGGATCCATATTGACTTGTTTGTACATCACATTTACATTAAGGAAGGATCTTGACTTATTCAGTAGCCTCAATGTAGGATGAACCCCGCACTTAGAGACATAGTAAAAGAGGAGTTGCAAAAATTTCTCATAGATTTCTTTATTTGCCCAATTTATGATAGCCAATCAATCTCTTCTCTTATCATAGTATCAAAAAAGAATGGTACGTGGAGAATCTATGTGGACTATAGAAAAATCAATAAAGAAACACATAAGGATTGTTTCCCTCTCTCATTCATCAATTAAGTCCTCGATACACAGACAGGGAAGTACATTTATTTCCTTGATGGATTCAACAATTATAATCAAATCCAATCACTCCTCGGGACTGGGACAAAACAAAATTCACCTATCCGTGGTGGACATTTTCATATTTTGTCTTTCCATTTAGATTATGCAATTCTCTGGCCACCTTTTAGAGAATGGTAATAGGTATATTGTATAACCTTATCCATGATTTTGTAGAGATATACATGGATTATTTTACCACTTATGGTATTGAAATGGATGAAGCCCTTGATAATATGGAGAAAAATTTAATAAGGTCTAAGGAAAATAATTTTTCCCTTAGTAATGAGAAGGGCGAGATGTTGTTGACTGGTGACATTATATTAGGGCCTCATATATTGGCTAAATTCATCCAAGTAGATTGGACAAAGATTAAAGTAATACTCAACCTGCTCGTTCCACAATCACAAAGAGAAGTTTGAAGCTTCCTAGGTCATGTTAGTTATTATCGTCATTCTAGTGAATATATTTCATAAAGATCTTGTCCTTATTTCTTTACTTCACAAAAATTTTATTTTTTTGTGGACGTGACATTGTTAGCACACCTTCGAGAAACTAAAGTCTAAAGTGTCACAAGATCCTATTTCGAGAGGACCTAATTGGTCCCTCCCTTTTCACATCCATACAAATGCCTCAAATACTACCATTAGAGCTATTTTACTGAAACAAGAAGATAATAACTCATACATGATATACTTCATCAACAAAAACCTCTCACCGGCAGAATTGAACTACACAATGATTGAAAAACAATTTATTTCCATTATTCATGTAATAAATAAATTTAGACATTATATTACAAGATATATAGTAATATTACATACGTATCATGTTGTTATTAAATACTTAATGAAAGAATCAATCACTAATGGAAGAATGTTGGTTTATTTTATTGAATGGATTTGATATTACCATCTTAAATAAACCTAAAAAAGGATAATGTAGTCGATGATTTTCTTTCTAGATTAGCATCTAGCAAAAGTAAGCCCCTAGTAGAATATTTGTTTTCTAACAAACATCTCTTCACAATATCTACTAACTGTCAATGCTTCATAGATATAACTTCTTAATTGTAGGAAAGTTTCCACATCAGAAAAATCCAAAAGAGCGATAAAGAATCATCAAATAAAGTGGAAGATTCTTAGGGGTCGATGGTTATATTTTCTACACAAGATCTAACTCCATCAAGGGTATTATTTCCCTCTATTTTCAAAGAATTCAAGGAATAGGTGAAGATATGCAACAATTGACAACACATGGGTAGACCAATACAAACATATGAGATTTCATTTCCACCCAATCTAGTGTTGGAACCCTTTGACAAATGGGCCGTTAATTTTGTGAGGCCAATAAATTCCCCTTCCTGTAAGAACTCCTACATCTTGGTTTGCACATATTATGTTACAAAAGGATAGAAGCTAAATCACTCATGTCAGAAATCTAACAACAAGTAGTGGAATTTCTCCATGAATAAATTTTCACAAAGTTCAAGATACCTCGAGAGATAGTGACCAATGGAGGAACTAAATTTACTTCAAGATTCATTGAGGAATTAATGGACACTTACAATATCAAGCACAAGGTAACAACACCATATCATCCATAGGCCAGTGTAAAGTGGAGGGGACTAACAAGATATTTGAGGTCATCATCATCAATATTATCATGTTACACCTCAAGGACTAGGTTAATCAACTCCCCGAAGCACTAGGGCCTATAGAACAAATTGGAGAAATATTACTAGATGTAATCCATATGAAATAGTGTATGGAAAGAGAGTGATTTTTCCTATTGAGACATAGATATAAACACTAAGGGTAATTGTACAACTTGGATTGGACTTATTAGAAGCTTAGAAGCAAAGGACCCTCCAGATCAATGAGTTAGACAAACTACATCAGGATACCATGTAGAAGACCATAGTGATAAAACATTAGAGGGCCAGGTGACCTGATAAATTCACCAAAAAGAAGAAATTAAAAGTTGGAGATTGGGCACTACTATTTGACTCCGTGTTTAATGACTTTAAAGGAAAAGTTTTGCATCAAATGGCTTAGGGTATATGATATTAATACAATATATGATAATGGAGCCATCAACCTTTGTACTATTGATGAAGAAAGAACTCAATTGATGGCCAATAGACACAATCTTCACCTCTATCAGCAACCCTTATCAAAAGAGTCATATTTGAGAAAGATTACTAATGCATGGATTGATAGTGATCTGGAAATTGTCCAAAAAGAAGAAGCCCCTACAATATGGCTATTTCTTCCATCTTGAAATACATATATATATAAAAGGAGCTCAAGTATGAAAACCCTTAGGGGCATAGCTAGGCACATGTCATGTGAATACTAGTATAGGTTGGCAGATGACATGCTAAAAGAAGTAAATAAAAGAGAAAAATAAAAAACGTAAAAAGTGAAAAGGGAACTTCACAGTCTCATAATGGTTATGTTAGGATCCTTTCACTTATACACCTATGATTTTCTTTTTTCTACCAATAAATTGACTTCCAGGATATGTAGGAAAGGACGATATTGTTGTTGTAATTTTTTTTGTTGCAGCTTAGTGATAGGACATGGTTGCTACAACTCTAAAACTCCATTGTTGCAACTCTAGAACCACAACTCTACTGCTGCAATTCCAATCAGTTAGAATTGTAATGAAACTACCTTCTATGACACATGGTTGAATGATGTCATTGCTGCAACTCTAACACTGTTGCAACTCCATGTTGATGTTTCCATTCTAACAAAAAAATGATACCAAGTTGTTTGTCAGGCTAAGATTCCAACACAACTAAGGTAGAAGGAAAATCCACCTACATCAAGTCAAGACAAGTGTGTTTCCCTAATGATTTGTATAATGGATAACATTGATTAGCATAATTCAACTTGACCACTTGATTTAAAATCACTCACATCGCTATCACGGCCACCACTAATGACATAATCCTTCATCATGAAATCCCTCCTACCATAATTGGAAATTTGCATTGTCTAACTATTCATTATGTTTGTAGTAGTAGTAGTATTTTGAATCTTGAGAATAAAGGAAACCATGGGAGGCTACCTCATCCAAAAAAAACCCACATACGCCCTATTACATTGCAGGGATATGGTCACATATGTGCAATATTTCTATAAGGGGGTTGGATTGAATATATCTAGAGGTTACAGGGATACAATGATGAAGTAGCCCTGGAGTTTGCTCTAAATTTCATGGAAGATAAGTTAGTGTTAGTAAGAAAAATTTTGGACGTTACAGAAGGAATTTTGGTTGAGGTAATAGGGCTACCACAAATAGGAGAAGGTTGATAATGCAAGATAAGATCAAAACCAAAATTATGGAACTATTTCTTAAGCCTGGGGAAGCCCTGGTAAGGAAAGGGACAAGGTTTGGTAAGAGGTCACTACCAAAACCATGGGAGGGTGTAGCCTTGCTCATTCAGAGGTATATTTATTGTGAGGGCCACTACAGAGTTATGTACCTGCAACATCTTCAACTATTGAACCATTTGATGCATGGAAGACTTATCAAAATGCCATAATTTCTCCTCAAGATTCCAAATACCATAACATTGCTAGTACATAAATCGAGATGACCATGGGATTTCCTTTCCAAACATAACCCTATAAAATTATTGGTAGAAAGAGCCTTGAACCAACAAAGTAGAACATGGGAAAATATTATCATATCCCCCATTAAAATCACAAAATATGCAACTCTACCAGTAAGAGAAGCAGAGGTTGTAACTCCACCGTGGGATGATAGTGTTGTAATTTCAAAAGTTGTGGATACTTCCATTCTCATAGTTGTAGCTAGGGTTTACATTGTTGCAACCCCCTTGACTGTTGAATACCCCCTATGTCTATCAAAGAAGAAATCCTAAAAGGAAACATTCTGACTCCATAGAAGGATGAGGATAGTGATATGGATACCATCAGTGGTAAAAGCCCTACCAAGTGATTAAGGAGAATGAAAAAGAGGCTAGATTATGTGTCAATCCCCAAGAAAACAAGAATCAAGTACACCCCTATGGTTGTAACTCAACCAATACAACAATAAACTGCTTCTACAACAAAAGAACTAGAAAGGGTGGAAGGTTGAGTTGAGCCACTATGAGAGGCCTATGCTACTCCACAAGAACCAATAGAGAATTCTAAAGCTTTAAAGACCCTCCAAATTATAACTATTCTTTTTTTAATATGGTATGCTTACAAAATTTCCACTTTTAATAATTACCAGTCTATGGATCAATAACTAATCCTAGAAATAGTCTATGGATCAATAACTAATCTTAGAAATATTTATAAGGATGTGGTATTCCATAACTCTCTTGGTCAGATAAATATAATTATTATACATGTCATCTTATTATCATCTCTTATGCTAGTATTTAAAAGTTCTCTTGGTCAGATAAATATAATTATTATACACGTCATCTTATTATCATCTCTTATGCTAGTATTTAAAAGTTTGTATTGAGAAACAAATCTAGAATCTCTAATAAGGAGCTTCTTTATTCACATACCAAATATGGTTCTTTTATACAAATTTATTCCCCAAAGGTTTATAAATGCAATAGTCCTACATTCAAATCCATCATATATAAATACATATATGAATTCAATCCATAATGCTTAATTCTTATCTCTTCCATGATACCACATTTAAAGTCATACACTATCTTAATAATGGACTATCTTTCTACTTCAAACATCTAACCTAACATCTAACCTATAATTATATGTATGCTTACTTTATTGTTTGGATGATACATGTGGTACAATGTTTACTTGGTTTATTGTAAGGTTCTCTCACAACCTTTATAGAAGGTAGACTTTAGTTTTTTTCTCACTAATATACAAATATAAAATGTTTTCATGGACAATATTTGTGACCTCTTCTCTATACATTAAGCATCCTAATATTTGTAATAATTTAATGCTTCATCCTTCTATACAACACATCATCCTTGAAGTAGTTTCTCGACTTCAAATTATTGTAATTGAATACACATATATAATGTTTTGGTTTCAAAGTTTTTGTTTTGATGTGGTATTAATCGAATATTAATTTTAGCTAGATGTGCTTTCAACATTCTTCTGGATTTTTCTATGTTGAAGAGTAAATGTCGTCCCACTTGCCACGTATATAGTAATGGTTTGACCTAAACAGAGACCTCATTTGGTCGTTGTTGTGTTGTTTCATTTTATCACTTTCCCTTCTTTGATTATGTTTCTCTGTTGCTAACTCTTTAATCTCATTTTCAATAGAAAAAGACTGCTTTCCTCGGTCCCATATCTACATGTGTATTCTAGTTTCCTTCATTAGGTATGCTGCTTCCATCTATCACATATAAGCAGTTGACTCAGTGTTCTATCGAGTGGAAATCATCCTTCCTGAAAATGTGTTAAGCTCCCTTTCAAAAATAAAGGTTGATTCTTATAATAGTTGTATGCTCCATATTTTATATAGGTTTCATAGTTGAAATATTATAAATTTGTAGATGATGCTAATATTTGTATTATTGGTAGGTTTGAAGGGATACTCCTTGAGTTTTGAAGTAGTGAATCCTTACATTCACCTAGCCCTCTAGAAAGAACTATGAGTAATTATTTAAGTATTCTTTTGGAACTCAAAACCAGGTAAATAAATAAATACCTCTCTTTGTTTTCAAAACCTTTGAATGTAAAATTATTATGGCTCTTACTGTAGTTACTAGAGTTATAGAAAAGAAAGGGTTTTTCTCCCATTTCAAACCCTAGTCTTTCTAGCTGCAATAGTGGTTCTTTTCGTTTATTATTTTCATAACTTCATCTTTATTCCTATTCATCTTGTGTATGAGTTCCATAATATCTTCCTAAAAACACTAGGGTTACAAGAAGAAGTTTTATTCCACTTCATATCCTAGGGTTTTATGCTATAAGAAGGTATAATTTTTATGTATAGTATTAGCACGTCGAAATTTCATCCATGATGTTACTAGGTTTTGTTTACCAGTGTGTGCCTTTCTCTTTTGGCTAGCTGAAACGTGCCAAGCATGTTCTGTTTTAACTGTCTTTGTTACTTTTCCTTTTCCAAATTTTCCATTTTAGATATGTGCGGAACTTTTGGCCTTAATGTCTAAGAGCCATTGTTATGCAAAATCTACAACTACATACAAAAGCATCTTCCCTAGGCCTAGTGGACTGACCTAGAAAAACAGAAAGACAAAGGAACTAATGTTTTCCTTAAACTAAATAGACAACAGGATGAAGCCTACCTGGAATCTATCATATGCTTCGCTCATTCTTTGGCTTGAATTCTCTAATCCTAGCTCTACTCGCTATTATTAGAATATGCACAGTCAGATAACACAAGCCAACAATCCATGAAATATATGTAGCATCATCTAGTCACTTTATTCAATAGATCAACATGGTATTGAAATGTATGAAACCATAACATCATATATAGAAAAACAAAGAACTCTTTGCATTAATATAAATGGAGTGAGTTACAACAAAAGATAGTTGTTGATCCTGTAAAAGATCTCCTCCAAGTTCACTTGTCCTTTCCTTGTCACAAAGTGCACCTCTAATCACCCTAATGCATGGGAAGATATCTCTCACAACAAAAACATAAGGGTAGAATCACTCTCCAAAATCCAACCCCTTTCCTATGGATGGAAGTAAATATATAAGTAAAGGAGGTAGTTCATGAATTCTTATCCTTTTACCAATTAGGGCTTGAGATGCACTCTTGATAGGTGGATGAGCTCAAGGGGTAAGGGATGAAAACTCCAAAGTAGGATAGGATAGGATTCGAGACTTTTATCTGAGGTAAATGTTTACAACAGATCTTGGAAGCTTTTGGAAGAAGACGCTTAGGGATTCTCTCTCTTTTTCTCGAATTTCTAGAACCAACACAAGTGCATACTGGAGCAACATGTAATTGATTAACACAATCCACAGTGGAGCAACCTGGTTGTCAATGTTCTCTAGTAGGAGGCTAGGGAGTGTTGGTATTTAAAATGAATGAAACAAGGTGTTTTCAGGTGGAAACTTTGGGATTAGAATGAGTTATGCTTAGGGATTTATGCAAGGATGATGAAAAGTAGGTCAAAGGATGATGATTGATCTAGTTTAAGTCCTATTCACCAGATGTGAAAAAATGGCCTATAATAGCCATATTATAACATTATGTCCTCTACGGTTTCAATTTTTCGTTCTTCCTCATAAAATTGTTTATTTCTTCATTGTATGTTTTTAACTAATATGGATAAAACCCCAATTCATAAATTTATTACAGGTTATGCACAATCCTGACATAAATTTTAATGTTTGAATTTGTGCCTTCTCCGTGTTGGAAGACCCTTCAAAACCTCTGGATTCTCAATGGGAAAAGGAAAACTTATATATATGAAGACAATGTTTACTTCTATTATATTTTCTCCTTTTTTTTTTGTGCTACCTAACAAGGCATTAAGACACACATTTTGCTAAATCGATCAACAACGACACACAAATAGTCATGACCTCTCCTAGACAAAGCCAAACCACCTACAAAATCCATTGATGCACTTTCCCATGGACAACTTGGAATGTGGAGTCTTGTGTAGAGCCCTAAATTTCTATTAGTGGGCTTGCTAACTTCACACAACACACATCCCTTTACATATTGAGTTACAATATTTTTCATGTGAGGTTAATAACACAACCTCTGCAAATGAGACAAAGTTTTCTCTACACCAAAATGACATGACACAAGAGAGCTATGTGCCTGTATGATTACATGTATTCTCTCATTGGCGGGGATACAAAGTTTTCCAAGGTGGTACAACAACTTTCCCTGCAAATGGTAATTTTGCACCTGCGATCCATGAGTCATATTTGCATAAATCTCCTTAAAATCATCATCATCACCATATTGTTTAGCATAAATTTCAAAATATAAAGGGGAATTTTCCAAAACTATAGATGTAGAAATAGGAGGGTGAGAAAGCATATCTACCACTTTATTGTTGGAGCCTTTCTTGTATTTTATTACCAAGTGAAAGTGTTGGAGGAATCCCATCCATCTGAAATGACGATCTTGTTGAAGCTTGGTTTGCGACTGGAGGTATTGCAAGGGTTGGTGATCTATGTGAATGATGGTCTCCTTACCGATCAAATAGTGATTCCACTTCTTCACGCTTTGAACGAAGGCATACAACTCCTTGTCATACGTGGGATAGTTCACAACAACTTGGGGGGATGTCTCTGAATGGTAACATACAAGTTTCCTCTACTAAATTAACAATACTCTCATGGTGTATTCACTTCCATCGATCTTGATCTCAAAAGGCTGTTGAAGGTCAGGTAAGACCAAAAATGGTGTGTTATTGATCTTCTCTTTCAGCGTATCGAAGGCATTATGATGCTTTCCTCCCCACTGAAAGGTTTGCTTCACACTCGTCAATTCATGTAAGGGGGATGCAATGACGAAGAAGTTGGCAGTGAACCTTCTCCAGTATTGTATTGCACCCAAGAAGCTATGAACCTCTGTAACATTGGTGGGTTTAGGCCACTTTACAATCACATCAATTTCAGAAGGATCTATTTTCAATTGACCACCTCCGACAATGTGACCCAAGTAAACCAAATAGGTCTTACCAAATTCACACTTATACATTTTGACATACAATTTTTCTTTTTACAAAACATCAAGCACCTTTTCAACATGGCTCACATGGTCATCCCATGTCCTATTGAAAACAAGAATTTCATCAAGATACACAATTAGAAAATAATCAATAAAAGGCTTGAAAATATCATTCATCACCCTTATGAATGTGAACAGAGCATTGCATAGTCTGAATGGAATCACCGGCCATTCAAATAACCCATGTTTTGTCTTGAATGCAGTCTTCCATACATCCCGTTCTCCAATTGTGACCTGATGACAACCACTACGCAAGTCTAGTTTTGTGAAATAGACAAAAATTTTCAATTGATCTAACAAATCATCAATGCGAGGGAGAGGGTACCAATTCTTCACCATTATTTTTTTGAGTGCTCTATAGTCCATGCACATCCTCCATGTTCCATCCTTCTTTGACACCAACACAATAGGTGAACTGCATGGATAATAACTTAGCCTTATGACCCCTTGGTTCAACAATTCTTGTACCTGCTTCTTTATCTCCTCCATATCAATGGATGACAACCTGTACATATCAATGTTGGGTAAAGGAGCATCTTGCTACAAGTGAATCTCATGTTGGATCTCACACTTTGGAGGAAACCCACTTGGTTCCTAAAAAATCTTATTATAGTTAGAAACAATTTCTTACAATTCCTTTTTATGAGTTGGATCACAACCTTGGAAAACTTCAGATGTCTCTGCATCTTTTTGTCTCACAACCATGAGCATGCACCCTTTGCTAGAATTGATCAATCTCTTCATCTGACCTGCACTTACAAGTCTGACACTGATTTTAGCGTGATGAGCTCTGACAATGTATTCCACCACATCTTTCGTGAGATGATAATTTTTTTCATGGCTAAAGAAAATTGCTTTCCTGTAATACAAATATGGACTCCCTAATAAAACACCACAAATAACTAAGGGTACAACATCAAGATCAACCTCATCTATTAGTTTGGATGCAATCACAAATCTAGGTCTACACTACTTTGTTACATGTAAATTGTCTTTATCACACACCCAACCAAGAGGGTAGGGTTTTAGATGAGGCTTGGTCTCTAATCCTAACTTTTTAACCAAGGATTCTAAAATCAAATTACCTTGTGAGCCCAGATCAAACATGGTTTACAGTTTAGTATGTTTCATTATAACTCTAATGTGGAACAATTCAACCTTCTTTCGTTCACTAACAAGAGACTCATTTGAAGAACTTGTACTTGCATGCAATTCATAATTTTCATTAGCATGAAGAGAAAGAGTACCTTGTATACCCACTACTGTGATATGTGTCTCGTCACCAGAATCAAATCCAAGGTCCTATTGCACTATTTCCACCGTCTTTTTCTTGTTCTTCCCACCAAATATCTTTGGTTTCAACTCCGAATGCAACTTCCAATAGTGTTCATCATCATGGCCTTCCTTCTTGCAATGTGTACAAGATGGTTTTTCTCCTTCCTCCTTCTTGGTTGTAATTGCCTTCTTTTCCTTTCCCTTTACTTTTCCTTTGAAGTTGCCATTATGAGGTTTGAAATATGATTTCTTTGGTTTCTCTTCTTTATCATTCTTGCCCCTTCTTTCAAGGTAAATGGCCTTTACGCTGGCCGCGTCAATAGTAGTAGGCTCAAATAAAAAAAAAAAATGCTTGATGTAACTATGTAAAGCACCAATATATGTTGTTACTGTTTCGAGTGAATCAAGTGAAATGCCAAAATTCAATGCTTGTTTTCTAAACTCTTCTATGAAGTTTTGTACATTTTGACCCTTTCCTTGTCTCAAATATTGTCATTCCATTAAATATTTTTCTCGATAACCGAAACAATAAAATTGATCTTTTAATGCAGAAACAAAATTGAACCAAGAAAAAAGGAAATTACCCAAGTTTTTGTTGCCTTTCTTCAAATTTCTCTCCCACTAGACGAGAGGTGTCACTCAGCCAAAGAGATGCTAATTGGATATTTTCCTCATCTTCCTCAATTTGTTGAATCCATAAATAAACCTCGATCTGTCTAATCCAATTGTTTAGTTTCTTTGCGTTACATTCTCCATTATATGTGGGAAAATCAAACTTAACATCTAGCTTAAAAAATGGCTTCTTAGATGTATTCCTATGATGCATGTTAGAGTGATGAGGAGAAGAAGAAGAAGAATTGTCACTAGAGGGTGGATAGAGCGGTTCAGGAGGCTCTCGTCTTCCACCTTCATGATTTACTGATGCATGGTCATCTGGTTATTTCTTCTCAGGCTTGATTGTCTTCTCATATTTTGCAAACAACTTGTTAAATTTCTCTGCCATGATGAAGAATATCTGGCGATAATTGCTCTCTTCCTCCATTTGAGCTTCCTCATCTTCCATGTTTTGTCTTCGTGGTACATGTCCCACTTCGCGATCAAAGGATTTGATTTTTCCTTCACCTTTTTGGATCTTGTTCCTAGTTAGAATTCACTCATGCAACTCGCATCAAGAGACCTGCTCTGATACCAAACTTGATCTAGATCTTTTAACTTCAAGGATGCATTAAAATTTCCATATAAAAGAGCATGCAACCAAGTAACTTAAACACACGAAAAGAAGTGGAAATCATAAAGAAACCATGAGATCAATGGCACATAAACTATTTGATTACAGAGTTCACCCAATGTGGGTTACATCTCCGGGCCTTGCTCAAAGTGGGGAGGCCTCTTTCATTAAATGAAAAAAAAATGAATTACAATCAACTTGACATTAATGACCCTTATACCTCCAATTTCTATCATGGACAACAAATGCAAAGCTCAGATGCAGAAACGAACATTACCATTGGATTCGTGGTGTGAAATCATGTAAAACGACTATAAACTTCACCATATTTTCACACTGATTCTTCTAGACCCCAAAGGAATCTTCTTAAGATAAAAAGATACCCCTCTTCAAGGTTTTGCCCTCCTGGACCGCTCTTGGTTCTGCTCCTGGGCCTCCATTCCGCTCCCCGCCCGGTCCAATGAGCAATTGTTTGAGGTTTAAGTAATGTTCGTGTGGTGGAGTTTACAATGAACAGGTCATTGGCCCATTGGAAACTGGCATATATTAAGCGCGCAATTTGTGGGAGGTTTCATGGTCAAACCCCATGGAACCTTTTTTTGGTGTAACAAGTTATATATATGGTGCGCAAGATTTGTTTGTTGGTTATGACGGTTTCAGCGTTGATTTAAATATGAGACCTCCCGTTTTGCGGGCCAGCCCCACTAGGCTGGACAGGTTCGAATCCCGTTGGTCTCACCTTACATGGTAACATCGTTGAAATGATTATATATATATGTAGTGCGTCGCAGTTGGGCCTGGTTGGCTGGGTTTAACTATCGGCCAACGACCTTTAATATTTTTTTTAGAACATTATAGTTAAAATTTCACTGTCAATTTTTAAGGGTTATTAGACAAGTTAAAGAGGTGACAAATTTTCCCTTTCCGACCGTCGTTTTCCATGCACCTTCCCTTCACCAGATCGTTTGCTCATTAGTGTCTACCACTTGGCCTAATTTGATTAGAACTTTGATCGGCTATATCTTGAGCATAAAAACTTAGATTTGATTGTCATTTGCATTGATGGAATCAAGGCGATGAGCACTATGATCTGGTCCTAGTTGTTAGAAAATTATATATTACAGAGCAATGGAACACATAGAATATTGCATAAATATAAACACAGAAAACGCATAAAACCGAAGAGACACAGATATATGTGGTTCACCCAGTTTGGGCTACGTCCACCCCGAACAGGCAGTCCTTCCTTTCTATTATCCAGCAAAATGAAGAGACACAACCTACAGCAGATCCGCTGTAATATCCTCTGTTTTCTCTCACAGTCTCACCTCTCTGTTTCTCGCTCAGAGAATACACATCTATTACACAGCCTCAATACAATACCCTCATACAAAGAGAGGGGTTTCCTTCTAGGGAAAAAAAAACCCTAAACTAAACATAAGTTCTACCGTCAGATCATCCGCCTAATGAACGGCCCAAATTGGCTAGTAATTACTATACTTTTACAAGGCAATTTTACATATGTTTTTAGCTTCGGGGCCGCTACCCCCAAAACCCCTTCAGGGGGACCGCTGGCCCCCAGATCCCCTAGCGGGGGGGATCGCCCCCCCCCCCCCGGGAACCCCTGCGGGGGGGACAAGTCCCCCCCCCCCCCGCACCCCCTCGCATGGAGGGGTGCACAAACTTCCTGGGGTATACATCCAGCTGAAACAAAGACCTCTAAATAATCATGCTCCACACCCAACACTAGTTTCACTTCAATCTGATTGGTGGGCTCCAGTATTGTAGCAATAATGCTACAACTCCTGGAGCTTCCTATCTCTAATTTTATCAACCCGGTAGTTCGTACAAACTTGGAAGCGACGGTGCTGTATTCACAAGTACTAGCTCTTGTCGCAGTTGTCACTTGGTCAGCTGGCACAAGTCCGCTAGGGCTCAAGCCAACTTCTATAGGCTCACAGAAGAAGCTTTATGAATGATGGACGAAAGCTAACTCAAAGGAGACTAGTCTATTTGCAAAAAGAAACTGAAAGCCAACAAAGCATGAAAACCCTAGTAAACCCTAATTTGACTAGCTAGACCCTAACTATGCAAAACTGTGAATGAAACTACTACCACTAATGCCATTACTTGTAGTGAGCTGAAATACATGCATCTAAGCTACTTGCATCTGAAAAGACATGTTTTTGTATTTTTTCATTAAGTGGTTGGATTTGTTGTGATGATGCTTTTGATTAGGGTTTGGTTGCGCAGGAGCGCTTGGAATGGAAGGAAAGCATGGGCAAGGTCAGGATGGCTAGGGGAGGTCCCAGAGGGTCTCTAGCATCAGGCCACAGAAGTCTACCACGTTCGGATGCTCAGCAACCGAGTTTGCAGGCTTCTACAGGAAGTCTGCAGGGGATCCTACAGGAAACTCAGGGATTTCTACAGGAAGTCTGTACAATTCTACAGGATGTTTGGCCGTGGAATTTTTGGGAGATGGTGAAGTGTTGGAGTGGTGTGGGAGGATTGGTGAGATGGAGATGGAGCTGGTGATGGCTCAGGAGCAGAAAAATCAGATGGAGGAAGAGTGCATGCAGTGGTTTGATGGTTGGAAGGATGGGATCAACGAAAGTGTAAGTAAATGGAGCTAAGTGATTAATGGATGAGTTGGAGGGTAAATGAGTTGGACAGAGGCTGAGTAGGTGGATTGAGGAGAGATCAAGAAGAAGAAGAAGGAAGTGGAATGATATGGAGCAGCGTAAATGAAACAAATGACTTATGCACCAAAAACGAGAATTCATTAACCTATGATAACTGTGCCATGAAACCTATGAACAGCAATGGAAAACCAAGAAATGAAACTCGTGCATGGAAGTGAAATGTAGAAGTATGGTTCAATATCAAGAGTGCATGGATGGATCTTCAACGAAAATGTCTATGTTGCAGCTTGCATGGAAGTGAGAAGAACTGCGTTTCTTTTTGGTGGTTGGTTATGGACTGCACCCCAATCCCTAAGAGAGATGGCAGTGAGCTTGAACAACCTTTTGCTGGAGCTCCAATAAATTATAACTATCCTCCTATCGAATCTAAGCAACTGAAACAAATTCACCATAAACTAATCCTATCTAAGCTCATGAAAAGGACTAAATTAACAGACTGTAAATTCGAATTGCATGTTAAAGTAAAAACTCAAAGTGCTGGAACGAAATGCAAACAACATTACAACACCGAGGAGATCTATTGCTCTCAGGTTGGGCCCTAACCTGAGAGCTATAGCTCCCTTAGAAACTCAGAATGAGATCAAAATCTGCCTGCCTTTATTCATAAACGAAAGTCTGATGTCATGCCAAAACTGGCTTACAAAAGGAACAAACACCGAGCTGTAGCTCGTACTTCCAAATTACAAGAGAAATACAAAAGTTCAAAAAGCTCCTATCCAAGGCTACGGCCTCAGTATTTATGCAAAATGATCATCCAACAGGTGTCCTTGATTTGTGGAGCTCGGTTGTCCAACTGAAGGTTAAACTGCTGATCCTGTAGGACAGTTATAACTGTTGTTCCTGTAGAACAGTTATAACTGTTGTTCCTGTAGAACAGTTGGCTGCCTCTAAGCTCGGTGGGGAGATGGATTGGAGCTCGGAGCTATGGTGGGAATTACGAGGAAGGTCCCCAAGACCGTGGACATCCTCTCCTAAAAGCCAGCAGTGCCACCTCATTGTCACCTTGTCTCCTTTTTCGTGGTCTTTGCTCCCTTTTAATGCCAAAACCTGAAATCATCATGAATTAGTCACGTGGATAGAATGCCTACCCTTCTTCCTACAAACAACACGAATAAACCAAGAAATGAATGCATAAGCAATAAAAAATGAATGGTTTGAGCAGAGCAAGTAGGCCAAATGAGCCCAAATTGTACCAAAAATTGGGGCTCATCATCACCCCCCAGCTAAACTATTTGCTCATCCTTGAGAAACTTAGTCAAAATATTCATCCTTCATTGCTTTCACTGCTTCCCTTGCATCCCAAGGCTCTGTGGTGGTGTCTTCTCTGTGGATATGAAACCCTGCTTTCCTGTTCACCTCTTCCCATTGTTGATTGTCATATTCCTCTGTATTGCCTTCAGTCATTCCTAGCAGTAGTGGTGGGCTAAGTTTAAGGCCTATCCAGCTGGCCTGGAGGCTTTGCATGGATTTCTTGTAAAGTTCAACTCTTTCCAAAGCTTCCCTCATCCGAGTGGGGGTATGGTACTCTCGGATCTTCAAGCTGTGTGCCAGGGTATTCCATCTGCGTGCACATGCTTGGGCAACATTTTCTCCCAACAACCTTTCCATGTCTTCAAAGTGAGCTATGGCTTGGGCCTGTTGGTCCATAAATCTCAAGGAAGTTGTGGGATCTGTAGCCAACTGTTGGTGGGCTGAGATGAGTGCCACCGGATCCTCTACTTCTGGTCGAATGAACAGTGGCTCGCTCACTTCTCGGTTCATGACCGATTTTGCTTCAGCTGCTCTTTGATCCTCATGGTTTAACCATGAGGCGAACGCCATCAATTGCATATCCCCCAAAGCAATATTGGGATCCCAGGAGACTTCATTAGGCAAAGCCAAATTGTGGAGGTAAAACTCTGCTAATTTGGCTTTGTCTTCTGACGAACTAGTGCTGCACAACTCATAAAATTGTTGTGGGATTTGGATATGTGAAATACCTCTTTGTGCCAGGGTGTTTATTTGGAACTGCAGCCATTGATCTTTTAAGAACAATCCATAGGATTTTGCAGGTGTTCTGCACTGAATGGCCTCCATGGCCCAACTGGCCATGCAAGCCAATTGTGTTTCCTTTTGTTGCAGCTGTTCTCTTAGGGCTTGCACTTCAATTTTTGTTTGCTGTTCTGCTTCCTGTAGAAGTGTCATTGGCCCTTCAAGGCTGATGGTCAGCTCCTTTTTGCTTTGTTGTTCATTTGTGATATCCTTGGAGGATGTTCCTGCCCCTGCCTTTAGTTCTTGTAGCTGCAATCTCAGCTTCTGATTTTCTTCCTGTAGAAGCACACGTTGGCAATTAGCCACATGTTTAGCCATGGTGAATTCACTCCTGACCTCCTTGAGTTGCTCTTGTAAAGGGCCTATGTCCGCCACACCCTTTGGTTTGGCGATCTACATCCATGTGTGGGAACGGACTCTTTCTTTCTCTAGTTCAAAAAATAGAGGCACAGTAAATTTCTGCGGTATGATTTTGCCCGCCTCTAAAAAGGTGTAGTATGAATTCAGATTAGGTGAAGGGCTAGGTTCTGGTATATGTTCTCTTTCTATCTCTTCAGGCGGTTCTACCTCACCCTCCCTTGGTGGTGATGAGGGTCCTTCTCCTTCCTTCTTTTTCGTTTCCTGTAGCCGGGCCAGAGTATCCTGTAGAACATTTTCAGCTTCCTGTAGCCGCGTTTGTTCAGTCAACAGGTCTAACCTTTCTTGCCACATGTTTTTCTTTGGACTCCCCTTCTCATAGGTGACTGTGATCCTAGAGGGTGACTTTTCCTTGGGAGAAGCAGGTGTATCTTCGATGACGATCGGGCTGCTGGATTGAGGCTGTGGTTTGCCCGTCTTTATCCTAACACTTCTTCGAGCCTTAAAGTATAGAGGGGTCTCCCTCTTCCTCTTTTATTTTGGCTTAGGTGGCGTGCTGAGGCCAGCTAATATAGCTACTGCCTCCCGTGCTAGAATGTCCACCTTCTTCTCTTTGGGTTTTTCCTTTTCGGGGCTTCCTGTAGAAGCCTGTTTCTGCAATTTCGGGCTTCCTGTAGAAGCCTTTGTCTCCGTTTTTGGGCTTCCTGTAGAAGCCTGTTTTTGCTTTCCTGTAGACACAGGTGTCTCCACCTCTGCTTGCTTGCCTGCCTGAGTTTTGCTTTTTTCTTTGGTTGCAGGTGCTGTTGAGGTACTTGGGCTGACGTGGACCACCTCAGCTTTGTCCATTCTGCTCTTCATCCTCTTTTCCCTTGCTGACAGGATAGGTGTGCCACCTTTTTCTTTGTCCTCCTTTTCCTCATGCTTCTTCCTTTGTTCTTTCTTCTGTACTGTTGTCGGGGTCTCTTGGCCTTCTTCTCTCTGTCCCTCGGCCACTGCTTCTTGTTCCTCACCGCTGGAGGAACCCGTTTCTTCGATCAACATCTTAATGTCCCCATCTTTTGTTAAATTCCGGAAGGATTCCCATGAGAGGGGGACCTTATATGAGTGCAATGCATCTTCCACAAGAAGCTTGATCAACCCATGGTGGGCTCTCTGATCTGGTATACCCTCTTTCAGCTTTGTGGCACACTCCATTAGAGACTGCAGTAGGTAATAAGGGATGATCAGTTTTTGTTCTACAGGAATGTCAATTCGGTGCCTCAATTCAGTGAGCAGCCGAAAGTGATATGCGTACACGATGCTGAAACAGCCTTCACAAGTGATATATTTCATGATTTGCAAACTGACTTCGTTCCATGGTGGCAACAGGCTCGTTCTTCGCACCCCATTTTTGTCCTCCGAGAATTCTTCCTCAGGTGGAAAGAATTCTTTCTTTGCCTGCTGGCTCAGCTTTCTTTCTTCCTTATCCCACGGCAAACCCATAGGAAGTTCTGTGATCCGACTGATATGTTCCGGGGTGAGCTTGAGGCTTAGACCTCTGAAGTTCACTGTGGCCAGTGTCTGAGATTTAGGCTTCAGAGCCTGCAAGAATTCTTCGGCCACTTCATCATCGTAACCCTGCAGCTTATCACAAAAAGGCATCCATTGTGCTCTGGTGAAGAGCTCTACCACTGCCGGGTTTTCCCTTAGTTTAGTTGAATCAGTGGGTTCCCGTCTTATAAACCCACCCGGCATGATGAACACGGTCGTTTTAATTAAAGGTGGCAAATGCAAAAGAGATTTGGTCTATTAAGACAGAGCATGCACATAATCCACAAAATTCAACACAGTCTACTTATACCGACATCCTGTAGAACGACAGTATAGGCACAGCAAACAACAATTCCACCAATATCTTTATGACCCGACTGTGGACAATGGTCTTGCCACTTCTACTAACCAGTTGCATGAAGAGTTCAGGATTACCTCTTTAATTGGCCACCTTTTTTCGTGAGGCACCCGCTTCCCTGTAGATGACTGTGTTCTTGTAGACTGCGTTCCTGTAGACTGCGTTCCTGTAGAACTGTGTTCCTGTAGAAGCAGTGCGCAATTCTCGGGGAGGACTGTAGTTGGCCCGCGCTCGAGGTGTGCTTTACCGGCTTTCTGGTAGCCAACAGCTCGGCGTATCAAACTGCAGAGGAGATCAGAATAGCCACTCGAGTTTGAAGTGTTGGATGATAAATGCATGCGCATGATCTAGCCGATTAGATTTTGAATCGGCGCAATCCGTGGCGCGGGGGACGAGCTATCCCCACCGGACCGTTGGGCGATGTCATCCATCATCCGCCTGCGTATTCACTTGCTGCCGCATCCATTCCCACAGATTTGCCGCCGCCTTTTCCTGTTAAACTCATGCTTCTGACGAGAGTGTTCTCACGTGCGTGCCGTTCATTCTCTTTGTCGTGGCCGCCACCCAAACATCCAATTACACTTTAACTAGCCGACGTGGCCAGTCGACTGGCCATACGGCCGCTCAACCATTCAATTTTACGCTATGCAAACAATTTCAAAGTAAAATTCATGCGATTTGATGGAAGGAAGGGTTGAGACACTTACCTGCGTGGCTGCACACGATTTTTCCAGTTCTTGGACGATGGTGAGTGGATCTACCTGCTGCATGCGACTTACACAGACCCGGAGGCTCGTGGTTACAGGCTGCCAACGATGGAGTGGATGTTTTGCTTGCATGCGCCCGCGTTTCATTTCAGATGGCGGTGCTGTGAATGGTATCCACTCGAGCAGGTTGAACTGTTACAGGATTCCCGCGAGGTGTCTCGTAACAGTCCTTTCTCCTTGGGTGCATGCTGCACGACGGAGGTTCTGGCCTTTCAATCACGTTCCCGGAGCTCTTGATGCCTGCGGTATGAGATCCCAGCATTTGTTTAACTTTGAAAATGGCTTTTCCCGCGAGAACTCATCGATCTTCTTTGTTGGTGCAGGGAACTTGGTCGCATGTCGACAAGGATGGTGGAGCAAGGTGACAGCAATGTGCAAGGGTGCCAACAGAGGCTTGCATGCATCCAAACCAATCCATAGTCGCTAAATCTCCTTTTAAGATGAATTCTGGCCGTCCAAAACTCCTACAGGAAGTTTCCTGTAGAACACAGAGCTTCCTGTAGAAAGTTCGGCCTTCTTGTAGAAAGTCTGTACTTTCCTGTAGAAAATCCGCGCCTTCCTGTAGAAAGACTGCATCTTCCTGTAGAAAGACAGCATCTTCCTGTAGAAGATTCAAACCATGATAAAATTGCACATACCTTGAAAAAACATGGGTACCCTTGGAGGAGGTGCTGGTGAGGTTCCTTGACAGCATGATAAGGACCCTTGGCTTTGAGTTGAAGGGCTTCCTCTCCTCCATAGAACATCTGCAACCTGCATGCAATTTTACCATATTTTGCTTATTGTTTTTTTTATCTCTTTTTTTCTCTTTTTTTTTTTTTGAAAGATAACAGGGGCGCCTCAAAGAGGTTTTCACCCGTGCCATCTGCCCTGAGCGCCTCAGAGAGGTTTTCACTCAAGGATCTTTTTCACCTTTTCTCTTTTTTTTTGAAAGACAATAGGGGCGCCTCAATGAGGTTTTCACCCCTACTACCTGCCTTGGGCGCCTCAGAGAGGTTTTCACCCAAGGATCTTTATTTTTTCTTTTTTCTTTTTTTCTTTTTTCTCTTTTTTTTTATTTTTATTTTTTATCCTTCAGGGTATGCCAGAGGCAGAGGCAGAACCCTTCTCTATGACCAATACAGATTTCTCTATAGTTTTGATGAACTCTTGTCTTGAGAGAGGTCTCCTGTAGATCTTCAAACGATGCCCATTGACAAGCATGGGAATGGCTTCCTCATCAATGGTTCGAATGAGGACAGATCCATTGTCATGGCATTTCTCCACTGCATATGGTCCTAGCCATCTGGTTCTCAGCTTCCCCTTGAAATCTTTGTATCTGGAGTCATACAACAAAGCCCAATCTCCCGGCTGAAATTGCTTGTCATGGAGATGTTGGTCCTGCCACACCTTTCTCTGAAGTTGAACCACTTCTGAGTGAAGGAGGGCCTGCATTCGGTGCTCATCCAGGCCATTCAGCTGCAGTAGCCTTTCTTGTTGTGCATAGCTGAGATCTAGGTCCAGCTGAGCTGCCATCCTCAAAGTGTTGTATTCAAACTCAATGGACAGCAAAGCTCTCTTCCCATAGACCAGCTCATACGGTGTGAAGCCAGTGGTGGTCTTCCAAGTGGTGTTGTAAGCCCATGTGGCTTCAACCAGGCGATCTGCCCAGTCCTTTCTGCTGCTGCTCACCACTTTAGTCAAGATCCCTTCTAATGCTCTATTGGTGACTTCCACCTGCCCATTTGCTTGAGGGTGATAAGGGGTGGAAGTCCTATGCTTGATCTTGTGATGAGCCAGGAGATCTTCAACCAGGTTGGAGGTGAACTGGCTCCCTTGATCGGTGACCAGCTCTCTTGGATAGCCAAACTTGTAGAAGATGTTTTCTCTTAGGAACTCGGCCACCTTTTCTTCTGTTGCTGCTTTGATTGCTTTGGTCTCTACCGACTTTGTCAAATAGTCAGTACACACAATGATGTAAGTCCTTTGCCTCGAAGAGGGGTTGATTGGGCCCACAAAGTCCATGCCCCACTTCTCAAATGGCTCAAGAGTCACTTGAGGTTGGAGAGGCATCTCATCCCTTTGGGTCGGTTTCCCCATTCTTTGGCATTGGTCACACTGACTGACATATCTTCTGACATCTTGATGAAGTGTGGGCCAATAGTAGCCTGCCTGCAGGATTTTGAAGGCAGTTCTCTTTGCTGCAAAATGTCCTCCACAAGGCCCATCATGACAAGTGAGGAAAATATCAAAGACTTCATCCTCCCTTACACAACGCCTTAAGATCTGATCGGGGCCAAGCTTGAACAGATTGCCCCCGATCCAAGTAAATGAGGCACTTTTTCTGATGATTCTGCTCTTCTCTCTGGCAGATAGGTGTGGGGGGAACTGTGCTGAAACAAGATAGTTTGCTATATCAGCAAACCATGGAGAGAGTACTGAAATAGCAAACAGATGTTCATCGGGCATCTGGTCATCCACTGTTCCATCCTCATCTGCAGACAAATCCAATCTAGATAAAAATTCAGCAACAACATTTTCTCTACCTGGTTTGTCAACAATGGTCAAATCAAACTGCTGCAATAAAAGTAACCATCTAATAATACGAGCATTCACATCTGGTTTATTCATTAAATATCTAATAGCAGCATGGTCAATATGTACAAAGGTTTGGTAACCAGTAATATAATGTCGGAACTTGTTCAGTGCATGGACCACAGCCAAGAATTCTTTCTCGGTTACAGTGTAATTCAGCTCAGCTTTGGACAAGTTTTTGCTAACAAAGTAAATGGCATATGGAAGTTTCTGCTCAACTTGTCCTAAAGCTGCACCTATGGCTTTGTTCGAGGCATCAGTGTGGATGTGGAAAGGTAGGGCCCAGTTTGGACCTCTCAGGATTGGGGCTGACACCAACTTGTCCTTTAATTCATTTAAAGCCCTCTGACAATCGTCAGTCCAATTAAACTCCACATCTTTTGCCAACAGGCCAAACAATGGCAAGGCTAGCTTGCTGAAATCTTTAATGAATCTCCGGTAGTATCCTGCTAATCCCAAGAAACTCCGGACATCCCTGACCTTTTGAGGAGGTGGAACCCTCTTGATGAGAGAAATTTTGTTAGGATCCACCTGCAATCCTTGGCAAGAAATGGTATGGCCTAGCACGGTCCCTTCTGTCATTAGGAATTCACATTTTTCAGGACTAAGGGACAAGTTCATCTCGGTGCATTTGGTTAGGACTTTTCCCAGGTTGGACAATGCTTCCTGGAAGTTGGCCCCATAAGGAGTAAAGTCATCCATATAGATTTCTACTGCATCATGGACCAGCTCCGAGAAGATGCTCAAGACAGCTCTCTGAAAGGTAGCAGGAGCATTGCATAGCCCAAAGGGAAGGACTCGATAGGCAAAGGTACCCCAAGGACAAGTGAAGGTGGTCTTATCTTGGTCTTCCGGGCTGATTTGGATTTGGTTGTACCCGCTAAACACATCCAGGAAAGAGAAGAACTTCTTTCCTGCCAGTCCATCCAACACTTGATCTATGAAAGGTAGAGGGAAATGGTCCTTCTTGGTAGCTTTGTTCAGTTCTCGGTAGTCCACACAGATTCTCCATTTCCCATTTTTCTTGGGAACCAACACTAGAGGGGACACCCATTCACTATCTGAGATGGGGTAGATGAATCCGGCATCAAACAGTTTTTGCAATTCTTCCTTGACAATGTCCTTAAGGGCTGGATTCATTCTCCTCTGAGGTTGCCTAACCGGTTTACAATCCTCTTTGATGTATATATGATGGGTACAGACCGAAGGATGGACTCCTTTCATTTCCTTATAGCTCCAAGCAAAAGCATCTAGGTGATTGGCCAACAGACTACACAGCTCCTTTTCCTGGGAAGGAGATAGGGAGGAGCTGATATTCAATGCTTTCTTAGGGCCGAACTCCACATTCTTAACTCTGGGAGCAACAGGGTTGGTTGTACAAAGATCCACTAAGGTGCTGGCTTGGGCATCCTCCACCAATTTCTCTAAGGGTAGTGTACTGGAAGGTGGATTCTGGATCAAGGTCTCGATCAAGTCATCCTCGGTTGGGGGGTCTCTTCTAGTGGCATCTAAGGTGCACAGAGGTGCTGAGTACACCTCGTCTTCCTCTCCTTCTTCCAACCAGAGTGGTAAGTCATGCTCCAAGGAGGGTTGGGCAAGAGGGTATAGGACTAGCTGCTTGGACATGGGACCATTTTTGATGGTCATGTTTCCTGCACGACAACTTATGTAAGCATCTGCAGTAGCTAACCAAGGCCTTCCCAAAATGAGAGGATATCCAGTAAGCTTGGCCTTTGGTTGCAGAACCAGGAAGTCTGCAGGGTATTCCCAAGAGTCAATAGAGACCAAGACATCCTCCACAATCCCTTCGGGAGTCACGGTGGAGCGATCTGCTAATTGCAGTACTGTCGAGGTCTTCCTCAAGGAACCCTGAAGATTAAGCTTAAGCATGGTATCCCTGGTCATCACATTAATGGCAACCCCCAGATCAATCAAGGTGTGAGGTATAATAGTGCCATTGATGTGAACATCTACTACAGGACTTCCAGGATCTAGGTACTTTGGGTAGATGACTTGACCTAACATAAGGTCAGACAGTTGTCCTATGACATTGATAGTTGAGGCATCTTTCTTCCGTCTGCCTGGGTGTTTGAAACACTTCTCCTTAACCAGCTTGTTGTATATTGGCACATCCTTGATAGCTTGGAGAAGTGGTATTTTTACACACAACTGCTTGAGCTCACCCAGAAGCTCATCCTCCTCTGGGTTGGGTTGTGTGGTGGCTGTTAGTCTCTCAGGAAAGGGTGGAATAGCCTTTGGTTCACTTTCCTGCTTATCTTCCTCATCCTCTAGGGGAGGAGGTTGGCGATCTGGTAGAGTCTTTCCAGATCGAAGATTGATCTCCTGAATCTCCACAGCATAGGTAGGGCATGAGGTTTCCCCAGTGTATACCTGCTGAGCCTGTCTATTGTTGGGGTTCGGGTTCGGTTGAGCAGGCATTTGAGGTTGCCTTGGAGGAGCAGGAGGTAATGGCTGAGGTTGAACTGGTGGTGGAGGCAAGATGGCAGGAGGAGTGTTGTATTGGGGCCTCCACCCCGACTGAGGTGCATTCCATTGAGGCTGTGGCTGGGCATGTGAGTGATATGAATGAGAAGTAGGTTGAGTGGGGTACTGAGGTGGATAAGACCATGGAGGAGGCATGGACCATGAAGGATGAGCAGGGGGACCCCAGGAAGGCATAGGAGTCGATTGGTTGGGGCTGTAATAAGCTTGAGATGCCCCTTGCATCCCCTGCTGATAAGGTCTAGATCCCTGTGGCCTCCTTTGGTTGAGGTAATAGAGAGGCTCTATGGGAGCTTTTGTCCCTTGGTACATGGCTTTAAACCCAGGTAAGGTTGGACACTGATTTGTGGGATGGTCCTCCTCACAAACAAAACACACTTCAACCGAATGCAATGGACATTCGTTCTTAGGGTGCCTCCTTGTGCACCTAGGGCAGAAGACAGCCAAGGCTCTCTCAGCCTCTTCTTTCTTTTGCTGAATCCTGAATGTGTCAAGCTGCATGGCAATGGTTTGTCTCACCTCACTCTTAAGATCTTCTAATTGATTTGCAAGCTCATGTTTGGAGAAAGGGACACTAGTTGAGAGGTGATTTCCTCTACCTCGTTTCCGAGCTGCCCTGGAGTGGTTTCTAAACACAGTCTTGATGTCCTCATAAGGCAGTTGGTAAATGTCCCCCCCAGCTAACATGTGAAGGGTATCTAAGAGGTCTTCAGGGACTCCTCGGAGCAGGACCAACTTGAGGGATTCAGGGTCAAGTGTGCACCTGGCCCGCTTATAGCTTAGTTGGAACCTCTCCTCATAATCCTCTAAGGACTCATCATTTCCCATGGACATCCGAAAGATTTCCCCCTTTGTTTCCTTGGACCTACAGTAATCCCGGTACTTGGTATTGAAAGCCTGCTGCATCTGAGCCCAAGTGGTGATACTATTCCCAGGTAAGCCCATGAACCAGCGTAGTGCTGCATCCTTAAGAGTGGAAGGGAAAAGTTTCAGCTTTTGCTCATCTTCAGTATAGTCATAGGTTCTACAAAGGACAGCAAACTCAAACAGGAAGGTATCCGGATCTTCAGTGGTCAGCCCATGGAAGTGAGGTAAGGCGGAGGGGCTAATGTTCTTCATTTTCATCTCTCCATTGGTCTCTCGGATGGGGAAGGCACCTTCTATTCTCTCATCTTCTCTTCTATTGTCAGCCATAGCTTCAGATGGAGTGGTCTCTAACTCTTCTTCTACTATAGGGTCTTTGGATATCTCAGGATGTTCACCTGTAGGTTCTTCTGGGTCACTGTCACCAAAGAAGAGAGAAGGGTGACTTAGTGATGTGGTGGGGGTGTTTGGTAGGAATTTGCCTGATCTATCTCGATTCCTACGAGGCATGAAATGGAAAAGACTTTCTTTTCTTTTGATTACTTTTGCTTTGCTTTTCTTTTGGTACCTGCAAAACTGAGACAGATTGGTCTACAACTAACTATGAAAGATGCAGAATTAAACTGAAAGCAGGAAAGAACTAATCTACTTTGCTCAAATGAAATTGCAAGAATGGAAATGCTAGTCTACGCTTGCAGAAAGGAAATGTTAATCTATGAAAGTAGGAAATGCTAATCTAGGAAAGCAGGAAATGCTAATCTACGAAAGCAGGAAATGTCTATGCTACTTTTGCAGAATGGAAATGAAGTAAACTACTTAGCAGAAGGCAAGAGTAAGGAAGTAGAAGGAAAGCAACAATTACTAATACTCTGACGCTTCCCCGGCAACGGCGCCAAAAAGATGGTGGGCTCCAGTATTGTAGCAATAATGCTACAACTCCTGGAGCTTCCTATCTCTAATTTTATCAACCCGGTAGTTCGTACAAACTTGGAAGCGACGGTGCTGTATGCACAAGTACTAGCTCTTGTCGCAGCTATCACTTAGTCAGCTGGCACAAGTCCGCTAGGGCTCAAGCCAACTTCTATAGGCTCACAGAAGAAGCTTTATGAATGATGGACGAAAGCTAACTCAAAGGAGACTAGTCTATTTGCAAAAAGAAACTGAAAGCCAACAAAGCATGAAAACCCTAGTAAACCCTAATTTGACTAGCTAGACCCTAACTATGCAAAACTGTGAATGAAACTACTACCACTAATGCCATTACTTGTAGTGAGCTGAAATACATGCATCTAAGCTACTTGCATCTGAAAAGACATGTTTTTGTATTTTTTCATTAAGTGGTTGGATTTGTTGTGATGATGCTTTTGATTAGGGTTTGGTTGTGCAGGAGCGGTTGGAATGGAAGGAAAGCATGGGCAAGGTCAGGATGGCTAGGGGAGGTCCCAGAGGGTCTCTAGCATCAGTCCACAGAAGTCTACCACGTTCGGATGCTCAGCAACCGAGTTTGCAGGCTTCTACAGGAAGTCTGCAAGGGATCCTACAGGAAACTCAGGGATTTCTACAGGAAGTCTGTACAATTCTACAGGATGTTTGGCCGTGGAAGTTTTGGGAGATGGTGAAGTGTTGGAGTGGTGTGGGAGGATAGGTGAGATGGAGATGGAGCTGGTGATGGCTCAGGAGCAGAAAAATCAGATGGAGGAAGAGTGCATGCAGTGGTTTGATGGTTGGAAGGATGGGATCAACGGAAGTGTAAGTAAATGGAGCTAAGTGATTAATGAATGAGTTGGAGGGTAAATGAGTTGGACAGAGGCTGAGTAGGTGGATTGAGGAGAGATCAAGAAGAAGAAGAAGGAAGTGGAATGATATGGAGCAGCGTAAATGAAACAAATGACTTATGCACCAAAAACGAGAATTCATTAACCTATGATAACTGTGCCATGAAACCTATGAACAGCAATGGAAAACCAAGAAATGAAACTCGTGCATGGAAGTGAAATGTAGAAGTATGGTTCAATATCAAGAGTGCATGGATGGATCTTCAATGAAAATGTCTATGTTGTAGCTTGCATGGAAGTGAGAAGAACTGCGTTTCTTTTTGGTGGTTGGTTATGGACTGCACCCCAATCCCTAAGAGAGATGGCAGTGAGCTTGAACAACCTTTTGCTGGAGCTCCAATAAATTATAACTATCCTCCTATCGAATCTAAGCAACTGAAACAAATTCACCATAAACTAATCCTATCTAAGCTCATGAAAAGGACTAAATTAATAGACTGTAAATTCGAATTGCATGTTAAAGTAAAAACTCAAAGTGCTGGAACGAAATGCAAACAACATTACAACACCGAGGAGATCTATTGCTCTCAGGTTGGGCCCTAACCTGAGAGCTATAGCTCCCTTAGAAACTTAGAATGAGATCAAAATCTGCCTGCCTTTATTCATAAACGAAAGTCTGATGTCATGCCAAAACTGGCTTACAAAAGGAACAAACATCGAGCTGTAGCTCGTACTTCCAAATTACAAGAGCAATACAAAAGTTCAAAAAGCTCCTATCCAAGGCTACGGCCTCAGTATTTATGCAAAATGATCATCCAACAGGTGTCCTTGATTTGTGGAGCTCGGCTGTCCAACTGAAGGTTAAACTGCTGATCCTGTAGGACAGTTATAACTGCTGTTCCTGTAGAACAGTTATAACTGTTGTTCCTGTAGAACAGTTGGCTGCCTCTAAGCTCGGTGGGGAGATGGATTGGAGCTCGGAGCTATGGTGGGAATTACGAGGAAGGTCCCCAAGACCGTGGACATCCTCTCCTAAAAACCAGCAGTGCCACCTCATTGTCTCCTTGTCTCCTTTTTCGTGGTCTTTGCTCCCTTTTAATGCCAAAACCTGAAATCATCATGAATTAGTCACGTGGATAGAATGCCTACCCTTCTTCCTACAAACAACACGAATAAACCAAGAAATGAATGCATAAGCAATAAAAAATGAATGGTTTGAGCAGAGCAAGTAGGCCAAATGAGCCCAAATTGTACCAAAAATTGGGGCTCATCACTGATGACTTTGATTTTTGAGATTTTTCAAGGTCAATTATATTTTTGGAGCCACCTAGATCACTAATGGTAAGTATAAACAAAAACATGATCAACCTCAAAGTACATACAAGTTAAAATCTAGTGACAAGGTATGGTCACATTTGCAAAAATAACAACTTGTAGCCTCCTAGAGGAAGCTGAAACCACTATAATATAGGACTTAATACACCATCGCCAGGCTTGTGGGTGAGAATGTTTTTGGATTAAATCTTCTACCCTTCCTCGAATTACTCCTTCAACTCTTTAACATAGAGTTTGTTTGATCATACTACCTTCCTTTGTTTGACACGTTAGAAGTGGTCCATGACTTGACCATTACAAAGCTCAACCATGATTACATTGAGCAAGTTATAGTAGACAAAGTCATGGACACTAAGTTGAAGTGAACCCACTATAATTATACAACCTTTTTCAGGTTATTAAAAAACATAAGTGGTTTATCAAGAATTAAATTTGATAGAAATTCCCACATCTTATATATGAACTTGACACAATGAAAACTATGGTTGTTTAAGGGAGAAGGATTGATCCAGATGGTTGTTTGAGCCATCTTATAAATAATATTAATATTGGAAATTCTCAAGTCTTGAAATCATGGTGAGTTTTCGAAGGCCTTTCCGAGTGTTTTTCGACATTTCAAAGCCAAATGGTCAAGCATCAGGATTAGTTTGCAAACTCTCTTTTCAATGAGCTAAAGAGTACTAAAATATATCAATGAAGTAAATATTATAGTCCCAACAAGGCTTCATATGTTTTTAGACGACTCAATTTTATATAGCAAAGTGTGCAGACTCAACCCTATTAACTTCAAATTAGGATTAAGGTTTTTGCATCTTAAAGTTTATATTTTTATCATTTTTTTGAAATTATTAAATAATGTAGCTTTCACCATCTTGTTAAAGGTTTATCGTAAATAATATCATAAATATTAAAGATAGATAATTACAACAATTTTATTTCTACAATATTTTTCACCATTCTTAATTAATGAAATTATCTAGCACAATTGCTCACCAAAAAATATCTTGAACATAATGGTTGATACATTTGAGATACATTGTTTCCTAATAATAAAATAATATTCATACCCTTTATACATTATACATTCAATAAATACAATTGTTTATGTTCATACCCTTTATACATTATACATTCAATAAATACAATTGTTTATGACATAAAGTGCGCAAATTTCAAAGCTGCAACTCCTTTAAACATTGTGATTTGTAAGAATCTTTCTAAACATTATAATTATGTATGTGCACTTTTTTCATGGAATCACGGAGAATCCTGCAAAAGATATGAACCACATATGAACACACTTCTGTAAAAGTTGTTCGGTTTCCCAAGCTTTACCTAAGTTATGTGGAACATTTCACAAGTTTGTAAATTGCTTTCTTACTATGTTGAGGGCCACCCCCACTTGGTCACAAAGCTTGTATATGTTATTTGTTTTTTGAATTTTATGCTTTTGTTGGCTTTATTTCTATTTTTATCATATTATTTATTAAGGTATTGATTGATTTATTGCAATAAGGTTAAAACTACATATGCTTATTAAAAGTGGTAATTTTTTTTTACTTTTAAAGTATTTATTTGTATATCGTTAACAATAAGTTAAAATTTATAATAGTAGTTAATAAAATTTAAATATAATTTTGATAAATTATTATTTTTGGATATATTTTAATTAACCATAATTATAATGTGAAATTTTATGTAAAGAATGTGATTTGAAATAAAATATATAATTTGAAGTTTAAATATCTCACAATTTATCTTGTAAATTGTACATAAAAATGTATATAAATTCACTTTAAAAGTTATCTACTCCTATCCTGTGAATATAGACTCTTCTCGATACAACAAAGAGAGAAAAAAAAACCTACCTAATTTACCATTTTCCTACTTCCATATTATTGCAAAATGAAATTTGATGCATAAATTTTTATGACGCATGCATTTCCACTCAAATATTTCAACTTGTCTTTCCTTTTCCTTTTATGAAATTTAAAATTATTTGGTTACGAACGTATTTTATTTATTAAGTTCTTCTTTTTTAATGAAATTTGAAATATGACATCAGAGAAAGCTACAGGCAGTTAGGATGAAATTTCCACGTGCAAGAAATTTTTCTTTCACATTCCAAAAAAGTGGCAGCGATTCTCCGTTAAAAAAGCGACAGCAACATTTGTGAAGTCCGTAGGCTGCAGAGAATTGACCAATGACATTGATTTAAATGAAATATGTTTCTAACCGAATTTTTCCACCACCTCGCGAAGGGACTCAATTTTAATAATAATTCTCATAGAATGTTCTTAAATAAAATTTAATTTATTTAAATCCACACATATGGAATAATTCACATAATTTAGTAATTTGGGAGGCCATGTATTTCTTTTTTTTTGGGAAATGGAAGATTTATATATATATTTTCAAGTTGTTTTTAGTGAGATGTTTTAGAAAAATTTTTGGTGGGTTTTTTCAATCTAATTTCTGTAAAATCAGGTAGGAATTTATTGAAATCACAAGTTTGATGGGTAACCCCTACACAATGGAAGTGCCCTAGGGTTTTTCAGGGTGTTGAATCCATAAATTAAGACATATTTTGAGTTTTTCATTTTGGAAACAAAAAAGACATTTTCTTTGGGTAATTAGTCATAATGTGACCATAAACAAAATAGATTTTGCAACAAAATACATTGTTTTCTATAGTCTAGAGGTTGAGTCAAGTATTTAGTCGCTATTTTTTAGCAAAAAATGCTCAAAAGAACCTTTTCTTAAATTGCACAAATACAT
The DNA here is from genome assembly GCA_031772625.1 of Pinus tabuliformis. Taxonomy (NCBI): domain Eukaryota; kingdom Viridiplantae; phylum Streptophyta; class Pinopsida; order Pinales; family Pinaceae; genus Pinus; species Pinus tabuliformis. The sequence continues at coordinate 1,149,167,264 of CM062807.1, forward strand.
ATAATGGTGCAAGTAGTAAAAGTATGCTAATGGAGTTATGTGGCGAAGGATTATGGTCTTACCCAAAGCATTTGCAATGTTTGTTAAGGTCTCATGACTTTGACATTCCAAATTGAGATTAGGTATTTTGACCCATATTGGACCAATGATAGAGCTTATGTATGCAAGTTGAAACAAGGTTGCTAAAGTGCCATAAAATAATGCAAAACTATCTAGAAACCAAGACCCTTTGCCAACAACTTGCTTTGACTTGGAAAATAACTCCATCATGAAAATATCGTTTTTGTGCGAGCAAGCAAATATTCCTCTTACTTCAATATTCCAAAGGGAGACCAAGTATTTTGAACCATATTGGGATCATCAATAAAACTTATGTCTGTAGGTTGAAACAAGGTTGCCAAAGTTTTGTTTAAAAATTCAAATCCATCTAGTAACCAAGGCCCTTTGTTGACAACTTCTGCTTTGCTAAACTTGGAAAATAATTTGACAGTGAAAAGTTTCTTTAGTATGTGAGTAGGAAAATTCTCCATAAGTGAGAAATACTCCTCCTGTTTGACCCATGCTAATTTAAGTTTAATAATTAGTGTTAATGAAAATGTCTCCACATAGAAGGTTAGGCTGGGTCCCTATCTAGTATTGAGGAGTTTGGTGGAATGAAACTAGGAATAGGTTGGTAATAAGGAATTTTTCCTTGAAAAGAGGATTTTTATCATCAATAGCATTAGTCATGATCATAGTGTTTGGAATATTAGTGGTGGAGCTTGCCCCTTTGTTTTTGGTACCTCCATCTAAGCAAGTGCGAAATGGTAAGGTGGAATTCTTTCTAAAGTTAAATTCACATGGTAAATAGTGATAATTCCATTAAACAAAACACATCATTGATATTTTAAGGGGATCCTAGTCTGCAAGTGAACCTTTCTCTTTATAATGGAAATTGGACCATAAGTTTTCATGTCCAAAGTGAATGTGCACCTTGCTAAAAGACTTCACAAAGCTATATTTTCAATCTACCAAAAGAAAACATAGTGTCGAAGTACACATCTTCCACACCTTGCATGTAAAGTTGAGTATCACAGACTCATAGTAGCACTTGATTCTCAAATATAACAGTGGCCTACATAGATACATGCAAACCAAAATGGAATATTTGGACATCTCTTCATTAGGAGCTACTTAATTTTATATCATCAAGATTGAGGAAAAAATGGCTTAGTAAGAGAGAATTTGGAATTGAAAATCAACCAAAACAAAAGAAAAATGAGTCTAACTCTTAAAATAAAGGAGAAAGCAAAGATAACCAACATTGAAACACCCACTATAAACATCATGCAACAAATATAATATAGTCGAAAAATACAATAAAATAGTATAATACCTAATAAACCTTGAGAACAACCATGACAAATGTCATACATGATAGTTTTTATTGGCCATAATGAAAGGTTTAAACTTCTATTCAACATTACCACCACTAAAACCATGGATAAGAGAAAAAAGAGAATCAATAAATTTCTACTAAAAAATAGTCGATATAGAGAAATATGTTTGAAGCCATGGATTTAATATTTGTTTCCATTCCTTTAATAGAATATACTTGTTCCACCAACTCAAATGAAATCTATCCTTCCAATAAGGATTTTCCATTTGTTTTCGCTATGTTGTAACTAATATGTAGTTGCATGCGCAATGAAATGCATTCAATCAGAAGCCATTAATTCACACTTTCTTGCAAAGAAAATGTAACTATAAATAAAATTATTCATAAAATAACCAATATAAATTGTTTAGGAAAACAAACTTGTTATGATTCTAGAAACAGTGTAATTTTTAATACTACAACTGAGTTGTAGCAACAACCTTAGTTCACGAGATGTTGTAAATCCTTCATGAAATCAATTAGTGAGTAAATGAAGATAACATTAACACTGGAGTTGCAACAATGACCCTAACTCATGAGATGTAAATTCTTCATGAAATAAATTATTGAGTAAATGAAGATAACATTAGCACCTAAGTTGTCGCAATAAACCTATACTTTAGAGTTGTATTAACATAATTTATCGAATTTGCAACAATTAGTAGTTTGAAGTTGTAGCAATATGAAAATTAGAGTACATGTAGAAATAGGTAGAAACATAAATGACAACTATATGCATGCTATGGATATAGACAATACTTGGCTAAGGAGGGGGGCCTAACTCCCTAAACAAGGCACTGGTTAGAAAAACAATAGAATTTTAATGCTCAAGACACCATTACTCACACTGGAGCGGAAATAAATTTAAATTGCAAGAAATATGGAAAGTACAATAACTTGTTCTTCTTTCTTAATTCTCCTTCGTTACTAGTTACTCAACTCGAGGAGAGTAGATGGTTTTTATGCAAGATGTTTTTAATCTAAATAAATGAAATAGGTGGATGGACAACCAAGAGAGTCAATTTTTTCATATTGTTACATCGTTTTTCCTAGAAAATGGAAAACAAATGGGAATTAACTAACTCAGTTAAACTGTGCAATAGGTGGTGGTTGACTCATCCTCTTTTCTTGGTCATATAGTTTCTCTTGTTGTCTTCCTTCATGAGAAACTATTCATTGACTACATGATTGGTCCATAACTAATAGTTGGATGGTTGAATGTCTCATTGGCACAACATGTGCATAGTTGAAACATTTTCGTTATAGTTGCAAAAATGTGACACTAGCATGGCCAACACGAGTTACAATAATGATGTCAGGGGCATCATGAGTCACAACAACATGAATCATGACACTAAAGTGGCAACAATAATGAAAATGATCCAGAGTTGCATCTCTTTGTAGTTTCATCCTAGAGTTGCGGCAACAACACTAAAGAGTTTCAACACCTATAAGGAGTTGCATCCACTGTTGAGACACCTACACTGAGAAGTACATGTGTAGGCTTATACCTTGTATGCCACTGTTAGTATAGAAAGGCAATAGTCTCTCAAAAAATGCATAAGAATAAGCATTAAAATTGTACATAGAAGAATATTCGTACCTTGACTAGAAATGTATCAATATGGATGGAAATGGTAATAAGAACGATGGAAAGTTAGAAAATGATGGATTAAAAGGTTATTAGATGGGTGCTAAAAATATGCCAATTTGGGCACTCGTCATATCCCCCTAACATAAATCGTTACATGTCCTGATGCAACCAATATTTAGTACGAATATGAGAAGGTGAGGGTCCCTTGGAGGCCACTGAGATTGTAATTAGCTTGTCTTGCCTCATTTACATGAAAATATCCTCCTCTTTCTTGGATTTCCCTCTAACAGTACAATTCTTCCATTCTTGTCAACATATAATCCTTCCAATATTATCTGATTGGAAGTCAGATCATCAGATATTTAAATTTCAACCCATTCCAAGTGTTTTTGCAACTCTCCATGCATTTAAGGCATTTGTACACTCTTTCCAGTACTGCCTTCAAATTTTTAGGAGGTTGTTTTCTTTGGATGTCTTCCCTAGCTTGCTTTCACATTTCCACATGTCATTCCATTACTGGTTTCTCCATTATCTCAATATGTGCCCTATAATGTGTGATGGTTTTTTGTTCATTCTTGGCTATGAATTCCGCATGATGAGGAGAGAAAGTCCATTTTGATGAATTTTAAGGACTTGTAAAGGAATGTGGTACTCACCCCTAACCCAAATATTATTGGGAAATTTATTTTGAGAAACTTTGGGTTGATGCCCAATCAACATGGTTTCTAAGGCAGAACACAAATTCTCCTCAATAATACATCTCCCAAATAGTGATTGGGGTTCCAAATGGGATCATAAAATAATAAAATATCATTTTGGTATTATCCTCATTAGCACATGGATTGTAGTTCTCCAAAAATGTGGTTGGGCTTGTGATTTCAAATGGATTACTAGAAATTATGGATTTCTTTTGAAACATTATGAATTTTGCTTGGAAAAACATGTTGTAACGTGGAGAAGGGGATTTGCAACTAAGAATTTATTTTACTAAGAGGAAAAGTTGTATTTTCTATATTTCCAACTTGATGACTTGTCTCTCTAGCTGAAACAACTTATTATTTTCTTCTCTTTCTTCCTCCCATATTTTGTGTGGGTTTCAAAGAATTCGACCCACTTTTCTTTCATTTTGTTCATAATCTTTTGGTTCTCATTGATGGTAATCACTCCATCCTCATATGAGGCCAATAAGTAATTCCATATATCTTCCTTTCCCTTTACCCACTCATTTTTGGTATCCACTTGTGTGGCTTTATCCTCCACTATTTTATGCTCAGTCTGAGTCGTCATATCAATCAAGGTAGGTACGAGATCTACTGTTTGGACAAACACCTCTTGTGTTTATTTCCTGGGGGCTTGATCTATCTCTTGGGTTTCATTATGAGGTTCCCCTTCAGTCAGGGAATTTGCTACCTAGGCAAGGCAATCAAGCTTATCAATGCAACTCATTCCCTTGGGATCATCCCTTAATGTTTGGATAGTAGGTGATGCAGCCTAAGCTGCTTATACCCACCTTATGAAAATAAGTTTGCATGGTACATACATGTGTACATGTCCTCCCAGGAATTACCATATTCCATACTTAGTGAAATCTTCACTAATCAAGGTTCTAGGCTTCTTAATTAATCTTCATGTGGAAACATTTCATTTGACTATCTATAATCTAACCCTTAATTAACCTTTGAGCGGAACCTTATTCAACCCGTCATCATATTTGGTTAATGTTTAATCCTTATAACTTAACCCTTCGGCAATCACCCACACATATTAACCATACCCATACCATGGTCTCAGACTTTGGTTAAATTCGAATTAACATTTTAATTCATTAATCCACTTATTTCTATTATAACTCTTATATAATATAAATTCTCCACAAAACACATGTAAACCTTACCTTTCTGCCAATCCACGATATTGACACATTTACCGATGCTCACCTTATCGCGTTCAACCTCCACCGTTGACTTTACTCCACCAGATCAATGGCTCTGTTATTAGGTGCTAATGTTATCTTCATTTACTCAATAATTTATTTCATGAAGAATTTACATCTCATGAGTTAGGGTCATTGTTGCAACTCTAGTGTTAATGTTATCTTCATTTACTCACTAATTGATTTCATGAAGGATTTACAACATCTCGTGAATTAAGGTTGTTGCTACAACTCAGTTGTAGTATTAAAAATTACACTGTTTCTAGAATCATAACAAATTTGTTTTCCTGAACAATTTATATTGGTTATTTTATGAATAATTTTATTTATAGTTACATTTTCTTTGCAAGAAAGTGTGAATTAATGGCTTCTAATTGAATGCATTTCATTGCACATGCAACTACATATTAGTTACAACATAGCGAAAACAAATGGAAAATCCTTCTTGGAAGGATAGATTTCATTTGAGTCAGTGGAACAAGTATATTCTATTAAAGGAATGGAAACAAATATTAAATCCATGGCTTCAAACATATTTCTCTGTATGGACTATTTTTTGGTAGAAATTTATTGATTCTCTTTTTTCTCTTATCCATGGTTTTAGTGGTGGTAATGTTGAATAGAAGTTTAAACCTTTCATTATGGCTAAAACAACTATCATGTATGACATTTGTCATTGTTGTTCTCAAGGTTTTATTAGGTATTATACTATTTTATTGTATTTTTCGACTATATTATATTTGTTGCATGATGTTTATAGTGGGTGTTTCAATGTCGGTTATCTTTGCTTTCTCCTTTATTTTAAGAGTTAGACTCATTTTTCTTTTGTTTTGGTTGATTTTCAATTCCAAATTCTCTCTTATTAAGCCGTTTTTTCCTCAATCTTGATGATATAAAATTAAGTAGCTCCTAATGAAGAGATGTCCAAATATTCCATTTTGGTTTGGATGTATCTATGTAGGCCACTATTATATTTGAGAATCAAGTGCTACTATGAGTTTGTGATACTCAACTTTACATGCAGGGTGTGGAAGATGTGTACTTCGACACTACGTTTTCTTTTGGTAGATTGAATTTATAGCTTTGTGAAGTCCTTTAGCAAGGTGGACATTCACTTTGGACATGAAAACTTATGGTCCAATTTCCATTATAAAGAGAAAGGTTCACTTGCAGACTAGGATCCCCTTAAAATATCAATGATGTGTTTTGTTTAATTGAATTATCACTATTTACCATGTGAATTTAACTTTAGAAAGAATTCCACCTTACCATTTTGCACTTGCTTAGATGGAGGTACCAAAAACAAAGGGGCAAGCTCCACCACTAATATTCCAAACACTTTGATCATGACTAATGTTATTGATGATAAAAATCCTCTTTTCAAGGAAAAATTCCTTATTGCCAACCTTTTCCTAGTTTCATTCCACCAAACTCCTCAATACTAGACAAGGACCCATCCTAACCTTCTATGTGGAGACATTTGCATTAACACTAATTATTAAACTTAAATTAGCATGGGTCAAACAGGAGGAGTATTTATCACTTATGGAGAATTTTCCTACTCACATACTAAAGAAACTTTTCACTCTCAAATTATTTTCCAAATTTAGCAAAGCAAAAGTTGTCAACAAAGGGCCTTGGTTACTAGATGGATTTGAATTTTTAAACAAAACTTTGGCAACCTTGTTTCAACCTACAGACATAAGTTTTATTGATGATCCCAATATGGTTCAAAATACTTGGTCTCCCTTTGGAATATTGAAGTAAGAGGAATATTTTCTTGCTCACACAAAAACGATATTTTAATGAAAAAGTTATTTTCCAAGTCAAAGCAAGTTGTTGGCAAAGGGTCTCGGTTTCTAGATAGTTTTGCATTATTTTATGGTACTTTAGCAACCTTGTTTCAACTTGCATACATAAGCTCTATCGTTGGTCCAATATGGGTCAAAATACCTAATCTCAATTTGGAATGTCAAAGTCATGAGACCTTAATAAATATTGCAAATGCTTTGGGTAAGACCATAATCCTTCGCCACATAACTCCATTAGCATACTTTTACTACTTACACCATTATATGTATTTGTGCAATTTAAGAAAAGGTTCTTTTGAGCATTTTTTGCTAAAAATTGCGACTAAATACTTGACTCAACCTCTAGACTATAAAAAAAACAATGTATTTTGTTGCAAAATTTATTTTGTTTATGGTCACATTATGACTAATTACCCAAAGAAAATGTCTTTTTTGTTTTCAAAATGAAAAACTCAAAATATGTCTTAATTTATGGATTCAACACCCTCAAAAACCCCTAGGGCACTTCCATTGTGTAAGGGTTACCCATCAAACTTGTGATTTCAATAAATTCCTACCTTATTTTACAGAAATTAGATTGAATATATATATATATATATATATATATATATATATATATATATATATATATATATTCCATTTCCCAAAAAAAAAAAAAATACGTGGCCTCCCAAATTACTAAATTATGTGAATTATTCCATATAACTGGATTTAAATCAATTAAATTTTATTTAAGAACATTCTATGAGAATTGTTATTAAAATTGAGTCCCTTCGCGAGAACGTGGAAAAATTCGGTTAGAAACATATTTCTTTTAAATCAATGTCATTGGTCAATTCTCTGCAGCCTACGGACTTCACAAATGTTGCTGTCACTTTTTTAACGGAGAATCGCTGCCACTTTTTTGGAATGTGAAGGAAAAATTTCTTGCACGTGGAAATTCCACGCTAACTGCCTGTAGCTTTCTCTGATGTCATATTTCAAATTTCATTAAAAAAAAAGAACTTAATAAATAAAATACGTTCGTAACCAAATAATTTTAAATTTCATAAAAGGAAAAACAAGTTGAAATATTTGAGTGGAAATGCATACGTCATAATTTAGTGGGCCATCCCACCAACTTCCGTTGACTCCATAAAAATTGGAAAGCCAATTTGCCACACTCATTTCATGAATTCAAGAGTCAATTTATGCATCAAATTTCATTTTGCAATAATATGGAAATGGTAAATTAGGCAGGTTTTTTTTTCTTTCTCTTTGTCGTATCGAGAAGAGTCTATAGGATAGGAGTAGATAATTTTTAAAGTGAATTTATATACATTTTTATGTACAATTTACTAGATAAATTGTGAGATATTTATACTTCAAATTATATATTTTATTTCAAACCACATACTTTACCTAAAATTTCACATTATAATTATGTTAATTAAAATATATCCAAAAATAATAATTTATCAAAATTATATTTAAATTTTATTAACTACTCTTATAAATTTTAACTTATGGTTAACGATATACAAATAAATACTTTAAAAGTATTATGTAGTTTTAATCTTATTGCAATAAATCAATCAAGACCCTAATAAATAATATGATAAAAATAGAAATAAAGCCAACAAAAGCATAAAATTCAAAAAACAAATAACATATACAAGCTTTGTGACCAAGTGCACATAGATAATTATAATGTTTAGAAAGATTCTTACAAATCACAATGTTTAAAGGAGTTGCAGCTTTGAAATTTGCGCACTTTATGTCATAAACAATTGTATTTATTGAATGTATAATGTATAAAGGGTATGAATATTATTTTATTATTAGGAAACAATGTATCTCAAATGTATCAACCATTATGTTCAAGATATTTTTTGGTGAGCAATTGTGCTAGATAATTTCATTAATTAAGAATGGTGAAAAATATTGTAGAAATAAAATTGTTGTAATTGTAGTAATTATATATCTTTCATATTTATGATATTATTTATGATAAACCTTTAACAAGAGGGTGAAAGCTACATTATTTAATAATTTCAAAAAAATCATAAAAATATAAAATTTAAGATGCAAAAACCTTAATCCTAATTTGAAGTTAATAGGGTTGACTCTGCACGCTTTGTTATATAAAGTTGAGTTGTCTAAAAACATATGAAGCCTTGTTGGGACTATAATATTTACTTCATTGATATATTTTAGTACTCTTTAGTTCATTGAAAAGAGAATTTGCAAACCAATCAGATGCTTGACCATTTGGCTTTGGAATGTCGAAAAACACTTAGAAAGGCCTTGGAAAACTCACCATGATTTCAAGACTTGAGAATTTCCAATATTAATATTATTTATAAGATGGCTCAAACAACCATCTCGATCAATCCTTCTCCCTTAAACAACCATAGTTTTCATTATGTCAAGTTCATATACAAGATGTGAGAATTTCTATCAAATTTAATTCTTGATAAACCACTTATGTTTTTTAATAACCTGAAAAAGGTTGTATAATTATAGTGGGTTCACTTCAGCTTGGTGTCCATGACTTTGTCTACTATAACTTGCTCAATGTAATCATGGTTGAGCTTTGTAATGGTCAATTCATGGACCACTTCTAACGTGTCAAACAAAGGAAGGTAGTATGATCAAACAAACTCTACGTTAAAGAGTTGAAGGAGTAATTCGAGGAAGGGTAGAAGATTTAATCCAAAAACATTCTCACCCACAAGCCTGGCGATAATGTACTAAGTCCTATATTATAGTGGTTTCAGCTTCCTCTAGAAGGCTACAAGTTGTTATTTTTGCAAACGTGACCATACCTTGTCACTAGATTTTAAGTTGTATGTACTTTGAGGTTGATCATGTTTTTGTTTATACTTACCATTAGTGATCTGGGTGGCTCCAAAAATATAATTTGACCTTGAAAAATCTCAAAAATCAAAGTCATCAGATTGAAGTGAAACTAGGACCAGATCGTAGTGCTCATTGCCTTGATTCCATTAATGAAAACGAAAATCAAATCTAAGTTTGTATGCTCAAGATATAGTCGATCAAAGTTCTAGTCAAATTAGGCCAAGTGGCAAACACTAATGAGGAAACGATCTGGTGAAGGGAAGGTGCATGGAAAATGACAGTTGGAAAGGGAAAATTTGTCACGCCTTTAATTTGTCTAATATCCCTTAAAAATTGATAGCGAAATTTTAACTATAATGTTCTAAAAAATATTAAAGGTCATTGGCCGATAGTTAAACCCGGCCAACCAGGCCCAACCGCGACGCACTACATAAATATTTATAATCGTTCAACGATGTTACCATGTAAGGTGAGACAAACGGGATTCGAACCCGTCCAGCCCAGTGGGGCTGGCCCGCAAAATGGGAGGTCTCGTATTTAAATCAACGTTGAAACCATCATAACCAACAAACAAATCTTGCGTACCATATATATAACTTGTTACACTAAAAAAAGGTTCCATGGGGTTTGACCCTGAAACCTCCCACAACTTGCGCGCTTAATATATGCCAGTTTCCAATGGGCCAATGACCTGTTCATTGTAAACTCCACCACACAAACATTACTTAAACCTCAAACAATTTCTCATTAGATCGGGCGAAGAGTAGAGCAAAGGCCTAGGAGCGGAACCAAGAGCGGTCCAGGAGGGCGAAACCTTGAAGAGGGGTATCTTTTTATCTTAAGAAGATTCCTTTGGGGTCTAGAAGCATCAGTGTGAAAATATGGTGAAGTTTATAGTCGTTTTACATGATTTCGTGCCACGAATCCAATGGTAATGTTTGTTTCTACATCTAAGCTTTGCATTTGTCGTCCATGACAGAAATTGGAGGTGTAAGGGTCATAAATGTCAAGTTGATTGTAATTCATTTTTGTTTTCATTTAATGACAGAGGCCTCCCCACTTTGAGCAAGGCCCGAAGATGTAACCCACATTGGGTGAACTCTGTAATCAAATAGTTTATGTGCCATTGATCTCATGGTTTCTTTATGATTTCCACTTCTTTTCGTGTGTTTAATTTACTTGATTGCATGCTCTTTTATATGGAAATTTTAATGCATCCTTGAAGTTAAAAGATCATGATCAAGTTTGGTAACATAGCAGGTCTCTTGATGCGAGTTGCATGAGTGAATTCTAACTAGGAACAAGATCCAAAAAGGTGAAGGAAAACTCAAATCCTTTGATCCCGAAGTGGGGTGTGTACCACGAAGACAGAACATGGAAGATGAGGAAGCTCAAAAGGAGGAAGAGAGCAATTATCGCCAGATATTCTTCACCATGGTAGAGAAATTTAACAAGTTGTTTGCAAAATATGAGAAGACAATCAAGCCTGAGAGGAAAGAACCAGATGACCATGCATCAGTAAATCATGAAGGTGGAAGCAGAGAGCCTCCTGAACCGCTCTATCCACCCTCTAGTGACAATTCTTCTTCTTCTCCTCCTCATCACTCTAACATGCATCATAGGAATACATATAAGAAGCCATTTTTTAAGCTAGATGTAAAGTTTGATTTTCCCACATATATTGGAGAATGTAATGCAGAGAAACTAAACAATTGGATTAGATAGATTGAGGTTTATTTATGGATTCAACAAATTGAGGAAGATGAGGAAAATATCCAATTAGCATCTCTTCGGCTGAGTGCCACCTCTCGTTTAGTGGGAGAGAAATTTGAAGAAGGTAGCAAAAACTTGGGTAATCTCCTTTCTTCTTGGTTCAATTTTGTTTCTGCATTAAAAGATTAATTTTATCCTTTCGGTTATCGAGAAAAATATTTAATGGAATGACAATGTTTGAGACAAGGAAAGGGTCAAAATGTACAAAGCTTCACAGAAGAGTTTAGAAAACAAGCATTGAATTTTGGCATTTCACTTGATTCACTCGAAACAGTAACAACGTATATTGGTGCTTTACATAGTTACATCATGCATTTTTTTTTGTTATTTGAGCCTACTACTATTGATGCGTGTAGAAATTTTGAATAATATAACACTTATTCACAGCAATTATCCTGATTATACACTATTTGCAGAATGCATGCATAATACATCCTCTACGTTGATCATCAATTTGCGGAATTAAAGAAACTATTGCATGCGCATATTGAAACATCAATCACACATATCAACACAGTATGTAATGGGGAAAGCATACAGCTGAAATCCCCCAACTATCTGTATATTATAATGATAGAGAACATGTAACAATACATAGTACAATACTCCTCACAAGTACTCAGTACTATCTCCACCTGCTACACACAAACTAGCTCAGATGTGAACAAGTCACGGGTTCAAATCTCCTCCACTGTTTGCCTGCCTCTATTGCGCAATCCAAGTTGAGAATAAGAATGATCCAAGCTCGTTTTCCCTTGGCTTATACTGCGCAATCCTCATTGGAAATCTCAATCAATGATTGTGAAAATCTCATGCACAGCTATAGTCACAACTGATAGTAGTCTCACTCTTTCACCCACCTCTAACACTTGTCTCCACTGAACTGTCCATGCACTGAGTTAACTGATGTATTCTTTAGTTGATTTATGAGTTAATAATTAGTGAATTAATTAACAATTAATTCACATCACTTGTCACTAGTGTATTTGGCAGTTAGACTAAATACAACTAGTTCAACTAAGTCAAACTGAACACAACTCCATCAACTCCCCAATCAACTCCACCAAACTCAATCACTTGAGTTCTAACTGAAGTCCATCATGCAATAGCGCAACTAACCCATAAGAAAAGCGTATTTCCTTCTGGCAGTTGCATGTGCCACATCCGTAGCTCGAACTGAAGTGCTGCAAGAGGATAAGATAATGTTTATAGTCCAAATAATATTAAGAGCTAATAATATTCAACTGTTCTATTTTTAGACTGGCAGTCTAAAAATAGACTCCGCCCATATGTCTAAAAATAGAGGTCCATCTATTTTTACCAACGTGACCAATCATCCATAAATATCATCCTACAACTCATAGACCATGATCCATATGTCTAAAAATAGACTTTGCGCCAAAAATAGCCTGCGGGCCCACTTAGTGAAGGCAACTTCTTTTCACTAAGCTCCATCATCTTGTTGCATTTTCAACACTCCCTCTCAACAAGATATGGATTATCTGCAACCCCTACCCTGCCTCTGTGGTATTCGAATTTGCTCCTGGTGAGCGCCTTCGTCAAGATATCAGCATCATGATCCTCCGTGGGAATGTGTGAAAGTAACATGATTCTCCGCTGCACACAATCTCTGATATGATGGTACCTGATGTCGATGTGCTTGGATCTATCATGAAATACGGGATTAGCCGAGAGTTTAATGCAACTCTGGTTATCACAATAAATCACAATAGGCTCCAAGTGTGACCCGAACAACCCGACCAGGATTTTCCTCATCCATATAGCCTCGCATGCAGCCAAACTTGCTGCCATATACTTGACCTCTGCTGAACTTAGTGCCACAGATCTCTGCTTCCTGTTATACCAAGAAACTGCTGCCGACCCGATACTAAAGATCCCTCCAGATGTGCTCTTTCTGTCCGTTGGGCTCCCTGCCCAATCTGCATCCATGAAGCCACATAGCTTCACCTCATCCTCCTATCTGTACCACAATCCATATCCCGATGTGCCTCTGAGATAACACAATACATGCTTGCCTGCCTTCCAGAAGAGCTTGGTTGGCTTAACCATAGCTTGTGAAAGCTGGTTAACAGCATAGCATATATCAAGTCGTGTATTGACCAGATACATAAGCGACCCCACCAACTGTCGATAAACAGTGGCATCCACTACCTCCGTTGAAGTAGCATCCTCCTTCCTCCAACCTCCAAGAAGAGGAGTATCAACAGGCTTGCAGCCATGCATGTTGAACTTCTCCAGTATCTCCCGAGCATACTTACCCTGAGAAACAAATAGTCCATCACTGTGCTGCCAAATTTCCAATCCCAGGAAATAATGAAGGAGGCCCAAGTCCTTCATCTCAAACTCTCTAGCAAGATCCTCCTTGCATGAAAGTATCAACAGCTCATCTCCCATCAAAATCAAATCATCTACATAAAGTACAATGATCAGCAACTTACCCTCCACCACAATCTAGTATAGGTTAGGATCCGCCTCACTCTTGGAGAATCCAAGTCTGGTGAAATAACTGTCTATCCGTGTGTACACACTCCCATCAGCTGCCTGCTTCACTTTGTAGATCCATCTCGAACCCATCACTGATTTCCCTTCCGGTCTTGGGACAATCTCCCATGCACTGTTTCTGACAATCGAATCATACTCTTCCACCATGGCATCTACCCATGCGGGATCCTCCACAACTTCCTCGAAAGAGGATGGCTTAGTCACGACACATTTGCTCACAAGAGCCATGTATCCAGTGTACCAATCAGGTGACTGTCTCTGTCTGCACTGTGCTGTAGGTGGTCCTACAACCTTCTCTGCATATTGAGCCAGTCGCTCAGCTTCTGTAGTGCGCTTTCGCCCTTTGATGGTTGGCGCTGCATGAGTGGTCTCTTCCACTCCATGAACTTAATCTTATGCCTAATCCATGTCCCGAATCTCATCCTTAGGAACTAATATCTCCTCATCTGCATGCAATTGTGGCTTCCTCTCAAGCGAACACTTCATGGATTTCTCCTCCTGAAATTTGATATCCCGTCGCACAATAGTCTTGCGACTGTCTGGCAAATACACACAATAGTTGTGGGGCGTATCAGTGTACCCCACAAATATCCCAACCTCTGTGGTCGGCTCCAGCTTCTTCCTGGCATCCTTCATCACATGCATGTAAACAGGAGAACCAAAAATCCTCAAATGGGAAATATCAGGCCTCTTACCAGAATAAGCCTCCTCGGGTGTACTCATGCCAAGTATCCTGTGAGGACAACGGTTCTGCACATATACTGCAGTATTGCATGCCTCCACCCACAAGTGAAGGGGTGGGCCCTGATCATGCAACATCGCCCGTGCAGCACCCACTATCGTTCTGTTCTTCCGCTTAGCAACCCCGTTCTGCTGTGGGTTATGGGGAGCTATGAGCTCTCTTCGAATCCCTTCGCGCTGCATAAGTCCTTGAACTCGCCAGAGATGAATTCACCACCATTGTCGCTCCTAAGAGCCTTCACCTTCTTCCCCGATTCCTTCTCGAACAGTGCTTTGAACTCACAGAACTTTGAGTATGTCTCGCTCTTCTTCTGCATGAAGAAGATCCAGCACTTTCGAGAGAAATCATCAACAAAGATCACATAGTACTTGTGCTTTGCTATCGAAGCTACTGAGAAAGGTCCACACACATCTGTGTGAATTCTCTCAAGTATCGTCATGGCGCGACTATCATTCTCGTGAAAGGTGGCTTTCACAAATTTTCCCAAAGTACACCCCTTGCACTGATCTGACTACGCAAGAGTGCCTTTAGGAAGCCCAGTAGAAATCTGCTGCAGTATCTTCAAGGCTCCATGGTGAAGGTGGCCCAATCTTCGGTGCCACAGCTTGCCATCATCCCGGCTCACCAATCCTACTGCCTTGCATGCCATTGCTGCGCAGCCATCTACATGCAATTGATAAAGGTTCTTGACTCGAATCCCTATCTTCCAGGTTTCTCCAGTTGTCTTATTGCACAGGAAAGCCTTTCCCTCGCTGAAGACAACATCATATCCCTTGTCTTCTAACATCACCACATAGATAAGATTCTTCTTCAATCCTGGAACATGCATCACTTCCTTCAATACGAAGGGTTTACCAGACTCCCTCTCAAAGGAAATGGTACCAATACCGATCGCATTGTATCTACCATCATCGCCCATCTCAATGTGCACTCCAAGATCTTTCTCATCCAGATTAGAAAACAAATCTCGATCTCCTGTCATGTGAAAAGACACACCACTGTCCAAGAACCATACTGATCCCATCACACTTGATACCAAGCATGCGATCAACGAAAAATCCAGCTCAAACTACGAGGCTAAGGCCTCTCCCACTACAGATCCAACAGCTTGCTTATTTTTCTTCTTCTGCGAACAATTTGTGGCATAATGTCCGTGCTAGTGACAGTGAAAGCACTTCATCTTGGACATGTCCTGCTTCTTGCCTTTCGCACCGGAGTGAGAAGCTTTCTTGTTCTTCCCCTTCTTTGCTTTTGCAGCCAAAGCACAATTTTCTTCATCAGATGCCTTTGATGAAGATCCGTCCCTAGTATTCCGCCTAATCTCCTCTTGCACAAGATCAAACCAAAGTATCTCCCATCCTGGCAATTTCTCCTGACCATTGACAGAGTCCTGATAGGAATGCCAACTCTTCGGAAGACCAAGGAGAGCCAAGCTCACCAAGTCCTCATCATTGACAGTCACCCCCACACTTCTCAGCTCATCCCAGCATTGGGTGAACTTCGTGAGATACTAGGGCATACTGTCTCCTTTATCACACTTAATGTTTCTGAGTTTATCCTTGAGCGCCAACTTCCTCTGGTCGCTCTTGCTTTGGAATAAATCTATCAACGCTTTCCACATAAAGTATGGAGAAGCCTTTCCATGCAGGTTGGATACAATGTGATCCTTCACGCCCTCCAACAGAATCCTTCGACACTTTGATGTCTTCTTTTGCCAAGCCTCAACGTGAGCAGCATCAGTAGGCTTTGGGACCTCAGCCTCTATGGACTCCTTCAGCCCATTGTCATCTAACACTGCCTCCATCCTGTCTTTCCATGCAATATAATTTGAGCTGCCTTCAAGGGCATACTCCAATTGCAATCCGTTGAAAGACATTTCAACTTCGACACCAAGAAAACACTGCTGCAAATTTGAATTCCTCTAGCTCAAAACTCAACCGCTTCTAATCTAAAATTCGTGAGAACAAAGTATTTCTCATATAGAGATTGACTTTATGGGCATTTACTGGATATCTCACCTTCCAAAAGAAGGATGAATCCAAAGGCTACCTGGCCCGATTACAGACTCTGCCTGAAGAAATAAAATGTAATCACTTTCTGAGTAGTAGATCTGATGATCAACTTCGCTCTGATACCATGTAGAAATTTTGAATAATATAACACTCATTCACAGAGATTATCCTGATTATACACTATTTGCGGAATGCATGCATAGTACATAACCTCCTCTACGTTGATCATCAATTTGTGGAATTAAAGAAACGATTGCATGTGCACATTGAAACATCAATCACACATATCAACACAATATGTAATGGGGAAATCATACAGCTGAAAAACCCAAACTATTTGTATATTATAATGATAGAGAACATGTAACAATACATAGTACAATACTCCTCACAAGTACTTAGTACTATCTCCACCTGCTACACACAAACTAGCTCAGATCTGAACAAGTCACGGGTTCAAATCTCCTCCACTGTTTTCCTGCCTCTACTGCGCAATCCAAGTTGAGAATAAGAATGATCTAAGCTCGTTTTCCCTTGGCTTGTACTGCGCAATCCTCATTGGAAATCTCAATCAATGATTGTGCAAATCTCATGCACAGCTATAGTCACAACTGATAGTAGTCTCACTCTTTCACCCACCTCTAACACTTGTCTCCACTAAACTGTCCATGCACTGAGTTAACTGATGTATTCTTTAGTTGATTTATGAGTTAATAATTAGTGAATTAATTAACAATTAATTCACATCACTCATCACTAGTGTATTTGGCAGTTAGACTAAATACAACTAGTTCAACTAAGTCAAATTGAACACAACTCCATCAACTCCTCAATCAACTCCACCAAACTCAATCACTTGAGTTCTAACTAAAGTCCATCATGCAATAGCTCAACTAACCCTTAAGAAAAGCGTATTTCCTTCTGGCAGTTGCATGTGCCACATCCGTAGCTCGAACTGAAGTGCTACAAGAGGATAAGATAATGTTTATAGTCCAAATATTATTAAGAGCTAATAATATTCGACTGTTCTATTTTTAGACTGACAGTATAAAAATAGATTCCACCCATATGTCTAAAAATAGAGGTCCATCTATTTTTACCAACATGACCAATCATCCATAAATAGCATCCTACAACTCATAGACCATGATCCATATGTCTAAAAATAGACTTTGCGCCAAAAATAGCCCGCGGGCCCACTTAGTGAAGGCGACTTCTTTTCACTAAGCTCCATCATCTTGTTGCATTTTCAAAAATGCGGCCAGTGTGAAGGCCATTCACATTGAAAGAAGGGGCAAGAATGATCTTGAAAGAAGGGGCAAGAATGATAAAGAAGAGCAACCAAAGAAATCATATTTCAAACCTCATAATGGCAAGTTCAAAGGAAAAGTAAAGGGAAAGGAAAAGAAGGCAATTACAACCAAGAAGGAGGAAGGAGAAAAACCATCTTGCACACATTGCAAGAAGGAAGGCCATGATTATGAACACTGTTGGAAGTTGCATCCGGAGTTGAAACCAAAGAGATTTGGTGGGAAGAACAAGAAAAAGACGGTGGAAACAGTGCAATAGGACCTTGGATCTGATTCTAGCGATGAGACACATATCACAATTGTGGGAATACAAGGTACTCTTTCTCTTCATGCTAATGAAAAGTATGAATTGCATGCAAGTACAAGTTCTTCAAATGAGTCTCTTGTTAGTGAACGAAAGAAGGTTGAATTGTTCCACATTAGAGTTATAATGAAACATACTAAAGTGTAAACCATGTTTGATTTGGGCTCACAAGGTAATTTGATTTCAGAATCCTTGGTTAAAAAGTTAGGATTAGAGACCAAGCCTCATCTGAAACCCCACCCTCTTGGTTGGTTGCGTGATAAACACAAATTACATGTAGCAAACGTAGTGTAGAGCTAGATTTTTATTGCATCCAAACTAATAGATGAGGTTGATCTTGATGTCGTACCCTTGGTTATTTGTGGTGTTTTATTAGGGAGTCCATATTTGTATTACAGGAAAGCAATTTTCTTTAGCCATGAAAAAATTTATCATCTCACGAAAGATGTGGTGGAATACATTGTCAGAGCTCATCAGGCTAAATTCAGTGTCAGACTTGTAAGTGCAGGTCAATTGAAGAGATTGATCAATTCCAGCAAAGGGTGCATGCTCATGGTTGTGAGACAAAAAGATGCAGAGACATCTCAAGTTTTCCAAGGTTGTGATCCAACTCATAAAAAGGAATTGTATGAAATTGTTTCTAACTATAATAAGAATTTTTAGGAACCAAGTGGGTTTCCTCTAAAGTGTGAGATCCAACATGAGATTCACTTGTAGCAAGATGCTCCTTTACCCAACATTGGTATGTACAGGTTGTCATCCATTGATATGGAGGAGATAAAGAAGCAGGTACAAGAATTGTTGAACCAAGGGGTCATAAGGCTAAGTTGTTCTCCATGCAGTTCACCTATTGTGTTGGTGTCAAAGAAGGATGGAACATGGAGGATGTGCGTGGACCATAGAGCACTCAAAAAAATAACGGTGAAGAATTGGTACCCTCTCCCTTGCATTGATGATTTGTTAGATCAATTGAAAAATGTTGTCTATTTCACAAAAGTAGACTTGCATAGTGGCTATCATCAGGTCACAATTGGAGAACGGGATGTATGGAAGACTGCATTCAAGACGAAACATGGGTTATTTGAATGGCTGGTGATTCCATTCAGACTATCCAATGCTCTGTTCACATTCATAAGGGTGATGAATGATATTTTCAAGCCTTTTATTGATTATTTTCTACTTGTGTATCTTGATGACATTCTTGTTTTCAATAGGACATGGGATGACCATGTGAGCCATGTTAAAAAGGTGCTTGATGTTTTGCAAAAAGAAAAATTGTATGTCAAAATGTATAAATGTGAATTTGGTAAGACCTCTTTGGTTTACTTGGGTCACATTGTCGGAGGTGGTCAATTGAAAATAGATCCTTTTGAAATTGATGTGATTGTAAAGTGGCCTAAACCCACCAATCTTACGGAGGTTCATAGCTTTTTGGATGCAGTACAATATTGGAGAAGGTTCATTGCCAACTTCTCTGTCATTGCATCCCCCTTACATGAATTGACGGGTGTGAAGAAAACCTTTCAGTGGGGAGGAAAGCATCATAATGCCTTCGATACACTGAAAGAGAAGATCAATAACACACCATTTTTGGTCTTACCTGAACTTCAACAGCCTTTTGAGATCAAGACCGATGGAAGTGGATACACCATGAGTGTAGTGTTAATTCAGTAGAGGAAACTTGTATGTTACCATTCAGAGACATTCCCCCAAGCTATTGTGAACTATCCCACGTATGACAAGGAGTTGTATGCCTTTGTTCAAAGCGTGAAGAAGTGGAAGAACTATTTGATCGGTAAGGAGACCATCATTCACATAGATCACCAACCCTTGCAATACCTCCTGTCGCAAACCAAGCTTCAACAAGATCGTAATTTCAGATGGATGGGATTCCTCCAACAGTTTCACTTGGTAATAAAATACAAGAAGGGCTCCATCAACAAAGTGGTAGATATGCTTTCCCACCCTCTTATTTCTGCATCTATAGTTTTGGAAAATGCCCCTTTATATTTTAAAATTTATGCTGAACAATATGGTGATGATGATGATTTTAAGGAGATTTATGCAAATATGACTCATGGATCGCAGGTGGAAAATTACCATTTGCAGGGAAATTTGTTGTATCACATTGGAAAACTTTGTATCCTTGCCAATGAGAGAATACATGTAATCATACAGGCACACAACTCTCTTGTGTCATGTCATTTTGGTGTAGAGAAAACTTTGTGTCATTTGCAGAGGTTGTGTTATTGACCTCAGATGAAAAATAGTGTAACTCAATATGTAAAGGGATGTGTGTTGTGTTAAGTTAGCAAGCCCACTAATAGAAAATTGGGGCTCTACACAACAGTCCCCATTCCAAGTTGTCCATGGGACAGTGCGTCAATGGATTTTGTAGGTGGTTTGGCTTTGTCTAGGAGAGGTCATGACTATTTGTATGTCGTTGTTGATCGATTTAGCAAAATGTGTGTCTTAATGCCTTGTAAAAAGAAGGTCACTATAGAGAAAACTTCTCATCTCTTCTTCTAATTTGTATGGATCCACTTTGGGCTGCCCATATCCATTGTGTTTGATTAAGACTCTCGATTTCTCTGAAAGTTTTGGATGAGTTTGTGGAGAATGATGGACATCAAGTTGAAGAGGAGCACTGCATTTCATTTGTAGACTGATGGACAAACCGAGGTTATCAATTGCACAATGATACACTTATTGTGAGGCTATTGTGGCAAGCGTCCCAAGTTGTGGGACAAGTAGCTTCCCCATGTGTAACATGCATACAACCGAGCAGTGCATTCATCCACTCAGAGCTCATCGTTCGAGATATGATTTGGATATTTACCAAAGGATCCCTTAGACATGGTATTTGGGGGAGATGAATATTATACTGGACAATATGATAGGTAGAAAGCAAGAAATTTCATTGAGAAAGTTCATATGATTCACTAGGCAATGCAGGAGTAGTTGGAGAAACGTCAAGCTCAATACAAAGACTGACATGAAAAGCACCGAGTCGATCACCAATTCTAGGTTGGAGACAAAGTGTGGATCCACATCAAAAAAGATAGAATGAAAGGGGAAGGAAAGAAGTTGAGACCAATCCGATATGGCCCATTCACCATATTAGAGAAGATTGGAGACAATGCTTTTTGTCTCGATTTGCCAACATACATGCAAATTTACTCAATGGTGAACATTGAAAACTTGAAGCTTTATGAGCCTCATTTGATCATGGACACCGAAGAGGTTGGACAAGTTCCTACAGTGGACAACTTTGCACCAAAATACTTCGACAAGCTACCAGAGGACATATTTCTTGATAGAAAGACCAGGACTTCACAATGGGGAGACGTGGAGTACCTTCGTATTGGTTTCAAGGGAATGCATCCAAGTAAGGCCCGATGGATTGAAAAGGATAAAGTGAGGGAGAAATTCCATCACTTCCCAATTAACTGATAAAGATTTTGGAGGCCCGAAAGCTCAGTAGTGGGGAGGAATGATCCAGCTAGCTCCAGAAATAGAAGTGGCCTTGAAAAAGTTCAAAAATCAAAGTCATCAGATAGAAGTGAAACTAAGACCACATCGTAGTTCTCATTTCCCTGATTCCAATGGTGTACATGACATTGAAATTTGAGTTCATATGCTCAAGATATAGTTGGTCAAAGTTCTAGTCAAACTCGGCCAAGTGGCAATCACTGACGAGGAAACAATTTGGTGAAGGGACGGCACACGGAAAATGACGGTCAAAAAGGGAGAATTTGTCCAATAACCCTTAAAATCTGACAACAAAATTTAAACTATAATAATCTTTAAAAAGAGAGAGATATTAAAAGTTGGTTGGGTAGGGCTCAAACCTGACCAACTGGGCCCAACCGTATTGCACTACATAATTGTTTCAACGACATTACCATGCGAGGTGAGTTTGGCAAGATTCGAACCTGCCTGACTTGATGGGGCAAACTCACCAAACACGGAATCTCGTATTTAAATCAATGCCGAAATCGCCAGAACCAACAAACAAATCCCATGTGCCATATATATAACTTATTACACCAAAAGAAGGTTTCGTGGGGTTTGACCCTAGAACCTCCCACCACTTGTGCACTTAATATATGTCACTTGCCAATGGGCCAACGACCCATCTTTTGTAAACTCTGCCACACGAACGTTACTTAAACCTCAAACAATTGGTCATTCGACTAGGCGAAGAGCATAGCGAAGGTTCGGGAGCGGAACCAGGAGTGGTCTAGGAGGGAGGAACCCTAAAGAGGGGTATCTTTTGATGTTGAGAGGATTCCTTTAAGGTCCATAAGTTATAGTGTCACAATATGGTCAAGTTTATAATTGTTTGACACAATTTCATGCCACGAATCTAATGGTGATGTCCATTTATGCATCTGAGCTTTGCATTTTTTGTCCATGACAGAAATTGGAGGTATAAGGGTAATTTATGTAAAGTTGATTGTAATTCATTTTCCTTGCTATTTAATGAAATAGGCCTCCCCACTTTGATCAGGGACCGATGACGTAGCCCACATTGCGTGAACTTTGTAATCAAATTGTTTGTGTGCCTTTGATCTCATGGTTGCTTTATGATTTCGCTTCTTTTCATGTGTTTAATTTACTTGGTTACATGATCTTTTATATGCAATTATGTATGCATCCTTGAAGTTAAAAGATCTGGATCAATTAGCTTTCTTCAAAATACCATCAACTTGTTGTTAAATGCACTGACCCATTCAATAAATTTGGTTGACCTATTTGTCTCACTCTGATGGGAGGAATCTCCTTATGTTAATGTAATGAGTATAGCTACAATAACCTGGGCTAATGGTTGGAACCTTGTACACACTTTAAAATGAATGTGGCCAATAGAACTATGAAAATGATTATTCTAGATGCATTAAACAAAAGGAATATTTTCACCCCATGTATGTTGATGCTTGGAGGTGCATTTTGAGGATATATATAATTATCACATTGACCAACTTTGTCTTTCTATATGTTTAAGGAATGGAAGGAAAGTGATTTAGTAAGTTTAGTGTTTATAATGGACCAAATGCTAGGCCAAAACATACTTAGGAACATGTTGTTATTATCAAAGGTAATGGTATATAAAAACCCAAGATGAATAAAAAATTGCTTGCAAATGGGCTAGTTCCAAAATTCTCCTCTTAGGGCACCAAACAACAACCACAAAAACAATTTTGTAACCATGCTCTATTGATCAAGGTTGGGCCTAGAGTGTGAAATGTTTCCTTTGCTCCTTTCGATTGAATAATAAATAAGACTAATATCCTAGGGAAACAATGACTTTATAAGGCTTAGATTAATAAAAAACATGACGCTTCCACATTTATGGCTATCCTAAAAGAACATCACAAACCTCAAGTGAGGCACATCACATAATACCTCATCTTTGAAGGGCTTGGTGCCATATTGTAAGTGACATTGGTTACTCAAGCATATGTCTCATCCTTGGATTAGCCAATTAGTGTTGGACATATTGGGCTTTGATGACATTGTTAGCTTCATCTTCTTGATGACCATGACTAAGGTCATTTTCTTCAGTTGCTAGTATGAATAATGGAATGTAGCAATGCCCCCCTCCCCCACATCTATGAAGTGAATAGGCATTCTCCTTCCTTAGATTCCTCTAGTTCCTCTCATTGAAGCATTGTAGTGGTAATAATAATATTAGGTTTCATGTTGATGATCTATTTTCTACCATCCATCGTCATTAGTGATGTCAAGGTTGAAGTAAAGTCCAAGGCTTCTACATATACAAATCAGAATTATCATGTTGTGTGTCACACCATTTTCATGTGTTATCCTTCAACTTCATGTTCTTCTTATTTGCATGTTGTTCAAATCAATTTTCTCAAGGTTGGTTATCATTGTTATATCCTTTGTTCTGAGAGTAAGTGCTACCTTTACCTTTCTTTCTCAATTGTGATTTTTTTGACCCAAACTATTTCTTAGCCTTATGCTAACATTTTTTCTCAATTCTAACCGATAATTGTGAAGAGCTGACTATAAGGATATGTCCATAAACTCCATTTCAATTTGGATATATTTGTGTAGGTCACTACAAAATCTTATAACTAACTGTTGTTTGAAGCCATGATACTTAGTGTTGCACATAAGGTTGGAAGGTCTTGGTGTACTTCAACATAGTGTGATATTTATGTATGTGTAAGGTAATTGTCTATATTATGTATTTATCTTCACATTTTCCAAAAAAGTGATACTCCTCCTTAAGGAGATATGGGAATTATTGTGTTATGTCTAGATTACCTAGACAATACATTCTCTGAGGAATTATTGTGCTATGTTTAGGTCACCTAGTGTTAGAAGGTGTCACCTTAGAAGGTAATAATGTCTAAGTCATGCCAAAAGAAATTGTAATGTTATGTAAAAGAATGATCTTGCATTCATCATGGAGTAAAACACATTTGTAATTATTTATTATATAAAGAGGTGAAATTACATTATCTCTTGGTATCTAATAGAGGTAATGGAGACCCAAAAAATGCACAATGAATATGAAAGTCTTATCTTTGTAAAGGGTAAATAATTTGTGGAGGTGCTCTCAAGTGTAAGTGCTAGCGAGTGATATGGGCCAACCAACTCCCTCTTATTCATTGCTAAATGATATGGGCCCCTCTCTATTTTATTTTTCTCTTACATTTTTCCTTTTGATTTGGTTTAATTATATAGTGTATAATTATTTTCTATTTTTAAAGAGTTGTGTGGTTTACCCATGGTCACTTGCTAGCGCTTTTTATCTATTTGCTTTGCTAATTCATTCATTCACCTTTTCTTTGATAAAGGTAAAATGACCCTTGACATTGGTTCGAAAATGAAAATAACTACCGAAGGGCTATCATTTTATTCACGCATTTGAACATTTACCAAAAAAACGAGAGGCGACTAAAAAATTTAAATTCTATAATAGTCTTAACTTATAAGATATTAATTTATTATTTTGTATAACTTTCAAATGTTATGTCTAATTCAAATGCATGAAACATTTTAAAATGCATATGATTGGTACCTTGGTTAACTAAGTTTATATGTTGTTATTCAAATGTTAGAGTCTTATAGATAGATGCATTTATATTGACTTTGGTTTGGGTATTGTTTATATAAGGTTAATAATAATTGAAAAACCAAGCTTAATATCACCTTAGTCTTGTGATATTATATGCTGATTTTTCTATATTCGATACCTAAATCATTTCACAGTTATGGTGAAACCTCGAGTATCGTTGTGATTATGTGTGTAAAATTTGGGATCTCTGATCTCTTCCACCTATGACAATCCAACAGAGGTCCACATTTATACCTATCATTATCTTACCCCTGAATACTCTCTCATGATTACTCATGCCTTGAGACTAATGATCAAGGATTTTACAATTCAATCGACCTCTGGCTCTTATATTCTCTTCTTTGTTTCCTCCTTGTTAAGGTCATTTGTTAGGGTTTCAAGGGGGTTTTCCTTACTGCATGTTAGTCTGTTGGTTTCAAATTTTAGCCTAGATGTAAAATCTCTCAGGAATAATTTATGTCGTGGGTTATTCGAAAAAGGAGGTTATCGACACAGATTTGCTTGAAGTTTATGATGAATGTGACAAACTCTTTCGAACTAATGGGTGGCTTGAGTTTCTACAACTCTTTTGGGTTACAACCAAGGTGTAGCTGAGGCTTTTTCTGGTTCATATGATGGTCATAATGCTAATGTGGGATATATTAAGATGATTGTGGATATCGATTTCATTTGTAAATCCATTCATGTTGGGTCCCTATAATACTAGTGATTACCCCATTACTATTGTAGTTATACCCCTTATTTATATTGTTGTGCCCCTATTACCCCCATATTGTTATTTCTGTGCCCCATAGAATCCCTCTATTGTTATTTTTGTGGCTTTATATTATTATTGTTAGGTCGGCTGGATTATATTGTGACTCCTTAGACTCCTATATATAGAAAGGAGGTTTTGTCATTTGTATCATCCAAGAATTGTTCATTTATGTAATGTAAAGGAGGTTTCCCCCTCGAAGAGGCTGAATTCTAAGGCGTGGATCTTTCTTTTCTATCTTTTTGTGAGCTGGTTTCATAACATTTGGTATCAGAGCTTTGGATTCTAGGGTTTCGCTGCTCCAAACAGGTCATCGTGGCATTTTCGCTATAACTTTTTTTCTGTGATGTTTCAGAAGTCGCAAAAAAAACCCATTTGAGAAGAAATCACGCTGAACCTTGGGTCCGAATTTCAGAGCTTTTCGCGCGATATTTGCGGAGATATGATCTGAGGAAGTTGGTCTTTTTGCAGACTCCTGAATTACATTCAAAACAGGTGACCTGGGGAAAATCGTCATAACTTTCTCTCTGGGGATCGGATTGAAATTTCGTAAGAAGGTACAGAAAGAGGATAGACTTTAGTTTCTTGTGTGTGTGTTTCAGATTCAAAGGTTGAAAAAGTGACTCGTGGCACGTCGTACAAGTTTGCTCTACTGAACTAGTCTAAAAGCAAGTCACTGTGGGAGATTTCACATAACTCTTCCTTGGAGAATCCAATTTGGCTCAGACTTGTGGCATTGGAAAGAGGACGTAGAAGGCTACTACAGGTAGCAATTTCAGAACTGGATGATTCGAAATTACAGAGATACATCAGATTCAATATCAGGCTTCTATAAAGTGAAAAAAGGTGTGTAGTTTTTTTTTAAATTTTTGTGTAAGCTTGGTTTAACAGAATTCAAAGGGCATAGTAAAGCATTATTATCGGTAACTGATGCCCCGAGGAAAGAAAATGCAAACACCTAGTAAGGAACCTGAAAGCTCTAGCATGACTCATGAAGAAGAGGAAGAAATGCTACATGATATATCAAAATTACAAGAACAAGTGCAACAAATGTCACGCTCACAAAAGCTAACAGAATCTAAGATAAGTGGCGTGGAATCTAAGATAAATGGCGTGGAAACTAAGATAAAGGGCATGGAAGCTAAGATGGAGGATTCGATGGCAGATTTGAAGATAGATTTGAAGACAGACATGGAAGAATTGAAGAAGTTGCTACAAGAAAGGGTCACTAATGGTGAAAAGGTAGTAAAGGAAACTCATGATGAGAACAAAAGAAATGTTAATCATGATTCCATAGACGCTAATGTTGGATCGAAGAATCACCATATTCCAAAAATCGATATGAGGAAGTTTGATGGCAAGGATCCCGCCACATGGATATTACAGATGGAGCAATTCTTCGATCTCAATAATGTGCAAAACGCACAAAAGGTACGTATGGCAATTGTATATTTGGAACCAAATCAGTTTGTATGGTATCAATGGCTTTGCTCTCGTAAACAATTTATCACTTGGGCAATTTTTACGGAAGAATTGATAGCACATTATGAAGATACAAAAAGCAACACTTTTTTTAGCCAATTGATAAGTCTCAAACAAAAGGGTTCAGTAATGGAGCACATTGAGGAGTTCCAAAAATTGAACATAAGGGTAAAAGATATTCCAGAGGAGCATAGGATTGATGTGTTCATAGGGTCTTTAAAGGATAATATCCAACATGATGTTCGCCTTTGGGAACCTGATTCATTAGAGAAGGCATTCAGGTTAGCAAGAAAAATGGAAAGCAAAATTATGGCAACTAGGAAGCATACCACTCACAACTATAAAGACGGAAGTGTTGTTGCCCCTAGTCTTCCACAACCTATAAGGTTGACACCACAACAATTGGAAGAAAAAAGAGCAAAAGGGCTTTGTTACAGTTGTGATAGCAAATACACTAAAGGTCATAAGTGTGCTGAGAAGAAATTATTCTACATAGATTGTGAAGAGGAAGAAGAAAAGGAGCAAGAAAGGTCAAAAGAAGAAGATATACTCCAGGAACAAAGCCTAGATGAAGAACAAATAAATCCGACCATATCTTGTAATGCATTGGCGGGAATTACCACTCCTCAAACCATCAAGATAGAAGGACAAATCAAGAAGAAAAAGGTAATAGTGTTGATTGATTCAGGAAGCACCCACAATTTTATTCATTGTAGGGTAGCAAAAGAATTGAATTGCTTCCTATATCCAGCACCAGAGTGTCAAGTGATGATTGCAAATGGAGGAACAATAAATTGCTCTGGAAAGTGCCATAATATCAAGCTATCCATGGGAGAATATGTATTGACTAGCCCAATGCTTTCCATTCCAATGGGAGGTGCTGATGTTGTACTAGGAGTCCAATGGCTACAATCCTTGGGTACAATAGCTTTTAATTTTCAAGAACTTTTCATCAAATTTTCTACGGAAGGAAAGGAAGTTGAATTAAGGGGTATTGCAGGGAAACCAGGAAAGATAATCAGCTCTAATGGCATGACAAAGCTTCTAAAAAAGGAGCAAAGAGGTGTAATTGCACAATTATGTTCGCTAGATGTTTCCACATTGGAATCATCTATTTCTCCAGATCTCCAAAAAGTCCTGGACAATCATTCCAAGGTATTTGAGACTCCCAAAGGTCTCCCACCTATGCGTGATCATGATCATGCTATTCATCTGATTCCAGGAAGTGTTCCTCCAAACATCAGGCCGTACAGATATCCCTATGTCCAAAAAAGTGAAATTGAACGTATGGTTGCAGAAATGCTAGAGGCTGGTATAATTCAACCAAGTCAAAGTTCTTTCTCAGCTCCAGTAGTATTGGTGCACAAGAAGGATGGATCATGGCGCATGTGTCCGGATTATAGGGAGCTCAACAAGCTCACTATTAAAGATAAGTTCCCCATTCCTGTTATTGATGAATTACTGGATGAATTGCATGGATCAATTTACTTCACCAAGTTGGATCTTCGTTCGGGATATCATCAAATCAGAATGAAGATTGAAGACATTCCGAAAACGACATTTAGAACTCATGAGGGTCATTATGAATTTTTGGTCATGCCTTTTGGCCTTACCAATGCACCTTCAACATTTCAAGGTTTGATGAATTCAATTTTCAAACCATTCCTTAGAAAATTTGTGTTAGTATTTTTTGATGATATACTAATCTACAGCAAGTCTTGGAAGGATCATGTTGAACATGTTGACAGGGTGCTACAACTATTGGAGGAGAAACAATTATATGCAAAAAGATCCAAATGTTTCTTTGGAGTCCAGGAGGTGGAATATTTGGGTCATATTGTATCTCATGAAGGAGTTAAGGTAGACCCTAGCAAAATTAAAGCCATTAAGGAATGGAAAATCCCCACATCCATAAAGCATCTGCGAGGATTTCTTGGGTTGACAGGGTATTATCGCAAGTTTGTTAAGAATTATGGGAGAATAGCAGCACCTCTAACAACATTATTGAAGAAAGATTCATTTTCATGGACTCCGGAAGCAACAAAGGCCTTTGAACATCTTAAAGAGGCAATGTGCCAAGCACCGGTCTTAGCTACACCGGACTTCACAAAAACCTTTATTGTGGAATGTGATGCTTCAGGAAATGGAATTGGTGCTGTTCTAATGCAAGATGAAAGACCCATTGCTTTTGAAAGTCGTCCAATCAAGGGAAAGTTTTTAAGCAAAGCTATTTATGAGAAGGAAATGTTGGCAATACTCCATGCACTTAAGAAATGGCGACCCTACCTAATGGGAAGACACTTCAAGGTAAAAACGGATCATGATAGCCTTAAATACTTTTTAGAACAAAGATTATCCTCTGAAGAGCAACAAAAGTGGGTCACAAAGATGTTGGGTTATGACTTTGAAATCATCTACAAAAAAGGGAAGCAAAATGTGGTGGCAGATGCACTCTCAAGAAAGGATGAGGATGTGGAAGCATTGTTGTGTGCCATTTCTATTATCCAACCAGATTGGATAAACGAAGCAAGGGAGGAATGGAAGAATGACGAAGAAGTGTGGGCACTTATTCGAAAGCTACAACAAGATTCCAGTACTTCTGATACATTTAGCTGGAAAAATGATTCGTTATGGTACAAAGATCGCTTATACCTCTGTAAGAATTCCCAGCTAAAACAAAAGATTCTTATGGAATTGCACACTTCTCCCTTAGGAGGGCACTCAGGATTTTTAAAAACTTACCACAGGGTTAAGAAGGAATTTTTTTGGGATGGCCTTAAATCAGATATTCAAAAGTTTGTGGCGGAATGTTTGGTTTGCCAGCAAAATAAAGTTGAAACAATTAAGACACCGGGTCTATTACAACCTTTATCCATTCCAAGCCAACGTTGGGAGGAGGTTTCAATGGATTTTATCACAGGTTTACCCAAGTCTGAGGGAAAGAGTGTCATCATGGTGGTAGTTGACAGACTTACCAAGTATGCACACTTTTGTGCATTATCACATCCATTTAAAGCCAGTACAGTTTCTACTGCATTTATGGAAACAGTTCAAAAGCTACATGGAAACCCAAAGATTATTGTAAGTGACAGAGATCCCATTTTCACTGGAAATTTTTGGACAGAATTATTTTCTTGTCTTGGTACTCAGTTAGCTCATAGCTCATCTTATCATCCTCAATCTGATGGGAAAACTGAGATAGTAAACAAATGTTTGGAAGGATATCTTCGTTGCTTTGTATCTGATAAACAGACACAATGGGTCAAATGGTTGCCTCTGGCTGAATGGTGGTATAACACTTCCTTCCATACAGCAACAAAAATGACCCCATTTATGGCACTTTATGGGTATCAACCACCATCCATCACATCATATTTAAGAGAAAATTCTAAGGTTCAGGCAGTGGAACATCACATCGAACATCAACAACAAGTCCTCCAACTCTTAAAGGATAACCTCGTGTTGGCACAAAATAGAATGAAACAACAGGCAGATCAACATCGCAGTGAAAGAAGTTTTGATGTAGGTGATTGGGTATTCCTACGGCTACAACCATATAAGCAAATGTCCCTAAAGCAAGCTAAGAAGGATAATAAATTATCACCAAAGTATTATGGTCCGTACAAGGTGTTGCAAAAGATTGGTACTATGGCATACAAATTGGAGCTTCCTGCAGCTTCTCGATTGCACCCAGTTTTCCATGTTTCATGTTTAAAGAAGGTTATAGGTGACAAGCTCCCAATTCAAACAATATTGCCAGAACTTGACGAGGAAGGAAAAATTATATTGGAACCGGAAGCAGTCACAGAAACAAGAACTCGACAGCTACGAAATCGATCAATTTCAGAGTATCTTATCAAGTGGAAGAACTTATCCGCTGAAGATTCCACATGGGAGGATGAGAATTTTATGCAGAAGTATCCAGAACTACTCAAGCGTTGAGGACAACACTTTTTTGAAGGAGAGGGGCATGTTGGGTCCCTATAATACTAGTGATTACCCCATTACTATTGTAGTTATACCCCTTATTTATATTGTTGTGCCCCTATTACCCCCATATTGTTATTTCTGTGCCCCATAGAATCCCTCTATTGTTATTTTTGTGGCTTTATATTATTATTGTTAGGTCGGCTGGATTATATTGTGACTCCTTAGACTCCTATATATAGAAAGGAGGTTTTGTCATTTGTATCATCCCAGAATTGTTCATTTATGTAATGTAAAGGAGGTTGCCCCCTCGAAGAGGCTGAATTCTAAGGCGTGGATCTCTCTTTTCTATCTTTTTGTGAGCTAGTTTCGTAACAATTCATCTCTTGGTTGATAGTGAAGTCTAGTCTAAGAATCGAAGGGTTCTCAACATCCCTTGGAGGAAGCTACTAGCGAAGAAAGGGTATGTGTATAGTATCAAAGGTATGCATGTCTCATATCTAAAACCTGAATGGCATAATATGTTGTTTTTTTTACAAACATATGTGACCTTTGAGGGTTGTTACAGCTATGCATTTCTCTATCATATACAATTGTTAATGGTATTTTTAGGTTTTAAGTTAAATTTGCCACACTTTTTGTATATGATCTTGTTTAAAATGTCTTCAATTTACCAAAAATAGTGCTCAAATGCTAAATGGTCTCTTATCCATCACAGTTTGATTTCCATCTTGGTAAAATATTAATTGGGTAAGATGGGTCAAGATTGGGAATAATTTCTCATACACAATTGTTTTGATAAAACCTCGTCTTCAAGGGAAACTGACTCCCAAGTGCCCTCAATCCCTGGTTTGGTTCATGAAGATATTCCATCCTCTCCTGTGCATAATGTTATGCATTCAAATGACTCACAGTCGTGTCGGGACATTAATCCTTCTCTTTTAGAAGAGGACAAGGCACTGAAGCCTGAAACTATGCATTTTTGTCGAAGCATATATAGTGATGGAAATACTCTTGTTGATAAGGTGGAAAAGAAACTCAAGAAAAAGGGTAAATCAAAAGTCTCGAAGGTTAAACCCCAGTCAAATTTTTTCCCTTGGAACTCGCAAATGAACATGTAAATAGTCAGCATAAATAGGATTATGATATGTATATTAAAGACAAACTAATTACTTAAAGTTATCTGGGTTTTGGCATAGTAAATAAAGGCTCTCTTCTGATTAAAACTATGTCAATCTTAAAAAATTTCCACTTAAAAAACTAAATCAAAATTTACAAACAATCATGGTCCCCTAAATCAAAATTTACAAACAATCATGATCCCCTAATGATGTCAATGCCACTCCAGAACTAAACAATAGCACTGAAAAAGGGTAAATCAAAAGTCTCGAAGGTTAAACCCCAGTCAATTTTTTTCCCTTGGAACTCGCAAATGAACATGTAAATAGTCAGCATAAATAGGATTATGATATGTATATTAAAGACAAACTAATTACTTAAAGTTATCTGGGTTTTGGCATAGTAAATAAAGGCTCTCTTCTGATTAAAACTATGTCAATCTTAAAAAATTTCCACTTAAAAAACTAAATCAAAATTTACAAACAATCATGGTCCCCTAAATCAAAATTTACAAACAATCATGATCCCCTAATGATGTCAATGCCACTCCAGAACTAAACAATAGCACTGATAAAATTGCTTCAAAGACCCATTCACCATATGGCTTATATGGCTTCCGAGGCCACTCCACAATTATATATAAACCTTCCATTTCCAAAAAGACAAACGTGGCATACCAAATCACTAAATTATGTGACATGTTCCATAGGACTAGATTTAAATAAATTTAATTTAATTTAATAACATTCAATAAGAATTATTAATAAAATTGTGTTCGATGAGAACGTGTTGAAAAAGTCTACCATTGGTCAATTCTCTGCAGCCTAGGGACTTCACAAATGTGGCTGCCAACTTTTTTGGAATGTGAAGGAAAAATTTCGTGCACGTGGAAATTTCATCCTAACTGGCTATAGCTTTCTCTGATGTCATATTTCAAATTTCATTAAAAAAAACTTAATAAATAAATACGTTCGTAACCAAATAATTTTAAATTTCATAAAAGAAAAGACAAGTTGACATATTTGAGGCAGTGGTCTATAATGAGATTTTTTGGAAGCTTTTCCGGTGGGTTTTTTCGGTCAAAATTCGGCAGCAATTTATTGGAATCGCAAGTTTGATAGCTAGTTTCTGAACAATCAAAGTGTCCAAGGGGTTTTTCAGGGTGCTGAATGCAAATATGCAGTTAAAAAACCATTTTAACTGCAACAAATCAAGATTTAACCTCATTTTCTTCAGCCGGATTCTGTCACCGAAATCTCCAAAAAATCGCATTATAGACAACTCCATATTTGAGTGGAAATACATGCGTCATAATTTAGTGGGCCATCCCACCAACTTCCGTTGACTCCATAAAAATTGGAAAGCCGATTTGCCAGACTCATTTCATGAATTCAAAGTCAATTTATTCATAAAATTTCATTTTGCAATAATATGGAAGCGACATATACCTACGGGTCGGAGAATTGAAACTGAAAGGAAGGGAAGATATTATGATGTCGGTTTGAAATAATTTTTCCTAATGTATAGGAAAATGGTAATTAGGTAAGCTCGGAGAATTGAAACTGAAAGGAAGGGAAGATATTATGATGTCGGTTTGAAATAATTTTTCCTAATGTATAGGAAAATGGTAATTAGGTAAGTTTTTTTGGTTGTATCGAAAAGAATTAATATTTGGTCTATTTCGTATTTACATGAAAATTATTACTATTATAATTTTTAAAGTGAATTTAGATGTATTTTTATGTACAATTTACCAGATAGATTAAAGTATTTAACCTTAAACCAGATATTTTACATAAAATTTTATATGGTAATTATTACCAATAGAAATACCTCCAAGAATGATAATTTATTAAAATTATTTAAATAAAAATTATATTTAAATGTTATTATCTATTACTGATGATGATGGTTAACGTTCACTGAAACCAAATAATGATCTATCGGACCTAAAAAGACAAATTATTTATTTTGATTTAAGATTTTATTCCTATGCTCAAAAAGCTTGGAGAGAAGCCTCCCGAGATCACTATAATTTTGGCATTGTAAAAGGCTAGGAAGGTCAGTATTGTAACAAAGGTTGTGGAATTGAGATCTAATGTGGTTGTATGCAGGGCACTCTAAGAGGAAGTGGTTTTCATCCTCGATGCTCCCATTCTCACAAATATGGCAGATCCTTTCCATCCATGGCGTTTTAGGAACTACCCAGCGGCCAGTTTCGCTATGGAGCTCATGGGAATTCGTTCTAATCTTTGCTATATTAATTTTCTTTTTTGAGCTAGTTAGAATAGAGAGATACTTTTGATCTTCAAGGGTGGGGTTGATGACCTTCTTATAATAACTTAATTTTCTTTTAGACGCTAAATCTTTCTCACACCACAATTTTTCTTTGAACTTAGAAGTAACAATATCTTTAATGTTGTTTATGTTTTGCAAAGCATCATTCTCATTGATCTCCCAATAGTTTAACCAGGCCCTTGTGTCCTTATGCCATCCTCGGTTAAGCCTTAGGTGATTTTGGCTGGAATTTAAAGCTAGCTTAGGAAGTCTATGATTGTCTATGTTATCGAGCTTGTGCTTGTACATCAGAAACCTGAGCATAGCTAGGCTCTCAATAGAAGAAAGACCTGCTTCTATAAGGAGAATAGGATAGGGTGTATTACTTTTAATTTTCAGGTTATAAGTTATAAAACGCTTCTGGATTTGCTCAATCTTCCTCCATGATTCTCTGGAGATGCTGCAGCCCCAAACTTCACAGCCATATAAGATAACAGGAGTGACTAAAGTTTCAAAGAGGAACTTCTTTTTATCCCACATTACGAGGTTTGTTGTTTTACAATTATTTTCAAGACCAAAATAAGCTTTCCATCCCCCATTGATCCTTTTCTCAATGCTATGGTTCCAGTTGAGCTTGTGATGGATATAAATTCCTAGGTACTTGTAAGAATACACTTCCTCCAAGTTATTATTGTCATACGTAAAATTAGCGCAAGTGTCCTTCTTAGATTTGAGAATCATGACCTTTGTTTTGTCTGTATTAACAGTCATACCCATGGTAGAGCAGAAATCCTTAAGAAGCTTGAGTTGCTTATCAAGATCAGAAGGGCACCTTGCCAGAAGAACAATATCGTCAGCATAGAGAAGAAGGATAATGACTATCCCAGCTAAGATTGTGCCACCACATCCTGCTTCTTCTAAATAACCTTCGAGCTTATCGATGTAAATGCCAAATAGGGTAGGGGAGAGGGGGCAACCTTGTTTAACTCCGATGTTACACTTAATATCTTTTGACCACCCCTCATTGTTCTTTAGCTTGGCAATTACATTCTCGTATAGCCTTATAGCAGCAGCTCTTAACTCAAGAGGAACCTTTAGCTCTTTTAACCTATTCCAAAGGTTGTATCTAGGAACCGTATCGAAAGCCTTTCTAAAGTCTACAAAGCAGCAGAATAAATTGGATTTATCATTACGACATTCCTCCGCAATGATCCTTAGCGTAACAAGGTGGTCTGTTGTTGAGTGATGCCTTCTGAAACCTGCTTGGCCTTTAGCCCGCTTACCTTCACTTTCAAGCCATATGCTTAACTTTTTTTCCAGAATACTACCATATAATTTGGCTAAGAGAGGGCTGATCATAATTGTTCGATAATTAGAGGGGTTATTTGTATCTCCACTTTTAAAAATAGGGATAATGAGGCTCTCAGTCCAAGGTTTAGGGAACCCTTGCTTAACAACTTGATTGAAAAGCTTGTGGATGTGGGGGATGAGGACAGGGCCTTCAATTTTTAAGATTTCTGCCTGGTAACCTTCAATGTCCTTAGCTTTCCCATTCGCGAGGCGATTAACCCCAAACTTAATGTCTTCTAAAGAGAAGACTTCTTTCGTTGTGAGCAGGGTTTCCAAATTATCCGTGACATTAGGAGATTCACAAAGCTTTTTAAGATAAGAATTCCAATCGTGAAGAGCAATTTTATTATTATCCTTAGTCTTCCTAGTCAGAATCTGCCTCCAAAATTTCTTAGGAGCAACCTTAGAGAGGTGTAAGAGATTCTCCTGTCTTTGACAAATGTACTGCCTCTTTTTCCTTTTAATTAGGGCTTTGTATATTCTTATCTTGTCCATTTTAAGAGAATCATCAACAGCTTCCTTAATTGCTCTCCTCGCATTTTTACAATCTTTGTCATACCAAGGATTGGTTTTGCTATTTCTTTTATTATTAGAGACTTCAATTGAGAACTTTTTAATAAAATATGAGAGGGTTGTAGTAAAATTATGATATAGGTTTTCTATGTTATCTATACTAGATAAAGGAGGCAAATTAGTTTTTAATTCATTTAGAAAGAGGTCCTTTTTATTTTTATCAAATATTAAGTTCTTTTGGTTGTAAGTATTATTTTCTATGGGAACTCTATGCATGACAAAATTGAGGGTTATAAGTAAAGGCCTATGATCGGAGTCAGGCTCGTGGTCGTTTAAGATGTCAAAGTTTATCATTTCGTTGTATAAAGGAAGATCGGAAATAACGTAGTCTACCACGCTGCTACCAAGTCCATGGATACAGGTCATCTTGCTGGAATTGGGCCACTTTTTTAGACCGTTGCAAATTATGAGATCCTGAGCACTACAGAGCTTGACAAGCTCTGACCCAAACAAATTTTCCCCGAGGTCTTCAGAGCTCCTTTTGTACCTACTAGCCAGGGTAGGGTCTTCGTCTAACCAAAGAGGATTAGGGTTGGAACGATTGCTTAAAATAATAGCTTGGTTGCTTGAAGTTCGGGCATTGAAGTCACCTATTAAAAGGATATTACCATCATTCCTTAGGCTAGAAATATCGTTCTCTAAACTATTGTAAGGGTTAGTTTTATCTAGATTCTTCTTCTTATAGAAGTTAGAATTAATGGGGGGGAAATAACATATTGCTATGTAGGACTTTTTATTATTAATGTCTCTGATCTCTATCCAACTAAATTGGTTGTAAGGGTCGTTTTTATAAAGCCTAACATAGGGGGAGATGTTCTTCTTAATGTAACAAGCTATTCCCCCAATGCCTCTATGGGAGGATCGCTTGTTCCATGTAGACCATAGCGTAAAGCCATCTATGTTAGGGACCTTAGATTCTTCGTGCTCCCAAGTTTCAACAAGCAAAATAATATCAACATCATTTGAAATCCAACTTAGCTTGGGGCCTTTGTTCCATGGGAAGCCCCGACAGTTCCAAGAAAGGATCCGGAGCATGTTTGATTGCTATTGATTACTATCTTTTTGGTTTTTGTCCCGAATAAAGGCTTTTCTATTTCTGATTATTGCCCATTTTCCTTCCTTTCTAGCTTCTTTTACCTTTTGTACCTCCTTTCTTAATTCTGCTTGATCTTCTGGGATGAGATCTTCATTTATGAATATTCCCGTTCCTTTTAGACTTGAGGTTTTACTAAGTATGTTGTGCTTATGATCAGTAGAGCTCACCTTTATGCGGATTAATCTTCCTTTATTCTCGGTTAATTTCCCCAACCTTGTTGCTTCTGTGAGACACACTGTTTCAATTTGTAATCTATTATGTAATTCTGTCTGGACTAAGGCTAAAGTATCCTCATCTTCTTCCTCTTTTAAACCGAAGATTATAAGGTTTAAGGTCCTTTTGTTACGTTCGTGGTCTAATTCTATTAATTTTTTCATTTCGTCTTTAATTGGTTTAATATCTAACTTATCTACCACACTATTTAGGGTGAGGCGGCTATTAACTTTTTCTTCTAATTCTTTAATCATGTCTTTCATTTTAAGACCCTCTAAGGTATCAGTAAAAGGTATATACAAATGAATACTTTATAAATAAAATGAGTACCACTCTTGATAAATATATATAATTTTATCCTTATTACAAGAAATCAATCAATACTCCAATAAATAATAGAATAAAAATATAAATATAAAATTCAATTTTTTTTTAATAAATGAAATAATAATAAAAATAAATAAATAAAAGAAATTTAAAAATAAAAAAAATAACAAATACAATTTTATGACCAAGTGGTCCACAACATAGTAAGAAAGCAATTTACAAACTTGTGGAATATTCCACATAACTTAGGTAAAGCTTGGAAACGAGAACAACTTCTACAAAAGTGTGTTCATATCTTTTGGATTCTGTGTGATTCCATGAAAAATGTGCTCATACATAATTATAATGTTTATAAAGATTTTTCAAAGTGTTTAAAGGAGTTGCAGCTTTGAAATTTGTGCACTTTACGTCATACACAATTGCATTTATTGAATGTTTAATGTATAAATTCTAATGTCTAAAGGGTGTGAATATTATTTTATTATCAGGAAACAATGTATCTCAAATGTGTCAACAACTTTGCTCAAGATATTTTTTGGTGAGCAATTGGATAGATAATTTCATTAATTAAAGAATTGTGAAAAACATTGTAAAAACAAAATTGTTGTAATTGTGATTATTACTTATTTTTTTATGCTTATGATATTATTTACGATCATTATTAACAAATGCTTATGATATTATTTACAATAAACATTTAACAAGATGGTGAAATCTACATTATTTAATAATATCAAAAAAATCATAAAAAACATAAACCCTAAGATGCAAGAATCTTAACTCTAATTTGAAGTTAATAAGGTTGAGTATGCACACTTTGCTACATAAAATTGAGTTGCCTAAAATCATATGAAGCTTTCTTGAGACTATATAAATTTCGTATTGATATATTTTAGTACTCTTTAGCTCATTGAAAAGTGAATTTACAGGCTTTGGAATGTCGAAAAACACTCAAAAAGGCCTTGAAAAACTCACCATGATTTCAAGACTTAAGAATTACCAATATTGATATCATTTATAAGATGGCCTCATACAACCACTTGGATCAATCCTTCTCCCTTAAACAGTTACCATAGTTTGCATTGTGTCAATTTCATATACAAGATGTGAGAATTCTATCAAATTTAATTCTTGATAAACCATTTGTGGCTTTTTAATAACCTAAAAGAGTTGTATAATTATAGTGGGTGCACTTCAACTTGGTGTCCATGATTTTGTCTACTACAACTTGCTCAATGTAATCATACTTGAGCTTTGTAATGGTCAAGTCATACACCATTTCTAACATGTGAAACAAAGGAAGGTAGTATGATCAAAGCAACTCTACATTAAAGAGTCAAAGGAGTAAGTCAAGGAATGGTAGAAGATTTAATCCAAAAACATTCACACCCACAAGCGTGGCGATAATGTACTAAGGCCTATATCATAGTGTTTTCAACTTCCTCTAGGAGGCTACAAGTTGTTCTTTTTACAATTGCATCCATATCTTGTCACTAACTTCTAATTTGTATGTACTTTGAGGTTGATCATGTTGTTGTTTATACTTACCATTAGCTTTCTACAAAATACCATGAAATATTTGTTAAATGCATTGATCCATTCAATAAATTTGGTTGACCTATTTGTCTCACTCAGAGCATGGGGAGACTCTCCTTATGTTGATGTAATGAGTAAAGATACAATAATTGGGGATAATGGTTGGAACCTCGTACACACTTAAAAATTAATGTGGCTAATAGAACTATGAAAAGGATTATTCTATATGCATTAAACACAAGGAAGATTTTCATCCCATATATGTTAATGCTTGGAGGTGCATTTTGAGGATATGTATAATTATCACGTTAACTAACATTGTCTTTCCATATGTTTGAGGATCGGAAGGAAATTAATTTATTTATTTTGGTGTTTATAGTGGACAAAATGTTAGAATAGAACATACTTAGGAACATGTTGTTAATATCAAAGGTAATGATATTTATAAACCCAAAATGAATCCAAACTTTCTTACAAATGAGCTAGTGCCAAAATTGTCCTCTTAGGGCACCAATCAACAACCACAAAAACACTTTTGTAACTATGCTCAGTTGATCAAGGTTTACCTAGAGTGTGAAATGTTTTTCTTTGTTCCTTTCGTCTGAATGATAAATAAGACTAATATCCTAGGGAAAAAATGACTCTATAAGGCCAAGATTAATAAAAAAATGTGACACTTCCACATATATGGTTATCCTAAAAGAACATCTGAAACCTCAAGTGAGGTGACATCACATAATACCTCATATTTTAAGGGCTTGATGCCATATTGTAAGTGACATTGGTTACTCATGCAGATGTCTCATCCTTGGATTAGCCAATTAGTATTGAACATTTTGGGGTTCGACGACATTGTTAGCTTCATCTTCTTGATGACCTTCACTAAGACAATGTTCTTCAGTTGGTAGTATGGACAATGGAATATAACTATGTCCCCCTCCCCCACATTTATGAAGTGAAGAGGCATTCTCCTTCCTTAGATTCCTCTAGTTCTTCTCATTCAACCTTTGTAGTAGAAATAATAATATTTGGTTTTGTGTTGATGATCTATTTTCTACCATTCATCGTCATTAGTGATGTCAAGGTAGAAGTAGAGTTTGAGGCTCCTATATGTACAAATAATAATTATCATGGTGTGTGTCACACCATTTGCATGTATTCTCCTTCAACTTCATGTTCTTCTTCTTTTCATGTTGTTCAAATCAATTGTTCATTTATATCCTTTGTTGTGAGAGTAAGTGCTACCTTTACCTTTATTTTTCTATTGTGAATTTTTTGACCCAAACTCTTTCTTGGACGTATGCTAACATTTTTTCTCAATTCTAACCAAATAGTTGTGAAGATCTCCTTATAAATAGATGTCCATAAACTCCATTTAAATTTGGATATATTTGTGTAGGTCACTCCAACATCTTAGAGCCAACTATTGTTTGGAGCCTTGATACTTAGTGTTGCACATAAGGTTGGAATATGTTGGTGTACTTCAACATAGTGTGATATTTACATATGTGTAAGGTAATTATCCATATTATGCATTTGTCTTCGTAGTTTACAATAAAGTGATAATCCTCCTTGAGGAGATATCAGAATTATTATGTTATGTTTAGATTACCTAGAGAATACATGCTATGAGGAATTATTGTGTTATGTTTAGATCACCTAGTGTTAGAATGTGTCCCCTTAGAAGGTAATAATGTCTAAGTTATCTCAGAAGAAGTTGTAATCTTATGTAAAACAATTATCTCACATTCATCATAGACTAAAATACCTTTGTAATTGTTTATTATATAAAGAGGTGAAATTGCATTATCTCACATGCATTATTAGGATGTAATTCCTCCATATCTCTTGGTATCTAGTAGAGGTAATGGAGACCCAAGAAACACACAATGAATATGAAAGTCTTATCTTTGTAAAGGGTAAAGTGGAGGCGCTCTCAAGTGTAAGTGCTAATAAGTGATATGGGCTAACTAACTCCCTCTCATTAATTGCTAAATGATATGGGCCCTTCTCTATTTTAGTTTTCTTTTACATTTTTACTTTTGATTTGGTTTTGATTATATAGTGTACAATTACTTTATGTTTTTGAAGAGTTGTGTAGCTTACCTATGATCACTAGGCTAACGCTTTTTATCTCTTTTCTTTGGTAATTCATCCATTCACCTTTGTTTTCTTTGATAAAGGTCAAATGACCCTTGGCATTGATTTGACAACAAAAATAGCTACCAAAGGGATATAATTTTATTCATTCATTTGAACATATACAAAAGAAAAGGGAGGGCACTACAAAATTTAAATTTTGTAGCAACCTTAACTTATAATATATGAATTTATTATTTTAATAACTTTCAAAATTTATGTCTGAACTGGATGCATGAAACATTTAAAAATGCCTATGATTGGTACCTTGGTTAACTAAGTTTATATGTTGTTATTCAAATGTCAGAATCTTACATATTGATGCATTTATATTGACTTTGGTCTGAGTATTGCTTATTTAGGGTTAATATTAATTGGAAAACCAAGCTTATTGCCTTAGTCTTGGTATATTATTTGCTGAAATTTATTTATTCTAGACCTAAATCATTTCGTAGTTATGGTGAAACCTAGGGTATCATTGTGATTATGTGTGTAAAGTTGGGATCTTTGATCTCTTCCACCTGTGACAATATGCTGTGACTGATGTTTAGACATGTCATTATCATACCCATGAATACTCTCTCATGATTAATCATGCCTTGAGACTAATTATTAGGGTTTTCCCAATTCAATCGACCTCTAGCTTTGATATTCTCTTCTTTGTTTTCTCACTTTCAAGATCATTGGTTAGGGTTTTGGGGGTTTTTCCTTACTGAATATTAGTCTGCTGGTTTCAACTTTATCCCAACTGTAAAATCTATTAGGAATCATTTATGTTGCAGGTTATT
Organism: Pinus tabuliformis; assembly: GCA_031772625.1. NCBI lineage: Eukaryota > Viridiplantae > Streptophyta > Pinopsida > Pinales > Pinaceae > Pinus > Pinus tabuliformis. The sequence goes on from CM062807.1 coordinate 1,149,210,216, forward strand.
CAAATATAGGTTGTCGGCATAGATTTGATTGAGGTTTATGATTAATGTGTTGAACTCTTTCGAACTATTGGATGACTTTAGTTTCTACAACCCTTTCGAGGTTACAACCAGAGTTTAACCAAGGCTTTTTCCACTTCATTTGATGTTAATAGTCCCAAGGTGGGAGATATTGAGATGAATGTGGATATTGATTTCATTTCTAAAGCCACTTATCTCCTCGTTGACAATGAAGTCTGGTCTAAGAACCAAAGAGTTCGTAACATCCCTTGCAGGAAGCTACTAACGAAGAAAGGGCATACGTATATTATCGAAAGTATGCCTATCCCATATCTAAAACCCTAATGGCAGAATATGTTGTTGTTTTTATGCAGATATGTGACCTGTGAGGGTCATTACAACTTGGTCTTTCTCCATCATATATGAATCTTAATGGTCTTTTTAGGGTTCAAGTTAAATTTTCCACACTTTTTGTATATGAGTTTGGTTAATATGTCTTCAATTTACCAAAAAAATACCTCAAATACTAAATGGTTTCATATCCATCACAGCTTGATTACCATCTTGGTAAATATCAATTAGAAAAGATGGGTCAGGATTGGGAATCATTTCTCCTACAAAGTTTTTTGATAAAACCCCGTCTTCAAGGGAGACTGACTCCCAAGTTCCCTCAGACCCTGGTCTAGTTCATGAAGACATTCCATCCTCTCATTTGCATGATGTTGTACATTCAAATGACTTAGATTTGTTTCAGGATTGGTGAGCCTTGGTATTGCACTAAGAGTGCTGCAACTCCCAAGAGCTCCTCAACTCTATTTATCAACCTGGAGTACGTATAAACTTCGAGGTTACTATGCTATATGCACAATAGATGGTATTCTACTCATTCCACCCTCAACTAGGACATCTGATCAATAATGCTCCAATACCATTCCTCCTACTGAATTATAATGAAAGTTGGCTAATGAAGGTGCAATTTAGAAGCTACCTCTAACTATGACAAGAAAAATTATATTTACTTTAACTTGTAAATCCTATTGAAACTATTCATGAAAAGGCAAGATCTAAACTACTTGCAAAAAGGAAACTATATTATCTTGCAACATTCATCAAGCTATTAGATCTACTTGTAGAAAGGAAGCTAATCTCTCTTGCATAACCTACCAAACTATAATTCAAGGTTTTATGTACTATCTAACTAGATCACACTTGCATGTAAATCAATATTCTATTTGTGCCAAATATGTGATAAGGAAACCAACAATATTATATTTTTGTAGTGAGGGAAAATGAGGGTTTGGAGTGACCTAGGAGCTTCCCCTGATCATGAAATCATAGTTGTGGGTCAACATACTTCTAAACTAAGTACAAGCTGCAGTAAGGATCAAAACTAGTGGAAGAAATAGGTCATACAGGTGTGCTACAGGAGGCTTGTCTTGCTACAGGAGGGCCTGTAATGCTACAAGAGGGCTGCCGAGAAGGTTTGATATGGGAAAATAATGGTTTAAGGGTATGGAAAGGTGAATCAAGGTTGAGTAGATAAGTGAAGGGTGGCTGAATCCAAGCTCAAAGCCACTTGAAGGATTTTTTTCACTAGGGAGGATGATCTCGGTGACCCTAGGAAAATGAACTTAAGAAACATAATTTTTTTGACAGAATTTGAGGTTCATAAGAAAAGGTGAGGGAGTCCAAGATGGAGGTGGAGAAGGTTCCCTTGCCCACAGATCCAAACAACCCTGCAATCATCACATGCATACACCCATTTATCATTGACAAAAATAAAACAACTAGTAGTGGAAAAGATGAGTTGATTTTAAATGATATCTAATAGATGTCAGGACTTTCATCTAATCAATGAACCAACTCCTAAGCTACAAAAAGCACATGAAAACTAAGATGACTAACACAAATATTCTTCTAAGAAATCATAAACATAATTCTTTTGGGTTATGGTTTTGAATCCTTCTATTCATGCTCCCATAAGAGAGGTGAGGTAGAGGCTGCAACCACAGATTTTAATGGATTATTCTCTACTAAAATGCAAGAAAATAAGCAATAATATGAAACTAAAAGAGATACAAGTACACAAGAGGGATCTAGGCCACTGTGTTGGGCCTCAACCATCTGGAACTAACTCAGTGATGAATCAACAAGAAACTTTTCATTATCATTGAATCAATGTATAATATGTCAAATAACAATTAAAATAATAGTGCTAAGTTCCTGAGCTCAAGAGCCACCTAGCTGGAAAAAAAAATCAAATCCTAATGAGCTCTTCTAAATGCTTATTTATACAAGAGGGTACCTACTAGCATCTCCCTAGAAAATAGGAATCTTTGTCTCCTACAACTCGAGAATGGTGGATCTTATTCCTAATTACTTTCACTTGCTTGGCTGCCAATGACCTTGAGCTGATGAGAGAGAGAGAGAGTGCTATGATCTTGGGTTGATTGAGGGAGTTAAGGAGGTGGAAAACCCCTAGATTATCTCCTTGTTGTCTACTCTGAGCCCCTACATAGAAATAATCTCAAAAGTTGCGGCATTTCTTGCAATTAAACCATATTAGGCTACATGACATGAAAAACATCTTTTATCCTTCTCACTAAGCATAATATATCAAAAAAGGTAAATAAATGTGAGAAAATGATAGTTCTAAAGTTGGACGATGGTATTATGACCCTTTATAATGTACATATTGATGAGCCTCATCATCACCCCCTACTAAAATTGTTTCTCATCCTCTGAGAAACTCAATCATCCATGTTCATCTCTTTCATGGCCCTGGTGGCCTCCTTGAAATCCCAAGGCTTCTCAGATGGTTTTCCCTCTGGCGAGTAGAATTCTACATTTTTATGTACAATATTCACACGATATTCACACGATAGGAGTAGATAATTTTTAAAGTGAATTTATATACATTTTTATGTACAATTTTACAAGATAAATTGTGAGATATTTAAGCTTCAAATTATATATTTTATTTCAAACCACATACTTTACATAAAATTTCACATAACTAATTAAAATATATCCAAAAATAATAATTTATCAAAATTATATTTAAATTTTATTACTACTATTATAAATTTTAACTTATAAATTTTAACTTATTGTTAACGATATACAAATCAATACTTTAAAAGTATTATGTAGTTTTAACCTTATTGCAATAAATCAATCAATACCCTAATAAATAATATGATAAAAATAGAAATAAAGCCAACAAAAGCATAAAATTCAAAAAACAAAATAACATATACAAGCTTTGTGATCAAGTGCACATACATAATTATAATGTTTAGAAAGATTCTTACAAATCACAATGTTTAAAGTAGTTGCAGCTTTGAAATTTGCGCACTTAATGTCATAAACAATTGTATTTCTTGAATGTATAATGTATAAAGGGTATGAATATTATTTTATTATTAGGAACCAATGTATCTCAAATGTATCAACCATTATGTTCAGGATATTTTTTGGTGAGCAATTGTGCTAGATAATTTCATTAATTAAGAATGGTGAAAAATATTGTAGAAATAAAATTGTTGTAATTGTAGTAATTATATATCTTTAATATTTATGATATTATTTATTATAAACCTTTAACAAGAGGGTGAAAGTTACATTATTTAATAATTTCAAAAAAATCATAAAAAGTATAAACTTTAAGATGCAAAAACCTTAATTCTAATTTGAAGTTAATAGGGTTGACTCTTAACACTTTGCTATATAAAGTTGAGTCGTCTAAAAACATATGAAGCCTTGTTCGGACTATAATATTTACTTCATTGATATATTTTAGTACTCTTTAGTTCATTGAAAAGAGAATTTGCAAACTAATCTAGATGCTTGACCTTTTGGCTTTGGAATGTCGAAAAACACTTAGAAAGGCCTTGGAAAACTCACCATGATTTCAAGACTTGAGAATTTCCCATATTAATATTATTTATAAGATGGCTCAAACAACCATCTTGATCAATCCTTCTCCCTTAGACAACCATAGTTTTCATTGTGTCAAGTTCATATACAAGATGTGGGAATTTCTATCAAATTTAATTCTTGATAAACCACTTATGTTTTTTAATAACCTGAAAAAGTTTGTATAATTATAGTGGGTTCACTTCAGCGGTGTCCATGACTTTGTCTACTATAACTTGCTCAATGTAATCATGGTTGAGCTTTGTAATGGTCAAGTCATGGACCACTTCTAACATGTCAAACAAAGGAAGGTAGTATGATCAAACAAACTCTATGTTGAAGAGTTGAAGGAGTAATTCGAGGAAGGGTAGAAGATTTAATCCAAAAACATTCTCACCCATAAGCCTGGCGATAGTGTTCTAAGTACTATATTATAGTGGTTTCAGCTTCCTCTAGAAGGCTACAAGTTGTTATTTTTGCAAACGTGACCATACCTTGTCACTAGATTTTAACTTGTATGTACTTTGAGGTTGATCACGTTTTTGTTTATACTTACCATTAGTGATCTGGGTGGCTCCAAAAATATAATTGACCTTGAAAAATCTCAAAAATCAAAGTCATCATATTGAAGTGAAGCTAGGACCAGATCATAGTGCTCATCGCCTTGATTCCATCAATGAAATCGAAAATCAAATCTAAGTTTGTATGCTTAAGATATAGTCGATCAAAGTTCTAGTCAAATTAGGCCAAGTGGCAAACACTAATGAGGAAACAATCTGGTGAAGGGAAGGTGCATGGAAAATGACAGTCGAAAAGGGAAAATTTGTCACGTCTTTAATTTGTCTAATAACCCTTAAAAATTGACAGCGAAATTTTAACTATAATGTTCTAAAAATATATATTAAAGGTCATTGGCCGATAGTTAAACCCGGCCAACCAGGCCCAATCGCGACACACACACACACACACACACACACACACACACACACACACACACACACACACACACTATATATATATATATATATATATATATATATATATATATATATATATATATATATATATATATATATATATGTATAATCGTTTCAACGATGTTACCATGTAAGGTGAGACCAACGAGATTCAAACCCCTCCAGCCCAGTGGGGTTGGCCCGCAAAATGGGAGGTCTCGTATTTAAATCAACGTTGAAACCGTCATAACCAACAAACAAATCTTGCACACCATATATATAACTTGTTACACCAAAAAAAGGTTCTGTGGAGTTTGACCCTGAAACCTCCCACGACTTGTGCGCTTAATATATGACAGTTTCCAATGGGCCAATGACCTGTTCATTGTAAAATCCACCACACGAACATTACTTAAACCTCAAACAATTTCTCATTGGACCAGGCGAAGAGCAGAGTGGAGGCCCAAGAGCGGAACCAAGAGCGGTCCAGGAGGGCGAAACCTTGAAGAGGGGTATCTTTTTATCTTAAGAAGATTCCTTTGGGGTCTAGAAGCATCAGTGTGAAAATATGGTGAAGTTTATAGTCGTTTTACATGATTTCGCGCCACAAATCCAATGGTAATGTTCGTTTCTACATCTGAGCTTTGCATTTGTCGTCCATGACAGAAATTGGAGGTGTAATGGTCATAAATGTCAAGTTGATTGTAATTCATTTTTGTTTTCATTTAATGAAAGAGGCCTCCCCACTTTGAGCAAGGCCCGAAGATGTAACCCACAGTGGGTGAACTCTGTAATCAAATAGTTTATGTCCCATTGATCTCATGGTTTCTTTATGATTTCTACTTCTTTTTGTGTGTTTAAGTTACTTGATTGCATGCTCTTTTATATGGAAATTTTAATGCACCCTTGAAGTTAAAAGATCTAGATCAAGTTTGGTATCATAGCAGGTCTCTTGATGCGAGTTGCATGAATGAATTATAACTAGGAACAAGATCCAAAAAGGTGAAGGAAAACTCAAATCCTTTGATCCCGAAGTGGGGTGTGTACCACGAAGACAGAACATGGAAGATGAGGAAGCTCAAAAGGAGGAAGAGAGAAATTATCGCCAGATATTCTTCACCATGGTAGAGAAATTTAACAAGTTGTTTGCAAAATATGAGAAGACAATCAAGCCTGAGAAGAAAGAACCAGATGACCATGCATCAGTAAATCATGAAGGTGGAAGCAGAGAGCCTCCTGAACCGCTCTATCCACCCTCTAGTGACAATTCTTCTTCTTCTTCTCCTCATCACTCTAACATGCATCATAGGAATACATATAAGAAGCCATTTTTTAAGCTAGATGTAAAGTTTGATTTTCCCACATATAATGGAGAATGTAATGTAGAGAAACTAAACAATTGGATTAGACAAATCGAGGTTTATTTTTGGATTCAACAAATTGAGGAAGATGAGGAAAATATCCAATTAGCATCTCTTCGGCTGAGTGCCACCTCTCGTCTAGTGGGAGAGAAATTTGAAGAAAGGTAGCAAAAACTTGGGTAATCTCCTTTCTTCTTGGTTCAATTTTGTTTCTGCATTAAAAGATTAATTTTATCCTTTTGGTTATCGAGAAAAATATTTAATGGAATGACAATATTTGAGACAAGGAAAGGGTCAAAATGTACAAAGCTTCACAGAAGAGTTTAGAAAACAAGCATTGAATTTTGGCATTTCACTTGATTCACTCGAAATAGTAACAACATATATTGGTGCTTTACATAGTTACATCATGCATTTTTTTTTTTGTTATTTGAGCCTCCTACTATTGATGCAGCCAGTGTGAAGGCCATTCACCTTGAAAGAAGGGACAAGAATGATCTTGAAAGAAGGGGCAAGAATGATAAATAAGAGCAACCAAAGAAATCATATTTCAAACCTCATAATGGCAAGTTCAAAGGAAAAGTAAAGGGAAAGGAAAAGAATGCAATTACAACCAAGAAGGAGAAAGGAGAAAAACCATCTTGCACACATTGCAAGAAGGAAGGCCATGATGATGAACACTGTTGGAAGTTGCATCCAGAGTTGAAACGAAAGAGATTTGGTGGGAAGAACAAGAAAAAGATGGTGGAAACAGTGAAATAGGACCTTGGATCTGATTCTGGCGACAATACACATATCACAATAGTGGGCATACAAGGTACTCTTTCTCTTCATGCTAATGAAAATTATGAATTACATGCAAGTACAAGTTCTTCAAATGAGTCTCTTTTTAGTGAACGAAAGAAGGTTGAATTGTTCCACATTAGAGTTATAATGAAACATACTAAAGTGTAAACCATGTTTGATCTGGGTTCACAAGGTAATTCGATTTCAGAATCCTTGGTTAAAAGTTAGGATTAGAGACCAAGCCTCATCTAAAACCCCACCCTCTTGGTTGGGTGCGTGATAAAGAAAAATTACATGTAATAAAGTAGTGTAGAGCTAGATTTGTGATTGCATCCAAAATAATAGATGAGGTTGATCTTGATGTTGTACCCTTGGTTATTTGTGGTGTTTTATTAGGGAGTCCATATTTGTATTACAGGAAAGCAATTTTCTTTAGCCATGAAAAAATTTATCATCTCACGAAAGATGTGGTGGAATACATTTCCAGAGCTCATCACGCTAAAATCAGTGTCAGACTTGTAAGTGCAGGTCAGATGAAGAGATTGATCAATTACAGCAAAGGGTGCATGCTCATGGTTGTGAGACAAAAAGATGCAGAGACATCTCAAGTTTTCCAAGGTTGTGATCCAACTCATAAAAAGGAATTGTATGAAATTGTCTCTAACTATAATAAGAATTTTTAGGAACCAAGTGGGTTTCCTCCAAAGTGTGAGATCCAACATGAGATTCACTTGTAGCAAGATTCTCCTTTACCCAACATTGGTATGTACAGGTTGTCATCCATTGATATGGAGGAGATAAAGAAGCAGGTACAAGAATTGTTGAACCAAGGGGTCATAAGGCTAATTTATTCTCCATGTAGTTCACCTATTGTGTCGGTGTCAAAGAAGGATGGAACATGGAGGATGTGCGTGGACTATAGAGCACTCAAAAAAATAACGGTGAAGAATTGGTACCCTCTCCCTTGCATTGATTATTTTTTAGATCAATTGAAAAATGTTGTCTATTTCACAAAACTAGACTTGCATAGTGGCTATCATCAGGTCATAATTGGAGAACGGGATGTATGGAAGACTGAATTCAAGACGAAACATGGGTTATTTGAATGGCTGGTCATTCCATTCAGACTATGCAATGCTCTGTTCACATTCATAAGGGTGATGAATGATATTTTCAAGCCTTTTATTGATTATTTTCTACTTGTGTATCTTGATGACATTCTTGTTTTCAATAGGACATGGGATGACCATGTAAGCCATGTTAAAAAGGTGCTTGATGTTTTGCAAAAAGAAAAATTGTATGTCAAAATGTATAAGTGTGAATTTGGTAAGACCTCTTTGGTTTACTTGAGTCACATTATCGGAGGTGGTCAATTGAAAATAGATCCTTCTGAAATTGATGTGATTGTAAAGTGGCCTAAACCCACCAATGTTACAGAGGTTCATAGCTTTTTGGGTGTAGTACAATATTGGAGAAGGTTCATTGCCAACTTCTCTGTCATTGCATCCCCCTTACATGAATTGACGAGTGTGAAGCAAACCTTTCAGTGGGGAGGAAAGCATCATAATGCCTTCGATACACTGAAAGAGAAGATCAATAACACACCATTTTTGGTCTTACCTGACCTTCAACAGAATTTTGAGATCAAGATCGATGGAAGTGGATACACCATGAGAGTAGTGTTAATTCACTAGAGGAAACTTGTATGTTACCATTTAGAGACATTCCCCCAAGCTATTGTGAACTATCCCACGTATGACAAGGAGTTATATGCCTTTGTTCAAAGCGTGAAGAAGTGGAAGCACTATTTGATCAGTAAGGAGACCATCATTCACATAGATCACCAACCCTTGTAATACCTCCAGTCGCAAACCAAGCTTCAACAAGATCGTCATTTCAAATGGACGGGATTCCTCCAATAGTTTCACTTGGTAATAAAATACAAGAAGGGCTGCAGCAACAAAGTGGTAGATATTCTTTCCCACCCTCTTATTTCTACATCTATAGTTTTGGAAAATGCCCCTTTATATTTTAAAATTTATGCTGAACAATATGGTGATGATGATGATTTTAAGGAGAGTTATGCAAATATGACACATGGATCACGGGTGGAAAATTACCATTTGCAGGGAAAGTTGTTGTACCACCTTGGAAAACTTTGTATCCCCGCCAATGAGAGAATACATGTAATCATATAGGCACATAACTCTCTTGTGTCATGTCATTTTGGTGTAGAGAAAACTTTGTGTCATTTGCATAGGTTGTGTTATTGACCTCACATGAAAAATATTGTAACTCAATATGTAAAGGGATGTGTGTTGTGTTAAGTTAGCCAGCCCACTAATAGAAAATTGGGGCTCTACACAACACTCCCCATTCCAAGTCGTCAATGGGAAAGTGTGTCAATGGATTTTGTAGGTGGTTTGGCTTTGTCTAGGAGAGGTCATGACTATTTGTGTGTCGTTGTTGATCGATTTAGCAAAATGTGTGTCTTAATGCCTTGTAAAAAGCAGGTCACTGTAGAGAAAACTTCTCATCTCTTCTTCTAATTTGTATGGATCCACTTTGGGCTGCCCATATCCATTGTGTTTGATTAAGACTCTCGCTTTCTCTGAAAGTTTTGGATGAGTTTGTGGAGAATGATGGACACCAAGTTGAAGAGGAGCACTGCATTTCATTTGTAGACTGATGGACACACTGAGGTTATCAATTGCACAATGATACACTTACTGTGAGGCTATTGTGGCAAGCATCCCAAGTTGTGGGACAAGTAGCTTCCCCATGTGTAACATGCATACAACCAAGTAGTGCATTCATCCACTCAGAGCTCACTATTCGAGATATGATTTGGATATTTACCAAAGGATCCCTTAGACATGGTCTTTGTGGGAGATGAATATTATACTGGACAATATGATAGGGAGAAAGCAAGAAATTTCATTGAGAAAATTCATATGATTCACTAGGCAATGCAGGAGTAGTTGGAGAAACGTCAAGCTCAATACAAAGACTGACATGAAAAGCACCAAGTCGATCACCAATTCTAGGTTGGAGACAAAGTGTGGGTACACATCAAAAAAGATAGAATGAAAGGGGAGGAAAGAAGTTGAGACCAATCCAATATGGCCCATTCACCATATTAGAGAAGATTGGAGATAATGATTTTTGTCTCCATTTGCCAACATACATGCAAATGTACTCAATGGTGAACATTGAAAACAAAGAAGCTTTATGAGCCTCATTTGATCATGGACACCGAAGAGGTTGGACAAGTTCCTACAGTGGACAACTTTGCACCAAAATACTTCGACAAGCTACCAGAGGACATCATTCTTGATAGAAAGACTAGGACTTCACAATGGAGAGACGTGGAGTACCTTCGTATTGGTTTCAAGGGAATGCATCCAAGTAAGGCCCGATGGATTGAAAAGGATAAAGTGAGGGAGAAATTCCATCACTTCCCAATTAACTGATAAATATTTTGGAGGCCCAAAAGCTCATTAGTGGGGAGGAATGATCTAGCTAGCTCCAGAAATAGAAGTGGTGGTGAAAAAGTTCAAAAATCAAAGTCATCAAATGGAAGTGAAACTAAGACCATATCGTAGTGCTCATTTCCCTGATTCCAATGGTGCAAATGACATTGAAATTTGAGTTCATATGCTCAAGATATAGTTGGTCGAAGTTCTAGTCAAACTCAGCCAAGTGGCAGTCACTGACGAGGAAACAATTTGGTGAAGGGACGACACACGGAAAATGGTGGTCGAAAAGGGAGAATTTGTCTAATAACCCTTAAAATCTAACAACAAAATTTAAACTATAATAATCTTTAAAAAGAGAGAGATATTAAAAGCTGGTTGGCTAGGGCTCAAACCTGACCAACTGGGCCCAACCGTATTGCACTACGTAATTGTTGAGTTTGGCAAGATTCGAACTTGCCTGACCCGGTGGGGCCAACTCGCCAAACACGGAATCTCATATTTAAATCAACGCCTAAATTGCCAGAACCAACAAACAAATCCCATGTGCCATATATATAACTTATTACACCAAAAAAAGGTTTCGTGGGGTTCGACCCTAGAACCTCCCACCACTTGTGCACTTAATATATGTCGCTTTCCAATGGGCCAATGACCCATATGTTGTAAACTCTGCCACACAAACATTACTTAAACCTCAAACAATTGTTCATTCGACCAAGCGAAGAGCATAGTGAAGGTTCGGGAGTGGAACCAGGAGTGGTCTAGAAGGGAGGAACCCTAAAGAGGGGTATCTTTTGATGTTGAGAGGATTCCTTTAGGGTCCATAAGTTATAGTGTCACAATATGGTCAAGTTTATAATTGTTTGACACAATTTCATGCCATGAATCTAATGGTGATGTCCGTTTATGCATCTGAGCTTTGCATTTTTTGTCCATGACAGAAATTGGAGGTATAAGGGTAATTTATGTAAAGTTGATTGTAATTCATTTTTCCTGCTATTTAATGAAATAGGCATCCCCACTTTGAGTAGGGACCAGAGACGTAGCCCACATTGCGTGAACTCTGTAATCAAATCGTTTGTGTGCCTTTGATCTCATGGTTGCTTTATGATTTCGCTTCTTTTCATGTGTTTATTTTACTTGGTTACATGATCTTTTATATGCAATTATGTATGCATCCTTGAAGTTAAAAGATCTGGATCAATTAGCTTTCTGCAAAATACCATCAACTTGTTGTTAAATGCACTGACCTATTCAATAAATTTGGTTGACCTATTTGTCTCACTCTGACGGGAGGAATCTCCTTATGTTAATGTAATGAGTATAGCTACAATAACCTAGGCTAATGGTTGGAACCTTCTACAAACTTTAAAATGAATGTGGCCAATAGAACTATGAAAATGATTATTCTAGATGCATTAAACAAAAGGAAGATTTTCACCCCATGTATGTTCATTCTTGGAGGTGCATTTTGAGGATATATATAATTATCACATTGACCAACTTTGTCTTTCTATATGTTTAAGGAATGGATGGAAAGTGATTTAGTAAGTTTAGTGTTTATAATGGACCAAATGCTAGGCCAAAACATACTTAGGAACATGTTGTTATTATCAAAGGTAATGGTATCTAAAAACCCAAGATGAATAAAAAAATGCTTGCAAATGGGCTAGTTCCAAAATTCTCCTCTTAGGGCACCAAACAACAACCACAAAAATAGTTTTGTAACCATGCTCTGTTGATCAAGGTTGGGCCTAGAGTGTGAAATGTTTTCTTTGCTCCTTTCGATTGAATAATAAATAAGACTAATATCCTAGGGAAACAATGACTTTATAAGGCTTAGATTAATAAAAAACATGACGCTTCCACATATATGGCTATCCTAAAAGAACATCACAAACCTCAAGTGAGGCACATCACATAATACCTCATCTTTGAAGGGCTTGGTGCCATATTGTAAGTGACATTGGTTACTCATGCATATGTCTCATCCTTGGATTAGCCAATTAGTGTTGGACATATTGGGGTTTGATGACATTGTTAGCTTCATCTTCTTGATGACCTTGACTAAGGTCATTTTCTTTAGTTGCTAGTATGAATAATGGAATGTAGCAATGCCCCCCTCCCCCACATCTATGAAGTGAATAGGCATTCTCCTCCTTAGATTCCTCTAGTTCCTCTCATTGAAGCGTTGTAGTGGTAATAATAATATTAGGTTTCATGTTGATGATCTATTTTCTACCATTCATCGTCATTAGTGATGTCAAGGTTGAAGTAAAGTCCAAGGATTCTACATATACAAATCAGAATTATCATGTTGTGTGTCACACCATTTTCATGTGTTATCCTTCAACTTCATGTTCTTCTTATTTGCATGTTGTTCAAATCAATTTTCTCAAGGTTGGTTATCATTGTTATATCCTTTGTTTTGAGAGTAAGTGCTACCTTTACCTTTCTTTCTCAATTGTGATTTTTTTGACCCAAACTATTTCTTAGCCTTATGCTAACATTTTTTCTCAATTCTAACCGATAATTGTGAAGAGCTGACTATAAGGATATGTCCATAAACTCCATTTCAATTTGGATATATTTGTGTAGGTCACTACAAAATCTTATAACCAACTGTTGTTTGAAGCCATGATACTTAGTGTTGCACATAAGGTTGGAAGGTCTTGGTGTACTTCAACATAGTGTGATATTTATGTATGTGTAAGGTAATTGTCTATATTATGTATTTATCTTCACATTTTCCAAAAAAGTGATACTCCTCCTTAAGGAGATATGGGAATTATTGTGTTATGTCTAGATTACCTAGACAATACATTCTCTAAGGAATTATTGTGCTATGTTTAGGTCACCTAGTGTTAGAAGGTGTCACCTTAGAAGGTAATAATGTCTAAGTCATGTCAAAAGAAATTGTAATCTTATGTAAAAGAATTATCTTGCATTCATCATGGAGTAAAACACATTTGTAATTATTTATTATATAAAGAGGTGAAATTACATTATCTCACGTGTATTATTAGGATGTAATTCTTTCATATCTCTTGGTATCTAATAGAGGTAATGGAGACCCAAAAAATGCACAATGAATATGAAAGTCTTATCTTTGTAAAGGGTAAATAATTTGTGGAGGTGCTCTCAAGTGTAAGCGCTAGCGAGCGATATGGGCCAACCAACTCCCTCTTATTCATTGCTAAATGATATGGGCCCCTCTCTATTTTATTTTTCTTTTACATTTTTCCTTTTGATTTGGTTTGATTATATAGTGTATAATTATTTTCTATTTTTAAAGAGTTGTGTGGTTTACCCATGGTCACTCGCTAGAGCTTTTTATCTATTTTCTTTGCTAATTCATTCATTCACCTTTTCTTTGATAAAGGTCAAATGACCCTTGACATTGGTTCGAAAATGAAAATAACTACCAAAGGGCTATCATTTTTTTCACGCATTTGAACATTTACCAAAAAAACGGGAGGCCACTAAAAAATTTAAATTCTATAATAGTCATAACTTATAAGATATTAATTTATTATTTTGTATAACTTTCAAATGTTATGTTTGATTCAAATGCATGAAACATTTTAAAATGCATATGGTTGGTACCTTGGTTAACTAAGTTTATATGTTGTTATTCAAATGTCAGAGTCTTATACATAGATGCATTTATATTGACTTTGCTTTGGGTATTGTTTATATAAGGTTAATAATAATTGAAAAACCAAGCTTAATATCACCTTAGTCTTGTGATATTATATGCCTATTTTTCTATATTCGATACCTAAATCATTTCACAGTTATGGTGAAACCTCGAGTATCGTTGTGATTATGTGTGTAAAAGTTGGGATCTCTGATCTCTTCCACCTATGACAATCCAACAGAGGCCCACGTTTATACCTATCATTATCTTACCCCTAAATACTCTCTCATGATTACTCATGCCTTGAGACTAATGATCAAGGATTTTACAATTCAATCGACCTCTGGCTCTTATATTCTCTTCTTTGTTTCCTCCTTGTTAAGGTCATTTGTTAGGGTTTCAAGGGGGTTTTCCTTACTGCATGTTAGTCTGTTGGTTTCAAATTTTAGCCTAGATGTAAAATCTCTCAGGAATAATTTATGTTGTGGGTTATTCGAAAGGAGGTTATCGACACAGATTTGCTTGAAGTTTATGATGAATGTGACAAACTCTTTCGAACTAACGGGTGGCTTGAGTTTCTGCAACTCTTTTGGGTTACAACCAAGGTGTAGTTGAGGCTTTTTCTGCTTCATATGATGGTCATAATGCTAATGTGGGATATATTAAGATGATTGTGGATATCGATTTCATTTGTAAATCCATTCATCTCTTGGTTGATAGTGAAGTCTGGTCTAAGAATCGAAGGGTTCTCAACATCCCTTGGAGGAAGCTACTAGCGAAGAAAGGGTATGTGTATAGTATCAAAGGTATGCATGTCTCATATCTAAAACCTGAATGGCATAATATGTTGTTTTTTTTACAAACATGTGTGACCTGTGAGGGTTGTTATAGCTACGCATTTCTCTATCATATACGATTGTTAATGGTATTTTTAGGTTTTAAGTTAAATTTGCCACACTTTTTGTATATGAGCTTGTTTAAAATGTCTTCAATTTACCAAATATAGTGCTCAAATGCTAAATGGTCTCTTATCCATCACAGTTTGATTTCCATCTTGGTAAAATATCAATTGGGTAAGATGGTTCAAGATTGGGAATAATTTCTCATACATAATTGTTTTGATAAAACCTCGTCTTCAAGGGAAATTGACTCCCAAGTGCCCTCAATCCCTAGTATGGTTCATGAAGATATTCCATCCTCTCCTGTGCATAATGTTATGCATTCAAATGACTCAGAGTCGTGTTGGGATACTAATCCTTCTCTTTTAGAAGAGGACATGGCACTGAAGCCCGAAACTATGCATTTTTGTTGAAGCATATATAGTGATGGAAATACTCTTGTTGATAAGGTGGAAAAGAAACCCAAGAAAAAGGGTAAATCAAAAGTCTCGAAGGTTAAACCCCAGTCAAATTTTTTCCCCTTGGAACTCGCAAGTGAACATATAAATAGTAAGCATAAATAAGATTATGATATGTATATTAAAGACAAACCAGTTACTTAAAGTTCTCCGGATTTTGACGTAGTAAATAAGGGTTCTCTTCTAATTAAAACTATGTCAATCTTAAAGAGTTTCCACCTAAAAAACTAAATCAAAATATACAAACAATCATGATCCCCTAATGATGTCAATGCCACTCCAGAACTAAACAATAGCATTGATAAAATTGCTTCAAAAACCCATTCGCCATATGGCTTATATGGCTTCCGAGGCCACTCCACAATTATATATGAACCTTCCATTTCCAAAAAGACAAACGTGGCATACCAAATCACTAAATTATGTGACATATTCCATAGGACTAGATTTAAATAAATTTAATTCTATTTAAGAACATTCTATGAGAATTATTAATAAAATTGAGTCCGATCCCGAGAACGTGTGGAAAAGGTCTACCATTGGTCAATTCTCTGCAGCCTAGGGACTTCACAAATGTGGCTGCCGCCTTTTCTGGAATGTGAAGGAAAAATTTCGTGCACGTGGAAATTTCATCCTAACTCCCGGTAACTTTCTCTGATTTCATATTTCAAATTTCATTAAAAAAAAGTGCTTAATAAATAAAATGCTTACGTAACCAAATAATTTTACGTAACCAAATAATTTTAAATTGCATAAGAGGAAATATGAGTTGAAAGAATTGAGTGGAAATGCATGCGTGATAATTTAGTGGGCCATCCCACCAACTTCCATTGAATCCATAAAAATTGGAAAGCCAATCTGCCACACCCACTTCATTTCATTGTGAGCGACATATACCTACGGGTCGGAGAATTGAAACTGAAAGGAAGGGAAGATATTATGATGTCGGTTTCAAATAATTTTTTCTAATGTATAGGAAAATGGTAATTAGGTAAGTTTTTTTGGTTGTATCGAAAAGAATTAATATTTGGTCTATTTCGTATTTACATGAAAATTATTACCATTATAAAGTGAATTTAGATGTAATTTTATGTACAATTTACCAGATAAATTAAAGCATTTAACCTCAAACCACATATTTTACATAAAATTTTATATTGTAATTATTACAATATAGAAATACCTCCAAAAATGATAATTTATTAAAATTATTTAAATAAAAACTATATTTAAATGTTATTATCTACTACTATAAATGTTAACCATATACAAATGAATACTTTATAAGTAAAAAGAGTACCATTCTTGATAAGCATATATAATTTTATCCTTGTTACAAGAAATCAATCAATATTCCAAGATTTCGGCCCTTGGTTTTGGGAAAAAACAGGCCTATTCATGAAGCCATGGAACCCATCATTCGATCCCTCTACAGCAGTGATAACCTCAGCACCAGTTTGGGTGAGATTGCCAAGCCTACCCTTGCATCTCTGGAATCTCTCGTCGCTAAAGGCCATCGGAAATGCAATTGGGAAATTTTACTGCAGGTGCCCAGAAACAGAGGAATATGCCAGAACCACCTATGCACATCTGTGTGGAAATGGATTTCAGCGCGGGATTCCCAGCTGAAATAAACCTAACAAGTAAAGACTATGTGTGGAACCAGAAACTTGATTATGAAAGTGTCCTCTTCAGATGTCGATCGTGCTTTGAGACGGGGCATCTAGCCAAAAATTGCCCAAAAGCCTCTGAGAAAAATTTTGCTAGAAAAAACCACCACAGATCTACATGGTGGGAAGGAGCACAAAAAGAACACTACACTGTCATCAAAGAAGAATATTCTAGAGAAAACTCTGAGTCACAAGAAATCAGGGAAGAAAGAAACAACTCTCAAAACAAGCAAGGAGAAAGCCCGCCCCAACAAATCAACAATTATGAGGATTCGAATACCGCAGAAAATAAATCTCCATTTAACAGCAAAGCAGATCTCCTAAACCAAACTTCTTCTCCGACTATTTTCAAAAGAACGAACACAATAGATCGCGAAGCTAAGACACCAATGTCCCAAGAACCAGAAGAGATGAAGGAGATGCAAGATAAAGGAAGTTGGAAGACCGTAGAGAAAAAAAAGAAAGCTACAACACCAATCTCGCCAAGAAAGACGAGGAACCAGACAAGTAAAAATTAAGAAAATTATAGGTCCGATAGACCAATTTGGTCTCAGTGGACGTTAACCATCATCATCATCATCATCAAATAATAAAATAAAAATAAAAATATAAAATTCAAAAACTTTAATTAATAAATAAAATAATAATAATAATAATAAAATAAATAAAATTAAAAAAAAAATAAAAAATAACAAATACAATTTTTGTGACCAAGTGGTCCACAACATAGTAAGAAAGCAATTTACAAACTTGTGGAATATTCCACATAACTTAGGCAAAGCTTGGAAACGAGAACAACTTCTACAAAAGCGTGCTCATATCTTTTGCATGATTCTGTGTGATTCCATGAAAAATGTGCTCATACATAATTATAATGTTTATGAAGATTTTTCTAAGTGTTTAAAGGAGTTGCAGCTTTGAAGTTTGTGCACTTTACGTCATACACAATTGCATTTATTGAATGTTTAACGTATAAATTCTCATGTCTAAAGGGTGTGAATATTATTTTATTATCAGGGAACAATGTATCTCAAATGTGTCAACAACTTTGCTCATGATATTTTTTGGTGAGCAATTGGATAGATAATTTCATTAATTAAAGAATTGTGAAAAACATTGTAAAAATAAAATTGTTGTAATTGTGATTATTACTTATTTTTTATGCTTATGATATTATTTACAATAAACATTTAACAAATGCTTATGATATTATTTACAATAAACATTTAACAAGATGGTGAAATTTACATTATTTAATAATGTCAAAAAATTATAAAAAACATAAACCCTAAGATGCAAGAATCTTAACCTTAATTTGAAGTTAATAGGGTTGATATGCACACTTTGCTACATAAAATTGAGTTGCCTAAAATCATGAGACTATAAAAATTTCTTATTGATATATTTTAGTACTCTTTAGCTCATTGAAAAGTGAATTTACAAACTAAGCCAAATGCTTGACCATTTGGCTTTGGAATGTCAAAAAACACTAAGAAAGGCCTTGAAAAACTCACCATGATTTCAAGACTTAAGAATTGCAAATATTGATATCATTTATAACATGGCCTCATACAACCACTTGGATCAATCCTTCTCCCTTAAACAGTTACCATAGTTTGCATTGTGTCAAGTTCATATACAAGATGTGAGAATTCTATCAAATTTAATTCTTGATAAACCACTTGTGGCTTTTTTAATAACCTAAAAGAGTTGTATAATTATAGTGGGTGCACTTCAACTTGGTGTCCATGATTTTGTCTACTACAACTTTCTCAATGTAATCATGCTTGAGCTTTGTAATGGTCAAGTCATATGCCATTTCTAACATGTCAAACAAAGGAAGGTAGTACGATCAAAGCAACTCTACATTAAAGAGTCAAAGGAGTAAGTCAAGGAAGGGTAGAAGATTTAATCCAAAAACATTCACACCCACAAGCCTGGCGATAATGTACTAAGGCCAATATCATAGCATTTTCAGCTTCCTCTAGGAGGCTACAAGTTGTTCTTTTTGCAATTGTGTCCATATCTTGTCACTAAATTCTAACTTGTATGTACTTTGAGGTTGATCATGCTGTTGTTTATACTTACCATTAGCTTTCTACAAAATACCATGAAATATTTGTTAAATGCACTACTCCATTCAATAAATTTGGTTGACCTATTTGTCTCACTCAGAGCATGGGAGGACTCTCCTTATGTTGATGTAATGAGTAAAGCTACAATAATTGGGGATAATGGTTGGAACCTCCTACACACTTAAAAATTAATGTGGCTAATAGAGCTATGAAAAGGATTATTCTATATGCATTAAACACAAGGAAGATTTTCATCCCATATATGTTGATGCTTGGAGGTGCATTTTGAGGATATGTATAATTATCACGTTGACTAACGTTGTTTTTCCATATGTTTGAGGATTGGAAGGAAATTAATTTAGTTATTTTGGTGTTTATAGTGGACAAAATGTTAGAATAGAACATACTTAGGAACATGTTATTATCAAAGGTAATGATCTTTATAAACCCAAAATGAATCAAAACTTTCTTACAAATGAGCTAGTGCCAAAATTGTCCTCTTAGGGCACCAATCAACAACCACAAAAACACTTTTGTAACTATGCTCAGTTGATCAAGGTTTACCTAGAGTGTGAAATGTTTTTCTTTGTTCCTTTTGTCTGAATGATAAATAAGACTAATATCCTAGGGAAACAATGACTCTATAAGGCCAAGATTAATTAAAAAATGTGACACTTCCACATATATGGTTATCCTAAAAGAACATCTGAAACCTCAAGTGATGTGACATCACATAATACCTCATCTTTTAAGGGCTTGATGCCATATTGTAAGTGAAATTGGTTACTCATGCAAATGTCTCATCCTTGGATTAGCCAATTAGTGTTGAACATCTTGGGGTTCGACGATATTGTTAGCTTCATCTTCTTGATGACCTTCACTAAGACATTGTTCTTCAGTTGGTAGTATGGACATTGGAATGTAACTATGTCCCCATCCCCCACATCTATGAAGTGAAGAGGCATTCTCCTTCCTTAGATTCCTCTAGTTCTCTCATTCAACCTTTGTAGTAGAAATAATAATATTGGGTTTCGTGTTGATGATCTATTTTCTACCATTCATCGTCATTAGTGATGTCAAGGTTGAAGTAGAGTTTGAGGATCCTAAATGTACAAATAACAATTATCATGGCGTGTGTCACACCATTTGCATGTATTCTCCTTCAACTCCATGTTCTTCTTCTTTGCATGTTGTTCAAATCAATTGCCTCAAGGTTGGTTATCATTGCTATATCCTTTGTTGTGAGAGTAAGTGCTACCTTTACCTTTATTTTTCTATTGTGAATTTGTTGACCCAAACTCTTTCTTAGATGTATGCTAACATTTTTTCTCAATTCTAACCAAATAGTTGTGAAGATCGCCTTATAAATAGATGTCCATAAACTCCATTTCAATTTGGATATATTTTTGTAGGTCACTCCAACATCTTAGATCCAACTATTGTTTGGAGCCTTGATACTTAGTGTTGCGCATAAGGTTGGAATATGTTGGTGTACTTCAACATAGTGTGCTATTTACATATGTGTAAGGTAATTATCCATATTATGTATTTGTCTTCGTAGTTTACAATAAAGTGATAATCCTCCTTGAGGAGATATCAGAATTATTATATTATGTTTATATTACCTAGACAATACATGCTATGAGGAATTATTGTGTTATGTTTAGATCACCTAGTGTTAGAATGTGTCCCCTTAGAAGGTAATAATGTCTAAGTTATCTTAGAAGAAATTGTAATCTTATGTAAAACAATTATCTCACATTCATCATAGACTAAAATACCTTTGTAATTGTTTATTATATAAAGAGGTGAAATTGCATTATCCCACATGTATTATTAGGATGTAATTCCTCCATATCTCTTGGCATCTAATAGAGGTAAAGGAGACCCAAGAAACACCCAATGAATATGAAAGTCTTATCTTTGTAAAGGGTAAAGCATTTGTGGAGGCGCTCTCAAGTGTAAGTGCTAGTAAGTGATATGGGCTAACTAACTCCGTCTCATTCATTGCTAAATGATATGGGCCCTTCTCTATATTATTTTTCTTTTACATTTTTACTTTTGATTTGGTTTTGATTATACAGTGTACAATTACTTTATGTTTCTGAAGAGTTGTGTAGCTTACCTATGATCACTAGGCTAACGCTTTTTATCTCTTTTCTTTGGTAATTCATTCATTCACCTTTGTTTTCTTTGATAAAGGTCAAATGACCCTTGGCATTGATTTGACAACAAAAATAGCTACCAAAGGGCTATAATTTTATTCATTCATTTGAACATATACAAAAGAAAAGGGAGGGCACTACAAAATTTAAATTTTGTAGCAACCTTAACTTATAATATATGAATTTATTATTTTAATAACTTTCAAATTTTATGTCTGATTCAGATGCATGAAACATATAAAAATTCCTATGATTGGTACCTTGGTTAACTAAGTTTATATGTTGTTATTCAAACGTCAGAATCTTACATATTGATGCATTTATATTGACTTTGGTTCGAGTATTGTTTATTTAGGGTTAATGCTAATTGGAAAACCAAGCTTATCGCCTTAGTCTTGGTATATTATTTGCCAAAATTTATTTATTCTAGACCTAAATCATTTCGTAGTTATGGTGAAACCTCGGGTATCATTGTGATTATGTGTGTAAAGTTGGGATCTTTGATCTCTTCCACTTGTGACAATATGATGCGACTGACATTTAGACATGTCATTATCGTACCCATGAATACTCTCTCATGATTAATCATGCCTTGAGACTAATTATTATGGTTTTACCAATTCAATCGACCTCTAGATTCGATATTCTCTTCTTTGTTTTCTCACTTTCAAGATCATTGGTTAGGGTTTTGGGGGTTTTTCCTTACTAAATGTTAGTCTGCTGGTTTCAACTTTATCCCAACTATAAAATATATTAGGAATCATTTACGTTGCGGGTTATTCGAATAGAGGTTTTCGGCATACATTTGATTGAGGTTTATGATTAATGTGTTGAACTCTTTCAAACTGTTGGATGACTTGAGTTTCTGCAACCCTTTCGGGGTTACAACCAGAGTTTAGCCAAGGCTTTTTCCACTTCATTTGATGTTCATAGTGCCAAGGTGGGAGATATTGAGATGAATGTGGATATTGATTTCATTTCTAAAGCCACTTATCTCCTTGTTGACAATGAAGTCTGGTCTAAGAACCGAAGGGTTCGTAACATCCCTTGGAAAAGGCTACTGACAAAGAAAGGGCATGCATATATTATCGAAAGTATGCCTATCTCATATCTAAAACACCAATGGCAGAATATGTTGTTGTTTTTATGCAGATATGTGACCTGTGAGGGTCATTACAACTTGGTCTTTCTCTATCATATATCAATCTTAATGGTCTTTTTAGGGTTCAAATTAAATTTTCCACACTTTTTGTATATAACTCCGGTTAATATGTCTTCAATTTACCAAAAAAATACCTCAAATACTAAATGGTCTCATATCCATCACAGTTTGATTACCATCTTGGTAAAATATCAATTAGGAAAGATGGGTCAGGATTGGGAATCATTTCTCATACAAATTTTTTTGATAAAACCCTATCTTCAAGGGAGTCTGACTCCCAAGTTCCCTCAGACCCTGGTCTAGTTCATGAAGACATTCCATCCTCTCATGTGCATGATGTTGTACATTCAAATGGCTTAGATTTGTTCAGGATTGGTGAGCCTTGGTATTGCACTAAGAGTGTTGCAACTCCCAAGAGCTCCTCAACTCTATTTATCAACCTGGAGTTCGTATAAATTTCGAGGTTACCATGCTATATGCACAGTAGATGGGATTCTACTCATGCCACCCTCAAATAGGACATCTTATTAATAATGCTCCAATACCATTCCTCCTACTGAGTTATAATGAAAGTTGGCTAATGAAAGTGCAATTTAGAAGCTATCTCTAACTATGACAAGAAAAATTATATTTACTTTAACTTGTAAATCCTATTGAAACTATTCATGAAAAGGCAAGATCTAAACTACTTCCAAAAAGGAAACTATATTATCTTGCAACATTCATCAAGCTATCAAATCTACTTGTAGAAAGGAAGCTAATCTCTCTTGCATAACCTACGAAACTATAATTGAAGGTTCTATGTACTATCTAACTAGATCACACTTGCATGTAAATCAATATTCTATTTGTGCCAAACATGTGATAAGGAAACTAACAATATTATGTTTTTGTAGTGAGGGAAAATGAGGGTTTGGAGTGACCTAGGAGCTTCCCCTGATCATGAAATCATATTTGTGGGTTAACATACTTCTAAACTAAGTACAAGTTATAGTAAGGATCAAAACTAGTGGAAGAAATAGGTCATACAGGTGTGCTACAGGAGCCTTGTCTTGCTAGAGGAGGGCCTGTAATGCTACAGGAGGGCTATTGAGAAGGTTTGATAGGGGAAAATGATCATTTAAGGGTATGGAAATGTGAATCGAGGTTGAGGTAGATGAGTGAAGGGTGGCTGAATCCAAGCTTAGAGCCACTTGAAGGATTTTTTCACTAGGGAGGATGCTCTCGGTGACCCTCGGAAAATGAACTTAAGAAACATAGATTTTTTGACAGAATTTGGGGTTCACAAGAAAAGGTGAGGGAGTCCAAGATGGAGGTGGAGAAGGTTCCCTTGCCCACAGATCCAAACAACCCTATAATCATCACATGCATACACCCATTTATCATTGACAAAAATAAAACAACTAGTTGTGGAAAAGATGAGTTGAATTTAAATGATATCTAATCGATGTCAGGACTTTGATCTAATCAATAAACCAACCCTTAAGCTACAGCAAGCACATGAAAACTAAGATGACTAACACAAATTTTCTTCTAAGAAATCATAAACATAATTCTTTTGGGTTGTGGTTGTGAATCCTTCTATTCATGCTCCCATAAGAGAGGTGAGGTAGAGGATGCAATCACAGATTTTAATGGATTATTCTCTACTAAAATGCAAGAAACTAAGCAATAATATGAAATTAAAAGAGATACAAGTACACAAGAGGGATCTATGCCATTGTGTTGGGCCTCAACCATATGGAACTAACTCAGTGATGAATCAACAAGCAACTTTTCATTATCATTGAATCAATGTATAATATGTCAAATAACAATTAAAATAATAGTGCCAAGTTCCTGAGCTCAAGAGCCACCTAGCTGAAAAAAACTTGAATCCTAATGAGCTCTTCTAAATGCTTATTTATACAAGGGGTACCTACTAGCATCTCCCTAGAAAATAGGAATATTTGTCTTCTACAACTTGAGAATGGTGTATCTTATTCCTAATTACTTTCACTTGCTTGACTGCCAATGATCTCGAGCTGATGAGAGAGAGAGAGATTGATATGATATTGGGTTGATTGAGGGAGTTAAGGAGGTGGAAAACCCCCTAGATTATCTCCTTGTTGTCTACTCTGAGCCCCTACATAGAAATAATCTCAAAAGTTGCTCCATTTCCTCCAATTAAACCATATTAGGCTACATGACATGAAAACCATCTTTTATCCTTCTCACTAAGCATAATATAAAGAAAAAGGTAAATAAATGTGAGAAAATGATAGTTCTAAAGTTGGACGATGCTATTATGACCCTTTATAATGTACATATTGATGACCCTCATCATCACCCCTACTAAAATTGTTTCTCATCCTCTGAGAAACTCAGTCATCCATGTTCATCTATTTCATGGCCTTGGTGGCCTCCCTGAAATCCCAAGGCTCCTCAGATGGTTTTCCCTCTAGTGGGTAGAATTCTACATTTTTTTCTACCTCAATCGCTTGCTATGATCTTCTCATTGGTCTCTCCCTTCATGTAGTCCTAGTAGCAAAGGTGGACTGAGTTTTAGCCCTATTCATTGGATCTTCATTCTCTACATGGATCTTTTGTAGAATGGTGTTTTATCCAAGGCATTCTTCAACCTTTCAGGAGAGTGGTATTCTTCTAATTTGCAAGCTGAGTAGTAAAGCATTCCATCTCCATTGGAAGTATTGTAGACTATCTTCTCCTAGCAACCTAAATATATCTTCAAAATGAGAAATGGCTTTCTCTTGAGTTCTAATATACTTGGGTTCCAACAAAACATCATTGGAGATGAGGTTATGATTGCTAATGATGGCCTTGGGGCTCATTAGCTCTGCCCTGATGTATAGAGGTTCCTTCTCCTCTTTTTCCATTAATCCCTTCATCTCCTCAGCGCTTGTTTCTTCATGTGCCAACCAGGATGCCAAGGCCATCAACTGCATGTCCCATAGTCTGGAATTGGGATCCCAATGGTTCATATATGTCAATATGAGATTATGCATGTAAAATTCATCCATTTTTCCCTCTCCAATATACTAGCTTGCTTGCAAAACTAAATAAACTTTCTATAGTCCTGAAATGGAAGAGAACCATATTGAGGTAAAGTTCTGATTTGGAATTGCAACCATTTCTCTTTGAGAAACATAGTATACGAATTTGAAGATTTCTTGCATTACATGGCCTCTATACAGAGGCTTTGCATTGTGTCAAGCTGTGTTTCCTTCTCTTGTAGCTTCTCCTTCAACCTCATGTTCTCTGCTTGTAACCATTCTTTCATGATGGAATCCCTAAGCCTCAAATCACTATCTCTTTTCCCATAGTGGCTTTTTCTTCCATTAATCCCACATCTCCCACATTCTTGGATTTAACAATCTGCATCCACTTGTGGGTGCATCCTATTTCTAATTCCATCTCATAATGAAGTGGAATTGTGAATTTCTCAGGAATGAGTCTTCCTCCTTCAATGAATTTGTAATAGGACCCCATGCTAGGTAGTGGACTAGGATCTTGGAGCTTTGGGAAGTCCTTCTCAAATGTTCTTAGGGAGACTACTACCTCCTATAGTTGTTGTGGAACATTCTGCCTTTCTAGTATCACATTCCTCCCCTCTAGCAACACATTCTGCCTCTCCTGTAGCATATGTTGTCCCTCCTATAGCATACTATGTTCCTCCAGTAGCTTCCATTTTTCTTCTTGCTGGAGGGTTGTTGGTGTCTTGGGTTGTTTGAAGGAGGTTGATCTAGTGGTAGGCCTCCTCAAATATGCTATCAGAGTCTTTGTTTTGGGTTTTGGAGAGGTGCCCTCTTCAATTTTTCCTTCAGTTGGTCCTACCTCCTCTTTCTTGCTTGGGGGCTCCTCAATTGTGATGGGGACCTTTGTGGGAGTTTTTAGCCTCCCTTTCTTGATTTGGGTGATTTTCCTGGTCTTAAAATATAGGGGGGCTTGCCTTTGTCTCTTTCTTTTAGGTTTGATCGGGGTGTGTAAGGTAGATAAATTTGCAACTACCTCATCTTCAGGGTTTCCTGGAGACAAGCTTGTTTGCGTTGGGGATATCTTTGTTTCTCTGGGCTCAGTAGTCCTCTTAGGACTTAATGTTTCCTTTTATTCCCCCCCCCCTTCTTTTTCATCTTTTTCTCCTCCTACCTCTACCTATGTTTCCTCTTCTTCCTCTATTTTCATCTCTGCTTCTTTTTTTGTCCTTTCTGCTTCATCCTCCTCTGTTTTTTGTCTTCCTCCTCTTATTTTGTTTCCTCTCTACAACCAATGTGAGAGGCAAGTTTCTCCCTAGGGGTGATGTTTTGTGTCCTTATGAAAGCTTCTCTATCTATGTTTATGAATTTGAACCACAAGACACAGATTCTCAAATTTTTCAAGGCATCCACCACTATCAGCTTGATGAGGCCATTATGGGCTAGGTGTTGGTGTTTTCCCTCTCTTTATTTTTGACTCATTTCCCTGATGTGCTGCAGGAGGAAGTATGACACACTGAGTATTTGAGCAATAGGCAATTATTCCTTGAATTTGAGTTCATGAAGTAATTTAAAGTGGTAAGCATATACCACACTCATTCTTCCCTCACAGGATATGTACTTCAGAATATGGTAAGCCACCTCATCCCAAGGATAAGGTAGGCTTTCTCTTCTAAATCCATTCTTGTCCTCAACAAGATTTTCTTTGGCAATGAAGAAATTATCTTTAGCAGTGACACTAGTGGCTTTGTCTTCTCTGCTCCACTTGATCCTTAGAGGTAGGGTTGCTACTATGTTAATTATTTCAGCGCTGAGAGAGATAACCAACCCACTCACAACAGTGGTGTCATTGTCCTTTATTTGTGAGTTCAGAGCCATGAAAAATTCAAGGGAAAGATCATCTTCATACCCCTTCAGTAACTTGAAGAATCCTAGCCATTGGTTTATTCTAAAAATGTCTACCACCGGAGTGTGTAGGTGTATTCCCATGGTATCTGAGGGCTCCCTCCTATTAAATCCTCCTCCCATATCGTTTTTATGTCCTTAATTAAGTGTGGGAGAGATCCTTATTCTATAAATTCAATGTTTAATTTCGCGGCAGAATTGAGTCAAAAACTCCTTGTTAATAATAATTTCCTATGTTTTATCACTTTACTGCTCAAAAAGACCTTTTAATTACACAATTATATTGCCACTCTCTGTAGAATTCGAGTAGAATTTGCAAGCAATTTAATGGATGGATGAGGGAGACGATGACACTTACTTCTTATTAATTTGTCTGGATGAAGATGGCAATTTGGAAATTAATTTGAACCTTTCTGGCTCTTTTTCAACCTCTTAATCTTCTTGTAGAAGTTTCTCAGCCCTCCTGTAGCAATTACAGGCCTGCCTATAGCTCCTTATTGTAGAAATTTTAGAATGGGGTTCAAAGCTCCTCAGTGGCACACCAAGATTTTCCTCTCTAACTGTTTTTGAAATGAGAGAATATGCAAAATAAACCGAGACCAAGTACATTATATGCTATTTTTGAGTTGAGGCTTGGAGCACTGTGGTGACCCGGCAATCGCACAGGGTTTCCTCTTTCGGACCCTTGTCCCCACTTTGAGTAATCATTTATCCTTCCCTCATAATCACCACCCACTATTTTTGATCCAAAATCGGTCGATGTGACATCTCCATGTTGTATGAGTGCTTACCATCACCTTTAGTTCACTAATTGAGGGAGGACAAGTTACGTGACCACCTCCAACTTATTAAACCATCCCTTCTCGACATTCATTCATTTTAATTATTTACACATAGGTAGGAGGTAAGAGTTTTCCATACCTAAGCCTACCTCATGATCGAACTACTGCAGGGATTTGCATGTTAGAGCTAGACCATATTATTAATGTCAAGGGAGTTGACTTGCTAGCTTATTTCATGTGCATTTCTTCATTTGTCTTCATGATACTTGACTGTTGTGTTTGTTGTATGTACAGGTACCTAGTTGATGTCTAAGCTATTATTGCTGGTGGAAATTCTTCCTGGGAGTGATATGACTTCTTCAGATTTGTCTCATAAGGTTCCATCATCCCCTATGATGAGAAAGAAAACAATAACAATGCTCTTTGTGGTAATTGCATAGGCTGCTATAGGAGGGGGATTTCTTCTTGTGACAACCCTTTCCTTTTCCTTTGGGGTCTTCTATTTGTATGGGAGTGATGAGAGAAATTGTGACAAGTCTCGAGGACAATACTAGTATCATGAGGGAGCAGTGTAGACTTGTAGAAATGAAGATGATGGCTTCTATGTTTTTATATATTTTTTAAAAGGTGGGACAAAGTGGAGAATTTGAGTGAATATTTTTATAAAGTGAGATGGATGAGTGATGTAAAATAATGGGGGAACCTCTATCAACCTTCTCTAAAGACAACATGACCGTTTTAACCCTTCCTCTAATTGGATCTGCCTCATGTAGCGTTTTATGCTACTCTTGTAAAATTTTAGGACAATCTCCTATAACAGAATTTTTTTATCCATATCTCTCAAACGGTAGATTAGATTGACCTAAAATGTTTTCAGCATGTTTCCATCATCCTTATACACCTCCCCATAAACAATCTTTTCCAATGGATGCACGAATCTTGAGAAAACTTAAAAATGGATGTAGGTGATGGAGCTTGATTTCTCAAAAATTGTGCACTGAAATTTGTTGAAATTTCTTGAGCATGTTACCATCATCCATATGCATCTCCCAATAAAACATATCAGCCAATGGATGTACAATTTTCAATATATGATAAAAACAATTTTCTACTTTGTATATTTTGGCCTCCTGTAGCAAAACAAAGCCCTCCTGTAGCATTTTAGGACAACAAAGAAAATGCATGAGAAAGGCTTGGGAATGATGGGTGGATGTTGTAAATGGATGAGGGTGATGGATTGACATGGACTTTTTCGTGTTGAAGTATTTGAGAAAAGGAGGATAAAGCCAAATTTTGACTTCCTTTGACTAGATTTTTGGCCAACTTTTTCTTTTAGTGCTAACTTGTTTTTGTTGCTTGCAAAGGTTGGAGAGCGCCTGCATTCATCAGAAAGAGATACAGGGAGCAAAGCATCTTTTTCATTCTTTAACTTTTTTTGTTTTAGGCCTACTAGTTGCCTCAATGAGGTTTTCAACTAGTAGGTCTACCTAGGTGCCTCAAAGGAGGTTTTCACCTATGATCTTTATTTTTCTCTTTTTCCAACCCATTGAATGCTTCATGGAGGTTTTCAATCAATGAGCCAAAATTAGGCACCTCAAAGGAGGTTTTCAGCTGAGATTTTATTTTTCCTCTTACCTTTTTATTTTTTTATTTCTTTTCCTATCCTACTCTACTTGAAAAACAAAATCTCTTTCAGGTAGAGTGTTGAAGCCCAAAATTGCCTCTTTTTGACCACCTTCTTACACTCCATCCTCATTTTTTACTCTAATAACTCTAATTGAGCATTAGTTTACAAGGTCCATGGCAATAATAGGTACATAAACATCTTTTGTTTCATAATTTTCATTGTTCTTTATTATTTAACTCAATATTTGCATAAGATACTGAATTGCACCAATTCTGCAACTAATGACTAATTCTGCAGTATAATTTAAGGTTCGATTGGTTCTGAAACTCTAGCCAAGGAACTAGACATATGGTAGGCTGATAATAGATGGAATAACGATATTTACCTATCTTCATGATATGGATCGATGATAAGAACACCACATTGGCCCAATCAACACGAAAGTCAACCAGCAAAGAAGGAGCCGAAGGTGATTCAGGCGAGCGTGGAAATTAATTGAAGCAGATATTTAGCCTCATGATTTGCTTCTCCGATAGAAAATCATGAGATATTATTCTATTATGTTATCTTTAGTCTCTGTCGAGTAGGATAGGTTCGTAAATATCTAAAACAATTATTGATGGAGGTTATAAATATACCTCTCAGCATGATAAACACAGTCTTTCATATTGTTTTGAAAACTCTGTTCACAGTTCTTAAAACTTTGTTTCGTTTGATATCCTTGTTGTGCATTGTCTTAATGCGTATATAATCATTTGAAGAAGTCATGATGCTACCTACATCTCATAGGAGGTTCCCCTAGAGTTGTAAGGTTTTATTGTTTTCAATTAACATTTCAATTCTTCATTTTATATCGTGTTTAATTAGTTTATCTAACTGTCTAGTTTCAATTGTTAATGAATGATTTTGATAGTGATAATAGAGTTCATAATAGAGTGTGGTTTTTTTAATTATTTTTCTAGAGGATGAGTGAGTGAAGCTGAGATCTCTTATGCACATGAACAATAGTATGACATAGTGTGGATTGATTTAGGATTTGTAGTATAGTTTGATTTATATTTGAGTTAACTTACGTTTGAGTAAATAAGATTTATATTAAGTGTAATATTATAGATTAATTTCCTTTTCTGTTGAAGCAATTTGGGTTTTATTTCAGAATAATTTTATTTCTACAAGTGTGATATTTCTTTTGAGTAAGTGTGATAATTCTAGTTTGATATTTCTCTCAAGCAAGTGTGATATTTATTTCAAGCAAGTGTGATGTTTCTTTCAAGTAAAGTGTGATATTTCTTTTGATCAAGTGCAATAATATTGATTTAATTTTGGTTAAAGAGTGACATATTTACTTTCATGTAAGAGAGATAGTTGTTAGAGAAAACATGTGCATCTTGATATCTCAATTTAATCAAGGAATTTCTTGAATAATAAAGACTTCTAGTACATAAAGTACACATGCACTTCATCAGTATATTAGCCCTAGTCAATAATTTATGTAGTAATTTAACATTAATTAAATTACCAAACATTTTGGCGTCGTTGCTAGGGAAGTGTATATAGGAGTCTGTTTCTTTTCGTAAAAATAAAAATTAAATGATATGCATAGGGAAAAAGATTCTAGAGGTAGATTCATAAGTAGAGGTAGGAGTTCGATTCCAACATCACCACTCACCCAACCATGACCTTATAGTGCCACACCATCCACCCAAAATCATATTCCATCAATTGCAGGCAAACTTAGACTTCCTGAGGTACATAGATCTGATATCCAACCTAAAAAATCATCAACTTCCTCTACTAAAGCCGTAGTAGAAGAAGAATATCCTACATCCCCAACAGAAGAAGTAATCTTTCTATCTTCAACTGGAGAACAAATTCTAGGACAAAAACTGGAAATCCCTAGTGAAGAAGAAGAAGAAACCTATTTTAACCTTCCATTGATAGAAGAACCAGTGGAAGAACTAGAAAACCCAATTTTGGAACCTTAAATTAGCTACGAGGAATCTACAATAGCAGGAGAAGGGGAAGGAGAAATACATAATGTGAATGGTGAACAGCCTAGGATTGGAGGTGGAAGAGGAGGAAATAGAGGAGGTGGAAGAGGTGGACGAAGAGGAAGAGGATTTGGTTGAGGAGACCCACAACCTTTTGGATTTCCTGTATTTGATGAAGATACCATAGCCACAATGAAATGATCTCATCCTCTATCCTCCCTAATTTCCATGGATTAATAAATGAGGATCCTCGAACGTTTCTCTTTGAGTTTGAAGTCTTGTGTAGATACCATGATTACTTGCTTGATGCTCAAAAGTTGAAAACATTTCAATCCACTCTTAAATATGCAACATTAAAATGGTTTATGAGCCCAAGAGCACATTCTATAAGAACATGGGAAGAAACAAAAATTGTGTCCTTATAAAAATACAAGGATTATTGTATTACCCATAACCTTAAAGATGAAGTCTTTAAAATGAAGCGAAAAGAATATGAAAATCTTTAAGATTTAGTAGAAATATTGCTTATAATGTTAAAAGGGGTAAAATGCATACTCTAGATGAAGAAACCTTGAAAGCTCTCTTGCTGAAATCTGTTAGAGATGAGTGGATAGATCTTCTCAATTTGATGGGTAAAGGAGATATTTCTCAGTTATCATTTGGAGATATTTGTGAGTTATGCATACACATTTCAAGGGGAAAGGAAAGAACTGGGAAAAATCCAAGAGATCATGTTATGTCTAGGATTAATAAATTTGTAGCTGGGATAGTAAGTAGGGCTGAAATAGGCAATTTTCTTGACAATTTCAAAACAAATATTTTGGGGAGTCTTAGTGAAAAAATAGATACCCTTAAAATACAAAACAAGCAAAAGGCTGAAAATGTTGCATTATCTATCTTTTGTTAAAAATGTAGAAAGAAGTATGCCTTGAGAGAATTCCCTCTTGACTTAAAAAGTGTAGAAATATGTGTTATATTTGCAGAAAATCATGATACAAAGGATTTTCCTTCAATACCAGGTCTTAAAGCTATCTATCAAGAGGAAGTAGTTTCAAATAAAGTAGAACCTCTTTGTTTTATTGCTAAAAGACCATGGAAAATCCCACAATCAAATATGATTGAAGGTTTCAACACTCAAACATATGCACAACCATCATAAAATAATTGGACTACACCCATACCTTGGAAAACTTGGCCTCAACGTTGGGCATAAGGATGGGAAAATCCTTATGGAAAGTACCCTCAATATTCTCAATTTCAACAATCTTTCCCTATTTTTCCACCACAATATTTTCCTCAACCTGTTCAACCTTTTCAACCTCAAAATCCAAACCAACAACACTCATTACCATTTCCACAAAAGCCAAATCAACTGCCTGCTCGACCACTTCCAAATCCAAATAATAAAAACTCACAGCCTGTTTACAACATAGAAGGGAAGAATTTCTAAACTTACATGATAACTCCTCTAGATCTAAACAATGTCCAACTTAGATATGGTAGAGTATTGTATAAAAATTCACCATTTGTTGTTATCCAGGAATCTGAGAAGGATGACCTCTATGAGAAAGAGACTGATGTGCCTCTAAATTAGACATAAATTAAGGCCCATGTCTCTAATTTAGAACATAAATTAAAGCCTATGACCATCCTTCAGCACATTAAACCTCTCTTTTTGCATTAGGTAATTTATTTTTAACTTCAATATATTCATTAGGAAGTTTTATGAATAATTGAATATTTGTGCCTAAAAAAATTATTTTTTGTGGAAATATTATGAGAATATTAGGCATATTATGAAGAGTTGGAGGAGGAGATAATTTAGGGACTTGTTCCCTACTACTGGAGGATCAATAATAAATAATAAGTCAACAAGATATTATGGAATTATGGCACAAATTGTGGAACTCCAATGATTGAGAAAATCTAGGAATGTGTTCCACTAATCAAGGGACCAAATCCACTAATCAAGGGAGAAGATCCACTAATCAAAGGATTTCGGTGGGGAAATATTCCTCCATTCATGGGGAATGATTCTTTTGTATAAGTAACAAGTCGAATTTGCCTCTAGGGAATGATTGAGAAAATATAGGAATGTGTTCCCTACCATTAATGCAAATTCCTAGTATTGGGGACTCGATCCACTAATCAAGGGATTTTGGTGAGGAAATCTTCCTCCATTCATGGGGAATGATTGCTACCAAGTCGAATTTTCCACTAGGGAGAGATTTTCAGTAGTGTTATTGTGGAGAGAGCTTGTATTCTTAAGCTCTGTTGTATTTTCTTGCGGGGATGTAATTCTATTGATGAAAATAATGAAGATTGGTGTCATGCTCAGTTTCTAAATCTTGTTCTCCTCCATAGGTCTCTGATTTTCCTTGGGCTTGGCCATCCCAGGAACCTCAAAGCCCTTTTGTATCATTTTATTTCCTTCTTTTCATTACTTATTCATAGGCATCTCTAGTTTTTATTTCTTTCTATTTCTGCATTTAGTATTAATGATTTCTTGTTGTAGGATTGAGTTAAATGGTTGATGTAAGTTCTTTTGTAGGATCACAAGCATTATCTCATCCTTGGAAAAGCTTTTGAAGTTTGTAATAATCATTGAGTTTCTTGGATTAGTCTTCTTATTCCCAAATCTAGATTGCTGGACCTCCTTTTTAGCAAAGAACAATAAATTTCTATTATTTTTTAGAGCATACTAACGAGCTTCAATCGAATTGATTCAACTTGAATTAGATCAAAAAAGCATTCTAGTTCATAAAAGAAATTACCCCATTTCATTTTCACTTTACTTTGTTAGATATTTTTTAGATTTACTAGCTCACTAGTTCTCAAATTTCTAGATTTTCAACTAGTAATGTTTTCTATTTTTTTGCATGGGTTAATAGAAGTCTTTTTGAGTGATTCCACTTGGAATAGGGACCTAAGACATCATAATTAATAAAAAAAAATTGTCCCATCCAATTTGGATTTGATTTTCTTGGTCATTAAACCCTCACCAATTTCATCATTTCACAAGGAAACTTCTCCAAGTTTTTTGAGCAAATCCATCCATCTCCCAACTTTGGTTTTGAGTTCTAAGTGATCCTAGGAATTTTCTCACTCCATTCCACCCATCTACCACCTTCCCTAAGCCTTCCATCACCTCCAACACCTCACATTTTTCTCTCGGCTGTATCTTGTAGGTTCATTGTAATTCCTACAAGATCATCATGTAGGTTTCTAGTAAATCTTGTAGGGTTTCCTGAAATTGCCTATTTTGAGGCCAAATTGATGGAAAACCTATAGGAAGTCACCAAAAGCCTCTCAAGGGTCTCCCACACCATCCAACCATCTTCTAACCCTTCCATCCAACCTCCAACATCCTTAATTCACCTGGCACATCACCAAAAGAAATTAGTTTGCATACTTGATTTTGCATGAAAAGACAAAAAAATAAAAACAAACTTATTTCAGTCCCTTTACTTGCACATTAGTGACGTTTGATGCTTCTTACTTCCATGCTTAAATAGTAGCATTTTGTTGGGTCCCTATAATACCAGTGATTACCCCAT
This sequence comes from Pinus tabuliformis, assembly GCA_031772625.1. Taxonomy (NCBI): domain Eukaryota; kingdom Viridiplantae; phylum Streptophyta; class Pinopsida; order Pinales; family Pinaceae; genus Pinus; species Pinus tabuliformis. The sequence continues at coordinate 1,149,245,616 of CM062807.1, forward strand.
TAATATTGTAGTTTCATCCCTTATTAATATTGTTGTGCCCCTATTATCCCCATATTGTTATTACTGTGCCCCATAGAATCCCTCTATTGTTATTTTTGTGGCTTTATATTATTATTGTTGGGTCAGCTGGGTTATATTGTGACTCCTTAGACTCCTATATATAGAAAGGAGGTTTTTTCATTTGAATCATCCATGACTTGTTCATTTATGTAATGTAAAGGACGTTTCCCCCTCGAAGAGGTTGAATTCTAAGGCGTTGATCTATCTTTTCTATCTTTTCTTGAGCTGGTTTCATATCATTTGGTATCAGAGCTTTGGATTCTAGGGTTTCGCTGCTCCAAACAGGTCATCGTGGCATTTTCGCTATAAATTTTTTTCTGCGATGTTTCAGAAGTTAAAAAAAAACCCACTCGAGAAGAAATCGTGCTAAATCTCAGGTCCGAATTTCAGAGCTGTTCGTATTATATTTGTAGAGATATGATCTGAGGAGGTTGGTCTTCTTTCAAACTTCTGAAATTCATTCCAAACAGGTGACCTGGGGAAAATCGTCGTAACTTTCTCTCTGAGCATCTGATTGAAATTTCATAAGAAGGTACAGAAAGAGGACGGACTGTAGTTTCTTGTATATATTTTTTAGAACCAAAGGTCGAAACAGTGACTTGTGGCACATCGTACAAGTTCGGTCTACTGAACTAGTCTATAATCAGGTCACTGTGGGATATTTTGCATAACTCTTCCTTGGAGAATCCAATTTGGATCAGATTGGTGGCATTAGAAAGAGGACACAGAGGGCTACTGAAGATCACAATTTCAGAACTAGATGATCTGAAAGTACAGAGATACATCCGAGACAATATCGAGCTCCTACAAAGTGAAAAAAGGTATGTAGATTCTTTTAAATTTTTGCTTAAGATTGGTTTGAAAATTTGTTTTGAAGGAATTCAAAGGGCATATTAGAGCATTATTATCGATAACAGATGCCCCGAGGAAAGAAAATGCAAACACCTAGTAAGCAACCTGAAAGCCCTAGCATGACTCATGAAGAAGAGGAAGAAATGCTACATGATATATCAAAATTACAAGAACAAGTGCAACAAATATCACGCTCACAAAAGCTAACAGAAGCTAAGATAAATGGCGTGGAATCTAAGATAAAGGGCATCGAAGCTAAGATGGACAATTTGAAGACAGATTTGAAGAGAGACATGGCAGATTTGAAGATAGATTTGAAGACAGACATGGCAGATTTGAAGACAGATTTGACAAATTTTCTACAAGAAATACTTACTAATGGTGAAAAGGTTGTAAAGGAAACTCATGATGCGAACAAAAGAAATGTTAATCATGATTTCATAGACTCCAATGTGGGATCGAAGACCCACCATATTCCAAAAATCGATATGAGGAAGTTTAATGGCAAGGATCCCGCAACATGGATATTATAGATGGAGCAATTTTTCGATCTCAATAATGTGCAAAACACACAAAAGGTACGTATTGAAACTTTATATTTGGAACCAAATCAGTTTGTATGGTATCAATGGCTTTGCTCTCGTAAACAAATTATCACTTGGGCAATTTTTACGAAAGAATTGACAGCACATTATGAGGATACAAAAAGCAACACTTTTTTTGGCCAATTGATAAGTCTCAAACAAAAGGGTTCAATAATGGAGCACATTGAGGAGTTCCAAAAATTGAACATAAAGGTAAAAAATATTCTAGAGGAGCATAGGATTGATGTGTTCATAGGGTATTTAAAGGATAATATCCAACATGATGTATGCCTTTGGGAGCCTGATTCATTAGAGAAGGCATTCAGGTTAGTAAGAAAAATAGAAAATAAAATTATGGCAACCAGGAAGCATACCACTCACAACTATAAAGATGGAAGTGTTGTTGCCCCTAGTCTTCCACAACCTATAAGGTTGACACCACAACAATTGGAAGAAAAAAGAGCAAAAGGGCTTTGTTACAGTTGTGATAGCAAATACAGTAAAGGTCATAAGTGTGCCGAGAAGAAATTATTCTACATAGATTGTGAAGAGGAAGAAGAAAAGGAGCAAGAAAGATCAAAAGAAGAGGATATACTCCAGGAACAAAGCCTAGATAAAGAAGAAATGAATCCGACCATATCTTGTAATGCATTGGCTGGAATTACCAATCCTCAAACCATCAAGATAGAAGGACAAATCAAGAAGAAAAAGGTAATAGTGTTGATTGATTCAGGAAGTACCCACAATTTTATTGATTGTAAGGTAGCAAAAGAATTGAGTTGCTTCTTATATCCAGCACCAGAGTGTCAAGTGATGGTTGCAAATGGAGGAACAATAAATTGCTCTGGTTCCAAATGTTACAAAACCAGCTCAAGAAAAGATAGAAAATATAGATCAACGCCTTAGAATTCAGCCTCTTCGAGGGGGAAACCTCCTTTTCTTTCCAATGGGAGGTGCTGATGTTGTACTAGGAGTCCAATGGCTATAATCCTTGGGTACAATAGCTTTTAATTTTCAAGAACTTTTCATGAAATTTTCTTTGGAAGGAAAGGAAGTTGAATTAAGGGGTATTGCAGGGAAACCAAGAAAGATAATCAGCTCTAAAAGTATGAGAAAGCTTCTAAGAAAGGAATAAAGGGGTGTAATTGCACAATTATGTTCACTAGATGTTTCCACATTGGAATCATCTATTTCTCGAGATCTCCAAAAAGTCTTGAACAATCATTCCAAGGTATTTGAGACTCCCAAAGGTCTCCCACCTATTCGTGATCATGATCATGTTATTCATCTGATTCCAGGAAGTGTTAATCCAAACATCAGGCCATACAGATATCCCTATGCCCAAAAGAGTGAAATTGAACGTATGGCTGCATAAATTCTAGAGGCTGGTATAATTAAACCGAGTCAAAATTCTTTCTCTGCTCCAGTAGTATTAGTGCACAAGAAGGATGGATCATGGCACATGTGTCCGAATTATAGGGAGCTCAACAAGCTCACTATTAAAGATAAGTTTTTGATTCCTGTCATTGATGAATCACTGGATGAATTGCATGGATCAATTTACTTCACCAAGTTGGATCTTCGTTCAGGATATCATCAAATCAGAATGAAGATTGAAGACATTCCGAAAACAACATTTAGAACTCATGAGGGTCATTATGAATTTTTGGTCATCCCTTTTGGCCTTACCAATGCACCTTCAACATTTCAAGGTTTGATGAATTCCATTTTCAAACCATTCCTTAGAAAATTTGTGTTAGTATTTTTTGATGATATACTATTCTACAACAAGTCTTGCAAGGATCATGTTGAACATGTAGACAGGGTGCTACAACTATTGGAAGAGAAACAATTATATGAAAAAAGATCCAAATGTTTCTTTGGAGTACAAGAGGTGGAATATCTGGGTCATATTGTATCTCATGAATGAGTTAAGGTAGACCCTAGCAAAATTAAAGCCATTAAGAAATGGAAAATCCCCACATCCATAAAACATCTACGAGGATTTCTTGGGTTGACAGGGTATTATTGCAAGTTTGTTAAGAATTATGGGAGAATAGCAACACCTCTAACAACATTATTGAAGAAAGATGCATTTTCATGGACTCTAGAAGCAACAAAGGCCTTCGAACATCTTAAAGAGGTAATGTGCCAAGCACCGGTCTTAGCTACACTAGACTTCACAAAAACCTTTATTGTGGAATGTGATTCTTCAAGAAATGGAATTGGTGTTGTTTTAATGCAAGATGAAAGACCCATTGCTTTTGAAAGTCGTCCAATCAAGGGAAAGTTTTTACACAAAGCTATTTATGAGAAGGAAATGTTGGCAATACTCCATGCACTTAAGAAATGGAGACCCTACCTAATGGGAAGACACTTCAAGGTAAAAACAAATCATGATAGCCTTAAATACTTTTTAGAACAAAGATTATCCTCTGAAGAGCAACAAAAGTGGGTCACAAAGATGTTGGGTTATGACTTTGAAATCATCTACAAAAAAGGGAAGCAAAATGTGGTGGCAGAAGCACTCTCAAGAAAGGATGAGGATGTGGAAGCATTGTTGTGCGCCATTTCTATTATCCAACCAGATTGGATAAACGAAGCAAGGGAGGAATGGAAGAATGACGAAGAAGTGTGGGCACTTATTCTAAAGTTACAACAAGATTCCAGTACGTCTGATACATTTAGTTGGAAAAATGATTCTTTATGGTACAAAGATCGCTTATATGTCTGTAAGAATTCCCAACTAAAACAAAAGATTCTTATGGAATTGCACACTTCTCCCTTAGGAGGGCACTCAGGGTTTTTAAAAACTTACCACAAGGTTAAGAAGGAATTTTTTTGGGACGGACTTAAATCGGATATTCAAAATTTTGTGGCAGAGGTTCATGTATAACATTAAGAAGGGGAAACTACATCATTTAGGATCCGGCACTCTAAAAACCCTCTTAGTTAGAGCAATTAGGGATGAATGGATTGATCTCCTTAATCTCATGAGTAGAGGTCATGTATATCAATTATCATTTGAGGAAATTTGTGAAACATGCAAACACATATCAAGAGGAAAATAAAGAGTAGGTAAATCAGCATTAAGATTGGTAAGTCAAGCTAAACTTGGAAATTTGCTTGATTATTTTAAAACAGAAATTCTTAGCAATCTAACAAAAAAAATAGAAATGTTAAGAATGTAAGATGAAGGAAACAAAAATGTTGATATTTTTGTTGCAGAATCATATGATGTTAAACAATGTCCATCATTAACAAGGTTGAAGGAAGTTTACCAAGAGGACAATGGAGAAAGTCAATCACCAATGTAGCTATGTTATGTAGCTCCAAGAGGACCATGGCATCCTATTCAACCTAGTATGATGCAAGAGCCTAATTCACAATTTCAATGTTATGCATATCCACCTCAAAGTAATTGGAACACACCCTTTCTTTGGCAACATTGGCCATCTCAACCCGAAAACTAATCTTGGTAACAAGGTTGGCAAGGAACTTATGGGATCCATCCACAATATCCTCAATATATCCCTCACTATCCCCCATACCCAACTTCATGTTATCCCTACAATTCACCTCCACCACAACCACAACCCCATCCACATCCATCTCAAATATACACTCCCGCTCAACTACCTGTACCACCATTTCCAAACCCACACATTGAAGTAGCTCAACCCACTTACAATGTTGAGGTACAACAGTTCCAAACATCTCCTCTTGAGATCAATGGTATTCACCATAGCTCAGGAAGAGTATTGCAAAAAAGAGATTATCCTAATATCATTGAAGGACCACATACAGAAAACAAAGATTCAAATTAGAAGACCACAGAACCATGGGCTACACTTGATGAAGAGCAGACATAAATATCAGAGATTGAGAGAGCTCCCTCAAATCCTCCATGAATTCAAGAGAACAAACAACAAAAAGAGGAAAATTTGAAGGTCATGGTAGAAGAAGACATGAAGAATGATCCAGATCAGCAAAAGGACCTGGGGCATCACAACTATATTGAAATGTGGTTCCAGACAGTCACTAAGTTGCAACATCACTCTCTTCCTCAACTATGCTTAATCCTTTAAAAGTCAAATCATTTGCTCTCTGAAATCCAGGTACATGTCAAAGCATACATTTCAAGCCTCCACATAATTTTTTTTGTCATATTAATGTACACATGGCTCCATTGGAAGTATTATTATAATTGAAAGTGATTCTATTTTTCAAGTAGGATAGGAAAACAAAATAAGAGAAAAAAATAAAAATCTCACATGAAAACCTCCTTGGAGGTGCCTCAGATTGGCTCATTGATTGAAAACCTCCATGAGGCCATCAATGGGTTGAAATAAAAATAAAAAAGAGAAAAAAGAAAAGATCCTAGGTGAAAACCTCCTTTGAGGCGCCTGGGCAGACCTACTAGTTGAAAACCTCATTGAGGCGGCTAGTAGGCCTAGAAGAAGAAAAAAAGAAAAAGAAAAAGAAAAAATCTTTGCTCCATGTATCTCTCTGATGAATGCATGTACTCTCCAACATGTGCAAGCAAAAAAAAAAAATTGGTACCAAAAGAAAAATTGGTCAAGCCTAGTCAAAATAAGTCAAATGTTGACTTTCTCCTATTTCGCTCAAATTCTCCAACAAGGGCAAGGCCATGCCAATCCATCACCCTCATCTAGTTTCACCATCCACCCATCATTCTCAAGCTTCTACCACTCATTTTCCTTGCTATCCTAAAAAACTACAGGATGACATATTTTACTATAGGATACAAAAATATATAGAGCAGAAATTTGTTATTGCCATAACTTGAAAACCATGCATCCATTTGCCAAGCTATTTCAGGGGAGATGCATATGGATGATGGTAACATTCTCAATCAATTTCAGCAAATTCCAGTGCACTGTTTCCAATAAATTGGCTTCCATCACCTTCATCCATTTTTGCATTTTATCGATATTCGTGTATCCATGTAATTTTTTTTATATGGGAGATGCATATGGATGATGGTAACATGGCCAAGCAATTTCAGCAAATTCTAGTGCACGGTTTCTAAGAAATAGGCCTCCATCACCTCTAGCCATTTTTAATTTGTCTCAAGATCCGTGCATCCATTGACCAATTTTTTTCTATCGGGAGGTGCATAATGATGATGGAAACAGGCTCAAAATGTTTCAGCTTAATCTAGTCTACCATTTGGGAGATATGGACAAAACTAGTCACTGTCTTGTAAACCTACAAGATTCCTTACAGGATACATAACATCACCTATAGGATTGGTAGTGAGTAGTTTTAAAGGAGATACAAAGGTCAAAGAAGCTCATCTAGAGCTTAGCAGCAACATAAGGATCATTAGCATCACCATCCAACACCTGCACATCAACATCAACTCAACAGCAACATGCATGTCTCTCCAACAATCATCATGTAGGTACATGTATGCAATATTCTTGACCTCTTCTCTTGAGCATATTATAGTTATAAATTTGTTGTCAATGCATGAGATATGAAGTTTTGTAAGCTAAGTATGGGTCAACAGTCTTAAACGCCTTCAACTAGTTGATTACAACTCACTCCTTCACTCATGCAATGTTGAAAAGTCATATTAGGAAGGGTGATGATTTCAATGAATGAGGATAGTAGTTAAACGAAGAAATTTTTTCGAAGGCCAAGGTCACCACATCACTCCAATCCCTCCATAGACTTCATATTCACTATCTATTCATTGTTCATCCATCCCATTTCATTCTTGAAAAAAAAAAAAAACAAAGAGAGCATCCTCTCCTTTTTCATGAAATTTCCATTTGCAAGTCAGCAAGAAGGATGGTCAAAGAGCAAAGGAGGATCACAAAGAGACCCCTGTCACTCACATTTTTATTTTACCACTTATTACCATTCATTCCTCCACCATTTCTGTCATTTTTTCCACTCCTTTACTTCAGTTTACAAAGGGACTGTGTTTTTTACAAGATGATCCTGTAGGAATTACAGTGACCCGGAAATCGTATAGGAGGCAGTCCTAAGCCAAATAAATGACTTTCTATGCCAAAAAAATGCACCCCCTTCATCATTCCATCACCATACCTTGTCCACCATCATCACCCCTAAAAACGATATCCAAAAACGTACACAATCTGATAAAATCAAGTAAGGAATACAACATTAAGAATCTATTAGAAAACAACCCAAACAACCCCAGGATCTATGGAGCCTTAAAGATACACAAAGAAGGCCTCCCCATAAGAACTAGTTCCTTTGTCAAAGACTCCACCCATTCATCAATGAGATCAAAGATCTAAACCTAGATGCCAATGACATATTAGTCAGTTTTGATGTTAAATCTCTCTATACCAACATTCCCATAGATGAAGCCATGGAAGTGATCCATAAAATCGTGAACTCTGACACAACCAAATTAATTGAGCTCTGTCTCAAATCTACCTTCTTTGGTTTTAGGGATGAAATTTATGAACATACGTGCAGTGTAGCCATGGGATCCCCTCTATCTCCTATCATTGAAAATCTATTTATGGAAGATTTTGAAAATAAGGCCATTGAATCTGCCCCATTAAAACCCAAACTTTGGAAAAGGTTTGTCGATGACACTTTCATTATTTGGCCTCATGGAAAAGAAAATTAAAGGATTTCCTACAACACCTAAACTATCTATCCAATTCCATCAAATTTACCATGGAAATAGAGGAGAATGACAGCCTTCCTTTTCTTGACATCTTAATCGAAAAGAAAAAAGATGGCTCCATATCACACCAAGTATATCTTAAGAAAACCCATACGGAACATTACCTACATGCCAACTCTCACCACCATCCATCCCAAAAAATCGGTGTTCTCAACACTCTAGCAACCAGGGCCGTTCGTATTTCGGATGAAAATCACTTTGAAGATGAAAAGAACCATCTTATGAATGTATTCACAAAGAATGGATACAAAAAACACCAAGTGATCAAAGCCTTTAAGAATGTTGAGAATCCTAAAAACAAACAACCACTAGATGATAATTTAGGCAAGGTACACCTCCCTTACATATTAGGCACAACAGATAAAATTGGGCACATTTTAAAAAAGAACAAAATTAGAACCACTTTCAGACCCATGAACACCATCAGTAGATGCCTAAAATCGGTCAAATATCTTGTTGATCCCAAATGCCACAAAGGAGTTTACATGGTTCCATGTTCCTGTGGTGAAACATATATTGGAGAAATTGGTCGATCTATCCATACTAGAATTCAAGAACATGTCGCCGATATAAAACATAATCGCTCAAAAACCTTAGCTCCGGCTAAACAATCCAGTAAAACCAATCATCACATCTGCATTGAAAACTCTAAGGTGGTAGCCAAAATTGATCATTATCACCATAGAAAACTGAGAGAAGCCATAGAAATAGGTAGAAACCCTAACAATTTCAATTGAGATGAAGGATGGAAAATAAGTGATAATTGAATTCCTACTTTAATGTCCTAGAACACCCTCTCCCAACTCAACCCTTCCCCCATTACGCTTGACCTCCCTCCCGAACCTTCTCCCTCCACAATTCACACTAGTACTAAACACTTACCCTAATTTCCAATTTTTAAAATTAAAAGCATTAATTTACATCTTAAACTAAAAACTATGAATCTTAGATTACTAATATTAACATTAATATTAATTAACATTAATACCCTTTAGAACTATAATACCAAGTCATATTAACTTAGATTACAAGAATTTTATGAGAATTTCATTTAAGGAAAATTGAGAGAAAATTAACAGGGATCTCGGATAAATGCAAATAAATTCTAAACAAATAACTAAATTAGTTTTCATCACTAACAGTAACATTAATATTCATAGTATTTAAACATATAAACCATTAGATCATAAATATAATAAAAATCACTAAAATTACAAAAATTCTAGAAACAAGCACTAATATTAAAAAACTAGTACTAATTAACATTAAGATTATTATTAAAATCAAACTAATTAATTTACTCTAAAAGCAAGAACAAAACAAAATAAAATTAATTATAAAATAAAGTAGAAACAAACATAATATAATTAATTATAAATAAAAATAAATAAAAATTTATTTTAATAATAATATTGGAAATAAATAAAAATCCCATTACATAATTAAATATTTCTCATTAGATTGGAATTAATTAAAAATATTATTATATAATTAATTATTAAAAAATATAAATTTACATTTTAACTAATAAAAAAAGAATCTTAAATTAAATAATTAAATTATTTTGCATCACTGATATTAACATTAATATTAATTATCTTATTATTATATAAATTAAATAATTAAATTATTTTGCATTACAAATATTAACATTAATATTAATTATCTTATTATATAAATAAATATTTCAATTATATAATTAAATATTTCAATTATATAATTAAATATTTCAATTTTAATTTAAATCATTCTATTTTATTATTAGTATATAATTAAATTAAACCCAAATATTACAAAACAATTTTGACAAGGTCGGCTTCCATTCCCTGTGCATCTCTTAACCCTATTTATTCAAGTCCAATGAGATCTGTCCTACACAATTACTGATCTATCTTGATGATGAGCCATGGTGGATAGCTCGAAAGGTCAATGAAAACAATCATGGATGCAAGAAATCCAGAAGAAAACTACACACAAAGCACTGATCACAGAAGCCTCAAACAATAATTTTAATATATTCTTTAGGAATGTTTATGAATAATTGAATATTTGTGCCTAATATTATTTATTTTTTGTGGAATATTATGAGAATATTACGCAGATTACGAAGAGTTGGAGGAGGAGATAATTTAGGGGCTTGTTCCCTACTACTGGAGGATCAATAATAAATAATAATTCAACAAGATATTATGGAATTATGGAACAAATTGTGGAACTCCAATGACTGAGAAAATCTGGGAATATGTTCCACTAATCAAGGGACCAGATCCACTAATCAAGGGATTTCGGTGGGGAAAGCTTCCTTCATTCATGTGGAATGATTCTTAATCATTTTTTATAAGTACCAAGTTGAATTTTCCTCTAGGGAATGATTAAGAAAATCTGGGAATGTGTTCCCTGCCATTTAATATAAATTCATAGTATTAAGGACTAGATCCACTAATCAAGGGATTTTGGTGGGGAAAGCTTCCTCCATTCATGGGGAATGATTCCTAATCATTTTGTATAAGTACCAAGTCTAATTTTCCTCTAGGGAGAGACTTTCATTAGTGTTATTGTGGAGAGAGCTTGTATTCTTGCAATTTCATTGTATTTTCTTGCAGGGATGTACTTCTATTGATGAAAATAATGAAGATTGGTGTCATGTTCAGCTTCTAAATATTGTTCTCCTCCATAGGTCTTAGATTTTCCTTGGGCTTAGCCATCCCAAGAACCTCAAAGCCCTTTTTTATCATTTTCTTTCCTTCTTTTCATTACTTATTCACATACATCTCTAGTTTTTATTTCTTTCTATTTTTGCATTTAGTATTAATGATATCTTGTTGTAGGATTGAGTTAAATGGTTGATGTAAGTTCCTTTGCAGGATCAAAATAATTATTTCATCCTTGAAAAATCTTTGGAAGTTCATAATAATCATTGAGTTGCTTGGATTAGTCTTCTTATTCCCAAATCTAGATTGTTGGACCTCCTTTTTAGCAAAGAACAGTAAATTTCTGCCTTTTTTTAGAGCATGCTAACGAGATTCAATTGACTTGATTCCACTTGCATTAGATCAAAAAAACATTCTAGTTCATAAAAAAATTACCCCATTGCATTTTCACTTGATTTGGTTGGGCATTTTTTATATTTACTAGCTCACTAGTACTCGAATTTCTAGATTTTCTACTAGTAATGTTTTCTATTTTTTTTTGCATGGGTTAACAGAGGTCTTTTTGAGTGATTCCACTTGGAATAGGGACATAAGACATCCTATTTAATTAAAAAAAAATTGTTCCATCCAATTTGGATTTGATTTTCTTGGTCATTAAACCCTCATCAATTTCATCATTTCACAAGGAAACTTCTCTAAGCTTTTTGAGCAAATCCATCCATCTCCCAACTTTGGTTTTGAGTTCTGAGTGATCCTAGGAATTTTCTCACTCCATTCCATCCATATACCACCTTCCCTAATCCTTCCATCACCTCCAACACCTCACATTTTTCTCTCAGTTTTATCCTATAGGTTCACTGTAATTCCTATAGGATCATCCTGTAGGTTTCTAGTACATCCTGTAGGTTTTCCTGAAATTGCCTGTTTTGAGGCCGAATTGATGGAAAACCTCTAGGAAGTAACCAAAAGCCTCCCAAGGGTCTCCCACACCATCCAACCATCTCCTAACCCTTCCATCCAACCTACAACATCCTTAATTCACCTGCCACATCACCAAAAGAAATTAGTTTACATACTTGATTTTTCATGAAAAGACAAAAAGACAAAAATAGATTTATTTCAGTTTCTTTACTTGCACATTAGTCATGTTTGATGCTTCTTACTTCCATTATTATATAGTAGCATTTTGTTCATGATAATTTAGCATTATTGCATAGCATAGTTTCTTGACAGTTGATTAGGAAATGGTGTGATTTAGCATTGAATTTTCGTCTCTTTCCTTGTACTTTCTTTCTTGCAATGGGTTAAGGTTCCATTTCGAACATTTCATTTTCTGCAATTAGTTTAGGATTTGACTTCAATACATGCACTCCATTACATCATGGCAGAAAAGGAAGGACACATTGTATGCCACACATATAGTTCCGACACCTCTTAAGTTTGTATGAACCCCGGGTTGATAATTAAACCATCTTGGGAGTTGCAGCATTCTTGTTGCAATACCGAGGCTCATTAGAGACATCTCTTCACCAAGAGGGAAATCCTCAAAAAACAAACCACCCCTATAAATTTTGATGATACTTCAATAAAATCAACTCCAATTATAGAACAGACTTTAGTTTTTGTTCAAAATCCACCTTTTCCTGAAAGATTGAAAATAGAAAAATGGGTAGAAAAATAGATTATGTTGCCTAATTATGATATGATAAATGAAATGAATAATTTTTGTATAAAAATTCCTTTGTTACAAGTTATCAAAGAAATACCAATATTTGCAAAGAAAATCAGGGAGTTAAGTATTAAAAAACTAGGAGGAAAAAGAAAACAAGTTAAAAGAATCCAGTTAGTTGGGAAAATTGTAGATATCATAATGGGAAAGACAATAGTTACCATTGTGAAAACACACATTAATGACATTGAGATTCCAAACAAACTATGAATCAATTTAAACTTCCTAATCTTCAACATACACTTACACTATTGCAATGAGCAGATAGATCTGTTATCAATCTTGATGTTGCATTAGAAGATGTATTTGTATCCTTAGATTCTTGGGAATATCCTGCTGACTTCATGGATACTCTTTAAAATTGGACACAAAATTGCTTCAAATTCTCTTTATTATTTCAAATCTTCAATATACAAACTTTCCAAATCCTACGCACACAGCTGTAGGGGCCCGCACACTCAGTGGCGTACTTACCAAGGTATTCATGCACACAATAGCAAGAGCCTTCCCCTTTTCCCAAAATACAGAAAGATCGTACCCTTATAGACTCAAAACATATCAAATCTCATTCAAAATCTGACTAATTTACTTGCTAAGGTATCCCTTTATATACACTTTCCTATTACAATACCATGGTCCGCAAACCATGGGCAGAGCTTAAAACAATACAATACCTAAGGGGATTTGACCTTCCTAAAGACCCTTAATTCCTAGTAACCAGCACGTTATGCACTCCGCTCCTTACATTGTGGATGTTTTTACAATATCTTAACAAGATTGGACCCAGGGGATCCCGTCCCAACATGCCCCCAACACAAAGATGTGACTCCTCCCCGAGTCACTCCATTGGTATGCTCTGTAATTTCTATTTTTGGCCGCTGAACAAAGAATTCATTGGGTGAAGCACCTTTGTGCATTGCACTGCTGCATATCAAACTTCTTCGACCAAATTTTCCGTAGTCGGTCCTTCTATTGCTATGTCAATTTTCACTGCATTTGCTGCATACTCTTGAGTGTGCCTTCCACAGTCTGTGAGATCTTCCCTTCCTCTTCTTCCCACGACTGCATCCATGTAGTGATAATCTGCATCTTCTTCTGCAACTCCTCAAGTTATTCTTGCAGGGACATCCCTTCTTTCAACTATGTGAATCGTTGCATAGGTGCGAAGGTGCGCACTGTTGCCTTGAGCTCATCGTACTATAGTTTCTTATCCTGGATTGCTACTACAATATTTTTCATCGGAGGGTCCTCTTGTAGTGAGGCCCACAATTCTGAAGTTTCTTTGAATAGTTGGCTACAGTCCTTGACTGCAACATTGAGCTTTCCCCTGTCTGTTCGTATAGTAGCCTCGCATTGCTCTTGGATCTTTGGTGGCGTGGTGGGTTGTAACTTCCATTGAAGCTTAGTAATTTGCATCTACAAATAAAAATGAACTTTATCCACCAAAGCCTTTGATTCTATGAATCCATCTACTCGCTACTCCACTTTGTCTTCTGAAGTGGCCTCAAATTGAATTTGGAGCTTTGGAAGCTCACTGCATACTCTGGAGATGGCCTTCTCTAGTTGCGCCCTTCTCACAGTTCCCTCATCGTGATCTTGTAGAGATTTGTGCTTTTCATGGAACATCTTCTGACTAGTGAACTTCGCATATGTTATCACCATGAGAACCCATTTTTCTCGCACCTTAAGCTCCTATGCTACACCTTGGTGTAGCTCATGCAATGTGTGTAGAGGGAGTTCCACAAGGTTGATACTCATGTTTCTATGCGGTTGTACACTCTCCCTATCCTCGAAATTATTCAAGTGTAAAGATCCATCAGGTAGGGGTACAACATGGAGCTCTAAAGTGAGTACTAACTTCACATTTCCCGATTTCATTGGTTCCATGCTCGCTTGAGACCGACTCGCTTGAACCATGCTCGCTTGAACTTGGCTCACCTGAACCTGCAATTCTTTGAGGCCCTCTTGGACCTTCGTCAATACAGACTGGTACTGTTCTTCGATGTGGCCCCAGATATCTTCCGTCGCAGACTTGACAGTATCCCCAATTTCATCAAGGTCCCCCTCAGGGAGGACCATGGCCTCCGATCCGATAGACTGATCAGATTTGTACTTTTTGCATGCACCTCCTGCACTAGTCTTCTACCACTGCTCTAGGATAAATTGAGAATCGAAGTCCTCTGGGTTTACATAGGGGTCTTCGCCACCCTGATGAGGTTCTTCGGTATGCATATTTTCATCTTGCTCGTGTTTTAGCTCCTACGTGGTACTCTTGTCTAGGTCGATGGTCACCTTCTTCTTTTCCTTCGATGCATATTTACTAGTCCTTGTTGCGCCCTCTACAATGTCTCTCAGAAGGAGCCAATCAATCAGCCACTAAAGGACTAACTGGGCGATATCTTCCTCAGTGACCAGAAATGGAAATTCCATCCATTTCTTCGTCAAATCAAGCCTCACATGTATATACACATGGTTGAAATTAGCCTTGAAGTCATATATGTGTCAATATTCCGTGAATAGTCTCGGTGACAACCTTGTCTTCTGGTTGATCACCATTCGCAAATCCATTTGGAATAATACCTAGAACATCTTATTTTCTATCACATGGGCATGGTCCTTTGTTGCCAAAGAGAGGAAAATATGGCAGCCTTGCACAACTCTGGATCCATATTGGGGAATTATGAATCATCTGGTATCCTCCAAGCTATTAACGTGATCAACAATAGGAGCCACACATAGTGGAATTCTTTTACATCCTCTTGTGATTTTCGGCAATCATCTAGGAATTCTTGAAACATGTATTTTTCCCAATTGAATTGAACCCCCTTGCTACACTCTGCAACCAAGGATACCTATGGTGCCAGCACTTCATCTGCACGAAAATTCCTCATGATCTTTCCTACCAAAATTTGTGCAGCAAACTGCACAGCTTTGTGTGAGATGGAACTGATGGCATATCCCCTAGACTTATTGACCAACCCGAAGTCATTTTTCATTTGATCTGTGAGATTTGTCTCCTGTGACTTCCTTTCAAAAGCATCTACGGGATTCACGCCTTGATAGGGCAATGCTATGATTCTCCGGATGAAAATGTTGCTAATTGGGATGGGCTCTGCTAGTCATAGGTACCCATCATGGACCAACACTAACAACTAGTGCACAAAAATAGTGTTGATGTTTCTTCGGATGAAGCGTGTGATGTAAAACATGTTTAACAATCCTGCGTGCTTAATACTGGCCGCCCATTTCATTGGTTCAAATCTTGTGAGGCTTGCCTGCTCATAGTACACCATCTTTAGATACTTGCTCGGCCATCTATGGAAATTTCTCATGGTTTCCCAAATCCCAATTTTCCATGTGAAGCTGAGGTATCCTTGCCAACAAGTCACCTTGAATAAGCACTTCCTCCAGTAGCAACGATGTGAATACCTTAAATTTTATAGAGTCTGGATCCTTAGTCACCTTTGAGGTCGGCTTCCGCAGTGGCATATACAACGGAAACCGAGAAATTGGCTCCGCTTCTTCTGCATTGATATCCTCAAACCCCTCATTCAACTCTTCTTCATCCAAGTCCTATGGCTCCATTGGCTGCTTGTTTTTATCCATTTTTCCCTTCTGTCTCTGCTCGGTTGGAACTTTCTACGGCAATTAACAAATCGAGGTCTGTTGCGACTTTTTCTGCTTTTTCTCTCTTGTCGTGGAGGCGAGAGGCTTTGGCCTTAGCGACCTAGGTTCTATAGCATGGACTGGCGATGTTGCAGTCATGATGTTCCCTAATCCTCTCTTAAAAATTCTTTCTCAACTTCTTCCCAACTCAGGTAACCAGACATGCAGATACACACTCAGCTCTTTAATCCCAAAAACACATAACAAATTCTCAAGAAGCAAAGTGTCCAAATGTGGAGCGGTGTGTGATATTTATAACCTAATTAAAATTTAAACTAGCCGTTCCCCCTCATATATTCCTCATAAATGCAGATTTTGCACCATATTTTCCTAGATTACACCTTAAATGCATTTCCCCCACTCCTCTTAACGAAAAATTCCCTATCAAATCAACTGTAGTTATTCCAACAATCACTTTTTGGGCATGTTTCGCAAGACTCTTCCTTATGGCACAACTACCTCGTCGCAACTTCCACCTGTGCCATCTTCTAAAACATTGTGCAACCCTCCTTCTTCAATAGAATTTTTCCCCGATAGAGTAGTTTATAGTCTTGCGCTTTCTTTCAACTTCCATAAGAACTAAGACTTTCCTATTGTCATGTAGTCATTGGACAAGGACATGATCGTCCATGTAAACTTTCAATCTGCTCCCATTAACCCTTCCAAGAAACACTTCCCCATTCAGCTTCGCGAGTTGAATTGTGCCACCATATGAAATATCCTGAATCACATACTGTCCTAGTCAATGCATACGAAACTTCCCCAAAAACTTGGTAAACTTGCTATCATACATCAAGACCAAATCACCATTCTTGAAAGTGTGATTCTTAATGTGATGATCGTGCCACACATTTTCTTTAGTTTTTTGTACTTGCTGATGAACGCCAGCGAAAAAGAGGTCTTCCTCTAACGCAATAAGATGCACTAGGCATTCCTCCATTACGTCATGATTTTCCATCTCAGTTATTGTGACAATCCTGAGGCTGGGCACTATGTATTCCATCTACATTACTGCTTCTTGTCCATAAACTAGTCAAAATTGTGTTTTCCCTGTCAATTTCTTATAGGTTGGCCTATAAGGCCATAGAACCACAAGCATGTGCACATCCGAATCATTCATATTAACATTGCATACCTTTTTTAGGGAATTCTCCAAGAGCTTGTTGAAATCTTCGATAGTGCCATTCACCTGGGAGTGATATGGTGTACTCTTCTGATGGTACATATGGAACTCTTATGTTAAGGCTATAATTGTTTCATTCAGGAGGTGTGAACCTATGTCACTCATTAGAATATTTGGGCATCCAAACATTGAGAGAATAAATTCGAATATAAACTCCGTAGCAGTGTCCATGCTGCAATCCTTCATAGGTTATACCTTGACCCACCTGGTTAAGTACTCCATCACAATGATACTATGACATGCTCTTGTCTTCTTCCCTGGTCGATGAATAGGTCCAACTAAGTCAATTGCCCATTTATCAAATGCTTGTATCGTGACTTGTGGATTTAATGGAAGTTCGTTCCTTCGCGATGGCCTTCCAATCCTTTGACACACATCGAACACACTGTAGTACTCAGAATATTTATGTACCATAGGCCACCATAATCCTAATCGTAGGATCGTTTTTTTAGTTCCTTGCCTGCATAGTGTCTTCCAGTGACACCACCATGTGCTTCAGCTAAAATATAGTGTCTTTCATATTCAGGCACATATCGGCGTAGTACTTCATCAGACCCCATCTTATATAATTTCCCTGTAATCACAGGAAAATATGTAGCTCGAACAACTAATTCCTTCTTTTGTTGTGTTGTGTAACCAACAAGTGCTATGCTAGTAGATAAAAAATGAATAATTTCTACAAAATGCTCATCCAAAACCCTGACAGCAAAGAGCTACGCGTTAGGAAATCCTTCATCAATATTTGTGGGCTCTTCACCATTCTCGATTCGAGAGAGGTGATCAAGTCTAACATTCAATCTCCTGGGCTTAACTATCACTTCAAAATCATACTCTTGGAAAAGAAGAAACCATCTACAGATTATCCCCCCCAGCACAGGCTTATTGACCAAGTACTTCAGAGCAGTATGGTTCGTGTACATTTTAAAGTGTTGACCTAGCAAATAATTCCTGAATTTCTATAGTGCATAAACCATGGCCAATCCTTCGTGCTCTGTGGTTGAATAGTTCTTCTTGGCCTTAGATATTTTTTGATTGGTGAAGGAAATCGAGTGATTAATATCTCCTGTCCCTGGTTGATTTAAGATGACTCCCAATGCTATACAAGACGCATCCACATGAAAATAAAATTCCTTCTTCCAATCCAGGAATACTAGGGTTAGTGTCGCAACCATCTTCTCCTTCAGGGTATCCAATCTCTTTTGATAGTCATCAACCTAGCAAAACGTAGCATCCTTCTTTAACAACTTCTCCATGGGCACAATGATCTGTACGTATGCCTTAATAAACTTCGTGTAGTACCCAGTATGACCCAAAGTTGTGCATAGCTACTTTACATTCCTAGGGGGCTCCAAATTGATAACTACAACAATCTTAGCAGGGTCTACCATCAATCCCTGATTACAGAAAAACTGTCCCAAAATTATTCCTTAAGGTACACAAAAAATGTATTTCTTCAAGTTCAAGGAGATCTAATACTTTATACATGTATCCAACATTAGGTGCTGACTAGAGACATGTTTCTTGACCAACCCAAACATTGTTCAATCATTGAAGTTGACTTCCAAAAAATTATGAGTGAATTCCTTGAACGGTGCGACTACCATCCTTGAGAAGATCGCAAGAGAAATTTTTAATCCAAAAGGCATTACTTTATATTGGAATGACCCTCATTTTGTAGCGAAGGTAATCTTTCTTCTATCCTTTGTCACAATATTAATTTGGTGATATCCCAAAAATCCATCTGTAAATCAATAAGCTTCCTTTCCGCCAACATTTTCAAGAACTTCATCTGTAAATGACGTAGGGAATGGATCATGTACGCATGCATTGTTTAACTTCTGCAAATCTACACAGATCCTGATATCACCCTTCGTTTCCTTCTCCTAGACCACCATATGACTGACCCATTCCGATTCTTCTACGGGCTTAATTATTTCGGCCATGAGCATCTTGAATTATTCTCTTACCTTTTCCTTGTATTTGGGATTTAATCGATATGGGTGTTGCTTAACCACCTTCACATATTGTTTTAGATTGACCTTCATCATACCCAAATCTCCTACTATCCCTTTCAATTCAGAGAACGTAGTTGGAAATAAATCCTGATATTCTTGTAATAATTCAATGACCTTATCCACTGTGTCTTCATCTCAATAGTCGCCAATGTTCACGAATCTTGGGTCTTCTTTTGAGCCAATATTGTCCTATTTTGTGTGCACCATTTGTGAGATATCAAGGATCTCCGTATCAGGTCCAACAACTCCGGATTGTCCTTTTGACCTAGGGATATTAATATTCTGCAGATCCTCATTTCCTTCCTCCGTAGTAACATTGTAACATTCCAAAGCATGTTGTAATTGCGTACTCGAGTCAGACTATATCCAAGTGATATGCTCTACTGGAATTCAAAATATTGTTGCTTTAATCTCCTGAAGTGCTTCATCAATGCATTAGAACCCATCTTAAAAACTAAATGTCAGTAAGAAACTCTCCTTCATTTCATCCCAATCAGTAGTCCCATGTCGTAGCTTTGTTTCTAAATACCATTTCTTTGGGATAACATCTAAGCTATGGATAAAGATGTGCACCCATTCTGGTTGAGGTACTTAACCCCATGCCTTATTCCATCGAGCCATATATTTGCACAAGTCATCCTTTCTTGTGTACTTTTCAGTGAGTCAGGTGTCTGTGCAGCCAAACCTTAATCGCATAATTCACCATATTCCTTCCAATCAACAAAATTGTCATTGTGCGTACCCCACCATCTTGCAGGCGTAGGTCTCAACACTAGATCTAAGGCATGGAACTGATGTTCCTCTGGTATGTTCCTTTCAAAATGGTCAAGAAACATGTTGACATCATCCAAGCCATCATAATAAGGAAAATTACATAACTCAGTAGATATATAATGTAGTGACTTTGTAATGTGAGTACATTGCAGTGTAGAGACCTTAGGCAACCGATTCTACCAGTTTTCTAACACTTTGTTTGAATCTAATTGGCAGGAATTGTCCTTTTCCTAGTTGATCCTTCCATCCACAGTAGAAGTGTTCAAATATTCATTTCGCACAGTTAAATTATATATGTTCACAATGTCTTCGTCTTCATAATAATCACGTTTTTGTTTTGTGTATCACGCACATTCTGCTGGATCCAATGAAACGATCACTTGAAGTTAATTCTTTTCAAATACCATGCTTCGTTTCTTTAAATTAATGATTGTGTTCATGTCAAAGGCCCAATCAATCCCGATCAATGTTGGGTATGGATTACTATCATCTACTATCTCAATAACATCAAAATCCGCCACTACTCTTGCACCTTCAATATCTACAGTTACTCCATGCAAGTGACCCATTGGAATTATCTTTTGCTAATTCGCCATGCGTAGTTGAATTAGTGACCATTCTAACTTAGGATTCCCCATACATTCCCAAGTTTTCTTTGGCAGTACGTTAGCATTAAAGCCCAAATCTAGGATTACCCAGTCCATTTCGAAATCACCAATATGCGCAGTCAACCGCATCTCCCTACGAGTTGTCTTCTTGCTTTAGTTCACCTTATTGAATGTGTGTTGTTTTCTTGCTGGCGCAGTTATCTATCATCTCTTGTAGTCCTTCTACTGCCTTCTAATCCCGTAAAAACCTCATGCAGGTCTGTAGAAATGATTTTAACAGGTTGGGATTTGAATCCTGAGTTGCAGTATCTTCTTTAGGTTTCTCCTTTTGTGGAACTAACGATATCTGATTCTTAGACGTAGAAGCACCTGGATCCATAAAAAAATGTCTTACCTCCGTGAACATTTTTTTTCTCTATGTAGATTAAATCCAACATTCTTCTCACCGGATTTTTGTAACCAGAGACCTGATTTTGATTGTTTTACTTTGACCTTGTCTTCACCAATGGCTACACCACTTCGTGTGACTATGTTGATATTGGGATTATATTCAAATGGCTCGAATCTCATCATCTTAATGTTTTGTGTTGTCTATTAGTTCTTCTTCTCCTACATCTTCGCTATTAATATCGAGCAATCTTCTATAACATGATCAAATTTCCGACAATACTGACAAGAAGGGTGAGTTGGATTCTGATAGTCACGCGCAAATTTTCATGGTTCTTTGTAGTTGTAGAAAATAATATGACCCTGACCTCTTCCAGCTCCTTGTCCTTGTCCTCTTCCCCATCGTTGGAATCTTTCGCGAGCCACAGGTGATCCTTGATTGTGCTGCACATGGTTTTAAGTAGGTATTCTATACAGTGGAGTCCTATCCATCATTAATTCATAGCTTTGACAATTCCTTTCATCATGATCAACCAATTTATAAAAGTTACAAAAGATTTGTTTTGGAGACTGTATAAAGTTTTGTGATAGAGAACAATTATTCGTCGAATGTTGTCTTGCCACTTGGCAGATGCTACACCAGGCACTTGCACTGGTGCTTGATCCAGTGAAATATTCTGGCTTTAGTGGGTAAGAACCTCCCGCATCTATATAATCCTAGAATGTAGGGCACTAATCTTTATGATGATCTTCACCCTTGCACTTTGTGCACCAAACATCAAAATGTGTTTCCGATTTAACCTCCTTTCCCTTCTTCATATCCTGCAACTCCATATGAATGCTTGCTAACTGTGACTTGATTTGTTGAACTCCTATATTCATGTCTTATATTGGCAAAGCTTCTAGCTTCATCGCGATTTCCAACGCTTTGGCTTGTGACCCAATCATTCACTGAGATAATTTTTTTTTTAAGTGAGGTAATAGTGAATCTATGTACCAGTCCCTATGTTGTTCATCTGAAATATGAAGATTAGCTTGGCTTAGTAAGCACTTTAGTTGTTGATCTATATCCCACGTAGACTCATTAACCCTCTGCTTGATCTCCTTGATTTAGATCATACACTGAGCTTGTGACTTGGGCTTCCTAAATTCCGCATTTAGCACATCCTTCGTGTTAGCTAACGAAGCAGCCAAATGAGTCATATTGTATTTGATGTACCAGGTAAGCACTCTGTTCTATAGCACTATAACCAATTGTGCTTTCTTCATGTCATCATCGTTAACCTACTGTGCTTTCCACACAACTTCTACGATGAACCAAAACTGATCGGGATCCTATCATCCTTGACCCCCGAATACATGAATTTTCACTATATTCACCATATGCAACAACAGAGGTGCAGGTGGAGGTGGAGCTATAGGTGTATGAGGTGGAGGTGAAGTCAGAGATGTAGGTGTACGAGATGGAGGTGAAGGTGAAGGTGGAGTGGATGGATGTGTAATTCCCGAAGTACCTTGATCTACTAACTGCGTCACACCTCTGGGCGTACTAGGGCTACTTATTTCTTCTTCACTTTCAAACTCTCCCAATAAAGGACTGTATTCACTTTGTCTAGATCTACACTAAATAGCTTTCCACTTTGTGTAGATCTAGTCTGACCTCTCTTAAATAGTAAGGTAAAGGCACAATCCCTTTCCCACATAAAAGCATTTTAATCTAGGTTTTTAGTAATCTCAGGTACTTACCACTCAAACCTTTGAAGAATCGGTGTTCAGCTTCGCTATAAGGCACATATGTATCTATTGAAAAATCAGTGATGAAATCACCGAAGATAATATCAACCCAGTAATCAACAACCCTTGCAACCTTATAATCAAATCCTTCAAGCTATTTGACTAATTTTGGAGTCCACACAATACATCATTGTGCTTCCACATAGGTTTTCTATTCACTAATTTGGCCAGTTACTTGTGTAATGCACAAGGGAACGTCAAAAATAAAACTTCGTTCACTTCTGTGTAGAGATACCTTTGTAACCACTTTTCTTTTGACAAGCGTGGATTTCGATTTTCCTAAGCTACAAAATCGTGCAACTTCTGATCTATCCACTTCTCGATTTCTTTCTTAGCTGGTATCCACTTATGCCACATCACACATCGCTAAGATAGATCCCCGTCCCAATAACAGAACCATTTAGTGGCTTGAGGGGGCTTGATAACAAAACATTGCACTACCGACCCTTTTGGTAACAACCCACTTAGTGTGGGTTGTAGTCTCACCAAAGGCAATATTGAGGGATTATATAACTAGGTTTCTGCATCCAAAAGGCTATGTGACGTGGAGTTAAGTTGTATCTTCAGTTTCAGCCTTGATCTTACCTTCCCAAACCCTTATCCCCAAAATCCCCAAACTTAAAGCGATTCTTAGTTAAATAGAGCTATGAACTTCGTGTAAGAATCTAATCATGCATAAAATAAGACAATAATACATATAATTGGCATTCAATTCATCGTAAATACAGAAAACACATAAGCATATAAATTGGACACATAATTGCTTCAAATACTCATTATTATTTCAGATCTTCAATATATAGACTTTCCAGATCCTATGCACACAGCTGTAGGGGCCCGCGCACCCAGTTGCAGAGTTATCAAGGTCTACATGCACAAAACAACATGAGCCTTCCCCTTCAACGAAAATATAGAAAGATTGTACCCTTACAGACTCAAAACATATCAAATCTCATTCAAAATATGATTAATTGACTTGCTAAGGCATCCCTATATATACGCTTTCATATTACAATACCATGGTCTGCAAACCATGGGCGGAGCTCAAAACAATACAAAAACTAAGGGGCTCTGACCTTCCTAAAGCCCCTTAACTCCTAGTAACCTACGCACTCTGCTCCTTAAATTGCGGAGACTTTTACAATATCTTAACAAAATTGGATCCAGGAGACCCCATCCGAACACATCCATAACTAAGGCCCAGATGGTTTTGGGATTAGAATTATAAACAAAATATTGTTGCTACATCTCAACAAGAAATTGGATCTGACTCAAGTGATGAAACTAAGATCTTAGATATGTGAGTCCAAGGTATATCTTCTCATGCCAATTCTACATCTACTTTTTAGTCTCCTCAATTTGAAACGATATATGATGAAATGAAAATAAGTGAGCGCTTCCATATTAGGGTAATAACAAAGCATACTAATATTGACAAACTTTTCATAGTGGTTTCCAAGAAAATCTCATTTATGAGGCAACTGCCACAAAGCTAAGATTGGAAACTATGTGAAAACTACACCTCATTTGAAACCTTAGGCTTTAGGATGGTTGTGTGATGATGAAAATTTCAATTAACCAAAAAATGTAAGCTTAGATTTTCAATCACCTCTAATTCATAGATGAAGTTGAGTTGGATGTAGTCCCACTTAACATTTAATGGATTGACTTGGGAAGTCCATATTTGTATGAAAGGAATGCCATCGTCTACAACAAGGAGAAAAAGTACCATCTCATTATAAATGGGATTGAATATATCGTGAAATATCATCTCATGAACACTAAACTATATATTGTTAATACAAGACAATTGAAGAGACTAGTAAATGATGGCTAGAATTTTTTACACATGTTTGTAAAAATTTAGAAGTGTGAATCTAGAGATGAAATATTAAAATTATTTCTAGCTATGATTAAGCATGCTAGGATTCACAAGAACTACAACATGAGGATTCATTGCATGCAAGCATCAAGGGTTCAAACTTACAACCTATGGTTGAGGGTGAAAAATATCCATTGGTTAACATTGTTCATGTTAAGAAGAGAAAGCATACTATGATTCATTGTCATTAGCAACAAATTTTCCATTTTTATTGCTAGTCTATTGTGTATGGTTAGTAGTTGTAATGATGAATACAAATGGTTTTAGAAGTAAGGGAATGAATAATTATGCCAACAATGTTATGACAATTTTCATGTTTATTGGACAACTTGTTATGATAAGTCAAGTGTTCCAAGCATGAGGGTTGGATTGAAAACAAGTATGGAAGTAGTACCTTCAATTACTTTATGAATAAATTAAAACTTTTGTTGGTCCAAAAGCTTCAAATGGGGAGGATTGCTAAAGGGGGTTCTTCATGACCGATAAAAATTGATGTTCTCAAATGTTGATATAAAGGTCTTCGTGATGTCTAACTTGTCAAGAGCTTTCCAACGACACATGAACAACATCAAACAAATGTCATATGAGATATTTATGGCAAATAGGTATAGGTGGAACATGTGGGATCATCAAGATTTAACACGTGGCTACATGGATGGTGACTTGGATGTTGACATGGTAGTGAAAATGATGACATGGAAATACTTATGGTGATAATGTGGTAATACAAATGATAGCATGGTATGCTATCTGAACTATATGGATTTTGGTGTGGCATGACATGTGGACCAATTCCAAACTCTTCTATGGCACCTTTGTCTTTTATATTTCTAGTGTGGTATGACAGGTCGACCAATTCTAAACTCTTATGTGGCACCTTTGTATTCTAAATCCATTTTTGGCACCTTTCTCTTTCCAATGACACATTAATAAAATCAAACAGACGTCGTATGAGAAAGTTATGGCATTCTGAATTTTTGGTAAAATAAGGAAAAATATGTATAGGTGGGGCACGTGGAATCATTAGGAGTTGAAACATGGTTGCATGGATGCTGACATGGTAATGCAGATGATGACATGGAAATACTTATGGTGATTATGTGGCAATACAAATACTAACATGGTTTGCTATCTGAACTATACAAATGTTGGTGTGGCATGATAGGTGGACCAATCAAAGTGTGGCACATGGAAAGGAATGATGACATGGCTGACAAGTGGAAGCATCGAAATCTGACACATCACACCACCGATGTGGTAGGAGTCTAATATGGTGTTGATGTGGCACTGAAGTGGTGATGGTGTGGTGCTAACACGGAAAAGTGACGTCGTGGGTGTCTGGGAAAATTATGTGGCTAACATGTGGCCTGATCATTAACTACCACATGGTAGCCCAAATTATCTAAAAGGATCTATTGACCGTGGAAGAATTGGACAAGAAGATCAAACCCCCAACCTTGTGACTACTAATGGATAGATTTATCATTATTCCACTGGATGGTTGTTGTAACAGTGGTGGATACAATTTTATTTAAAGTTAATTTTTTTAACTAATGGTTAGAAATGGGTGGTCAACAACCTTGACCCCCTGCCCTATGCATAACAAGAAAACAACTTTACCACTGCGCCACTAGTAAACCATTCAAATCAAACCAAAACGAATTATGTTTAAACCTTAATTATTATCTATAGTCCAAAATTGACATTAGCAGGGATTGATCTTGTGACCTCCCTACCAACAGTCCAATGTTCTAACCAATGCACCAACAATTTACTTTGTATGGTGATGTGGGTATTATGGGAAATTTTAGGGGTGATTTCTCTCTTGGGTGAAATTAGGGGGTTTCAAATTTTGATTTGGCGAAGTTTCAATATCATAGTGCATTACTATAAATCACCCCAAATTTATTTTATAAAAAATTAGATATGGAGGTTAGCCTAACCTTATTTCTAAAATATTCTGCGGCACCTTTGTCTTCTATATTGTTGGTTGGGCTTCATTTATAGTCCAAGTTAATGGAACTTACTCCAACAATATTACTTCTATGATATAACAAACCTATTAAAATATATATGCATTTTAAATACTCCATGCAAAAATAAGAGATGCAAAACACAAAATTGTGGCTTCCCTACACTGGATTTTGTTTAAGAATATTCCAAAGTAGGATTAAAGCAATATACACTATCAAATGACTTTAGTTACCCTAATATTTATGATATTGGTCTAGCTTATATTTTAAATAATTTCCAAATTTTGCAAGAAGTAGAGCTACATAACTATATTGATGAGTCTTTTGGTGCCATATTTGCATACTAGAAATTAGAAATTGTAGATTCTTCATTTATTGTGGTTAATCTACGGATTTGATCATTTTATTGATGGTAACCTTACCAAATATGCTCATAAATTTAATTTTTTGGTAAATCTTGAATTAACTGGTTGGGACAATAGCTATCGCAGATTTTCCATAGTTAGGCAGTGTTGTTTTATGTTTGAAAAATCTACATTAGTGAACTGAGATTTTAATGAGGGATGGATTGGAACCCTATCCTAAGTAGTAATCCTAGGTCCAATGAATATTTACCTTCCTTATATGTTATTATAATTATAATGAATTCATTCAACTTAATTATAATTGACTATATTTCATAAAACAATTTCTTACAATTGTCCATATGATCTTTTTGCAATGTTGTTGCAATAATAAAACTTCCATCATTAGTTAGACAAAGTGAAAATTGAGTCTTCTAAACCAATGATGCCAAGGCCCATATATATCATTTTTCCCCAACTAAAATCTACACCATGAATAAACATTCACCCCAACTTATGATGCAGAGATTAGATAACCTATGTGTATGAGATCCTTCAACTAAAGCATTCAAATTAGGGTGTGATTCAAAATAGTCTAAAGTAGATCACAAATATTCATCGGCCATCTTAACCAAACCTTGATGAATATACTTGGAGCATAATATATAGGATTTAAAATAGGGTCCCAAACAAGAGCCATAAACAAAACAATAAAAATAACATTTCCAAAATAACTTGGAGGAAGTGGTGGCTGGGCAGATTACTACTATCCATGGAAACATACATTTTTGTTTCTTGATCTTCACTAAGGTTTCTAGCTTTACAAACACATCTCCAAATGTGACCTAAAATAATTTCATAACTATCATATTTTACTTAATTGCCATTCTACGTAGTCTTGGTTTTGAAGCTATCTAACTAGTCTTTTGTAATTTTAAAGATAGAAATTGAGTTCTGGTTATCACTTATTACATCGTATTTTCCATTCAATAGTGAAGGTTACTCATAGTCTATGTGATGAAACTTTGGATTTTGAGTATTATTGACCTGTAAAATACATCTATCATGATAGGGTGGTGTGAAGTAGGAAAGTGTTCCCTTTGCAGACAGAGGTAACCCCTCTAGCCCTAGAGTGGGTCTAGTCACAGCAAAAACAAAACAACAATCGATTTCCTTAAATAGTCATCATTGGAGGCCTACCTCAAAACCGATGTTCAATGAATCTTTTGTTGCACCGCTCCAACTTCTGTTTCCTTCTCCTTAATGAGAAATCGACCTGAAACACCACAAGAAAACAACAGAGCACGTGACCGAGAACAACAATGATCTATTCACTTATAAAGTCAAGGAATCATAAGTTATCAAGTAAATTTTACACAAGATATAGGAAATCATTATTGATTGTATTAAAATAAATCAAGAGCAATGCTTACAACCTAGCCTTGACGTCGCAAGCCTTCTCAGAGGGTCCAGTCGGTATGTTCCTTCAAGCATTTACTCTCAAGAATGGGTCTCCCAAATGGATAATATCTCTCTCTCACTCACAAACTCTAATGCAAGGCTAAGGCACTCCACAACCTCTTACCAAACTATCAACAATTCCACACTTGTCAAACTCACACCAAAGCTATCTAATCTGCTTCAATCCAACTAGCAACTAGTAACTAGGAACTAGCTGATCATAGCAATGGTGAGTGCTTTTATAGGAGGAGGAGCCTCCATAAAATGAGGGAGAGGGAGCTTATCCTTAAGGGAGGTTTCATAAAAGGTGGAACTACCATCCCAGAGGAGGAAAGGCGAACCAATCTAACCCAACAACCAGTTCTAGAATCACCCAGAAGGCCGACTATTTGAACTAATTCGCCAAATCTAGATCGTCACAGGTCATAAACTAGGGCTTAGCGACGACATCGCAAAGGAGCAATGCGTTTGGACCAATCGTCGCAATAAACATCTGGAAGACTTGCGCCGAGCCCTAAAATTTGACCATCACAGGAAACATGTGTACACCTACGATGACGTCGCAATGATATAGTTCATGACAGAGAACCATTGCACTTTTTAAGGGTTTACTTGCGACGATGTAGAAACTTAGGCAAAGAGGGTCAATCTTCAGCATTAGAGAGCACTTGCTTAATATTCTTGCATGAGTGGGAAGATATGGACATGTTTATCTGATGTATGACACAGCAAAGGGATTGAGATGAGGTCAGTGACAAATTACTGTGTAACAGATGCCCCCTAAAGCATGAAGCCCGAGAGAGTGGGAGGGGTGAAATGCTTTATGAAATCATAACCGAACTGGAACACCACCACGAAGAACCTGCAGGCGCAAGTACAATTGATATCTCTGATAGTGAAATACATGTAGTCTAGGCATGGGCGCAGCCATCCAAAAGACATATAAAACTTGGTTTGTGGTATGGATGCAACCACCCAGTTGATAAGACCATATATAATGATAAAGATATGGTCGCAGCCATCCATGAATACTCAGGTATGGTTGTAGCCATCCAATCAAAGAGTCATGTATGTAATCACGAACCAATCCACGCAGCCTAAACAAATGTAATCTTTGTCCGGGGACTTGAAACCCTAACCAATCATAGTACAAGTTCTAGCATACGAACATATGTGCTGAAGTCAAGCATGATAGAAAATCGTTTGATTTCCGGTCAATGATGGAAACTGTTAACAAGCATGAGAGAGACCACCAATAATGCCAATGGTTCTTAAGGTACTGTAAGTACAATCCACCAAGTGTGAAAAATTATCTGAAGTCGAACACTCGTGGAATCACCCAATCGAAGACCAATGATGAAAGTTTGTCGTCATGTGCGAAGAACTTGCCATTGAGGCATGAAAGCTCCAAGGTACCAAAAGGGGTCCCTAGATCAAACTGCTGGATAATGCGTTGGTGTCGACAGGAGGCGATCTGTCGTAGGAGGGCCATAATGTTTCCCCCATTAACGATGCGAGACAAGGAACAAGCGGCAGATGGTGAAACAGAGCATCAGAGGAGGAGGTAAGGGTGTGAACTGTAGCAGGATTATACTCTTGAACATATCGGCAACACGACTCTGAAATGCAGCAGCATTTTGGTACCAAGGGTTCAGAGGTCTGACAGAGACAACATGGATCAGATGGAATGAGGCAAAATGGAAACCCAAAAACCCCGGAAGGCTAATGACGATATGAGGATATCCCAACCTGACGAGAGGAAAAAGTGTCGATGTTCACGAGTGACTAACTACCGTAGGTAACCAAAGATGACTTCCAAATTCCCCCCCACCATTGCTAGCGAGTACTCGAATTATTTTTGAAAAACAAGCTTGAAGGGGATAGCATATGCTTGTGATATAAGTTCGACCTTCAGACGAATCCAACCTAGTGATAGTTTAATGAGCCCTAGGGAGGAGAAGATCGAGTCTCATCATGGTGATGAGTCCAATGTCGTCAGGATTTAACGAGTCCAACATAGGAAAAACTCGGAGTCTTTTTCATGTTTAGAGTGTTTGAAAAAGACACAGAAAAGAAAACTCCAGGGGGGTCCTTTTCATAAATTTGTGTCTCGGGAGCCTGAAAAAGTAGAAAACAATGCTCGAGAGAACTGCTTGACCATTTCGATCAAGGAGTACTTTTCATAATTAGTGTTCTCGATCCGAAAACGTAGAAAAGTGATCGGAGACATGACGTTTCATAACCAAAAATGAGCTTGAAATGAGAAGAGCTCAACCATCTTTTCATTTTTAAACGATCGGAAAGGAGCTGAAAGCAGACCTCCATTTTTATTCTCTTTAACGAGTCAAAAAAGTGAAAAATACTCGGCAATCTTTTCATTTTTTACGGGTCAGAAAAGAGCTTAAAGAAAACTCATCCTAGAGGAATGAGTGGTATAAAGGGTAGCAATGGGTTCCGACAATGGTGGTACTGCTCAAAACATGTAATGGTCAAGAGGCTGGCTAATAAAACCACTCAACATTGTGGTCCCTTAGGAAAGGAAAAACAACCAAGTGAAAGCATATGATTAGCCAAAGAGATGGTGGCAATGGAATGAAACAACCAAGACTCATCTAGCAGAATTTAGTAGATAAAAACAGTAATCACGAGATGTAAATCAGGTATGGCGGCAATCACAAGATGTAAATCGGGTATGGGTTCATTTTTACAAAAGCTTGAACCATGGAGAACTTTGCTTGGTTTCGATTTCATGTTTACACAAGCTTGAAACAAAAAACTATGCTTGTAATAAGTTCGCATGCCCCCAGCATAATGACACAAAACGAGGTACATGCTCCCCAAGCTTCATTGCATTCAACGAAGTGGATGGAATGAAGGTTCACTTTCAAGATCTTGGAAAAACTCGACTCAGATGTTACGAGATTTTAATCAAAGACTCAATTTGGAAAAGGGAGTTGTTTCATTTTTTAATGAGGTTGACACAGTAAAAGAGCTATCCTCATAACCCTTGTTTCATTTTTTAATGAGGTTGACACAAGATCAAGAACTTTCCTCAAGACTCCTGGTTTCATTTTTTAACGAGGTTGACACAAGAAAAGAACTCTCCTTTGGACTCCTTGATTCATTTTTTAACGAGCTTGACACAAGACAAGGAACTATGCTCCATGATCCTTGTTTCATTTTTTAACGAGATTAAGATAGGAACAAACTATCCTTAAGCCCTTGATTCATTTTTTAACGAGGTTGACACAAGAAACAAACCGTCCTCGAGACTCCTTGTTTCATTTTTTAATGAGCTTGACACAAGACAAGTAACTATGCTCCATGATCCTTATTTCATTTTTTAACGAGGTTGACACAAGATCAAACTATCCTCGGACACCTGGCTTCATGGGCCATACTAAAACATGACTCCTAAGAGATCTTCACTGGATGGAAGAAACACATTCTAGGAGGAATACATATCATTGGGCACCAACGACATATCGGGTTCCAATGCCCCCAGTACATGATGTACGATACCATCTGCAGGATCATTACCAGATGCAGAGGCGAAACAAGTTGCCACATAATTGACTTGTGGCAAAGAAGGTACTACTTTCGGATTAGAACCGATAGGGGATGATGGCTAGACAGGGGGCATCGGGTGACTAAAGAACAACAACTGATCTATAGTCACCATTCTTCCATCGTGCGGAAAACAAACCACATGGAAAAGTGAAGAAACTAAAGCCCCCGTGGTTTAAATATAATCACGACCAAGGAGAAGACTGAAATCTAAAGCACCTTGGACAATCATCACGTCTATTTAGACAGTTTTTCCTCCCAAAGTAATAGGGAAATTTGGAAGGATCCCGAAAGGTTGACGAGTTCCTCCGTCAAAAGCCAACAGATTTTGACTGACAGGCACAAGCTGTGGGGAACCCAAAACTTGCCAAGTAGTGGAAGGCATGAGGCTAATAGACACACCTTCACCCAAAAGAGTGCCAGGTACTGCCTTATCATAAGCGTGTATGGTAATCTGGAAAGGAAAATAGGACGGAAGGCAGAATGAAATCAAGTGACTCTAGTCCAAAGAAACTACCGAACTACTTGGTGGGGGTATTGTATGATTTGCCCCATGCTCTATAAGAACCGAAGAAGGACTCTCTTAATCAGCTGGGATAGGAGGGCCGGTCTCGGAATCAGGAGAATCTGACGAGACGAGGAAAACATGAGCAGTGTGATCACGATTCTCTTCAGGAACAGAGTGAACAACTGGTTGTGAACCCAAGTCAACACTCTTTCCGGCCAATGGTTGGTTAGGAACAAGCTTAGGACAGCCAGGTTCGGGAAGAGGAGGATGGACAAGTGAAGAATCTAAGTCAATCTCTTTGTCAATGGAGACAGGGTCTAAAGAGAGCCTCTGATAACCAACTGGAAGTTGGGGTGAAGAAGCTGTAAGACTTTCCAAAACGGCAGAAGCTTTATCCATGAGCGGACAAAGGTGAAGGAGATGATCGCTTTCACATAGTCTACAGGGGAATCGAATCTTCCCTTTCTTCTTAGCATTGCCCATTGAGGATGGAACATGGGCATCAATGGGCAATGAAGGATGAGCCAAATCGTGAGACCATACTTCCAAGATCCTAGGAATACTAGGACAATCACGAAGAAAATGGTCAACCCTGCACAATTTACAAGGAGTCTTAACCTTCCGTAGAGGATCAGAAGGTGTCTTGACCTGAGATATACTCGGAGTAATAGCTACATGGGTGGCTTAGCACTTATCTAACCTCCTCTTCTTCTTCGTCTTCCTCTTCTTCTTCTTAGCCTCCTGGTTACTAGATGTGGAACTTTCACCAGGAAAAGTAGGAGAGGAGGGTGAAGAAACAGGGGAAGAAGGCGCAGGCTCAACCTTGGAATCATCGTGTAATTATTCAAATGAAGGAGATGGTGGAACAGGAGTCATGACGCTCGGGACCACCGAGGTTGAAAACAACCAAACGGGAAAACCGATGGCTAACCCTGGCAAAGACAATGTTGCCATATATGGAGCACCAACATTTCCAAAAGGAGGAAATAGACTAGGATTCCCATCTGGGGGAAGACCTTGATTGGTAGACTCGAGGAATGTGGCCATCGGAAAGGACCCTAGATATGCACTCGCAGTATAACCAGAAACTCTATCTATAACTAGGGAATACCAAGACAATCACGAAGAACAATTTTATGAAACAGGAACAAAACTTGACCTTTTCATGTTTCAAGAGTCAAGAAAAGGACAAAAAGGTGACTCTATCACTTTCGAGGTTTAATGAGCCTGAAAGGACAAGTGTTCAGATGATCCTTTTCTTTTAAGGAGTTGAAAAGGAACGAAAGTGACTACTCTGGAGTACTAGACAAGAGGTTTACTAGACAAACCGCAAAACTGCATATACACCTTGGTGATCAAATGAAAGAAAAATGACCAAGGACTTTCCGTACGACAGTCAGTCTTCCTGAATGCTGTGTTCGGTGCATTACGGTTCGTAAGGTGGAAGACACGGCTTCCTATGGATGGAGGATGATAACCTAGTGGGGTCTCCCACTATATACTCAACGGTACAGGGAGCGCAAGTCCGTACTAGCAGCTATTGGATCACAGAGGGAGGAATCACCCAACCTTAAGTGAAAAAAATAGTGACTAGGTTTAACGACGCCAGAGCACGTCTCTAGCCTAGACCTCTAAATAATGTGCGTTAAGTTCCAATGCGTTGTTAGGTTTATTCAATTGATTTTAAGAGTTAATCTTGAGTTAAGTTTCAGTTTTCAGGTCCTATTGAATGTATTTCAATAATTCCTAGGATGCAGCTACAATGAGTAAAGCATCATTCGTTTCGATGAACACCTACTTAAAGAAAGGTAAAGAGTTCATTTCCAAGCAAACACAACACAACAAAATGCATCAATACACTAATCTCATGATCCATCGATACTACTAATGAAAGATTTAAAGTTCGCTTTCCAATTTCTCAATCATGAAAATTTAGTAATGCAAATATACTTTCACTTTCGTATACCCAATGAATGCAATTATTTGATTTTTTTTTTTTAATTTAAAGAGACAAACACGCAAGTGTAAACCTAATTGATCCAAGAAAATGTGATCTATGCGTGATAGTGATGAAATCGAATCAATATGAAAAATCGATTCAATAACCAACACTAAAAATCAACCGGCAAGAAAACAAGCAACAAAAAAGCCTCAAGCAAATCAATAAGATGGTTGCGGATAAACCTTGGACAGACACGTAACCCGAGCAAATGACTTCTCGATGGAGCCCTTAACAGAGCTAGGTTACGTGGTCCAAAAACACAAGACTCACTCAATGAAACCAAAGAGAAGGTACCTTAACCAAAGGTAGTCAAAACAAGTTGATGAGAGATAAGAAACAGCTGGGGATAAAAAAGATTGATGGATTTAGGAGGTAAAGTTGTAAAAACAAGTTACAGAAATCGTCGCAGGTGTTACACTAACAACTTGAGACTAGTCGCAAGATCACACCTATTTTTAGAGATGTTGTCGCAAGAATACACCTATTTTTAGAGATGATTTGATTTCAAGAATCATCGCAGGGATTAAACTAGCAACCTGAGACGAACGCCAAATCGTCGCAGGAACAAAGCTAGAACATCAGCGACGTCGTTGCAGCTGTTAAGATATCTTCAACGACGATCTTACTTAAAGCAAAAGACAAAGTAAAATCACCTAAATGACACCAGATTGATCTTCCAAACAGTCAGAAGGACTCCCAGATTAACCCAAGTAACCTAGAAAAATGAAGGTGCAACCCCAAAAGTCAAGAGACACTTAAATCAAAAGACAAACCAAGAGTAAACAAGAAGAAAACATACAAAGAAGTCCCCAGTGGAGTTTCCAACTTGTGAAGTAGGAAAGTGTTCCCTCTGTGGACATAGGCAACCCCTCTAGCCCTAGAGTGGGTCTAGTCACAACAAAAACAAAACAACAATCGATTTCCTTAAATAGTCATCGTTGGAGGCCTACCTCAAAATCGGTGTTCGATGAAGCTTTCGTTGTGCCACTCCAGCTTTCGTTTCCTTCTCCTTAATGAGAAATCGACCTGAAGCACCACAAGAAAACAATAGAGCATGTGACCGAGAACAACAATGATCTATTCACTTATAAAGTCAAGGAATAATAAGCTATCAAGTAAATTGTACACAAGATATAGGAAATCATTATTGATTATATCAAAATAAATCAAGAGCAATGCTTACAACCAAGCCTTGACGTCGCAAGCCTTCTCAGAGGGTCCAGCCGGTATGTTCCTTCAAGCATTTACTCTGAAGAATGGGTCTCCCAAATGGATAATATCTCTCACTCACTTACAAACTCTAATGCAAGGCTAAGGCACTCCACAACCTCTTGGCAAACTATCAACGATTCCACACTTGTCAAACTCGCACCAAAGCTATCTAATCTGATTCAATCCAACTTGCAACTAGTAACTCGGAGCTAGCTGATCATAGCAATGGTGAGTGCTTTTATAGGAGGAGGAGCCTCCATAAAATGAGGGAGAGTGAGCTTATCCTCAAGGGAGGTTTCATAAAATGTGGAACTACGATACTAGAGGAGGAAAGGTGAACCAATCTGACCCAACAACCAGTTCTAGAATCACCCAAAAGGATGATTGTTTGAACTAATTCGCCAAATCTGGATCGTC
This sequence comes from Pinus tabuliformis, assembly GCA_031772625.1. Taxonomy (NCBI): domain Eukaryota; kingdom Viridiplantae; phylum Streptophyta; class Pinopsida; order Pinales; family Pinaceae; genus Pinus; species Pinus tabuliformis. Next base: position 1,149,281,982 of record CM062807.1, read on the forward strand.
GCAAGTCATAAACTAGGGCTTAGCGACAACATTGTGAAGGAGCAATTTGTTCAGACCAATCATCGGAATAAACATCTAGAAGACTTGTGTCGAGCCCTAAAATTCAACTGTTGCAGGAAAAACGTGTACACTTGCAACGACGTCGCAACGATACAGTTCATGACAGGGAGCCATCGCACTTTTTAAGGGTTTACTTGCGATGATGCAGAAACTTAGGCAAAGAGGGTCAATATTCAGCATTGGAGAGCACTTGCTTAATCTTCTTGCATGAGTGGGAAGATATGGACATGTTTATCTGATGTATGACAGAACAGAGGGATTGATATGAGGTCAGTGACAAATTACTGTATAACATGTGGTTAAGTAATATTGTATCCATGAGCTACAATATATCAACTATTGGTAAAATGTAAAGAAACAAACCCACCGCTTATAATGTGATGTGTTCTCACACCTAATCACACACCTCCACTTTTGGAAAATGTTGCATGCATATCAATAAATAGTACATAACATTATGAACATGTGTATATACTACCAAACAAACAAATTCAAACAACTTATGCATTGTTATTGATAAATGGTTAAGAACATTATGGGCATATATACATACAACTAGACAAAATTTCAATAAGTTTTATACAATGTTATCTGCCAAGACATCAAGAGATTTAATCCCTTTTAATGCTTGATAAATTCATGATTAAGTTATATCCATAGTGGTTTTGTCTCTCTCTCTCTAGACCATGTGTAATTTTTCATTATTTAAATTGTATTTTTAAATAATCTATTATTATTATTACTTTATATTAAAAATTGAATAAGTGACACATTTTCCTCTTATTAAGAAGTAACTAAATTATTTTGCCTTTAATTACTTTTTCCTTTTGAGCATTGAAATATTTTACTAAGGTAAACATTAACATGTGTGTGTGTGTGTGTTAATTTGTTTAAGTTCTAAATTGAAATATTTAATAAGAGAAATATAAGTTTTAATTATTTTATCTCCCTAAAGTTATATAAAATTATATTATTTATAATATTTAACATAGAAATCAAAATATTTTATTTTTACTAGAAAAGTGAAAATGAAATATCAGCTAACAAAGTGAACACAACGAGAATACAATTATTAATGTTTTATAGTGCTTTTAATTAAAACTAACCAAATATTTATAATCATTTATGTTTTAATTATAACTGACAATATTTTTTCATTTAAAGTATTTTTTTAAGGGAGATGTGCCAACTCTAAGTTGAACACGAACATGATTACACACCACCCTCATACTAGATTATGGAATGAGCTTCTCGGATCAATAACTAGACAAAAATTCAATTAATTGTATACAATTATTCCCTCCCCCCCGCCAAGGAAAAATCGTAATTTTATTAATGAAAATGAAATTACATGTTGTAGATACTCACGGAACATTCAATCATACCAGTTGAAACTGGTGTTCACAGAGAGTACATTTAAAATAAACTACTAAAAAATGAACAAAATTGGTTAACCCTTTTTCTATTTCTTCTTTTTTACCTCCCACTATCCTCCATGATTTTGAGTGGTCATTACTGGTTTTAATTGGTTCTCTTTAGTCATCCTTGGAATTTCTTTATCGGAATTCAAACTTTCAGAAACATGGTGTCGTTTGAAACCTCCCTTCTCCTTTTCTTTAGGGATCTTCTATTGGAACTAGGGTACCTGATGCTTCATGATTAGATCCCCCATTTTCTATAGTTTCTTGTGGATTCTGGGTTGCTTCATTGGTAGGGGGGCCTATTTCATCCTCATCCTCTTCGTCTTTAGACTGCTTCGCTAGAAATTTCCATCCCTTGAGTTTCTTTTTCCTTCTTGGCTCTTTATTGGCCGTGGGACATGTATTTTTTAGATGACCTATTTTTCGACATATTCGGCACCTAAATGTTGTGTTTTCAAAGTCCAAGAACTGAGTCCAACACTGCTTGTTATGTGTTAAGAGGATTAGATCCGATAATACTTTGTTTTGAACCACCTCCACACAAATTCTAGTGAAAGTGTAGATTTGTTCTTTAACTCTTTGTGTATCTGTCTTGATGTACCACCTTATCAGATTCTCAATTCCTTCTAGTACTTTATGCTGCTAGAAATGAAGAGGGGTTTATGCAATCTAACCCAAACTGATATTCTTGATACCACCATTATATTGGAATCAAGTTCTAGGAACCATGGGGTGACAAAAAGTCTCGCATTGCCCCAGAACCATGGGCCATCTCGTAATATATACTCTCATGCCTCTGATGATTACAACTTTATTATGAATAAACCCCTGGAACAAAGGTGAATCTCACAATTAATTGTCCAAGTTGTGAAGATCCACTGGTTTTGGCCATAAACCGTTGAATCTGCATATGACTGCTTGAGATTTAAATGTTGTACATAGATCATTTGTTTCTGAGATATCTATGGCCAAAGTTGGGACTTGATTCAACTGCTCCACAATATAGGTTTTGGGTATATTGAGAGACTGATTTGTTTTGGCTGATGCAACAAACTTCCCTTTAAGGAAATATTTGAATGAAGTACCTTCATTTACTGGTCCCTTATTTGACTCTGATCCTTTGGGGAAACCCAATCTAGGAAAACCCTCCCTCAACCTTAGATTCAAAAAGGTTAAGGAATTTCGATCAACTCCTTGGTATGGGAGAAACATTTCAGCTTGAAGAGCTCTGCCTAAACATATTAGACATTGCATCTCCTTTGGGATATCTTTTCGTTTATAGATCTCTTGTTTCAGATCCAATACCAAGAAATCCTTTTGAACCCCTATAAGGAGAGATCTATCATCTGGATTCTTTGCAAAAATTTGAAAGGAGGCCTCTTCTTTCAACTCTTCTATAAGACTAATATTCGTACACCTCTCTATCAGATTTGGGAGTATAGAAGGCAAAGCTACAGTTATTGTAGCTTCAACAAGCCTGCTCATGTCTCGATCCATGTATAAGAAGGGTGAAAACCATGTTAGAAATAGGTTGGGGACTACGATCAAGATTTCTCTTGAGAACCGTCGTTCCCAAAGCAAATTTGCATGAAGAAACACTTGTCTGTGATCCCCATGACCCCGATCTATAGAAACCACATTAGATCTCTAGAGATAAGCCCTCGCATGAGGTAAGAGATCCAAATTGGTGTTGTAGATACCCATCTCTCCAACCTTAATCTCGTCTATTAGGCATCTTTGCATGCATAAGGCCAGATTTTTTATAGTATTCTTATCGAAACCATCACCACTGGTGCTGCTCTTTCACTACTCAGCTTCAGCGTAACCTCTTGATCCAACTGGATCCCTCCGAATACTAATCCCTTCTTTGATGCCCACTGAGACAAATGATACCGAATATGCAACACGATCTGATCACCTAAGGCATGCAAATTGATGCAGGAAAGACCTACGAATACCTATAGTATGCATATGAAATGAATATATCCATTTTCCCCAAGAATTTCAATGACCTACCTCGTTAAATCTTCATGAATTAAGGTTTAAGGCCCCCTCAATAAATCTCATGCAGAATGATTTGTTACTAACCACAGTCTAACCCTTCATCAATCCTTACATTGGGACTCTATACTCCACCTTCATAAACCTTCATTAAATTTTAAGCACCGTGCACATATAACCAACCCCACTCTTTCACTTTGGTTATATACGGTCTTACCCACAAAACCTTCTGTCAGCGCTTTATTTCTATTATAATTCTTATATAATATAAATAGACATAAAACATATGTAAACTTACTGTTTCAAAATCTCTAGGCCTTTGCACATTTACCAACGCTTCCTTTATCGCAATCGCGGGGTTTCAAAGACTCTTAAGAACTTGCATTCGGAACTCCTGATCTGTAGGATGTGATTACTCTTTCCACCATTACAACATTTATTCCCTACCATTGATTTCTTGCATCAGATCCATCGGTTGTCACGTTCTCTCGAATCACACCAACATGCATTCCTCCTTTCGCATCCGGTATGCGATAACGCAACTAGACTCCAAATAACATAATTGTGCCTAAACATTCTCGAGTCTACTCTGCATTGCACATCGCAATACTGCATATCACAATTGTTCAGGGCTAAGGTCCATCCACCATGAATATTGCAATGTGAACTAATCCTCGATTGCATTAGACATCACACGTCACACATTCTTGAGGCCAAGGTGTATTCACTCCCAATTGAAATATTGTGATGCGGGAATAATTGGTGATCCTCCACCGTTGATCAAATAACCCGTGATCCAATGGTCAGCAATGATATCGCTCATCGTAATCATAAATCACTTAAGGTTGGGTTCATTCACTCCTGAAATATGTTGCGATGCAATACTAATTATCAATTTTCCACTGTTCATTTCTTAGCTCCATTCTATGCAACTTAATCCTAACCACCCATCACGAATAATCTCGTCTGTTGATCATTTAGATCCAATGAATCTTATGCATCAACTCTTCACTCCTTCATCCTTCTCTTTACTTCGGTTTTATGTCATTTCTTCAGTGTTATGCTTTGGTTTCAGGTTTCTTCAAGGTTCTGGTCCTTCCGCTATTCTACCGCGTAACTCTCTCCTGAGCTTAACTTTGTGTGTTTCTTTAATCATTGTCCCTCTAGAGCTTTACTTTGATCCTTCAATCAGTTCAACAATCCATTACGATCCTCAATGTCATTCTTCTTCTCTGTGTTCTGCCCGAACTCTGCCTACATACATAGACTATGCAGAAATTCTAGTTTTCACACACAATTTATAACTCCATTAATCAATACACACCACACAATTCAGAATCGAATTCTCTATATATGTATATATAAAAAAAATGATTACATAATGAGACTCTCTGTCTCTCTAGTCTGACTTTCTATGTTAGTGGCCTCTGTTTTGCAATCAAATTTATCTAACTTGACTAACTATCTAACTAGCTAACTAGGTAACCTTTTTTCTCTGCCTTTTTGGCTTGCATTTATACAAAAGGATTCTACAACCAATTCCTGGTTTAGATCCATAGTCTTCTAAACAAAATCCTAAAATCTCTTCCTTATCTCTAAGGATCCTCTCTAATCCACAAAAGCATGAACTAACTCCCAATCTAAGTTTTACAATCAATTCTCAAATCTCTCAATCTCTCAATTATCCTAAATCTCTCATGTTCTCCTATATTTGAGAGCATTTACAAATCAGTCTCACTATTCTTAATTAAATCCCTATTCTCAATAAAATCCCTCAAAAGCCTAAATAATTACATTAATTCAACACTTAGGAAACCAACTTCCTTAAAACACAAGCCCCCCCTATGTCTACTAAAATACAATTATATTTCTTGAGCTGAATGCTCCTGCATCAGACTCCCCAGGTAATAAAATTTATGACCTCCTGGTCATAAGTTTGGATAATTGATTCCTCATGGATCCCAGACTTATTTTGTAATCTGTCTTCACTTGTCAACTATTCTATTGTTGTTGTTGTCTGCTGTTGTTCTCCAGGTCTCCATACCTTATGCTGTAATGTTCCAATTGCCATGCTTTCATAGTTTGTTGTTGTCTCCCTCTTGTTGTTGCTTCTTTCCTTTCTTCCTGTTGTCTTCTTCTAAGACACTTTCGTCATTAACCTTCTTATCAACTCAATTTCTTTGTCCAATATATCCTTTGTCCGCTGATTGTCTTCAACTCTTAATTGTTGAATTTGCATTACTACTGCCACCCTTGTATCCTTACTCTTTTGTTCACTATTGTCTTGCACTTTTTTAGCTGCTGCCATATTGTCTTTCAGGACAATTTTCTGCTTCTGCTTTATGTACCTGTCAACTTCTTCTTGACTGTCATTTATGACAATTTCTTTGTCATCCTTCATCAACAATTTATCTTGAATGTTTATCCTCTACTTTTCTAACTTTATTCTTTGAAGTTCTAATTCTCTATATAACTCAATGATTTTACTTGGAGTAAATTTTGGAAATTTTACACAATCTCCCATTTCTTCATTTGCTATTGACCCATTATCAGATGTTCCTTCTTCCTCTGCTAAATTTTCCTTAACATCTTTCAGTAGATGTTCTTTCTCTTCTTCTTTCATTTGGCTATCCACCTGTGCCAAATATGGTCCAGGTTCTGCAACAAAATTTGCAATCATAAGACAATTATCAAAATAAAAAATATAAGGACTTTGTATGTCTTCTTCCTCTAGCAACCTTTCAGTACGTTGATCTGATCTTTCCTTTAACTCCTCTATCAGCACATTAGTATGCTGATTCAAACTCAAAGAATTCTTGAGACTGTTAGGAAGTCTCTTTTCCACACCATCTGTTTTAATGATGCCTCTCTGCACTTGTTCACTGTAGTGAATTGTTTCTTTCCTAGTCTCATTGTCATACTCCGTTTCAAAAATTCCATCTTTTGGAAGGTATTCTTCCATGTTTTTGACAGCTTTAAAAGGCTTCCTATCTTCTTCCAAACCTGTAACCATACAAAAATTATTAGTTTTAAAACCACAAGACCTTATGTTCTCATTTGATGCTTCAGTCATCAAGTCTTCTGGCTGCTATGAATCATTCATATGATTCAACTCCTCTATCTCTTCATTACTTTCAAAAATTAATGGTCCATGTTCTGGTTCACATACCAAAACTTCAACACCTTCTCTAGCATTTCCCTTTTGTTGTAGCTCAACTCTTTCAAGCTTCTCTATCTCCAATTTGAAATATATAATCTGTTCAAGTTCCCTCAACTCCTTTATTAATTGCATATTTTCTTGCTGATTTCTCTTCTCTTGTAGATTCTGCCACTTCACTTTCTTTCTCATGACATAACCATATTTCTGGTCTGTCTCATTTCTCTGCAACATTTCCATTAATACTTCAAGCTGAACTGTTATCTCAGCCATTTCTCTATCATATTCTTCGTCACTCATTCTCATGTCATTTGCCTTGGCATCTTTCTTCTTTTTTCCTCTATTGTGATCTCTTTCAGAACCTTTGTTTTGACTATCACTAGTCGTCATCCTTTATATCTATATGAGTTCCCTTCACTTCACTATGAGTTGTGCAAGTCTTTGCAACAACAAGTCCTCCCTGTTGCCACTTACCTCACCAAGCTCTCCTATGGATTGGTATTTTCACAAGCACTTGGTTCTCTATCTCTGGAACCTCCTTTGAACACTTCTCTCTCCTCCTTCTAGGCTTCAACTCATCTGCACCTTATAAGAACACAACTGTCCTCTTTATCCAACCTCTATTGGAATTTCTCAAGGTTTTTCCACATTCTACTTTATTCATAAACTTTTACCAGTGTCTTTTATCCCTTAGAAATTCTACCCACATCCTTTTTGGAATTGCCTTTATGAGTTTCAATAATGCCTATGCAGTAACAAGTCTCCTTCCTGCTACATATACCTCACTAAGATTCTCTCCTTTGAGCTCAATTTGTTTGCATTTCTCTGGTTCTTTCCTCGAACCTCTTGCTGACTAACAATTCTACCCAACACTTCTTTTGCTGGAATTGCTATCTCTAAGACAACTCTACCCACAATCACAACTGTGGAGCTGCGTTAACTTCTACCCAACCGTAGTTGGAAGTTGTTCTCAGCTTCTCTTGAGCACTCCTTGCTCTAGGTTGCTGTAATATTCTCACCTTCTTATGCTGTTACCTATGCATCAATATAAAGACCACAAGTCTCCAATCTTCAAATCAAATTAAAATAAAAGTATATCATCTCACCTTCAAAATCTCTGTTTGATCTTGTCCCCCCATTCACCTGCACTTTGAATGGACTGTTCTTTTATCCAGCCTTCAGTTGTATCTTCGAACTCTGCTACTTCAAGAACTTGCAAATGTCCCTCTTACAATTTAACTACTGTAATCTTTCTCTAAATTCTCACTCATTTGATTTCTGCTAATCATTAGACAAATTTGCATACCTTCACCTGTCTTCAGGATCTCACCACTCCTGCAAATATGTTTCAGCAGATCTTCATGCTTCCACTGCACAAATTTTCAACATTTAGCTACTGTCAATCAGATTTAAAATCTAATTCTTTCTTTCAATCTCCCAACTTTATCTTGGCAAAGCTCTAACTGTTAGTAACAATTACTCCTTCATTGATTTTTCTTTCACTGATTCATTCTTGCTCGAAGTTCTTCAAAAAAATTTACCTGTTCCTGCTCTAATACCAAAAATGATGCAGGAAATACCTGCGAATACCCACAATATGCATATGAAATGCATATATCCATTTTCCCTAGGAATTTCAATGACCTGCCTCGTCAAACCTTCATGAATTAAGGTTTAAGGCCTCCTTAATAAATCTCATGCAGAATGATTTATTACTAACCATAGTCTAACCCTTCATCAATCCTTTCATCGGGACTCTATACTCCACCTTCATAAACCTTCATTAAATTTTAAGCACTGCACACATATAACCAACCCCACTCTTTCACTTTGGTTATATACGGTCTTACCCACAAAACCTTCTATTGGCGCTTTATTTCTATTATAATTCTTATATAATAGAAATACACATAAAACATATGTAAACTTACTGTTTCATAATCTCTCCGCCTTTGCACATTTACCAATGCTTCCTTTATCGCAATCGCGTGGTTTCAAAGACTCTTAAGAACTTGCATTCGGAACTCCCAATCTGTGGGATACGATTACTCTTTCCACCATTCCAACGTTTATTCCCTACCATTGATTTCTTGCATTAGATCCATCGGTTGTCACGTTCTCGCGGATCACACCAACATGCATTCCTCCCTTCGCATCTGATATGTGATAACATAACCGAACTTCAAATAACATAAACTGTGCCTAAACCTTCTCGGTCCGCTCTGCATTGTACATTGCAATACCGCATATCGCAATTGTTCAAGGCTAAGGTCCATCCACCATGGATATTACGATGCGAACTAATCGTCGATCGCATCGGACATCGCACGTCGCACTTTCTTGAGGCCAAGGTGTATTCACTCCCAATTGAAATATTACGATGTGGGAAAAATTGGTGATCCTCCACTGTTGATCAAAGCACTTGTGATCCAACGGTCAGTAATGATAGCACTCATCGCAATCGCAAATCACTTAAGGCTGAGTTCATTCACTCCTGAAATATGTTGTGATGTGATACTAATTAGCAAATTTCCACCATTCATTTCTTAGCTCCATTCTATGTGACTTAATCCTGGTCACCCATCACGAATAATCTCATCTGTTGATCGTTTAGATCCAATGACTCCTGTGCATCAACTCTTCACTCCTTCATCATTCTCTTTACTTGGGCTTTATGCCATTTCTTCAGTGTTATGATGTGGTTTCAGGTTTCTTTAGGGTTCTAGTCCTTCTGTTGTTTTACCGCGTAACTCTCTCTTGAGCTTAACTTCATGTGTTTCTTTAATCATTGTCCCTCCAGAGCTTTACTTTGATCCTTCAATCAGTTCAACGATCCATTATGATCCTCCATGTCATTCTTCTTCTCTGTGTTCTACGCGAACTCTGCCTACATACATAGACTATGCAGAAACTCTAGTTTTCACACACAATTCATAACTTGATTAATCAATACACACCACACAATTCAGAATCGAATTTTCTATATATGTATATATAAACAAATGATTACATAATGAGACTCTCTGTCTCTCTAGCCTGATTTTCTATGTCAGTGGCCTCTATTTCACAATCAAATCTATCTAACTTGACTAACTATCTAACTATATAACTAGCTAACCTTTTTTCTCTGCCTTTTGGATTTGCATTTATACAAAATGATTCTACAACCAATTCATGATTTAGATCCAGAAACTTCTCAACAAAATCCTAAAATCTCTTCCTTATCTCTAAGGATCCTCTCTAATCCACAAAATCATGAGCTAACTCCTAATATAAGTTTTACAATCAATTTTCAAATCTCTCAACTATCCTAAATCTCTCATGTTCTCCTATATTCGAGAGCATTTACAAATATGTCTCACTATTCTTAATTAAATCCTTATTCTCATTAAAATCACTCAAAAGCCTAAATAATTACATTAATTCAACACTTAGGAAACCAACTTCCATAGAACACAAGCCCCCCTATGTCTACTAAAATACAATGATATTTAAGAAAGATTCTTCGGCGAAAATCACATGGAATATCATTTGACAAATGATATTCCATGTGATTTTCGCCGAAGAATATTTCTTAACTTGATATGGATCACAGAAGCTTAAACTCTATTACAATGATATTTCTTGAGCTGAATGCTCCTGCATCACAAACACATCGTGGCTATGCCTTCTGCTTCGTAACGAGGACTAGAACCCTACCATTCAACTCGGCCATCTCTCCTCTCCACCTAATGGTCTTCTTCTTCCTAATCTTGATCTTATACAATGTTATTTATAAATTATACATGACATTTTCAACATGCATACATATTACCAAACAAAAGGAAAGCATGGTTTTTAATATAGAATTAATATAAAAAGTTAAACAACTTTATAGAATTGTTATTTGTAAGAGTTGTGGTCTAATTCTTTTATGATTTTTATGGTTATATTTTTTTGGATTTTCATCCAAAATTATACATTTCAAGAATATTACTAGAAAACATCATATCTTTAATAATTTCCTAGCCTCTTACTTTCTTCAATTCTTGAGTTTTTGAGAGTTGGCAAAGTATTTATCTAACTATTAGCTATTTAAAACAATGTTGAGTTAAAATTGACCACGAATCAATTAATAATTTGGGGATAGATTGAATGAAGATTTGATTATTTTGAAGATATGGATGCTTTTCATGAAGATGAAAATTTGTTCTTCAAATGGTACATGCAAGAAGGTAACACTCCATGTAAGGAAAGAAATGCCATATCATATTGTTCTTTTATTGAAAACAACTAAAGAGTTGCATTTTTACAAGATATTAATGTCTGCACCCTTATATTTCTTGATTGAATCAAAATGTTGACTTAAAAAGGATTCGGTTAGATGAAACCAATACCAAGTTGTGCATAATGAAAATTTATTGCAAACTTTGATTAATAAATTTCATGTTCAACTCTATCCAATTAATGTTCTTTTGTTTTGTTTGATGGCTAGCAAGATGTGGAATAAGATTACAATATTTTTCTTACATGTCATTTTAGATGTCATTTTGAACAACAATTCTAGTATCATGAAGAAGTCATTAAAATTAATTGTAAGTAACAAACCTAGTAATCTTATCCAAATCATAATTAACCTTATAAATGCAACCATAGGCAGTCATTAAGATGCTTATTTCCCAAAACATAGAATGATATTTTAGAAAGTGAAAACTACATGGTATAGTTATACTTTAGAGAATGAAAACAATAATTCAAATTAGTTTTGCATTAGTTTCAAAAATACTTCAGATTAGTTTAGAAATAGTATTAGATGGATTTCTAAAAAGTTATAAAGATTTATCTAATGAAACCAAATATATATAATGCAATAGACTTGAATAAATAAAAAAACAATTTTTTTTAAATGTGTATACAACCCTTAAGGTTTCAGCTATTCCAATGCACATCTCACCATTAACATCCAAATAAATTTACAAAACATTATAAGACTTAAATAATTCAATAAAGATCACATATAATAAGCCCTTTCAGCCTCTCCTCCTCTAGTTGAATCACAGTATGAGTTGCCTCTATATTACTATTATTCATATCTACATTATCTATCTTCTAAACCAAGGACACGAGATCACTATCATGCCCCAACCTCTTCACATTCTGCCAAAGCCAATCCATCATTTCAATACTTGTTTCCCATTTCACTTTTTCCCATAAACTTGTAAGCAGCAGGCATCTCTATGAAAATTTGTTGTAATAAAAATTACAACAATACATACTACTATAACAACATAGATGAAATGTTTGAGCTACTTTGAAAAGAATCGTGTATATATATATATATATATTTCTTTTAAGGAAAGTAGCCTATTTTTAACTTAGTGGCAGTTCAATTACATAGATAAATGTTTGAGATGCCTTTAAAAGAATTGTCTAAATATTTTTTTTAAGAAAATAGCGTTATTTTTAACTTACTGATGGTTCAATTGATCTTATTATGAAGGGTAAGTTAAAATATGAGATTTAAAAATTCGATTTTCTGATTAATCTAGGCATATAAAAGGAATGCACATAAACACCTAAAGGTTGCGTGGTAATAGTCTAAATTTACTGCTTGATTGCCCATACCTCTAATTACATAATAATAATAAATAAAAAACAGGATCGTGCATGGAAGCGACTTTTAGGTTAAAATTAATTCGTGCATGGAAGCGACTTCTGCACAAAACCTGTGGACTTGTTTCTTCGCATCTCCATGAACTCAAAGTCATGCCATCTCACATGTCTGGTCACTGTTCTAGCCACGTTTCAATGAATCAGTATTGTGTTGCATCGAAACCCTACACGCAGTTGGCTTGACTTGGAAATTTTGCTCCGCTGTCACCCTTTTACGTCAACCTTCGTCTGCTTCGGTAACTACATATTTTCATTCAAAAACATTTATTAATGGTCAACCTTCGTCTGCTCGGGCAACTACATATTTTCATTCAAAAATATTTATTAATGGCCTGTATTACTTTGAATTTTTTGTTTTCAGGGCGGAAATAAATTCAACCTTATCAAAACTATTTGTAAAAAAATTGCTAAATTTTGTCATAATTTTATCAAAATTTTCATTAATTTTCAAACTAATTTGTGAGTTCTTTAAACTACTTCTATCAACTAGTTTGAAGACTTATGAGAGAAGTTAGGCTTCTTCATGTCTATACCATTAATTTATAATGATACCATTATAGTATAGTTATCTAAAGTGTTGGACCAATTAGAGATATCATTGAGGCGAGATGCTCATTTACAACCCAGTATGATAGCGATGTGTAAGTGTGTCCGTCCATCCGTAATCAACATTTATGAACTAAAAATAAACTACTCTCTAAATAGAAAAGTAATGTCAATTATAATAATAATAAAAAAATTAATATGCTATATATGTTTAGTTAGTTGCTATATGACATAATATAATTTTATCTAAATAAATTAGAAGTAGAAAATGTGTGAGTAAAATGTTTAAACCTTATATTTTTCAAAAATATTTCAACTCTGGGTTTTTGAGTCTAGAAGTTTATTCTACAACCCACTATGAGGGGATGTGTAAGTTTGTCCGTCCATCGGTAGAATTGATACTTATGTACTCTAAATAGAAAAACAATATAAACAATAATTAAAACAAAATGAAAATATGAAATAATTAAAAGTAAAAAAATATAAGTAAAATGATTAAACTATTGTTACCAAATTCGTCCAAATCTAACTTAAAAATACAAAAAATATTCAATATTCATTCGTACGATGAAATTCAATTCGGTTGACAAATAGAATAGTTTATAGTTTACCTAGACAAACTTGCATAAAATAGCAAGGATGGCGTGCAAACAAATAACCAGGAGAAGGAAAACTTGCATAAAATAGCAAGGATGGCGTGCAAACAAATAAGAAGGAGAAGGAAAAGAATTGGTAGCCAATTATGAATTTGGAAAGTAACATGTTTTTTTAATTTCTTTCTTGCTTTAATGCATGGAAAGTTGGGAAAGCAATGTATGAGCAAATTTGAACATCAACGCCTACAATTAGCAAATTGAATTCAATTACGAATGGAGGTCTAAATTTTTATATTATTTATAATTATTAAATTATTTAGAGAAGAAAAAAAATAAAAAAATTTATTATTATTTTTTTATTTTTTTTCAAATTGAAATTTTTTCATCTAAATTTTTATTGTATTTTATAGAATTATTTGAATTTAAATTTTTTAATTATAGTTTAAATCTTATATTTTTTAAAAGTATTTTAATAGGAGATTTAAATAAACTATTTAAGATCTATGTTAATTAATTTGCATTTTAATAACCTCGATTGGGGTGCATGCTGTTGTTGGAAATGTCTGCGGGAAGTAATGAGGCATACATATGATTTATGCACCAACCCCCCCACACACTCAAAGCAATGGCTGCGGTGGCCCTTGGCATGAATGCATGGAAGGGTGGTGGCAAAGGTGGCAGAGACGATAGTGGAGAGGCAGGTTTTATAGAAGCAAAGGGTAGACAGGTGGGTAAGGCTGATGAGTTTGTTTGCCGAGTAAGGAGCTGGAGTAGGGGAAAGGGAAGGCGTCGAAACTCGCGGCATCAAATTTGGAGACAACCTACAATCCATAACGGGTATGTTTCTTGGCTCTTCGCATCCTTTGTAATGACGACCTGGTTTGGTTTCTGTTGGGGGGAGAGGGGGATAATTGGGAAGGGTAATTGGGGGAAATGTTGGGGGAAATGGAGGAGGTGACTGGATGCAATGGTTTGGCTATGTGTCTATGTAATGAGATTCTCAGGTATCGACCCTGCCTTGGACTATTTTGACCTTGAGTTGTGTGGCAATGAGAATTTGGATGCAATACACCGAGGGCTAAGTGGGGTTGGTCGATGGGGTTAGGTATATTCCGTATAGGAGCTTGGCCATACTACCAAAACCACTCTAATTGCTGGGGCACTGTGAGAAAATCTCGCATTAAGAGAATTGCTAGGGCCCTTGAGGGTGGCGTTGGGTATGAAAATGTGAGACATATTGCTCTAGCTTACCGGGCAGAGGGGAAAGGGGTTGCAATTCATGGAAGGAAACCTGTCGGTTTGAGGCTAGGCTCACTTGCATGGCCTTGGCCAGGGATTGCCAACCTTACGACATATGAGAGGCACTGGGGGTGGAGGGGTGAGATGATAGAAGGGATTTGGAGACCGACCCTTCCTAAGGACTGGTTCTCCACCCATCTCAGATCAGTAATGATAGTAAATGGAAAAAGGAAACGAATGGGGAGGATGACGGCATCGACAATTCAATTCAGGGAAGCAGCCATTGCCATAGTATGTCAAATTTCTTTTGGTTAACAAATCTTTGCTGTGAACACGTTTTGGGCATCTTTGACATGGCTCAGCCTGCGAGAGGTCGTGGATGAGGAAGACAGGGCCGGGAGCCTAGAAAGGATAAGGACATGAGCACGTCGAAGGCCTACATAGGGAGGAAATCTGTAGAGCATCTCATCAGTGAAGTTGTTGAGGCATATCGTGAGGACACAGATGAAGGCATCTGGAATCTATTAGAGGAATGGGAAGAGGAAATTAAGCAAGGCAGTGAGACTGAGGAGGATATGGAAAATTGGAGGACACTCATCCTAGATCCTGGGAACACCAGAGGCAGGATAATGCAATTTAAGCAGACATTGTACCTCTACTGGCTAATGAAAGCCCTGTTTGGTAAGGCCATGGAACAAATCTCAATGGCTATGGTAGTTTCTCTCCAAGGGATGTCGAGCTACAAACAAGATCTGTATAAAATTCAGTTCCAACTCCATAAACAAGATATTAGGCTGGACAAAACCAAAAGACACATTCCATTCATCGTGGAACTGTCAAAGATGCCTGGAGCAACTGTTAAGGATCCTGCATCAGTGGAATCGCCTCGAAGGAGAAGGGCTGGTCATTTTCTCATGTTTACTTTTGTTATATATGCGGAGCATTTACTTTTCATCATGCAAGTATATGTATAGATAGAAATATAGTGTCTGGTCATGAAATAGAAACATATATAGCTTCGCTGGAGAGATTGAAACTTTATTGTTTTTGGATGGCTTACAATGAGGATAGGTGGCCAACAGGCTTGGTTTCCCACTGGGCAAGTTGAGGCCACCTAGCCAATCTATGTGGTGTAAATTTGCCTATTATGAATAGAAAATGAAAGGTCCTGCCAAGCTTAACAAAAAAATTTGCATTTCAATAAAAAATTTAAATAAATTATTTAAAATCTATGTTAATTAATTTGGGCTGATAAAATGTTTCTTTGAACATGTTATGTAAAATATTTTAATATGAATTATGTATACACCGTATACATTTTAAAAAATATATATTTATATCATGAAAAGCAAGTTTTTATGGTTAAAATGTTTATTTAATTCTCTATATACTTTATATAGAATTCAAGAATATAATTTAAACAATGAAAAATTACACATTATACTCTAAATTTTTTTGCATATGAAAACATTTGATCCTTCTATAAACTCATATTAAATCTATACATAAAATAAATCTATGTTAATCTAATATATACCTAAATAATTACATAAACCAACTTTAATAAAATATCCATCTATAATCCATACGGTGGTAACTCTCTCTTTTTTTCTCATATGGAAGTCCTTTTCCGGGTCACAATGTAAAAATTTTAAAGTTCTGTTGCACTAGGTATTATCCAAAGATTCACATGAACACATAAGGAAAAAATGAGAGCAACTTTATTTTTTGGGTTTCATATAGTGGTTCTTTTGTGGTCAGAATGTAAAAGAGTTTTGTTTTACCACTGATCTAAATATTCACGTTAACATTAAAAAAAAGAAGATATGCACGACTCACGTGAACACGTAAAAAAATACGTGAGCAACTTGGGTTTCATATGGAGTGTTTTTAATGGTGCCAGAATGTAAAAGAGTTTTGTTTCACTAGTGAACTAAATATTTACGTGAACCCATTTTAAGGAAAAAAAATGAATTTTTTTTGTATATTGAGTTTTTTTTGGTGATAATGTAAAAAAAAATTGTTTTAGTCACAGGTTTAAAACTAGAGGGGATAGAGTATGTATGTTTTTATAATTTTTAGAGGGAGTTACGTCTTTTGTCCCATAAACAAGGAGATCTCATACACCAATTTGGTTTCTTGGCTTGCTTATGACTTTAAAAATGGATAATAATAATAAATTCAAAGAGGCATGTGAATATGTGAATATTGATTGGTTTGTCTTCTTTAGAAAAATAGTTTTCATCCGTGTGAGTGATAGGGAAAAAAATTATTGAAAAGATGCGATCATGGACGAGAGCGGATGAGGAGCGCGGTTTCACTCTGTCTAGGGTTTCTGTAAACCCTGCTACGACAGACTCCCCCTGACCGAGGTCAGCTTTGACAGACTCTGGTCGATCTGCGGCCTTACATTTTCTGCAGACATTCGTAGGAATAATGAATCCCCCTCAGGGGGAGGGCGACGCGCCTCCCCCAAAGGACGACGACAAAAAGCAACTAGCTGAAGATAACGACAATGCAGAGATGCAGAATGAGGGTAATAAGGATAATAATGTACATCAGGACAAAGATCAGGCTCAGCAGGATCAACCCAAAGTGAGCTCATCCACATGCAAGCCAGTCGCCACTCAAAGGCCAAAAGTAGAATTTCCAAGCCATCGAATCAATGCCAGAATACAGTTCATGAGGGATCATGCATTAATAGGCAAGTTCATCGGACTTTGGCCGACTGAGAAAGCACTGAGAGGCTGGATAACCTCCAAATGGAACCCAAAGGGTCACATTACTCTGCAACTAGGGCCAAAAGGTTTCTTCACGGCCATATTTAACTGCTTGGAGGATCGAAACAGGGTTCTGGACGGAGGGCCATACTTCTTCAACGCCGCGGGCCTGTATCTCAGAGGATGGGTTGAACGTTTCAATCCTGACAAGGAAGATCTCAGTTGGGCTCCTGTTTGGATAAGGCTTTACTCGCTTCCATGGGAATATTGGGAGGAAGACTCCTTGCAAGAAATCGGAAATGCTCTGGGTGAATTCATCAAAGTGGCAGAGGAAACAAAACTGTGCAGATACACATCATATGCCCGAATCTGTGTCTACATGAACCTCAAGCAAGCCCTGCCAGATGCGGTAAGTTTATTCCATGATGATATTGAATGGGTTCAGCTGATAGATTATGAGCATGTACCGTTTAGATGTAGGAAATGTCATGATCTGGGCCATCTCTTCAGGGACTGTCCTCTAAATAGAAAACCCCCATCCCAAATGGCCCCAGACAAACCTGCTCCTGATGGGTTTACTAAAGTGGTTAACCGCAGAAGAAACCATAAGAAATCGGCAGCCAATACCAGGACGCATCCAGCTAGTTCTTCCAAACCTTCAACTAGCAATAGCTTTGCTGCTCTGGCAAGTAATGATGATCATGAGCTCGAAAATCCCCCTCCGACTGAGAAGGAAACCACTAAAGAAAAACAAAAAGAGGCCTTACCGCTCCCAGAGGAGAGCCAGATTAGCAAATCGCTCCCTCATACCCAGATCAAAATCCCAGCCTGGAATTTTCAAGGAATGGAAGTTGATAATCCAGCACCCAGCTCAAAGACAGCAGATGAAACAACTGAAGACTTCCAAGAATCCCAATTCATGGAGGAAGATCCTGAGAACATCGACATTGGTGAACTTGATATCTTAGGCCTAGAGCAGGCCTGCAAAACAAGGAATTTTGATAAGATCCCAGATCGGCAAGTAGACAACCTGGTGGAGGTCCTTACGTGAGCACAAAAGAATCACTCTCTTGGGGTCCAGATTGGTAGTTCGTGGGATGGAAAGTTTATTACCAAAGACAGCAAAAAGCGGGGGAGGAAAACCACTCTCCAAAGAACTATCAGAATAGGAGAAGTGTTAGTAGAGTCAGGCAGATATGCTAAGCTGACTAAGTACTTCAACATCAACCCCAACTCTTCTCAATGAAGTTGATCTCATGGAACATTAGAGGGCTCAATAGCCCAAGGAAAGGTAGACTTCTCAAAAATATGATCATGCAGGAAAAACCTCAAATCCTTTTCTTGCAAGAAACAAAATGCAACTCGATTGTTCTGGAAAAAATGGCAGCGAAAGCCTGGCCAGGTGGGATGGTAACAGCTGTAGATGCTCAAGGGGCATCGGGCGGCCTTGCAATTCTATGGGATGCGCGCGCTATCCAGCTTAACAATATACATGCAAACAAGAACTTCATCCAAGCAATATTTCACATAAATGGCACTAACATCTATGGTCATATGACTAATGTGTATTTCCCTCAGGAAACTATGCACAAAGTTGAAATCCTGGACACCCTATCGGAGCTCAACTCAAATAGGCTGCACCCCCTATGGATTTCTGGAGGCGACTTCAACATGATTGCAAGGCTGGAAGAAAAAAAAGGAGGAAGAAACAGAGGTAACAGAGATGGGAATAATCTAAAAGACTTCATACAAAATAACTGGCTTATTGATATCCCCTCAAACAATGGCTTGTTTACATGGAATAACAAAAGAGAAGGATCGCATCAAATAGCTTCGCGCCTTGACAGATTCCTATTATCAGATAACGCAATTCACTTGGGTGGAGAATTTGTAGCTTCTATACTGCCGATATCGGGTTCCGATCACTGGCCTATAGCCCTTCAGTGGAACCGCCCCGGTCACAACATTCGGCGGCCGTTTCATTTTGAAGCCTTCTGGATGTCTCATCCGAACTTCAATAAATTAGTCAATTCAACATGGAGCAATTTTACCCCCTCTAATGGCTCCAGGATGTCTCAGTTCCAGCAGAAGCTCAAGCACCTCAAAGGCGAAATCAAACACTGGAATCACACCTCTTTTGGTAACATTTTTCAAGCTCAGAATGCCCTTAATCAAGACATGAAGAATTTGCAGCAGAAGATCATAATCGAAGGACGATCTGAGGACCTGACAAAACAGGAACAAATTCTTGAAGCACAAATCTTAGCAAGAGCAAAACAGGAGGAAACTTTATGGCGACAAAAATCGAGAGTAAAGTGGTTGAAGGACGGAGAAAAAAATACAAAGTTCTTTCACAGAACCACCGTTCAACGCAGAATGAACAACAACATATCCCACATTCAAAATGAGCAGGGAGCAAGGATTGAGACTCATGAAGGTATCGAAAGTGAATTCCTCAATTATTTCAAGCAAGCACACCAAGAGCCAAATATAGATAGAATGCCTGCTATTGACAAAGTCCTGAGGAACATTCCCAAACTAATCACAGAGGAGCATAATCAACTCCTTCTCCGGCCCACAGACCTTCAGGAAGTTGAGAATGCAGTGCAACAATTGAAAGCGGGCAAAGCGCCGGGTCTGGATGGATTCACCTCCAACTTTTTTCACAACTTTTGGGACCTGATCAAACTGGAGGTCTGGCAAGTAGTGGAGGAATCGCGTACTTTAAGATGGATGTACCCAGGGCTGAATGCTACCTTCATTGCATTGATTCCCAAGGAAGCGGAGCCCAGCACACCTGATAAGTATAGACCTATTGCTCTATGCAATATTATCTATAAAATTGTATAAAAAATTATAGCCTCCAGACTGAAATTATTGCTTCCTCTCATCATATCGCCAGAGCAATCTGGCTATGTAGAAGGTCGACAGATTACGGATGGTATTATTTTAACTCATGAAATAATCCATTCTCTGAAGCAATCCAAGAAACCAGGTATGCTGCTCAAAATTGATTTATCCAAGGCTTTTGATAGCTTAAGTTGGATTTACATTCAGAAAATTTTAAATGCTTTTGGCTTTGCTCCTCCTTGGGTTAGGTGGGTTATGAGTTTGTTATCCTCTTCTTTCTTTTCGGTGCTCATTAATGGCATACCGTCGCCCACTTTTCATCCCTCCAGGGGTATCAGGCAGGGAGATCCCCTCTCTCCCTTCCTTTTTGTCATTATGGCAGAGGGGCTGGGTCAGAGCATCAAATCAGCCCTGCATTCTCAGCTGCTCAAAGGTTTATCCTTTCTCAACTCCCCCACGTACTCTCATCAACAATTTGTAGATGATAACATGCTTTTTGGCCATCCATCTGTTCAGGAAGCCCGCCAACTCAAAGCTCTCCTGTCGGACTTCTCCGAAGCCTCTGGAGCCAATGTTAATAAAATCAAGTCTCAAATTTTCTTCTTCAACACTCCTGTAATCACCCAAAATGCCATAGCTCGTATTCTTGGATTCACCATTGCCTCTCTTCCTTCCAAATATCTGGGAGCGCCCCTAACTGCCTCGGCTCTTAAGCACTCCTCCTGGAAAATCCTCTTAGAAAAGCTAGAGGCTCGTCTTTTCCTATGGACTCACAGGGCTCTCAACATGGCCAGCAGATTAGTTCTTATTAAAGCTGTTCTTCATTCCATGCCGCTCTATCTTTTTTCAATCTTGGCCGCTCCCAAATGGGTGCTCAAGGAAATAAAGAAGCTCCAACGCAACTTCTTATGGGGCAGCTCTGGCCCCAACCGTAAATGGGCTCTTGTCAAATGGGATAAAGTCTGTCTTCTGAAGAAGGCTGGAGGCATTGGTCTAAGGGACCCGTTGCATAGTAATGAGGTCATGGGAGCCAAAATTTGGTGGAGATGGCTCTCAACTCCTAACACTCCCTGGGCTTTACTATGGACAGCCAAATATGCAAGCAACAGCCCAATCGAAGAACGAATCCGAATGTCAGAAGTAGGCATGGGATCAGTGATATGGAATTCGGCCAAACAACACAAGAACCTAATACAACAGCATAGCTTCTGGGAAATCAAGAATGGCAACACAGCTAGATTCTGGGAGGACTCCTGGCAGCAGCTCCCGAAGCTCAAGGACATCCTCTCTCACCTTCACTTACCGGAGCAGGACTTGCACGAGTTAGACAAGGTCAGTCAATTTTGGAATCCTTCTTCCACACAGGGTTACAGACGTTGGATTGAGGCGGATCAGATTCTCAGGCACGGTACTGAACAGGCTCAGAACTCTCTCTCCTCAGAATTACGAAAAAGGAAAATACTTTTTTCGGAGGGAATGGATATTCTAAGGTGGGGATATGAAGAAAAGGGCACTTTTACCACAAAGGAAGCTTACAATATAATCATCAAGGAACGCATAATCAAAGATGTTCTATGGAGTAAAATCTGGGATCCCTCCAATTGGCCGAAGGTATCCACCTTTCTTTGGCTCCTGTGTCAAAATAAAATACTCACTTGGGATAACCTCAGGAAAAAGAATTTTTATGGCCCTTCCATATGCCCCAACTGCAAGCAAGAAGAGGAATCAGCCATACATCTTATGCAGACTTGTCACATTGGGCGCAAGCTGTGGGAAAAAGTTAGCTTTCGCTGCCAAAAAGAAGGCAGAATTCATGGGGACATCAAAGCTACAGTTCGCAATTGGAATCAGTCACCGTATCAAAGCAAACTCCTAAACACTCTTTGGAAGCTCATTCCTGGCCTCCTGATGTGGAACATCTGGAAGGAAAGGAATCGCAGGATATTCAAGGACCAATCCATGTCTACAGAGAATCTCTGGACCATGCTATGCCAAAATATTAAAGAATCCCTCTCCATCAATTCTTGGTCCCAGGAAGACTTTCCATCGCTGCCGCAAGAACAATCCATTTGGGCTAACTGGAATATACATTTGAATCAAGAGCTTACCTCCAAAGGAAACCCATCTCTGCTTGATCGAATGCCGACAAAATGGATCCCACCACCCAACAATATGATCCAACTTAACTTCGATGGAGCCTCAAAAGGCAATCCAGGAAGCTCAGGATTCGGAGGGGTCTTCAGAGATCATCAAGGAACTCCTCTACTGCTTTTTCTTGGCTCAAAAGGCTGGGATACCAACAACTCAGCGGAACTGGAAGGCTTATGGCAAGGTCTCACCTTAGCACATGACAGAGGATTTTTCCCACTCATCATAGAAGGGGATTCGCAGATTATTATAAATATGGTTACAAAAATCATGCAAGGCACTCCCTCACACAAGGTCAGCAACAACTGGCGAATGGCTCAAAGGCTTGAGCTCATTGACAGATGGCTTTCTCGACACAGGGCCATTTCATTCAAGCACACTCGTCGAGAAGGAAACAAACTGGCAGACTTTCTTGCTAATATGGGAGTGGAATGTGGGTTGGAACTTCTTGTAGGATCGATCTCCAGTATTGCCTCAGATGACCAACTATTAAATTACCACACCATAGTGAAGAATGATATGAACCAGGAAGCAGAAACACACCCGGATGCGGGTGCTCTCGAGGCTCATTCAATGCGGGCTCATGTCAAGCCGGCAGCTGGATATGCACCTGGCAATCCTGCACGGCCTTCAATCTCCTCCCGCGGATGAAATGAATCACTCTCAGTACCGGCAGTTCTTCAAGCATTTGGTATTGAATGCGCTCCCTGTTCGAGACTCTTCGCAGGTTGTTATATTCATGGCTTCGTTTGTGGTTTCAGCTGTCATTCTTATTGGGTCTCTCTTCATCAGCCTGTCCTTATTCCTGCATCCTTGTGTTGCTCTGGTAGCTTGGTGGTTTCTCCGGTGTAAGCTCCTTACCTGGCTTGCCCACCTTCGATCCTGTTCTGTCTAGCCCTATTCATCTCTTCCCTCAGGTCTCTTTGTTCTCCTGACGATGGTGCGTCGCCGTGGTTGCTCTCGCCGTGGAGGCAGCGGTGGAAACTGCGGACGTTCTCAGCTTGCTCCCCAGAACATCATACCTTTGGCTTCGGCTTCCCCGTCCTCTGATCATGGTAAACCCTTCCCGCATAATTCATTCCAAACCACCCACTTTAAATTTCACAGTCGTCTCAATAGACCGATTCTCTCAGCTAGCATTACTGTCATTTTGGCTGAAGAAGAAGACAAGCCCAGTATCTCTGTCCATACCTCACCCTCGCAGTCTCAGGATGATAGCGTGCTCCACGGAGATGAGGTAGGAACTGTGTTTAATCATGGTGACTTGCAGGTTGAGGGGAACGTTCTTGAGGTCCCTAAGTCTCCAAAAGATAATGCTCAAAACAATTTGACCACGGTCGATCCAGCGCACCCATCCGACTGCAATTTGTGTTTGGTAGCTCCTCCAGGTGGCAGCGACACGGGCGCCGGGGACAATGTCGATGACATGTGGATGGGCTCTCCTTGCCGGGTGGAGAAGGATGCTCGGGACCCTTTGCAAAATGCATGATGCCTCCGGAACCGCGCCTGCTGTTGCAGTTTCCCTTCTGGTTCTTCTATCCTATGTGTTATGCTATTCTGGCTTTTGTCAACATGTTTTGTATCAGGTCTTGGCTCGGCATAGTTATCAACTCTCATGGTCATATGCTCTGTATCAGGTCTTGGCTCGGCAAGTTTATCAGGCCTTTGTTTTTGTTCAGTTTTGTATTTGGTTATCAGGGCAGCACAGAAATTATCATGGCCACAGTTCTCATATGCCCTGTAATGTTGTTTACCACCTTGGCCAACATTTTTTGTATGTATGGATTCTGGGAATTATGTATTGGGTCATCTCAATCCGGGAATTGGGTTATCGGGTTATCTGGTCATCTAGTTATCTGGTCTTATGTTCTCTAGGTCAGTGTTGTAGGATGGCTTCAGCCTCCTCTGAGGTCTTGACTTCCTTGTAAATACTTTCTCTTTATTAATAGATTTAGCCTTTACTTAGAAAAAAAAAAATATGTGAATATTGATCAAAAGATGCACATGGACATGTTAAAAAAAAATCTTTATTTTTTCAAAAAAATATAATAAAATAAAAGAAGTTGTAAACGAGTTTTTTTTGGGACTATATTCATCTAAAGTTTTATGTGAACATGTAAAAAAAGGGATAACTTTACTTTTTTTTCTTCCTTTCATTCTTAATTTAATATAGAGATATTATTCAAAGTCATAATGTAAAAGAGTATTGTTACACCATTGATCCAAATATTCAAGTGAAAATGTTAAAAAATTAAACAATAATTGAGATATTGTAGAGTATGTAACTTTATTTAATGTTATATTATTTAGAGTGGAAAAGTATAACTAAGAAAATTGAAATTATTGAATTAATCAACATAGATTCATCTTAAATATAGATCTACTATGAGGGATCCAATTTCTTCACTTGCAAATATTTTTATGAGCAGACATCATTTAAATGATTTGTATAGTTATTTTATTTTATTTTGGCCCACAAGAAAAATTTCAACTTTGATGAAGGACGAACACAGTTACACATCAGAGAGGGTTACACATCATACTAGATTTATCAATAAATCTGATTTTGTATTACCTTCTCTAGACTTTTCATCAGTGAGATAAATATATAACCTTCAAATTAAGACCATCCACTCATAATTTGATTAAACATTATAAAGTTATGTAACTTTATTTAATGTTATATTATTTGGAGTGGAAAATTATAATTAAGAAAATTGAAATTATTGAATTAATAATTATAACAATAAAAATTAATGCAAAAACACAAAATTAATAGAGGGGATTTTTTATTTACCTTCTCCAGAGTTTTCATCAATGAGATGAATATATAGCCTTCAAATTAAGACCACCCACTCCGAATTTGATCACTGGGATGGAGTGATCTGGGTTAATTTTTTATATTTTTTCAAAATAATATTTTCAAATTTTATGGTATAAAATTATTTATTTTAACAATTGTCAGATTTTTATATATACATGGTATAAAATTATTATAAATTTGAATATTTTGCCACAATATTATGAAATATTTAATATATTCTTTTTTATAGATAAAATAAAATAAGGCAAAATTTCTAAACTTCAAAATAAATTTTCATTCTTAAAATTTTCCATAGATTAGAATCTCATAGATGATGGATAGATTTGTACCTCCTCTCAATTTGCAGAACTGATTTCATTAGTTGAAAAATTATTCAGTTTGCAATTTTGAACATGGGTATAAAAAATGCCTAAAACCCTAGTTATTAAGCTGTTCAGATAGTAACAATTGTTTCAATATGAGATTTAAATAAACTATTTAAGATCTATGTTAAGTAATTTGCATTTTAATAAAAGAACTAAATAAATTATTTACAATTTATTTTAATTAATTTGAGTTGATAAAATGTCTCTTTATACATGTTATGTAAAAATTTTTAATGTCAATTATATATCTATATATATATATATCATAAAAATGAGGTTTTATGGTCAAAATGTTTATTTAGTCTTATATATACTTTATATAATATTTAAAAATACAATTTAAATAATGAAAATTACATATTATATTTTACATTCAAAAAAATTGCATGTGGAAAAATTTGATATCTAAAATCATATTAAGTGTCCTGTCATATTAAATACATATTTAAAATAAATCTATGTTAATTTTATACTGGAATAATTACAGTAAAAAATGCACATTTAGGTTTCATAGAGTGGTTCTTTTGTGGTCAGAATGTAAAAGAGTATGGATTCAAAGATGCCATTGGGTATTGATGTAAAGATTTTTTCCGTTTTCCAATATGAGGTCTTTTTCTTGGTCACGATGCACAAGAGTTTTGTTCCAGTGTTGATTCAAAGATGCATGTGAGTATTGATGTAAAGATGCACGATTCACGTGAACGCGTACAAAAAAATTTGAGAGCAACTTTATTTTCTGGGTTTTATATGGAGTTTCTCTTGTGGTCAGAATGCAAAAGAGTTTTGTTTAGCTAGATCTAAATATTCACGTGAATATTAAAAAAATGATTTTTTTATACGAAGGTTTTTTTTGTCATAGTGTAAAAGAGTTTTGTTCCGGTGACAGGTTTAAAAGTAGAGGGGATAAAGTATGGAAGTTTTAGTAGACTTAAAGTTAAATTATTGGACGGAGTTGAGTTTTTTTATCTCAGAGACAACATAAAACCAATTTGGTGTTTGGCTTGGTTATCACCTTAAAAATGGATAATAATATTAAATTCAAAGATGCATGTGAATATGTGAATATTGATCCAAAAATGCATGTCAGTATGTTAAAGAAGAAAAGATAACTATTTTTTCAAAAAAAAAAAAAAAAAAATATGAGCTTGAGCATGTAAAGGAGTTTTTTTTTAACTATATTGATCTAAAGTTTTATGTGAATATGTCAGATAACTTTACCTTTTTTTTTTTTCTTTCTTTCTTTCCTTTTTAGTTTAATATAGAGATATTATTCAAAGTCATAATGTAAAAGAGTATTGTTACACTATTTATCCAAATATTTAAGTGAAAATGTTAAAAAATAGTTCAAATATTTAAGTGAAAAAGTTCAAAAATTAAACTACATTGGAGATATTGTAGAGTCATGTAATTTTATTTAATGTTATATTATTTTGAGTGGAAAATTATAGTTAAGAAGAAAATTGAAATGATTGAATTAATAATTATAATAATAAAAAATTATAATTAATGCAAAAATTCAAAATTAATTAGGATAGATCTATCTTAAATATGAGGGATCCAATTTCTTTACTTGTAAATTTTTTTATGAGCAGACATTATTTAAATGTATTGTATAGTTATATAATCTTTATTTTTATTTTTAGATTTTTTTTTTTTTAATTATTTTGACCAACATGAACAAAATTTCAACTTTGATGACAGACACACAAGGTTACATATCACATTGGACTATAAGTTGAACCTCTCCACTCAATAAAAGGGATTTTTTATTTACCTTCTCCAAATTTAGCCTTCAAATTAAGACCACCCACTCAGAATTTGATTAGATATTGTAAAGTAGTGTAACTTTATTTAATATTATATTATTTTGAGTCGAAATATATAATTAAGAAAATTGAAATGATGAAATTAATAATTATAACAATAAAAGATTATAATCAATAGAAAACACAAAATTAATAGTGGCGATTTTTTATTTACCTTCTCCAGAGTTTTCATCAATGAGATGAATATATAGCTTTCAAATTAAGACCACCCACTCAGAATTTGATCACTGGGATGGAGTGATCTGCCTTAATTTTTTATATTTTTTCAAAAATAAATTGCCAAATTTTATGATATAAAATTATTTATCTTAACAATAGCCAGATTTATATATATATAGTATAAAATTATTATAAATTTGAATATTGGGTATAAAAATGCCTAAAACCCCAGTTATTAGTTACAGGGATGGAATTTGATAAGTGGGGTGGAATTTGATGGGCAAATTGTCTATCATGGGTGATTTGCCCATCAAATACAGTTTAAAAAATTACAAAACAGTCTAGATTTAGACTTGAAACAATAAAACCAAACCAAAAACTGTGAAAAATATGAAATTTGACAAGCTGATATCTTTTGAAATTCCAACCCTGATCAGCTGTTCAGATAATAACAATTGTATCAATTTTCAGCAAATTCGATTAACAGAAATTCACTTTGAAACATGAAAATAACAGCGGAGAGTGAGGCATTTTAGTTAGAGTTTAACCCACGCCCTTCGCGGATGTGATCGTGCAAGGACTGCGAGGAAATCTAACACGATCTTCCTCACTGACCACTTATGGGGCCTTGCAGTCTCATGCACTTAAAGAAAGCTGCTCACTGTCAAAATTTAAGGAAAATGCTATTTCCACCATTAGAGGATCATTAATGTGCTTTTATATGCGCGGTAACTAGATAATAAAAATAAAAACGGCCCGTTACCCCTGCGCGTGTTATAAAAGTTTATCTCCCGCGCGCATGTAAGAGAACATCAATGATCCTATAGTGGTGGAAATAGGATTTTCCAAAATTTAAAGGTAATGGTACGGTACATGCACTTGAAGCTGCTTACTGTCAAAATTTAACGCCCTGTCATATTGGCAGAAAGGTAATGGTACGGTACGACGCTGCAAATCTCAAGGAGGAAAATACTGTAAAGTGTGCACAGTTCCATGGGCAATTCCTATTTCCAACCCCATTGAAACATAAATGCAGCCTGACATGCAAGGGGAATAACAGTTGCTTTGTTGCTAAAATGCCAAAGTCAACCCCATTGAAACATAAATACAAGAGAACTGCTATATCCCTTGCATGTCAGGCTGCATTTATGTTTCAATGGGGTTGGAAATAGGAATTGCCCAGTTCCATGCTTCCAGTTGATTCAATGATCATATTCCCAATCGGTCCTCTCTGTTGTACTTCCGCTCCTTTTAGCAGTGGAGTGCATGCGCTCACGGGTTAAATTTGACGCCGTATCCCTGTAATTAGTATTTTGGGGTTAAATTTGACGCCGTATATATGTAATTAGTATTTTTTAGCTTTTTTATCTTTAAAATACGTTTTAGTTTCAAATCTCCACGTCATGTGTAATTTGTCATTAATTTTTAAAAACGACGAGCATGTTTAAAAATGGAAAGTTTTAATTTTTTTTTTATAAATTATATATATATATATATATATATATATATATATATATATATATATATTTAACTTTATGTTATATATTTTTTATACCATATAATCTCCAGCAACGTGCAAGTTTAGTATTTAAGGACAAAGGACAGTGACCAGATAAATTTCAGATGACTATCAGATCTGCGGATTTTCGCATTCAATTGCCTTGCTGTTCGTGAGACTTTTGCATTCAATTCGCATTCAATTGCCTCGCTGTTCGTGAGACTTTTGCATTCAATTCGCATTCAATTGCCTTCGGGTTTAGTACTTCAGCATTTAGAGAGAAGGACAGTGACCAGATAAATTTTTAATCGCTAATGATTCGCTATCTTTCTCGTTCAATTGCCTTGGTGTTTGCCAGACTTCTGCATTCAATTTCCTTTGTGTTTATTGAGCCCTCGTCCCTCGGGCCTCCACTACAATGATCCTTCATGTGTCTTGATTTCAAGCCGTTTTTTGCAATTTTGTTTGTGTTGTGTTGTCGGCCAGGTTGAGTGTCTTGGGTTCGGATTTCTGCATAGCAGTGACTTGGCGTTGGCTTTCTAGACACTGGTAGCATCTTCTCATGCCAATTACAATGATTACAATGTTCGTGCGGTTCAACGCCTTCAGTTCGGTTTTCTACGTAACATTGGGGCGTCACTACGTCAGGTTTCTATTGGGTATTTGTTTAACCTGAGGTATACACAACTGCGTCAGGTTTCTATTGGGTATGTGTTTAACCTGAGGTATACACAACTTTCGAACAGTAAAAAAAATTATTGTAGTGTCTATGAAATTCATCAACAATTAGTTTCTAGTTTTCATGTGCTTTTAGTATATAAATTGTACATCTTTTGCTAATACAATAGGCAACTTAACTCCAGTGAGAGCCATTGTATTCTAAATTCCACAATGAAGTGTTTGTCCCTGCACTACAGTCTAGTTCGTGAGGTTCACCTTCTTGGGTTCCTCTTTCTACATATTGGTGATTCCCAAACCATAATCAGCTATACGGCGAAGGAATGAATTTGTCCGCGTGAAGAGGGATTGATGAATCGACTACACAATTTGCTGTGGGAGGGCTGAACTTCTTTCATTTCTTGGATGTACAGACACCAAAGAGGAATCAAGAAATTATGCTTAGGGAACTTTCTACATGTATGTTGTTTGCTTAATGGATGGTTTCTAGAGAGTTCAACTGTTGTCCATCCGGGCCCCGACTATTCCTCCTCTGCTCGCTGAAATTATTATTTCAGTTATTTTTAGGAATTGAGCGGCATTAAACTCATTATGTGCATCATCCAGATGGTGGTTTGTAAATCATATTTAAATATACTATGTTTTGTCAAATATAATATAGTTTGCTATGTTTATTTTTTAATTTCATTACATTCAAAAAATCTTTTATAGGAACACTGCTAACTAATTTATCGAACCGTAATAAACGATGGTAGGAATAGCAGAGAAAAACTAAATTGACGACTACGAAAATAGGAGGGAAAAACTAAAATTGTTCTATTTAAATTTGACGATTCTAATTAGGGTTTTATGGAACACACGATTGTCTCTCTTTTATTTTTTGTTTTATCAAACATAACAACTTATCAATCGTTCAATTTATTTTTTATTGTTTGTGTATGCTTGTTTGGTATGTATTTCTGATTACTGCATCTCATTAATGGTTCAATTTTATAGTTTATGTCTGCCTTTTAACATGCAAATGTTTGGAGATTTCCCAATTTGAAACGAAACCCGGCTTAATCGTAGGTCTTTTGTTCGAATCTCGTGACCTGTCTATGGTAAATTTTATCGTGTTTTTGAAACTTAGATACCATGGGAGAAGCAGTGTGTAGAAGGCGTATGTCACTTACGAGACCCTACATGAACACAATTATTGTACGGTGAAAAGTTTATTCCAGTGAAAACCAACGGTCTTAATCAATTATCTATGCACATAATAAAAAGCACATCATTATATTTAACAACGCACATCATAAAAAACACATCATTATATTAAAGAGGTCCCATCTTCGCACGGAAAAAGTTTCTTCCATTGGCATTTGTATCAAATCTCCAAAGATATAAAATCATTATATTCTTGTTCATGCATCTTTGAAATTATCCCAAAACACTTCAGAAAAACTCTAGCATTTCACGAACCACAATTATTGTAATGTGAAAAGTTTATTCCATTGAGAACCAACTGCCCCTTAATCAACAATGCACATCATTATATTTATTTATTTTTATAAATAAATGCACATCATTATATTGATTTATTTTTATAAATGTGACCAAACGTTTTATTAATATTCAAGATAAAACCAAATTATAATTGATATTCTTTGAAACTGTTTGTGGACCTGGTCTATCCTATCAGAACTTACTGACATTGCAAGCACAAAAAGGACTACCAATTTGGCCTCCAAAAAAAAGACAAACGGTTATGTTAAAGTGAACAAGTAGCGTCGAGAACCAACAAACCTACAACAAAAACCATAGCCATTATGCAGCTGATAAGAGAAAACAAAAGATTCTATAACAGACGGAGTCAGAAGAAGCAAGACAACATGATAGCAATTCCGGAGAACGTAACGTCAGATAAAGGCCTTAATCAACCATACACATAATTATATCTAACAATAATGTCAGTGACGTGTTTGGGAAGCCGATTTCTGTGCCAAGAACGTGGCCAGCTATCTGAAATATCTTTCGTCGCTAGCATATTTTTGATTTTCCTGATATTTCCAATTTCTTCCCATTTTCAGGTCGCTGATTTGTCTTATAATTTCAGAGTTTTAACGTCCAAGTTTATTCTGGCCACCGCGGAAGTTTCAGTGCTTATCTGTGAAAGCTACTCTTGAGAAAATATTAAATACTATAAAGAATTAACATGTATTTTTTTAAATATTTTAAAGAATAAATAGGTATATTTTCTGGTTAATATCATTTCTTGTATCCCTGCAAGAGTATTTTTTTAATATGGTTTTAGTTGATGAAATGAAATTCATATATACTAAATACTTTATTTTTATTATATAGGTATTATATATCAAAAATGTCTTCAAAAAAAGGGAATCAACTTTCTATCAAAAAATTCTTTGGATGATCTAATATATCTCAAGCTTCATTGCCTGATAAAGAAGATCATGATTTTGATCTAAATGAAGATTTAGATGCCTTGGGGCATAATGAAGAATATGATATCTTGGAGCATAATGAAAAAAGTGATGAAGAATTTCACCACGGAGAACCTAGCACCCAAAAGAAAAGAAAAATGAAAGTAAAAAGAGAGTTTCGTGATCAGTGGAAAACTAAGTATAAGTGGTTGAGAGAGGCAAAGCATGAAGGAAAAACAGTTATGAAATGCATATATTGTGAAATTCATAAGGCAATGGGGCCATGGGGAATTGGGACTGGTTGCTCTACATTGCAGCATGATTCTATAATTGTTCATGCTAATTCAAGCATTCATAAACTCTCATAGGCAAAGTGGATATGTGGAAATGAGAAGAAGGCGAAGTCTATTACAGAACACATTGCATGCATTGATGATATGAACAAAGAAAGAGTCATCACTACTATGAAATTAGTATATTGGATGGTGCAAGAGGATCTACCACTTTCAAAATATGAATCTCTTTGTTTGTTTATAATGTCTTTACACACGCCAAATATGCCAAAGAACAAAGAGTATACATCATATACAAATCACATGGCTGCAAAAGAATTCCTTTTTGCTATATCTTAGTGCCTTGAAGAGCTACAAACTTCCAAAATGCTAGATATCCCCTTTTTTTCATTGATGTTAGATGAAAGTACAGACCGTAGTTTAGAAAAACATCTTGTGTTTTATGCCACGTTTTTAAACTCAAAAGGATTGGGTCCTCCAATTTCACAGTTTTTAAAGCTCATAAATGTTTGCGAAGGAAGAGGGAAAACAACTTATGATGCAATCAAACATTTAATGGAATCAAGGGGCCTTTGAACAGAAAGATTGATAGGAATTTCTACAGATGGCGCTTCTTCAATGGTTGGTAATGAAAATGGTTTTATCACTTTCTTGAAGAAAGATGTACCTAATCTTGTAGGTGTTCATTGCATTTCTCATCGTGAAGCCTTAGCTGCATCAGATGCTTCAAAAAAAATACCTAAATTATTATTTGTTGAGAAATTAGCAAATAAGGTATATTCTTGGGTGCAAAATTCTACGAAAAGAAATAGTCAACTTATTGCTCTGCAGGAACTTATGCAACTTGAAACTCTTCAAGCTCTTCAAATCCATGGAGTTAGATGGCTTTCAAGGGGACAAGTCATTGAAATACTTGTTGCACTTATGCCTCCCATATTAACATTGTGGAAAAATGAAAGAAAAGACTCATGGTATGATAAGGCAAGAATCTTTTCAATACAATTTTGTTTACATATGCTTGCAGATATAATGTGTGAATTAAACAAGTTGAACAAGTAATTCCAAGAAGAGTACATTGATGTCAGCTCTTTAGAGGCAGCCATAGATGTCACGGTAAACACTTTGAAAAGGTGGTTTTTAAGAAGCGACACATTTGCAGATGGCACATGTTATTTATCTAAATTTATAGATGCCTCTAAATTTAGCTTTCTAGATATTTGTGATAAGGAGGGGCTTGTTCACAAGCATGAATTACGATTTGTAGCAATTCCACATGCATATGTTGATTGTGTTGATATACAAAAACAATCATGGAAACCGTGTATTGAAGGTTCAATAGAAAGTTGCAAACAACTTGCAAAAGATTATGTTCAAGCTCTCGTAGAGAATTTGAACGGAAGATTCCATGATCTTGCATTTTTCAACTCAACAAGGCTGTTTAGCCTTTGCCATTATTTAGAGGATGTTCATGGCAGAGAAAGAAATTCAAAGCGTTGGCTCAAAAAGATTTTTCAACACTTACAACATCCTTATTATCAAAGTGAAGAAAAAAAAACTACATTTGATTTTGAGGCTTGTTTGAAAGGTTGCATCCATTTGTTGACACTCTTCATGTTAATTGCGAGGGATCATCCATGAAAGATGCATGGAGGATTTTTTATGTTACAAGGTTGCATACAAATTTTCCAAACATGTCAAAATTATGGCAGGCGATACTTACTATTCCTGCAAGTACAATTGCTTGTGAGAGAGGATTCTCAAGACAAAACATAATAAAGGATGTTTGAAGAACAAAGTTATCATTAGTTGCATTGGATGCCTTGATGCGGGTGTCTCTAACAGGGCTTGATTCATCGATGGTGGAATGGGATAGGGTATTTTACATTTGGAAAGATGCTAAAGAAAGGAGAACCTTAAATATTTAAAGTTTTTGCTTTTATTTTTATGTTTGTAATAGTGGTGTTTTGACAATTACCTCTTTTGGTGAAACTATCCAAAATTTAGTTTGTGTAAATGATGATATTGAATCTACTTTTTGAACATTTACATAGTTCATGAACATTATGTTTTTGGTTTGAAAATTATTTCACAACTATTGTTCTTTTAATGGGATTAACATGGTAGTGACTCAAATGGAAAACATGGTATGTGTGAGTGAATTATTTTTGTCAAATTTGTTGCAACAATATTAACATTCATTATTTTCATGTGAAAGTAATTATGAATATATATTTTTTCACTTCATAATATAATTTTTTGTTGCTTCTATATATATTTACCATCTATTTTATCACTATTTCCATTTTAAACAAAAAAACTCAGAACATTTGAACAATCTGGAAAATTTGCAGAAAAATTTGATCAGCAGGTCTCAAAACAAAGTGTAGCAATGAGACTTGAGCCGAATGGTACAACAAAGAATGGAAAATTTGAACAATTATGAGTACAATTTGAAATTAGATGAAACTTGTACAAATAAATTTTAAAAGTCATATGATGGGCAGTTTAAAAATAAAAACGTCATAAAAAAATTCCTTGACGGGTAGGGTCACCCGTCAAATTTAACCCCTGCATGCGCTTCCTGTTAAATTTCATGTACTCA
The DNA here is from genome assembly GCA_031772625.1 of Pinus tabuliformis. Taxonomy (NCBI): domain Eukaryota; kingdom Viridiplantae; phylum Streptophyta; class Pinopsida; order Pinales; family Pinaceae; genus Pinus; species Pinus tabuliformis. The sequence continues at coordinate 1,149,317,037 of CM062807.1, forward strand.
CGTCATTGATCCAAGAATCAGAGCCTCATAACCCCTCAACCACACTTTCAACTTTGTCACGGGGAGAGAAAAGCCAAGAATACTGCTATGTTGGAGTGGAGTGAACAAAAAATGAATTGCATAGTCTAACGAGGTGGAGGAGTTGCTCAGAAAGTTATGGAAATTCTGGTCATATTTACAGAAAATCTGGCAAGGATTTTTATAAATCCAAATTATCGTTGTTAAAATTCGAAATTTTAGGTGTTTTAGATGTTTTTGATGGTGCTGAATCTATTTCCACCATCAAAAACACTATTCAAACACCTCTACAAGATTTTTTGAAATTTTTTTGTCCGGATTCTGGCCACTTTTGGCCTTCCCGGCAATTCCTCCGCCTCATTAGATGACTCCAAAATGAATTCATTGTGGTCCAATCCATACTTTGGGTAGAAATGAGCTAGACTTAAGTTTGGTGTTTAATTGGATGGTTACATGTTGTATTTTAAATGGTATTTATAAGTGTTGTGGAGGTAAATCCCCTCTGCGGACAGAGACGATCCCTACTAGCCCAGACCGGGTCTAGCAACAATCAAACAATGCTATCACGCGAGTTCCTAATTGCAAATTAAAGGTGGATGATGAGAACCTACTTGGATTCCAACGCTAATATTCGTAGAAGAGACGTCGCTCTTGTTCCTTTGCTTTGGCCGGTCACGATCCCCACGATCTCCGTGATTAGACACCTGCACATGCAAAGAACAACACAAATACAAGCATAAAATCCAATAGATGCAATTATATATCAATCAGAAAAGATATAACTCAATATCAATCATTACAAAGGATAATGAGAGTGGAACCATAATGATAGTCATCTATTATTGATAAACAACAAAGAAGAATACAACCATAGTTCTGACGTCGAATCCTCCTTTGGCTGGGTGATCAGATACACAAGTCTTGCAAAGCTTGTTGGGATGGGAAACAAGCCTCTCTCTCTTTGGTGACAAGAATCTCCTCACTTAGATTTGGCCTTATGGATGCAAAGAAGGCTCTTGCAACTTCAATCTCTTGAGCTCCTGGAATTCTCACTATCACTAGCACTATGCTGGAACTAGCTTGCTCAAGGCATAGAGACAAGCTTTTATAGATAGAGAGGAAGGAGATAAGATCAATCAAAATTTCCATGGGATTGGCTTTATCACTTAGAAGTTTCCATGAAATGTGGCAAACCACTTCCCTTCTATGGAGATTCGAAGCCAAACCATCCTAACTCAACACGGATTCAGTTGGTGAATGGGTTAAGGAGAACCTTCGGAAGTTTGTTTGTTAAAAACTTTACCCAACTGGGTTGGTTCGAGTGCTACTCTGAGACAGAGCGCCATTGGCGCGCCCTCTTTAGAGTATTTCCCCCATTGGCTCGAGCAGTACACTGTGGAACCGCGCCAATGCAAAAAGAGGTCTTTTTATGGGTATTCTGCAGGAGATGTCTTCAGGGCATATGAAGCTCATACGTAGGGGAATATAATGCAAGTGGTTACAGGTCATGTCACTTCTCACAGGTCCCGGAATGAGTCCTCCAATGTACGGGAGAGGGGGAATAGGGACGGTGATAAACGGTGACAAATTAATGTGTAACAGATGCCCCCTAAAGCATGAGGCCCTAAAGAGAGAGAGGGGTGAAATGCTTTACAATAACATGTGTAACTGAAAACACTGCCGCTGGAGAACCTGCATAAAGAAGTACAACTGATATCTCAAGTACATGATATATGTGGTATGGGCGCAACCATCCATAACAGAGCACACAAGAATCTAGATCCAAGGTATGGGCGCAGCCATCCAGTGAGGATCGATAAATAGACTCAGGCATGGTCGTAGCTATCCAATGAATGAGTCATGTAATGATCATAATAAGCCACAAATCGCAACCTGGATTCCAACAAACAAAATCCAGGGTCTTGCGCTCCATCTCGACCCGAACAGAGTACAAGTTCAGGCATGCGAATACATGAGTTGGAGTCGAACATGCATGAACATCGTCTGATTACCAGCCAATGATGAAAACTGTTAACAGATGCGAGAGGTACGACCAATAATGACAATGGCCCTCAAGGTACTATAGGTACAATCTACGATGTGCGAATGAGTGAGCTGGCATCGAACACCCGTAGAATCATTCGATCGGAGGCCAATGATGAAAACTTCTCGTCGAACACGAAGAACCTCCCATTGAGGCATGCATGCTCCAAGGCACTGGAAGGGAGTCTCTAGATCAACTTCCTGGATAATGAGCTGAAGTCGACAAGAAGTGACCTTGATCAAAGGTGGGCCATAGTGTTTCCCACATCATTGACACGAGACAGAGGAAGAATGTTGTGGTAAATCAGAATTATGTGAGGTATCAGAGGGAGGTTGTAATACTACAGAGGTCAACTTCTCTTGAACATATCGGCGGCACGACAGTGGACTTGGCAGTATTTGACATTAACGGATCAAAGGTCATGGTGACGAGGCAATGAGCAGATGAGAGGTCAAACAGGATAACCCAAACCCACGGAGGCTAGTGTAAAACAAGATGAGAGGTTCCCACCCAGACACGAATGCAGACAAGTGCCATGTTCAAGAGTGACATACTGCCGACACGACAATAATTATGGGTCCATTTTCCCCACCATTTCTGGTGAGTACCCCGATTATTTTTTGAGGGACAAGCTTGATGGGGATAGCATATGCTTGTAAGGCATCATTACGACAGAATCTGATGTCATCAGGTTTTAACGAGCCTGACAAAGGATGAACTCGGCGTCTTTTCGTGTTTAGAGAGTTTGAAAAGACAGCAGAAAAGTGAACTCCAGGGGGGTCCTTTTTCGTAAAGTTGTGTCTCGCGAGCTCGAAAAAGTATAAAACAATGCTCAAAAGAACCGCCCGATCATTACAATCGAGGAGTACTTTTCATATGTAGTGACATCGACCTGAAAAGGTAAAAAAGCGATCAATATCACGTCGTTTCGTAACCGTTAACGAACCTGAAATGACAAGGGTCTGACAATCTTTTCGCATTTATACGGTCGGAAAAGAGCTTAAAGGCGACCGCCTCTTATTCCATTTAACGAGTTAAAAGGGAAAACTCGGCAATCTTTTCATCTTTAAATGGTCGGAAAAGAGCTGAAAGCAGACCTCCATTTTTATTTTCTTTAACGAGTCAAAAAGGGAAAAATACTCGGCAATCTTTTCATATTTTATGAGTCAGAAAAGAGCTTAAAGGCGACTCGTCCTAGAGGAACGAGTGGTATAAAGGGTAGCAACTGGTTCCGGCAATGGTGGAACTGCTCAAAACATGTAATGGTCAATAGGCTGGCTAATAAAACCACTCATCGCTGTGGTTCCTCAGGAAAGGAAAAACAACAAGTGAAAGCATATGATCGGCCAAAGAGATGGCGGCGATGGAATGAAAACAACCAAGGCTCATCTAGTAGAATTCAGCGGATAAAAATGGCAATCACGAGATGTAAATCGGGTATGGGTTCATTTTTACACAAGCTTGAACCATGGAGAACTTTTCTTGGATTCGGTTTCATGTTTACACAAGCTTGAAACGAAAAACTATGCTTGTTATGAGTTCGCATGCCCCCAACATAATAACGCAAATCAAGGTACATGCCCCCCAAGCTTCATTGCATTCAACAAAGTGGATGGAATGAAGGTTCACTTTCGAGATCTTGGAAAGACTCGACATGGATTTTACGAGATCTTAATCAAAGACTCGATTTGGAAAAGGAGGAGTTGTTTCATTTTTTAATGAGGTTGACACAGTAAAAGAACTATCCTCATAACCCTTGTTTCATTTTTTAACGAGGTTGACACAAGATCAAAAACTATCCTCGGGACACAAGCTTGAACCAGGAAGGACTCTGCTTGTTGGAAATGCGCATGCCCCCAGTGCAATGGCGCAGGATGAGGTACATGCCCCCCAAGCTTGATTGCATTCAACAAAGTGGATGGAATGAAGCTTCACGAGATCTTAATTGAAAGACGCGATTGGAAAGGGGGAATTGTTTCATTTTTTAACGAGCTTGACACAAGATCAGAAACTATGCTCGGGACTCTTTGTTTCATTTTTTTAATGAGCTTGACACAAGACAAGGAACTGTGCTCCGACACCTAGTTTCATTGTTTAAGGAGCTTGACACAGGGAAACAAACTATGCTCCACCCGAACTTCATCATAATGAACTGGAAGTCGGGGCTTCCAAGAGTGCCACTCCTGATGGAAGGCCAACATCTTGGAAGTCAGGGCCCAATGCCTCCAGGACACTATGCATGACGGCGGCATCACTGGATCCAGGCACGGGATAGGTGGCCACGTAGTTGATCTGTGGTGGGGCAGATGCAACTGGTGGATGAAAACCAGGAGGGGATGACAACTGCGCAGGAGGCACCCGGGGACGGACGAATGATAATTGATCGATTGTAACGATTCTTCCATCGTGTGGAAAGCAAACCACCCAGAAAAGTGAAGAGACCAGGGCCCCCATGGCATAAACATAGTCACGGCCAAGGAGAAGACTGAAGTCTAAAGCACCTTGGGTAACCGATACGTCTATATAGACGGTCTTGCCTCCCAAAGTAACAGGGAACTGTGGAAGGATCCCTAACAGTTGACTAGTTCCTCCGTCAAAAGCCATCAGATTCGGTGCGACTGGAAAAAGCTGTGGGGAACCTAAGGCTTGCCAAGTAGTGGCAGGCATAAGGCTAACCGATGATCCCTCATCCAACACAGTGCCAGGTAGCGCCTTATTATAGGCATGTACCGTGACCCAGAAAGGCACATGGGATGGAAGGGGGGAGGTAGTCAAACGACTCCAGTCGAAGGAAACGACTAAACTAATTGGTGGAGGAATCATATGATTGACCCCGTGCTCTAAAGGAACTGAAGCAGGACTCTCGGGAGCAGCTGGGATAGGAGAGTCATTTCCGGACTCAGGAGAATCTGAGGAGACGAGAAGAACATGGGAGTGATGCTCTTCCGAAACAGAGTGATTGATGGGTGGTGAACTCGAGTCGACACTCTTTCTGACCAATGGTTGGTCTGGAACAGGCTGGGCACAACCAGGTTCGGGAAGAGGAGGCTGGACAAGAGAAGAATATGAATGAATCTCTTTGTCAGCAGGGGAACGATCTGCGGCTACAGAGAGACGTTGATAACCAACGGGAAGTTGGGGTGAAGGAGCTGTAAGACTTTCCAAGACAACGAAGGCTCTATCCATGAGTGGACAAAGGGGAAGGGGATGATTGCCTTCACAAAGTCTACAGGGGATTCGAAGCTTCCCTTTTCCCTTACCATTCCCAACTGATAAGGTAGCATCATCGTGAGCTTAGAGGACGATGAGGAGCAGGCTGGATTGTGAGACCATACTTCTAGTACCCTGGGAATGCCAGGACAATCGCGAAGAAGATGGTCCTCCTTGCATAATCGACAAGGAAACTTGACCTTCCGCGAAGGAGCGGAAGGGGGCCCGACTTTAGGTGTACTCGAGGGGGTAGCTGCACTTGTAACCTCCCCCTTAGGAGCCTTCTTCTTCGTCTTCTTCTTCTTCTTCTTAGCCACCCGGTTACTCGAATCTATACTTTCACCAGGTGAAGTAGAAGATGAGGACGTAGAAGTGGGCGTAGAAGGGGAGAGATCCACCTTAGAATCAACAGGATGTTGTTCAGGTGGAAGGACGGATTGACTAGACGGTGAGACGGCAGGGACCAAAGAGGTTGAGAACAACCAAACCAGCAACCCAACAGTTAACCCTGGGAGGGACAACGTTGCCATATAAGGAGCACCAACATTTCCAAAAGGAGCGAAATGACCAGGGTTCCCGTCATAGGGGGTCCCTGGGTTGGTGAACCCCAGAAAAGTTGCCATTGAGAACGAAAAGAAGCCTACTCAAGCTAACGCCAACAAGATCTAACCGGGTAAATGTGAATGCGGCTGAATAAATTTTAAGACGCAAGGACACAACTTGACCTTTTCATGTTTTAAGAGTCGAGAAAAGGACAAAAAGGTGACTCTAGTCTCCTTCGAATGTTTAGTGAGCCCGAAGTGACAAGTGCTCAAGTGAGCCTTTTCTTTTAAGGAGTCCGAAAAGGATCAAAAGTGACTACTCTGGAGAACTAGGCAAAAGGGTTTACCAAACAAATCCGTAAAACTGCATATACACCTTGGCAGTCATATGAAAACCAAGGACTTCCCGTACGATGGTCAATCTTCCCGAATGCTGTGTTCGGTGCGTTACGGCTTGTAAGGCGGCAGACACGGCTTCTTGTGGATAAAGGATGATAACCTAGTGGGGTCTCCCCATATACTCGACGGTACGTGGGATCTCAAGTCTGTGCTAGACCACTTGCTGCGTCACGGAAGGAGGAATCACCCAACCTTAAGTGAAACAAAAGTGACTAGGTTTAATGACGCCAGAGCACGTCTCTAGCCTAGACCTCTAAACAGTGAGCGTTATGTTCCAATGCATTTTTAAGTTCATTCAGTTCATTTTACGGTTGATCTTTGATTAGGTTTCGATTTCCAGGTCCTACTGTATGTAATCTCTCACAATTCCCTAAATGCAAGCTATATGCCAAAAAGTATCATTTCGTTCGATGAACACTAACTACGAGAGAGTTGAGAACTTTTCAATCAAAGAAAATGACCATAAACAATCAAGAACCACTCTAATGCAGCTAATGGCAATAAATGAAACTTTTTCTTTAAAGTCACTAATCAATGAAAAGCTCTAATTTCCATTAACTAATTCAACGCAAAAGAGACTATTCGTTTTCTTTTCAATGGCAAAGTGCACTAAACAAATTTCGAGAGATAATAACACCGAGTAAAAGAGACAAATTTCACTCAATGAGAACACAATCAAGTCCCCAAAACACCAAGGCAGTCCTTCAAACCAAAAAGAAAACACAAAGATCTCTATGAGCTATGTGATCTAAGCCCAAACGAAGCCAAGCGAAATCTAAGCAAAAAAGAAGCAAATCGCTTGAATAACAATAAAAAGCTTTGACAACTACTGAGCAAGTGAAAAAGAGTAATCACAAAGTCGACTGGACGATCAAAGAACCCAAGACTCCTACGGAAGGCTCAATGCACAAAGCCACTAGATGCACTAGGGCTGAAATGTGAAATCGATGGAAAGAGGCAAACACCCGAAGGATGGAGGTCGAAAACCAGTCAAACAAGGATCAAACACACTCCAGTAATTGAAAAAGATGTGACAAGATACAAATCCAAGCTCAGAGGGCTTGCAAACAAGCAAACTGGAAAAGTTGACAGGCCTGGCACGACTTTCAGTTTGTAACTCGCACTTTTAAGGGATTAGCGCGGGTTGTCTTTGAGCAACATGCGCCGACTGGCGCGACTGTCAGGCAAAAAGGCGCGCTAATCAAGCTTGCTAGGTAAAAAATAAACACAAGCAGTCCAAGGCTTGGTTAACAGTATCCAAGCAGACTAGGAAGCAAGAGACATCAAGAAATCCAACCCAGAAAGCTATCTAAGCAATCCAAACAAGAGAAAACCAAAGAGACAAGACAAACTCCAAGTTGTTTAGTCCGCAAACCAAACCGGAGATTGACTGAAGTGGCTTTGATCTACTTCGCTAATGCAAAGCAATAGCTGTAGAGCTATAACTAGGGTCCCTCACACCGCTAATTATCCTACATTAATAAGTCAATCCGGGAGCGTTTTGTTATTGCAAGGAGTAACTCAATCCGAGGCTGTTTGTCCGAGTAATGCTCGGTAGTATAGTGTCCTAATGATTTGAAAGGAAACAGATGCTAAGCTGTAACGAAACTAACCCAAAAGATAAAATCACACAAGGCAGTTGATCAGTCAAGGGTATGGAAACAATAACCCATCCCTTTAGAAACTGATAAAGAAAGGAAATCAGAGCATGGACTTATAGGTCTGGGGCGAAGCAGCGTCTTGCTGAGGCTCACTACAGCCTTAGGCCTGCTCTCACACTAAGAACAACAAAGGCAGGTAAATCAAGCAGCGAAAAGTAAAATGGAACAGCAGTCTGGAAATGGAACAACAATAACGAAATGGAACAGCAATAAAGAAATGGAACAACAATAAAGAAATGGAACAACAGTAAAGAAATGGAACAACAATCCTCAACCGTATGTACACGTTCTCTACTACTACAGCAATCTGAGAGTAATGGATGATATGACTATGTTCCTGAACGAAGTAAAATTGCTTTCAAGTCTTGCAAATACTATTTCACATGGATCTGATAACAATAACATTCATACCAACATTCCGCTACAGAAATAGCTGAAAGATGCAATTCGAGTAGATCCACTTATACAATGCAGAGACATGAGATAAAGGACTCATTCAAATATCAGTTATAACGAAGCATAGCATATCACATAAAAGATGTATCAGATTACTTAAATAATGGAAATAAACAAACCACACAGTATAATAATACAAAAGCAAGTGTCCTTCGGAGCTGGGCCCTTGGCTGCCAATGGAACACTGCCTTAAGTTACTCCAGACGCAGAGATGAAATGAACACCAAGTCTTTTATATTAATCGCATCAACAAAAGTGTAACAAAGTCAGGTCTCAGCGAGACTCAATGATTACAGTTGGTTCTCAAACTTAGAATTACAAAAACAGTCCTCCTCCGTTTAATGGCGTAGTGCCTTTATATAACAGAAATGACGGAGGTATCTAGATAATCAAAAGATAAGTTAAAGCAGCGATCCCTCAGGATCAAAGATCCTGAGGGATTCGCTAATCGTTCGATTCTTCTCTTTCCCTTCTTGCGTTCTCCGTCTCAGTATCCTACATTCTTTCTCTGGGCTATTCGGCTCTAATTTTACTTGATCTTGTCCGCATCCGGTTCCCTGTTGGCGGGACAGTAGTTATTTTCCCTTTGCTTCTTGCTTTCAATCGCCGATCCTTTGTTTCCACGTCTTCCTGCATAGAAAACGTCAATCATTAGCACTTGAGCTTCCGTTATCGATTGTTGCACATTTTATCAAAACCCTTTATCTTCTTTGAACTCATAATGCAGAAAAGGTTACAATTATTATTGAAAAACCACTAGATTGCTAGTCAAAAGCATACCTTCCAGGTGCTCCACACACCCCCGTGCTTACCCTGTTTCATGGCCTCATGAAAACATTGTAGTTGAGATGCAAGGCGGTGAGAGAATAGGCCGGAGAAGGGATCTCGTGAGGAGGCCGGCAACCGTGATGAGCAACTAGATGGTCAAAGAACTGGTCTATTTGATCTGCAGGCATCTCATATAAGGCCTGATATCCGGGTGCAGGGTGCCAAATAATTGGACTGCAAAATCGTTACCCTAACCAGGATGGCCCTGCTTGCAGAATCCGTTCCCCATAAAGGTTCAATCGGCTGGTAGCCAGCTCAAAATTCTCATATTTGAATGGTTCCCTGAGCTAGATGCTTGGACTAGAAGTCCGGTATCAAAATTTCGCAGCATCGAGGGCAAGATCTTTAATAGTCAGGAAATATTCCAGACCGTTTCGGATCAAGTCTTCGTGCATGGGCCCTATTATCTCAATGACACCTGGGGTCCTTATGAGACTCCTATGCTTTCTCCATAGTGTCACTGGGTCTCTAGGTTCAGCTCGTATCCGCAAGTCTAGGCTATTTTCTTGTCTCTGAAAGGTGTTATAAGCTCTGAGCCATTTCACCTGATTAGCCCCAAATGAGATGAAGGCTTGGAATTGTATATCGCCAACAAAAGGGCCAGGATTTAAGTCAGTTTCCTAGTCTAGCACAAGATTGTGCAGGTAAAACTCGCATAATAACCTTTGAACTCTAACTCCATAGTGCTTGCAACAGTCTATAAAATCATTAACAGTGTTGATATGGATAGGTGCTCCTGCCCTAACGGCTTTTATTTTTAATCTCAGATATCGTTCAAGCAAAAATAAAGCATAATTTTTAGCAGGGGCCCTACAAGTCAAAACGTCATTATATAAGGAACACACGGTGTCCATCTGCTTAACAACACTATCTAATCGACGAGTTACCTTAGCAACCTTTTCCTGCTCCTTCTGCCATCCTTCAAAGGCCTGGCTCTCGGACTGACTGATGTCTCGAAGTTGCTGTTGGAGCTCTTCGTATCTTTCCTTGGGGACTGTCTGTTCTCGCAATTGCTCGGCTTCCTGCTGGGCTTCCTTCATCATTTTATGCAAGGTTCTGGTTTTTGGGTCCTTCTTCCACATAGCCGTAGAGGCTGGGAGTTTAACCTGGACCTTCCTATTACGTTGCTTTGAGTTTAGGACCCGAATTACGCCCGAGGGTGGTGCTTCTGTTTGGAATTCTTTGTTTTCTGTTTCCTTCTTAATGCAAACAAAGGGTTGCTGTGGTCCTCCTGCCATCGGAGCCTCTTGCTGTTCCATTGGAATATCCATTCGTTCTTCAAGGCCAGATGGAACAACAGTCTGTCCCTCCGCGCTATTTGGAACAACAGTTTGTTCCTCCATGTCATTTGGAACAGCACCCTGTTCCTCATTATTATTTGGAACAACAGACTGTTCCTCGGCAGTAGGTCTCCTGATGGGGTTTCGTCCATCAAAGCGAATTCTTGTCCTCGGGGTTCTTGCTACCGTGGTCCTCCTCCTTTTCCCTGCAGTCTTTTGTATCCTCAGACTGGCTTTCAGCATTCGAATTTGCTGCCGGAGTCTGGCTATAGTGCCCAGCAACCTCTGCTGCTTCTTTCTTAATTTCGCAATTTCCCTTGTCTCGGCAGAGGGTTTGGTTCTCAAGCTTGCGTCTTCTTTATCTGTGATATCTTCCGGCATCCTGGGGGCAGATTGTCCCAGATTGTTATCTTCCATTTCATTATCATAACCAGGCAGGTTTTCTTCCCCTGCCTCTTCTGCATGCATTTCCTCGGGTAATTCTCTTTCTGTGGGACCGTCAGGGACACCTCCTGTGCTGGAGTCCTGGCCATATTCTCCCATATTGGCCAGAACTGCTGCCAATTCCTCCTCACTTGGAGGGTCTTGCAACGGGCTACCCCCTGGCTGTGCAATTTCTTCTTCCTGATTGCCCTGTTTGGTGGCCTCTTCTCCCTCAGAGGGTTCATGTCCTTTTTCAATTTCTCCTTCCGGCTAGTCAGTCTCGGCCTCCGATTGCTCAGCATTTCCTTCGGAGGGTCCTCCCTCTGATTCGGGAGGTTCATCCGCAATTTCAATTGGCTGAGCCGTTGTTTCCTGAATTCTTTCCAACCTTCCTCGTATCCGGGCCAGCCGAGCTGACTTCCTTGGCCTCTCAAGTTGGTCGGGAGTATCAGTAGGTTCTGCTGGTTTCTCTGGTTGTTCTGGCGTATCGGGAGGTTGCTTCCGTTTTGAAGCGGCATGTCTTTCTGCTGCTGACTTCTTGCGTTTCTCTAATCGTTCCGGCGTGCTAGAGGATTGTTCAGGTTTTGGGGGTGGTGCAGCCGATCCTCCTTCGACTATTGCGACCAATTCCTCCCAAGTGCTTTGCTGTTGAGTGAGACCGTGGCTCACTATCAACCGAATCAGCCCATGGTGGCTAACGACTGTATCTATGTGCTGGGCCTTTTTCAGGCTTTGGGCCGCGCCATGCAGTAACGAATTTAAAAGTGCAGGGAGATTTACAGAACATTTTCCTTTTAAAACAGCTAAGAGTTTCAGGTGACGAGGTCTTACCACGTCTTTTCTCCCTGCGCAGGTGATATAGCTTTGTACTGTCTTCGCTAGCTCGGTCCAGGGTTCCCCTAGTGCTGCCGGCAGAACTCCTTTCCCTTTGACTGTCAAGCTTTGGCCTTCGTCCTGGAAAATTTCCATAGCTTTTTGTAATCTCTCCTTCTTCGGCGTCCATATGGGTCTAGCAGCTGGTAATCCTGAGACTTCCGTGATGATATCCTCTGTAACCTCTATCCGCTTTCCTCCTACTACGGAGTAGTTTTCCTGCAAATTCTGCAGGAATTCCAACGCTACTGCTTCGTTTGATTCTTGCAGGCGGTTGAAGTAATTCAACCATCCTGCGTTTTCCAGGATTTTGCGAGCAGCAGCGGAAACTGTCAGCTTATGAGGTTCGCTCAGGACCGTCTTTCCGCCCATGATTCAACTCAGAAATGGAACAGCAACTGTTTGCGGTATTTGCGACGCAGAAAGGATGATCGATGCCAATTTAGGAAAGGATCACACAGGGCATGCAACAAAAAGAAAAGATCGTGGACGGCAGTCTCCATGGGATGGAAGCATCATACCGTTAAATCATGCCATTCCTTTGTACATTATTTTGCCCGAATGGTATGCAGCCACGTAATCCATGGAGTAATGAGGTTACTTCCCCCCCCCTCGCGATCTGATAGGCTGCCCACAGCCGTCAAAGAGAGGAGCAGCAGCCAGTCGGGAGTGAAATCATCAAGTACATCATATGAAATTATGCCATGTTGTAAAAAAACAACGAAATGTAGAAACCGAGGCAAAAAGGTGGATCGCGTTTTATATAAGCCTACGTGATATAATGAGGAACCGGGGGATTGGATGTCTGTCAATTGTACGAAGTCTCCAGTAGTCATTGTCAGTTCCGTTGCCATGATCGGTGGTAATGTTCATGCGATAGATATATCGGGGTGTGACATATGATACATGCAAAGGATATAAGAGAAAAAAAGATTTAATATCATACCTGTTGGTGTAAATATTACGACTTTGATGCCATTAACAGAGCTCTGCTGCCAATAGGTGTTCATAACCTTGGCAGAGTTGTTTATCTCACCCTCCGGAACCATGATCCTTTGTGTATATTCTGAAGAGTGCTTTGTCAAAATGCAGGCCATTATGCTGGCTTGGTGACCAGATAGTCATAATGCCATTCACAAGGTAGGCGCGAAACGTGGTCAGACCGGCTCGCGATGAGACCTCCTGTTCCAAGATTTGCTTGTTAATTTATCTTTGGACCATATCCCTGGTGTGGTGGCCATTATGGGAATGCCACTTCGCTTCCACCCTTATGATCATGGTAGGCCGACTCTGAATGAGACCCCCTATCCTGCATTTGACAACTTTCATATTTTGTTTTTGTTTTCTTTTGCAGAGCATCTCTCTTGTTTATTTTCACATCAGGGTGGTTCCGCACTCCTTAAGAGCGGGGAATGGTGGAAGAAGTCTTACGATCCCAACAAATAGATATAAATCGTTCGTTCTTATTCCCAAGTAGTGATCAAAAAAAAGATTTTTAGGGAAATCGTCATGATAAAGATCACCAATAACAATGGTACCGGTAAATGACAATGACAGTGAAGATTAAAAGTTCACGTCCCTCCTCTTGTCCTTTTATACATACTGGCTTCATAGTGATAGCGATTTATGATGTGCTGATTTCGGTATCTCATGGTCTATGTTCACCGCATAAGTTCATTGCTGTATCTAAAAGATTGAGGAGACCATGGTCGCAAAGCATCCTCCATAAGGGCGAAAACATGTCAATGGCATTCCTGAGAGAAGAATTCATTCGTAGGATACCATTTCTTTGAGAGGAGCAACTGAAAATCGCAAATGCTGTTCCTTTTGAGAAAGGAACAGCAAAGACACTCAAATGCTGTTCCTTTTGACAAGGAACAGCAGACACACTCAAGTGCTGTTCCTGTTTGCAAAGGAACAGCAGGGACATGCAAGTGCTGTTCCTTTTCGCAAAGGAACAACAGGACACACAAGTGCTGTTCCTTTTTGCAAAGGAACAACAAAACACACAAGTGCTGTTCCTTTTCGCAAAGGAACAGCAAAACACACAAGTGCTGTTCCTTTTCGCAAAGGACCAACAAAACACACAAGTGCTGTTCCTTTTCACAAAGGAACAACAAAACACACAAATGCTGTTCCTTTTCGCAAAGGAACAGCAAAACACACAAGTGCTGTTCCTTTTCGCAAAGGAAAAACAAAACACACAAGTGCTGTTCCTTTTCGCAAAGGAAAAAAAAAACCACAAGTGTTGTTCCTTTTCGCAAAGGAACATCAAAAACACGCAAGTGCTGTTCCTTTTTGCAAAGGAACAACAAAACACACCAGTGCTGTTCCTTTTCGCAAAGGAACAGCAAAACACACCAGTGTTGTTCCTTTTCGCAAAGGAACAGCAAAAACACGCAAGTGCTGTTCCTTTTCGCAAAGGAACAACAAAACACACCAGTGCTGTTCCTTTTCACAAAGGAACAACAAAAAGCACACAGGTGCTGTTCCTTTTCACAAAGGAACAGCAAAAAGCAAAAGTGTTGTTCCTTTTCACAAAGGAACAACAAAAACACTCAAAAGCTGTTCCTTTTGAAAAGGAACAGCAAAATCACACAAGTGTTGTTCCTTTTCGCAAAGGAACAGCAAAGACACTTGGAAAAAGAATCAAGGAAACATATATACAAGATGTTATGTACAAGTTATGAAATGAATTTCTTAAGCTATAGGTGAGGAAGATTGCGCTTCCTCTCCTAAAATTTTCATATCAGTATCTTGTCGCAGCTGTTGACAGAAGGATTCCCGAGTGAGTGGCTTTCGATAAAGGTGAACTCGGTGGCCATTTACTTTGAATGCATATCCAGAACCGTCAATTGTGATCAGGGTAAGGGTCCCATTATCATGTACCTTCTGGATTTCGTATGGTCCTAACCATCGAGTCTGGAGTTTCCCCAGGAAATCCTGAAACCGAGAGTCGTATAACAGAGCCCAGTCTCCTTCATGAAAGATTTTATTCTTGATAAGTGCATCGTGCCATTTAGCTCGCTGCTGTTGAATCAATGCTGTATTTTGTAATGCGGAGAGCCTGATTTCGTACAATTCATTAATCTGCTGTAATCGATTGATTTGTGCCTCACTCAGATCTAGGTCGACTTCCTGTGCAGTTCGTAGCGTTCGGATTTCGAATTCTATGGGGAAAATTGGCCGCTTTCCAAACACTAATTGATAGGGTGAATAGCTTGTAGTACTTCTCCATGTGGTTCTGTAGGCCCACAGTGCCTCAGGTAGTCGAGCGGCCCAATCTCGCCGATGCGATGCAATGGTCTTTGTTAAAATTGATTCTATTACCTTATTACTACTTTCTACTTGCCCATTTGCCTGCGGATGGTATGGGGTAGTAATCTTATGTTGGACATGGTAATTGTTAAGTGTTGCAACTAATTTATTTCCAACAAATTGTGGTCCACCATCGGTGATTAATTCTCTCGGAAGTCCATAACGTACAAACAAATGGAACAAGAATTGTATCACAGAGTCTTCTGTAGCCCTAGGTAATGATTCGGCCTCGACCCATTTAGTAACATAGTCTATCGCCACCAGAATGTATGTCCTCTGATTTGATGATGGATTGATGGGCCCAACGAAGTCCAGAGCCCATCGTTCAAATGGCTCAATGACCAATTGTGGTCTCAGAGGCATTTCATCAGCTTGGCCAGGTTTTCCTGCTCGCTGGCAGCTGTCACAGGCTTGTGCAAATTTTTTCGCATCCTTGAAAATTGTAGGCCAATAGTATCCGGTCTGCAATACTTTATGTGCTGTTCTTTTTTCAGCGAAATGTCCCCCGCATGGCCCGTCATGGCAAGCTTTTAGAATGTCGAAGATTTCGTCTTCTCGAGTACACCTTCTGATTTGCATGTCTGCCCCTATATGGAACAAATGGCCTCCAATCCATGAAAACCGAGTGCTCTTCTGAACAATCTGCTTGCGTTCCTGAGGGGTTAAGTGTTTTGGTAACTTACCGACTACGAGGTAATTGGCGACATCTGCATACCAGGGTGTTCGAACAGCAACAGCAAAAAGGTGCTCGTCAGGGAATTGATCTTCCACTGCTGCTATTTCGATTGCTTTCGGTATCCATGAGAGGAAATCAGCTACAGGGTTCTCCTTTCCAGGTCGATCCTTGATTGTGATGTCGAACTCCTGCAATAAGATCAACCACCTGGTTATTCTAGCATTCGTAACAGGTTTATTTGCCAAATATTTGATAGCAAAATGATCTGTATATAACACAACAGGATAGCCTGTAATATAATGTCTAAATTTGTTAACAGCATGTATTACAGCCAGGAATTCCTTTTCAGTAATAGTATAATTGAGTTCGGCAGAGGATAAATTTTTGCTGATATAGTAAATAGCATATGGCTTCTTATCCTCTTCTTGCCCCAGGACTGCACCAATTGCTGTGTCCGAGGCATCAGATGAGATTTGAAATGGCAAATTCCAGTTGGGTCCTCGAAGGACTGGAGCTGTTGATAACAGGTTCTTCAATTCCTTAAAAGCCTGGTCACATTTTTCTGTCCACAAAAAATCAACATTGCCAGTTAAAGCATATAGAGGTGCAGCAACACGTGAGTAATGTTCTATAAATCGTCTGTAATATCCAGAAAATCCAAGGAAACTGCGTACCTCTGTTTGAGTAGTGGGAGTAGGGATGAACAAAAGAATCTGAATTTTAGCCGGGTCTACCTGGATGCCAGCTGCTGAGATGTAGTGCCCTAGAATGAGCCCTTCTGTCATCATCATGTAACATTTTTCGTGGCTCAGGCAAATTCTGGTAGCGATACAACGTTGTAGGAATTTTTCCAGGGTATCCAGAGCTGGGTCAAAATCATCTCCATATGGTGTAAAGTCATCCATATACACCTCAAGTCCGTCATTTATTAGGTCTGCAAAGATGCTGAGAACAACCCTTTGGAATGTAGCAGGGGCATTGCATAGGCCGAAGGGTAGTACTCGATAGGCAAACGTTCCCCAAGGGCAAGTAAAGGTAGTTTTATCCTGATCTTCAGGGGCGATTTGGATTTGGTTATATCCGCTAAAGCCATCCAGGAAAGAGAAAAATTTCTTCCCTGCTAAAGTGTCCAGTACTTGATCTATAAATGGGAGGGGAAAGTGATCCTTCTGTGTGGCCTTATTTAACTCCCTGTAATCCACGCAAATCCTCCATTTCCCATTTTTCTTGGGTACCACCACTAGGGGAGAGACCCACTTACTGTCGGAGATGGGGTAAATAAAATTAACATCTAAAAGTTTCTGAAGTTTGGCTTTTACTATTTCTTTTAGATGGGGGTTGAGTCTTCTTTGTGGCTGACAAACAGGTCTTGCATCCTTCTTTATATAAATGTGGTGGGTGCATAATTGAGGATCAATCCCCTTCATGTCAGGGTAATCCCACGCAAATGCTCCCTTATATTTTTGTAATAGATTAACAAGCTTCATTTCTTGATCTGGTGTAAGGTTGACGTTAATATTTAGAGTCTTACCAGGTTCAATTTCCACTACTTTACTATTGGCAACAACAGTTACTGGTATTGTTTGGTCATGTGGATCTTTTAAGGGGTCTTCTTCTAGCTCACTATCAAATGCTGCCTCTATCATAAAACACTGTGTGTGAGATCTAGGTTCGGGTTGACTGATGAAGTTATTGATAGCATCATCTTCTATTTGATCTTTAAAATCTAAAGCCTTCTGTACAGTCAATGGGGCTCTGATATTGTTAGTAAGGTATGACACAGGATACTGATTGGTTTTGATCATTGGCAGGCTTGGCTGTGCTGGAGGATATAGAACTAGATTTTTAACATCTGGTCCTTTAGTTATAGTCATGTTTCCCTGCCGGCAACCAATGTAGGCATCGGCAGTAGCAAGCCAAGGTCTTCCTAATATTAGCGGATGTCCATCTAGTCGGGTTTTTGGATTAATTACCAGGAAATCAGTTGGATATTCCCAGGAATCTACGGAAACCATGACATCATATAGAGTACCTTTGGGTCGAACTACAGATCGATCTGCCAATTCTAACAAAGTAGAAGTAGGTTCTACTGATGTGATGCCAAGCTTTTGGCAGGTGGAAGTTGTCAAAATATTGATTGCAGCTCCCAAGTCGACTAAAGTGTTAGTCAGGGTTTGACCATAGATTTGGACAGTTACAATTGGGTTCCCGGGATCTTCGTATTTGATAGGTGTCTCTTTTCCTGATAACAGGTCAGATAAAGTTCCAACTACTTGGACTCTAGGGTTAGTAGTTATATTCCTCCTTGATTTTTTTATGCACAGTTCTTTTATAGTCTTTGCGTATATGGGAATATCTTGAATGGCCTGGAGGAATGGAATTTTTATATACAGGTTTTGTAACTCTCCCAGAATTTCAAAGTCTGGATATTGCACTGGTCGTGGTATGACTAATCGTTCCGGGAAAGGAGGAGAGGATGTATTTGTTTGTTGATGGGTCTGTTCCTTATTTACATCCTTTTGTTGTAGCGGTTGTTCTATTGGTAACTGATCTTCAATGTGACCTGTTTTGTCTCCCTCTGTTTCTATGATACGTCCAGATCGTAACTGAAGGTCATTGCACTCCCTTAGGTCAAGTCCAGTTTCTGATGTGTCTATGATTTGGATGGATTGGACTGGTCTATTATTAGGATTGGGATTGGGTTGGGCTGGGAGTTGCGGCCTTAAATTAGACTGGGGGTTTTGTTGTAAGGCTGGCAGAGTTGGTTGAGGGAGTGGAATAGTTCCTGTTGACTGATATGTCGATCTTGGCCAATTGGTCTGCCAGGGTGAACCTTGTGAAGTGGGGGGAATCCATTGTGGAGGGTATGAATTGTTCTGCCAATATGGTGGGGTGTAGGGAAAATTTGGCCATCCGAATTGGTTTGTCTGATTCATCCATGGATTCGGAGAAGGAAACGACTGTGATGACCAATTCGGGACTGGGGGTGTAGATTGGTTTTTCCACATACCATATTGCTGAGCATTGTATTGTGGAGGTTGAAAAGAAGAAGCTGGGTCCGAAAACATACTTGATTGCCTAGGCTGCCATTGGCGACGTTGGTTAACAAAGTATGCTGGTTCTGATTCTTCTTCTGCTTCCTTGTATACAGCCTTCAATCCAGGAAGTGAGGGGCAGCTTTCAGTAAGGTGGTCTTTCGTACAGATAGCACATGCTTGAACTGTATCTAGCGGACATTCTTTGTGGCTGTATTTTCTTCTGCATCGGGGGCAGAAAATTGCCAGATTTTTCTCTGCCTCCATTTGCTTTTGTTTAGCCTGCACAATATCAAGCTGAGTAGTTAATGTCCCTAGGATATCAGTTTTAAAATTTTCTAATAAATTCCCAAGTTCTACCCGTGTTACCCCTTCTGTTGATATTTTGTTATCTCTAACAAACCTATCATATTCTGTTGGTTTTATCCTTGTGCTACCTCTTGAACTTCTAATGCATAAATTAATGATATCAGCAAAATTCTCTTGGTAAATATCTCCTTTTCCCATGATATTCAATGTTTCAATCCACTATTCTTTCATACCTCTAATTAATGCAGTTTTCAACACATTGGCAGGCAGAGGTAATGATGCATAGGGGGATCTCTGTAAATTATACTGGAAGCGTTCTACATATTCCTCTAGAGTTTCATTTGGTCTGGCCATCATTTGGAAGATTTCATCTTTCAGTTCTCTTGACCTACAGTAATCCTGATATTTCTTGAGAAAGGACTCTTTCATTTGCTCCCAATTGTTTATGACTCCACCACCTAGACCCATAAACCATCTCAGAGCTGCTCCCTTCAAAGTAGAGGGAAACAACTTTAATTTCTGAGGGTCAGTGGTGTAATCATACCCTCTACATAACACATCGAATTCAAATAAGAATTCATCAGGTTCCTCTGATGTGAGTCCGTGAAACGTTGGGATGTGTTGAAGAGGAATTGCCTTCATGGGGGCATTTGCAGCAGAATCTACTATAGGATATTGCAATGTAGAAGTTTGGGCATTTGGTTGATTCTGCGCCATGGGATCGAATATGTGCCAGTAACCTTCCGGGATTTCTAGGAGGGTGTTCCTAGGTTGAGAAGGGGCGGCCTTGGCAGGGGCTGTCTTAATGACACTTCCCTTATCTGGGATTTCTATTTGAAGGAATGGGGTGCCTTCAGTATTAATTCTGGCTGCGCTTCCCTTATCTGGGCTGTTTATCAGCTGGATTATCCTAGAAGGAGATTTTGGTTCCTCTATTTCCCCTGTTTCCCCTTCTCCTTCACAAAGGTTTCTTAAGTTCCCTTCTTGCAGCCGTTCTGACACAGGATTTTCAATTTCTTGGAAGTCCTGTTCAACAGTCTGACTATGCACCTCAGCGTAGGCTCCAGATGGTGATGCTGTAGCCTGAAGGGAACTAGTAGGCTGCTTAGAATGAATCTTTCTGAGGCCTACTGACGGCTGAGATTCAGTTTTCTTGTAGATTTCGTCTATGAAGGTCGTTTGGCCAAGGGTCACCGGTCCTTTGGTTTTCTCAGGTTTGGCTGGGGTTTTGGTATTCTTTTCTAACTTTTTCTGCTTAGTCATGCACTCTAAAAACTACTAAATCCTATCAACCAGCAATTCTACTAAGAGAGCGGACGGTGGAGCAGGGCTTTTACATGCTCCATACGCAGGTTCTTACCTTCCGTTTTTAAAATCCAACTCCCCCCTAGCAGATTTGCGCACTACTCTGTAAAGGGCAAATGGCTATTACTCCTCCCCGGCAACGACGCCAAAATGTAGAGCTGTAACTAGGGTCCCTCACACCGCTAATTATCCTACATTAATAAGTCAATCTGGGAGCGTTTTGTTATTGCAAGGAGTAACTCAATCCGAGGCTGTTTGTCCGAGTAATGCTCGGTAGTATAGTGTCCTAATGATTTGAAAGGAAACAGATGCTAAGCTGTAACGAAACTAACCCAAAAGATAAAATCACACAAGGCAGTTGATCAGTCAAGGGTACGGAAACAATAACCCATCCCTTTAGAAACTGATAAAGAAAGGAAATCAGAGCATGGACTTATAGGTCTGGGGCGAAGCAGCGTCTTGCTGAGGCTCACTACAGCCTTAGGCCTGCTCTCACACTAAGAACAACAAAGGCAGGTAAATCAAGCAGTGAAAAGTAAAATGGAACAGCAGTCTGGAAATGGAATAGCAATAATGAAATGGAACAGCAATAAAGAAATGGAACAGCAATAAAGAAATGGAACAGCAGTAAAGAAATGGAACAACAATCCTCAACCGTATGTACACGTTCTCTACTACTACAGCAATCTGAGAGTAATGGATGATATGACTATGTTCCTGAATGAAGTAAAATTGCTTTCAAGTCTTGCAAATACTATTTCACATGGATCTGATAACAATAACATTCATACCAACATTCCGCTACAGAAATAGCTAAAAGATGCAATTCGAGTAGATCCACTTATACAATGCAGAGACATGAGATAAAGGACTCATTCAGATATCAGTTATAACGAAGCATAGCATATCACATAAAAGATGTATCAGATTACTTAAATAATGGAAATAAACAAACCACATAGTATAATAATACAAAAGCAAGTGTCCTTCGGAGCTGGGCCCTTGGCTGCCAATGGAACACTGCCTTAAGTTACTCCAGACGCAGAGACGAAATGAACACCAAGCCTTTTATATTAATCGCATCAACAAAAGTGTAACAAAGTCAGGTCTCAGCGAGACTCAATGATTACAGTTGGTTCTCAAACTTAGAATTACAAAAACAGTCCTCCTCCGTTTAATGGCGTAGTGCCTTTATATAACAGAAATGACGGAGGTATCTAGATAATCAAAAGATAAGTTAAAGCAGCGATCCCTCAGGATCAAAGATCCTGAGGGATTCGCTAATCGTTCGATTCTTCTCTTTCCCTTCTTGCGTTCTCCGTATCAGTATCCTGCATTCTTTCTCTGGGCTATTCGGCTCTAATTTTACTTGATCTTGTCCGCATCCGGTTCCCTGTTGGCGGGACAGTAGTTATTTTCCCTTTGCTTCTTGCTTTCAATCACCGATCCTTTGTTTCCACGTCTTCCTGCATAGAAAACGTCAATCATTAGCACTTGAGCTTCCTTATCGATTGTTGCACATTTTATCAAAACCCTTTATCTTCTTTGAACTCATAATGCAGAAAAGGTTACAATTATTATTGAAAAACCACTAGATTGCTAGTCAAAAGCATACCTTCCAGGTGCTCCACAATAGCGTTTCATAGGCTATCTGGCCGTACTTCAGGCTTCGTCTAAAGTTTACAAATCAAACAACAAGTTAACTCCCCAGTATGGTTGCCAAATTGTTGTGGAGGTAAATCCCCTCTGCAGATAGAGACGATCCCTACTAGCCCAGACCGGGTCTAGCAACAATCAAACAATGCTATCACGCAAGTTCCTAATTGCAAATTAAAGGTGGATGATGAGAACCTACTTGGATTCCAACGCTAATATTCGTAGAAGAGACGTCACTCTCGTTCCTTTGCTTCGGCCGTTCACGATCCCCACGATCTCCATGATTAGACACCTGCACATGCAAAGAACAACACAAATACAAGCATAAAATCCAATAGATGCAATTATATATCAGTCAGAAAAGATATAACTCAACATCAATCATTACAAAGGACAATGAGAGTGGAACCATAATGATAGTCATCTATTATTGATAAACAACAAAGAAGAATACAACCATAGTTCTGACGTCGAATCCTCCTTTGGCTGGGTGATCAGCTACACAAGTCTTGCAAAGCTTGTTGGGATGGGAAACAAGCCTCTCTCTCTTTGGTGACAAGAATCTCCTCACTTAGATTTGGCCTTATGGATGCAAAGAAGGCTCTTGCAACTTCAATCTCTTGAGCTCCTGGAATTCTCACTATCACTAGCACTATGCTGGAACTAGCTTGCTCAAGGCATAGAGACAAGCTTTTATAGATAGAGGGGAAGGAGATAAGATCAATCACAATTTCCATGGGATTGGCTTTATCACTTAGAAGTTTCCATGAAAGGTGGAAAACCACTTCCCTTCTATGGAGATTCGAAGCCAAACCATCCTAACTCAACACGGATTCAGTTGGTGAATGGGTTAAGGAGAACCTTCGGAAGTTTGTTTGTTAAAAACTTTACCCAACTGGGTTGGCGCGAGCAGTACACAGTGGAATCGCGCCAATGCAAAAAGAGGTCTTTTTATGGGTATTCTGCCGGAGATGTCTTCAGGGCATATGAAGCTCATACGTAGGGGAATATAATGCAAGTGGTTACAGGTCATGTCACTTCTCACAGGTCTCGTAATGAGTCCTCCAATGTACGGGAGAGGGGGAACAGGGACGGTGATAAACGGTGACAAATTACTGTGTAACAATAAGTGTTGTCAGAGGGATCAAATCTCTGTAAGTTTGTGTTTGATTTGGTTGTTAGATGTCTATTCCAATCCATACTCTCAGTAGAAATGAGCTAGACTTTAAGTTTCATGTTTGATTTGGTTGTTAGATGCAGTATTCCAAATGGTATTTATAAGTGCTGCCAGAGGGATCAAATCTCTCTAAGTTTGTGTTTGATTTGGTTGTCAGATGTTCATGGTGGTCCAATCCATACCCTGAGTAGAAATATGTTGGACTTTAAGTTTCTTGTTTGTTTTGGATGTTAGATGTCATATTCCAAATGGTATTTATAAGTGTTGCCAGAGGGATTTAATCTCTCTAAGTTTGTGTTTGATTTGGTTGTTAGATGTTCATGGTGGTCCAATCCATACCTTGAGTAGAAATAAGCTGGAATTTAAGTTTTGTGTTTGATTTGGTTGTTAGATGTTGTATTCCAAATGGTATTTATAAGTGTCGGAGAGGGATCAAATCTCTCTAAGTTTGTGTTTGATTTGGTTGTTAGATGTCTATTCCAAATGGCATCTATAAGTGTCAAAAGGGTTCAAATCTCTCTAAGTTTGTGTTTGATTTGGTTGTTAGATGTATTCTAAATGCATCTATAAGTGCCAAGAGGGATCAAATCTCTCTGGGTACAAACCTCTTTTTTTAGTACAAAACTAGTGGAAACACAATAATATAAATTTAATGGATGGTAAATGTCAATAATCATCCACCCATAATAAATATCTAAAACACTTGTTTCATTAATACATCTCACATTATTAATAAAAACTAACTAAATTGTAACTTTATATTAAATTATTATTGTTATTATTAATTAAAAGAATTAATATATAAGTTTAACATCTATACTTTACAAAAATACTGAACAATATTTTTAAAGGGAACAAATTTTTAAATTTGGCTCCTATGTTTGAAGAGTAAGGTTCATTCTTTCTATTTCCTTTCAAATACGCTCTACATTTTACAACTTTAGGCCCAAAAGCCGTACATGAAAAATTGTAACCATTGGAAATGGTTGGGAAAAATTTCCTTTAAGGATATGATCTACCTAATTTTTTGATGACTTTTCCTCTATTGATTTTTCACTCATTCTTTGTAGCTATCTAAGTTGTTATAAATTTTCCATTGGTGTTACTGAGTAGTATTGTTGTCCTTTTCTTTTCTTTGTTATTGTTGATTTTTCACCTAATCAACATGATTATTTAAATAATTGTTATGAATTTTGAACATGATTATTTAAATAATTGTTATGAATTTTCTCTAGTTTTTGTTGATTTCCTTTATTTGTAATTATGTTAGATCCTTTAACTACTTCAACATAGCTGGTTGACTCCTTATCTTCACCTTTATTAGAGCGGGATTCTCCTTCATAGCCCAAACCAATGTTGATGAGAGGGGATCTCTGAATACTCAAAATCCCACCTAAATTGTTAGATCCTTCAATAAAATTCATGTTCTAGTTTAGCCAAGCCTCGACCTTTTCTAATTCCTTTCTAAGGAGGATTATTTCTTCTTCTAGTTTTTCACACTCCTTACCCTTCTCATTCCACTATTGTGATAAGGTGTCTTGAATTTTATTTTCATCTTCTCGCTTAACTTTCAGAGGAAGAAATGATGAATCTTAAGATTTATCCTTCTCAAATTTTGCTAGCATCTCCTTCAGCTTCTTATTCTTTTTCCTGAGCCTTTGAATTTCTACTAGGGAACTAATCAATTCACCTTCTAGGTCTACTTTAGCTTCTTCTTTCTCATCGTCCTCATCTCGACCTTTATCTAGAGTTTCTAGGGCCATGAGCATAAATTCCATTGTTTTTCTTTCGTTCTTTCTTCATTGGAGGATTGTTCACCCTCGTCTCCTGAGGAATTGTTGTCCTCTTGTGTATAGAAGCTCCTCTTCTTGAACTTTGTTTCCTTCTTTCCTTTACCATATTTAGTCTTCTCTTTATGGACATAGTCATTCATTTCTTATTTATGTGGACATTTAGAGGCATAATGACCTAATTTTAAAACATTTGAAAGGTAACTTACCTTTGTACTTCCTATATCTGCTTTTCAATCATATGATGAACTTTGCCTCTTCTTCATTAGATTCACAACTTTGGTATCCGCTTTTCAAACTTATGATGAACTTTGCCTCTTTTTCATTAGATTCACAACTCTAGTCTTTTTTATTCAAGGCAACCTCCCTTGAAATATATTTTCCTTTTGATTTTCACATTTCATAGGTTGTTAGTATTCCATGCAATCATTCCAATGTTGATGTGTTGAGATTGTGAAACTCATGAAATGGCTAATACTTTTGCATCAAATTTGGCTAGAAGATATCTCAACACCTTTTGAAATATAAAGGAGTCATCCACAATTTCATCAAGTCCTATCATGGTGTTAACTATCTCATCCACTCGAAGAAAGAATTTGTCTATATCGTTTTCTTCTTTCATCTTTAATGCTTCAAATTTAATTTTGAAGCCTTGAAGTTTGACTTTCTTTACTTTCATACCACCTTCATAAAAACATGTCAACTTATCCCATATATTTTTATATCTTTTGAACTGCATGACTTTAACCAACTCAGATTTAGGAAGACCACTAAAGATTGCATTTATTTCTTTAGCATTGTTATTGAATTCAAGCTTCTCATCCCTACTAGTCAACACATGGATTTTGATAACCATTTTGTATTATGTCCCAGACATCTAAACCCAGAGACATTATGTAAGTTCTCATGTGTACCTTCCAGAGTGCATAATTTGTTCTAGTGAACATAGGGAATTTGTTGGTGAAATGTCCATTCTTGTTAGTCATTGTCTCACAGATGTTAG
Source organism: Pinus tabuliformis (assembly GCA_031772625.1). Classification (NCBI taxonomy): domain Eukaryota; kingdom Viridiplantae; phylum Streptophyta; class Pinopsida; order Pinales; family Pinaceae; genus Pinus; species Pinus tabuliformis. Next base: position 1,149,343,040 of record CM062807.1, read on the forward strand.
ATTGTTCCTAAAGGAACCTACTATGATACCAATTGTTAGAAGCAGGGATAATACTAAGAGGGGGGTGAACCAGTATTATAGCCAATTTAACAATTATAAATAATAACCAATATTTCAATGTATTTAAAATTAATCATATAAGAAACACATAGAAACTCATAATGACACTAGATGTACATAGAAACCCATAAAGGAAGAAAACCACAAAACTTATATCAAATTATCAAGCTCCAAATAGAAGGAGACACCCATCCCCTAAATTTACAAGCATCTACTTGAAGGAAGCACCAACACACTAATGTTTACAGACTTCAACCTGAAAGCAGCACCAACTCTTTGATATTTGCAAGATCTAACTTAAAGGAAGTAGCAACTCCTTGATATTTAGAGGCTCCAACCCAAAGAAAGAACCAATAGCCTAATGTGCACGCACCAACTTGTTTCACCAATAGATCCTTTTTTCATAAAATTTTCAAACTCAGATCTATAGGCATTTCTTGTTTATAAATATTTATTTTGCACAACTTCCCTGTTCTTTGATTTAATTCCTATTGTAATTCCTTTGTTGGGCTTTGTAGAAATTATCTAACGATCTTCTACAATTAAATGTCTTCAACATACTTCTTTTCAGTTCTTTACTTTATTCATTTGCACCACAAAATAATGTAAACAATTTTTTTTACAAAATTCACTGATGATTGAATATGCCCACTCTACAAACCACCAATGTTCTTGGCTTACTTTTACTTTACCGGATCGGTCAAATATGGGAGCTACAATGATCAACTATATTAATTTTATTTTCCTTTATTGGATATTTGATCCGAACGACTTAGATATAACTTGAATCAATGGCTCTTTGGGGCTTAGACACGAAACCATATGATATGATCATGTTCCAGAAAATCCTAATATGGCACCTTGTGAATTTGGAAAATTACAATATGAATGGATTCGTTTTAACTCAGATTTAATTTTTAGCACAAAAAATCATTATTTACCCCATAGGACCAGGAGCTAGAACCACAAGCTAAAAAATATTAATATCATTTCTAGGATCTGCGTTCATCGGTAATTTTAATACTTCTGGATTTGCAAATATTCAGATAGCATGGCATACAAAACCATTACCATTGGAATATTGATTGTTTCCCTTCTCTACTTTAAATACAGTATTCATGTATTTCATTGTGGTCGCATTTAGTTTACGTTTCTTAACTCTAGGATTCCTAGATAATCAAATGGCTTAAAATTGGCGACCCACTAATTTTGGGGAAATATTCTTATTCTCGGTCATTTTATCTAAAAGATAAATATTCTAAAAACCTTTGTCAAACCAACCCCTTGTACGAGTTCTGAGACTACCACATTGAAACTTCAAGAACCAACTAAAACCTGCCATGTGTCATGCCATGATGCTTCCATGTGTTGTTTAAGGATAATTTTTTCTTGGAATAACATGCTACTTTAAATCCATCATTACTTCCCATAACCTTCCCAAAAGGAGGGTGTAGTAATCCCAAACATGCACATTCAAATTAGAAATAACAAGGAGAGTGAAGGGACATACCTTTTCTATCACGGGAAAAGACTATGATTGCTGCAGCTAGCTTGAGGGAGATCTCCTGGAGACCTTAGCTCCTATCCCTGCTACTGAATACATGCACACACATAAGAGACACCAAAACTCTATTCCCTACAATAAAAATTAGTACATACATGCATATATCCGTAATCAATCATACAAATATCAATGAAATACATAAAAGAATTGGGAAAAACATTTGAAGCTTGTATTATACCAAAACAATTATACATGTTGTTCTCTCTTACAAACTTCACCTATAGTCTCCTCCTCATTTTTTGTTGAACCTATTATGCTAGCTTATCATAGAGAGAAACTATAGGTATATCCTCCAATAAAACTATGACATGTCTAGGTTTTTCCTCCCTTGTGATCTATGGAGAGCTTACTTTTATAGGTCTTCTCATGGAGTGATCAGATCGAATGTAGAAAATTTCTTGACCATGTTTGGTCCTTTGATCCTTATCTTCTATGGGTGATTAATGTTTAGCTAATCAAACCTTATCCATGCAAATGTGTGCTATGTTGCTCTAACTCAGTGGCACTAGGGCATATTAGCCTATTAAAACTCGAGGCTAGTGTACACAGGATGTTGTTAAGCCTAGTGTCGCCTGGCCACAACAATAGGGAAGTGTTGAAGCCTATAATTCATGATTTTTGGAGCATCCCACAAACCACTTTTGAAATTTTAGCGTAGCATATTTTGTTGATTGACCCAAGGGGTTGCTTTTTGAGATATAACAAGTGTCACTAGGAAAAGTTCCACTTGGCCACCTAAAAGGGCCAAATCCTCCTACCATATGTCATGCTGATATAGATTTAAGAAGGGAATGCAATGAAATACAAATCCAAAATCAAAATACAGAGATATAGTGAAACTAAACTTTAATTAATAAATAGAAATGTTGAAACTATTTGTTGGAGGGAAATGTTCACCTAGGGCTTTTTGGGTTGAAACCCTAGCAGACTAAAAGTTATCTATTCAAATAAACACACATTCACACAGCCATTATGCTATTATAAGCAAATTCTATTGTAAAAGGGGCGTACCTTAGGTCCTACGTTTGAGAAGGCCCTTAGGGTCCAAACCCTTCTTGGAGTTCCCTTCTTCTCTTTTTCCCTGCAAAACAACCAATTCCAAAGAACACAACAGTATATGGACAAAACCTTATAAAGAAACCATCTTCATGTTATAAATAAAGGTAGTTAGTTATGAAATCCAAACAACCATCTACATATGAATTCTAAACATGAATATCAAAAACATAAAGAAGATTCATATCAGGAACCAAGACATGTGTTTCTTTTATTATAGACAAATAAAGTACATAAAAAGGAATAATTTCACTTGAGTCACCTTCAGCAGGCTCCAAGCAAAGCTTCCTTCCGAATCTGTTCTAGCCTCAAGCCTTTAACAAACTCCTTCCATGCCTTACTCCATGATGTCATAAATGGTGGATGAACATCAGCACGCAAGGAAACAAGGGTTTCCTGTACAAATGGGGGAAGTGCAGAAGGCACAAGGGACTTCAGACTTGGTCAGGGTAAAATCTCAGCATAATAACCTTTCTCTCTCTTCTCTCCTCCTTTAGGCCTTCCCATTGAGGTCTTTTTATACATCTCCCAAAGTAGTTTTTTAGTTGGGAGTTGCTTGGGAACAGTTGGGCCACAGGCACTAACAGATGATCAGCAGGTAAAACCCACGATCTCCACTCGAAAATAAGGATTTTTATATTTTTTTAAGTGTTTTAATACATATACGCGGGTTGGGTATACACAGACCTGCGTATACACGCGTTTAACTCAGGGAAATGTCGCGTATAAGGGATAAAACACTGTTTTTTAAATTTTAGGACAAGGTCTGGAAGGAGGGGTTGCCCTAGGCCATGAGTGCAGCATCACAAACCATAAGAGTGAGATTTGGAGCTATAACACTATTTACATCCAGAAATAAAGAAACTAGCTCGAACAATGGTAACTTGTCTCTATGAAGAGATGTGAAAGATACATGCCTTATGAAATATGTTACAATGAGGATCAAAGGCCTATTATCATGAATAAACAATTAGAAACCCCAAACATCGAAAAACCTTACTCTAGGAGATTAAGTGCCAAAGAATTATGGGCCCTGATGGGGTATATGGAATGTTAACTTCTCGGAGCGTAACTTTAGCATATGATCTATGTTTGTCGTGCATAATATCCTGTTAGCATGGCCTATCCAAGGAGAGAAAATTTTTGACTACCAACTTCAGTAGCCAACTTAAATTGGTCTGTTTCCCAAAAAAACACCATTTAGGGCCTCAAAATGACTCTTGAAGTTCAAGACCTAAAACTGCCAAAAATAGAAAACTGCTAAAATAAGAAAATCATGCCGAGTAGTGGAATAGGTGGGTGGCCACCAATATCCACCTGGATCAGTCCTCCCCCTTAGGAAACAATGGTATCCATTACATTGAGTGTCTGCATGAGATGATGAAACTTTTGTTGAACTCGATCCTTGGTGAGCCACTTGCTTTGGTACAGAAGTTGGCCTACTTTAACAACTTGATATAGTTGTATTATTTGTTGGAGGGTGTTCTTAATATTTGTGTCCATGATCTAATCATTCATGGCCTATTCAATGTAATATGGGTTGATCTTTGTCAGTGTCATTTGTTCTACAATTTCTAATGTGTCCAATAATGATGGAAACTAGGGCCGAAGGTAGTCCACATTGAACACTCGTTGTAGGCCAAGGAATGGGCGGAATACTTAGCTCAAAAGGGTTATCACCCATATCCCTGGTGATGGTGTAAGTTCCATAGCAAAGTGCTTTAAGCTTTCAACGGTTCCATGCAAGACATTCCTTCTACAAATGCAACCAAACCTTGTCACCCACTTGAAACTTATGTGGCACTTGGTTGCGATCGTGACGTTGTTTGTACTTAGTATTGGCTTCATGTAAGATATCATGAAACTACTATCAGATATGTTGAATTGATTCCATAAAATCAGTGGCTTTGTTGGCTCCATATTTAACATGTGAAGATTATGCCTATGTAGTTGCAAGGGGAAGTGTAATATCCATGGTTCATAATGGTTGAAATACTAGGCCCACTTGAAAGGTGATATGTCCACTTGAGATATGGAGAGCTATGTTGTAGTTTTCTTGGACATATGGGATACTCTCATTTGATGTACATGGATTCTTGGATTTGTACATGTGTAATATGTGCACGATCATCCTATTGGCGACCTATGTCTGGCCATCAGCTTGGGGCTGGATGGTAGTCGACTTAGTGAGCTTGGTTTCCAACAATGACCATAGACTCGAACAAAATGCATTTAGGAACTTGCTATCCCAATCTGATATGTTGGTCTGTAGGATCCCAAAATGTACCCACACCCATTCAAATAAGATATTGGTAGTGGCTTCTGTTGTGATACTCTTCTTGCAGGCAGCCAATATGGCCATCTTAGAAAATATATCGACGATCACAAGCACACAGTCATTACCATGCTTGGTAGAAGGAAGGACATACATATCGTCCATGGATATGGATTCCCAAGTTTGGATAGGAGTAGGCATAGGGGTGTACAAACCTTGATTCTTAATGGTTGGTTTGGAAATGGCATAGGGAATGTAGGACCTGATATATTTGCATACATCATGTCAGAGTTTTGGCCAATAAAAATACTTTTATAGTACTTCCACTATATTATCCACACTAAAGTGTCCTGCTACTTGACTGTAATGTGCCTCCCAGATTAATTTGTCATGCTCTCTTGAAGGAACGTAAAGGTGTCCTAGATAGCCCAATAATCCATCTTGAAATTGGAAATTTGTAACTGGTTTTCTGGTCATCAACATCCTGTAGATGCCAGTGAATTCTGAGTCAGTGTCATATAGTTTTGGCCATCCAAAGGTCTCATTCCCACAAGATTTGAGTATTATGTTTAGTGCCACAATCAAGGGCCAACTAAGGGAGTTTGCAATGTGATTGGTGCTACACTTCTTGTATTTAATGTTCAAATGGAATTGTTGCATAAATGTGGACCATTTGTTCCTGTGATAATTTTGTAACTTCTCTTGTGTTTGCATAAATTGAAGAGGTCGTGATCAGTGTGGATGATCATCTCCTTCCCTAGAATATAATGTTTCCATTGTTGGCAGGTCTATATAATGGAATACATATCCTTATCATAGTTGGGGTATCTTCTGACAGTATTAGAGAGTGTCTCACTTTGATAGGCCACCAGATTCCCTTGTTGAGTGAGATTGCACCAATAGCATAGTCGGAGGTATCTATCGCAATGTCAAATGGTTATTGTAGATCTGTCAAGGTGAAGATTGATGTAGAGAAAAGCCAATGTTTCAGTTCAACAAATTCCTTCTATCATGACTCAAACCAAAAAAACTTTTGTTTATTTCCATCCTTGGTAACTTGGCTTAAGGGCCATGTGATATGAGAGAGTCCCAACATGAATATTTTATAGAAATTATAAATGCCCTAGAATGAAGCTCTATCAGAATTGTTGGGTTTGGCCAATCTCGAATGAATTAGATCTTAGTTTGATCCACATGCACACCTTGCTCATCAATAATGTAACCCAGATATTGGACCCTGACCATGCCAAAGAAGCATTTTTCCAAGTTAGAACATAGCTTTTGTTGTTGTGGAGTCTGAAGGACCTACCAAATATTTTGCAAGTGCTCTACTGAACTCTTGCTGAAGATGAGGATATCATCTGGATAAACAACCACAAATGAGTAATTGAAATCCCACATGATATAATCCTTCAGCCTCATGAAAGATGCAGGAGAATTCGTCGAATCGAACAACATTACCAACCACTCAAAAATATGTTTCTTGGACTTGAACATAGTCTTCCACACATATGTGGGTACTATTGAAACTTTGTGATAATTGGACTTCAATTCAATCTTGTTGAAGTACTTGGCCCCTTGAGCTAGTTAAGAAGCTCATAAATCCATGGAATCGGGTATTTATTCTTGACTGTGATTTTTTTTAGAGCCCAATAAGCAATGCAGAGTCTCTAGGTCCCATCCTTCTTTTTCATGAGTATGATTGGGATCCCACAGGGTGAGGAACTTGATCGGATGCACCCCTTTTGTAGTAGCTCCTCGATTTATTGCTTGATTTCCTTTTTTTCTAAAAGAGGGTAGAGTTAGATTGGTCCATTAGGTAGAAGTGGGTTAGGGGTCAGGTCTATTGAATGCTTGAATGCTTGATTTCCTTTTTTTCTAAAAGAGGGTAGAGTTAGATTGGCCCATTAGGTAGAAGTGGGTTAGGGGTCAGGTCTATTGTGAGAGGGGATTATCAAGACAAAACATAATAAAGGATGTTTGAAGAACAAAGTTATCATTAGTTGCATTGGATGCCTTGATGCGGGTGTCTCTAACAAGGCTTGATTCATCGATGGTGGAATGGGATAGGGTATTTTACATTTGGAAAGATGCTAAAGAAAGGAGAACCTTAAATATTTAAAGTTTTTGCTTTTATTTTTATGTTTGTAATAGTGGTGTTTTGACAATTACCTCTTTTGGTGAAACTATCCAAAATTTAGTTTGTGTAAATGATGATATTGAATCTACTTTTTGAACATTTACATAGTTCATGAACATTATGTTTTTGGTTTGAAAATTATTTCACAACTATTGTTCTTTTAATGGGATTAACATGGTAGTGACTCAAATGGAAAACATGGTATGTGTGAGTGAATTATTTTTGTCAAATTTGTTGCAACAATATTGACATTCATTATTTTCATGTGAAAGTAATTATGAATATATATTTTTTCACTTCATAATATAATTTTTTGTTGCTTCTATATATATTTACCATCTATTTTATCACTATTTCCATTTTAAACAAAAAAACTCAGAACATTTGAACAATCTGGAAAATTTGCAGAAAAATTTGATCAGCAGGTCTCAAAACAAAGTGTAGCAATGAAACTTGAGCCGAATGGTACAACAAAGAATGGAAAATTTGAACAATTATGAGTACAATTTGAAATTAGATGAAACTTGTACAAATAAATTTTAAAAGTCATATCATGGGCAGTTTAAAAATAAAAACGTCATAAAAAAATTCCTTGACGGGTAGGGTCACCCGTCAAATTTAACCCCTGCATGCACTTCCTGTTAAATTTCATGTACTCACGTCATTGATCCAAGAATCAGAGCCTCATAACCCCTCAACCACACTTTCAACTTTGTCACGGGGAGAGAAAAGCCAAGAATACTGCTATGTTGGAGTGGAGTGAGCAAAAAATGAATTGCATAGTCTAACGAGGTGGAAGAGTTGCTTAGAAAGTTATGGAAATTCTGGTCATATTTACAGAAAATCTGGCAAGGATTTTTATAAATCCAAATTATCGTTGTTAAAATTCGAAATTTTAGGTGTTTTAGATGTTTTTGATGGTGCTGAATCTATTTCCACCATCAAAAACACTATTCAAACACCTCTACAAGATTTTTTGAAATTTTTTTGTCCGGATTCTGGCCACTTTTGGCCTTCCCGGCAATTCCTCCGCCTCATTAGATGACTCCAAAATGAATTAATTGTGGTCCAATCCATACCTTGGGTAGAAATGAGCTAGACTTAAGTTTGGTGTTTAATTGGATGGTTACATGTTGTATTTTAAATGGTATTTATAAGTGTTGTGGAGGTAAATCCCCTCTGCGGACAGAGACGATCCCTACTAGCCCAGACCGGGTCTAGCAACAATCAAACAATGCTATCACACAAGTTCCTAATTGCAAATTAAAGGTGGATGATGAGAACCTACTTGGATTCCAACGCTAATATTCATAGAAGAGACGTCGCTCTTGTTCCTTTTCTTTGGCCGGTCACGATCCCCACGATCTCCATGATTAGACACCTGCACATGCAAAGAACAACACAAATACAAGCATAAAATCCAATAGATGCAATTATATATCAGTCAGAAAAGATATAACTCAATATCAATCATTACAAAGGATAATGAGAGTGGAACCATAATGATAGTCATCTATTATTGATAAACAACAAAGAAGAATACAACCATAGTTCTGACGTCGAATCCTCCTTTGGCTGGGTGATCAGCTACACAAGTCTTGCAAAGCTTGTTGGGATGGGAAACAAGCCTCTCTCTCTTTGGTGACAAGAATCTCCTCACTTAGATTTGGCCTTATGGATGCAAAGAAGGCTCTTGCAACTTCAATCTCTTGAGCTCCTGGAATTCTCACTATCACTAGCACTATGCTGGAACTAGCTTGCTCAAGGCATAGAGACAAGCTTTTATAGATAGAGGGGAAGGAGATAAGATCAATCAAAATTTCCATGGGATTGGCTTTATCACTTAGAAGTTTCCATGAAATGTGGCAAACCACTTCCCTTCTATGGAGATTCGAAGCCAAACCATCCTAACTCAACACAGATTCAGTTGGTGAATGGGTTAAGGAGAACCTTCAGAAGTTTGTTTGTTAAAAACTTTACCCAACTGGGTTGGTTCGAGTGCGACTCTGAGACAGAGCGCCATTGGCGCGCCCTCTTTAGAGTATTTCCCCCATTGGCTCGAGCAGTACACTGTGGAACCGCGCCAATGCAAAAAGAGGTCTTTTTATGGGTATTCTGCAGGAGATGTCTTCAGGGCATATGAAGCTCATACGTAGGGGAATATAATGCAAGTGGTTACAGGTCATGTCACTTCTCACAGGTCCCAGAATGAGTCCTCCAATGTACGGGAGAGGGGGAATAGGGACGGTGATAAACGGTGACAAATTAATGTGTAACAGATGCCCCCTAAAGCATGAGGCCCTAAAGAGAGAGAGGGGTGAAATGCTTTACAATAACATGCGTAACTGAAAACACTGCCGCCGGAGAACCTGCATAAAGAAGTACAACTGATATCTCAAGTACATGATATATGTGGTATGGGCGCAACCATCCATAACAGAGCACACAAGAATCTAGATCCAAGGTATGGGCGCAGCCATCCAGTGAGGATCGATAAATAGACTCAGGCATGGTCGCAGCTATCCAATGAATGAGTCATGTAATGATCATAATAAGCCAGAAATCGCAACCTGGATTCCAACAAACAAAATCCAGGGTCTTGCGCTCGATCTCGACCCGAACAGAGTACAAGTTCAGGCATGCGAATACATGAGTTGGAGTTGAACATGCATGAACATCGTCTGATTACCAGCCAATGATGAAAACTGTTAACAGACGCGAGAGGTACGACCAATAATGACAATGGCCCTCAAGGTACTATAGGTACAATCTACGGTGTGCGAATGAGTGAGCTGGCGTCGAACACCCGTAGAATCATTCGATCGGAGGCCAATGATGAAAACTTCTCGTCGAACACGAAGAACCTGCCATTGGTGGTGGCAATGGTGGCATTGGGTTTTGCATCAATTATTTGTTTCCTCTTGTCAGATTTTAGTTTAAAATTAGAAGTTATTTCTAACTCTGGAGATTTTAGCTTGGCCACGAGTGACTGCTTTGTATAACATTCATTTGTGTTATCAGTGGGGCTCTTGTGGAACTCACACCACTTTCCCGTGTCTTTCTCCACCTTCCCATTACTATTGTTTTCTTTCAACTTCGATGAATTTTTCTAGAGTGTTCCTCCTTGGCTCTACCCTTTTTTTATGGTTTGGGGTTGCCCTTTCCTTGCTTTGGATTCATAGATCCAAAGTCTCATGTCTTTTGTTTAAAATTTTGCTTGATTTTGACAACATATCGATATGTTGCACCAAGCGAGATGTATAGGAACTATATTTATTCTTGGATGTATTATGTGCAGACAACCATGGTACTTGAGCACCAAATGTCACTAAGAGTTCGTGATACCCAACTTTGAGTACAAAGTATGAAATATATTCGTGATCTTTGGAACTTCTTGGTCTCTTTAGTGTGGTCCATTTTATGTACTTTTCTTCATAGCTTCCAACAAGATAATACTATTCCTTAACAATATCCTTAAAAGAGTGCCAAGAGGGTGTGACTACAAATAGGGGGGGATTCCTAGTGTAGGCCATAAGATTGTTTGCTTATAATTATATATAACAAACCCGAAATCTAGACTTGAATACAAAACTATGCCAAATCCCAACCTATGTTACATTGTCATTCATATATATATATATATATGTGTGTGTGTGTGTGTGTGTGTGTGTGTATGTATATATATATATATATATATATATATATATATATATATATATATATATATATATATATATATATAGATATAGATATGGAAATCCTTTTAAAACACAAAACTTAATGCAAGCCCCAACACCATAACATCCTACTAGCGAAGAAAGATCTCATGACCACGGGCGCATTCATCGTAATAAACCTTGGACCCCGACCATTTTTATTTGAGTGCACTTGACACCTTCGAAAAATCTTAGGGAAAAAAATCATAGGGAATGAGAATTTTTGTAGCACTTGATAGCCCAGCCTTCCTGTCTACTAACGATCTCATCCTTTCTATGATGAGCCACTTTCGCCTCCTTTTCAAACTTCTGGGGAAAAAGTCTTGGTGAATGGGATTTATTCTCATCACTTTTCAGACTTAAATTTTGTCCCAACCTTCATTAAGTTGAGCCACTCTTGCACTTCAACAAAATTTGCCAGGGAATATTGTTTGGGACCCCCAAGCAGCAATAAACAGGAGCGTATATGGTTGTTGTGTCCTCTATTTACTGGTTTTGATATCCCTTAAACAAAATTGAGTCTTTGGCTTTGACTACCCTGATCTCTACCAAAAGATAGAAAGTGGAATTCAATTTTACAACAGAGCCTATGCCAAATTCAAATGTTAAGGGGAAAACTTCTTATACGACACTCTCATCTACTCAGCTACACGATCTAAGAGAATTAATTCGACATACGATTGTGAGGATTTCACACAGAGGACAAGTATTTTGCACAAGGGATCTATGGGGTATTTTCCTCACACAAGTTGCATTGTAATTTAATCTACACACCAAAAATCCAACATTTTCATTATTCAAAGATTTGATAAATACATTCGAAGCTTCATCTAGATCCATGAGAATAGGATCAGATGAGCCAAGATTAGCTTGATATCAAGCTTTGACCTTTTCTGTAACCAATCACTAAAAATAATTATTGCATGGAAAATTAAATATATTTCTCTTATTCTGCATACAATAGAATGAAAATATTTAGGAACCAACTCCTCTAGTAAATTATTTTTACCTTATAGAGTTCAAAATGGAATTTGACTAATGCCTCTTCATCATACTCCCAAGGAACAAATTGTTCATGGGCTCCTAGCCATTAGATCTCAAATTGAACTTCCACCTTTTTGTAGTAATGTGGTAGTCATCTAAATAGCATTTGCAATTGAATGATTCTTCCACTTGAGAAGGTATGCATAGTACTCATTTCCCCTTGTCCTCTTGATCAATCTTGTGTCTAGGATTTGCCAGGGAATATTGTTTGGGACCCCCAAGCAGCAATAAACAGGAGTGTATATGGTTGTTGTGTCCTCTATTTACTGGTTTTGATATCCCTTAAACAAAATTGAGTCTTTGGCTTTGACTACCCTGATCTCTACCAAAAGATAGAAAGTGGAATTCAATTTTACAATAGAGCCTATGCCAAATTCAATGTTAAGGGGAAAACGTCTTATACGACACTCTCATCTACTCAGCTACAGGATCTAAGAGAATTAATTCGACATACGATTGTGAGGATTTCACACAGAGGACAAGTATTTTGCACAAGGGATCTATGGGGTATTTTCCTCACACAGGTTGCATTGTAATTTAATCTACACACCAAAAATCCAACATTTTCATTATTCAAAGATTTGATAAATACATTCGAAGCTTCATCTAGATCCATGAGAATAGGATCAGATGAGCCAAGATTAGCTTGATATCAAGCTTTGACCTTTTCTGTAACCAATCACTAAAAATAATTATTGCATGGAAAATTAAATATATTTCTCTTATTTTGCATACAATAGAATGAAAATATCTAGGAACCAACTCCTCTAGTAAATTATTTTTACCTTATAGAGTTCAAAATGGAATTTGACTAATGCCTCTTCATCATACTCCCAAGGAACAAATTGTTCATGGGCTCCTAGCCATTAGATCTCAAATTGAACTTCCACCTTTTTGTAGTAATGTGGTAGTCATCTAAATAGCATTTGCAATTGAATGATTCTTCCACTTGAGAAGGTATGCATAGTACTCATTTCCCCTTGTCCTCTTGATCAATCTTGTGTCTAGGATTTTCTTACGTTGTAGAGATTTTGTTGTTGGAATTTTCTTCTGCCACTAGATCTATTACTTTCAACTAAGATTTGTTGTTTGAGCTATCTCATTTGACTTAAGTTTATACAAGTTTGTAATATTAAAAATAGGAGAGATGCCAATCCCTAGTGGCAACTCTATCTCGTATGCATTGTTTGAAAATTTCCCGAGGATTTTGAAAGGTCAAATTTTCTTCAGCTTTAGCTTGTTATACCCTCCTCTAGGAAATTGTTCCTTCCTTGTGTCTGCTAAGACTAATTCGTCCACTTCAAAGCTCTATTATCTCCTCTTCAAATATGCTTTGATTTTATATTTAAGGTTGTTTTCTTGTAGCTTGTGTTTCACTTGCTTATGAATTTCTTGTATAGTTGTGGTAGTGTCCTCTCCTTCTATGCTCTATTTAGTGCATCCAAAATTACTAAGATCATGAACTCCTATAGGATGCATTACATATATAATTTTGAATGGAATATAACCTATATTTCTATTTGGAGAATCATTTAAGGCAAATTCTACTTGGGCAAGCACTCTTATCACCCTCAAATTGATGTCCAGACTGAGGTATTCAAGTGCTTGCCAAAGTATAGCTAAAACTCAATTTTTTTCCAAACTTCCTCCATAAGGTTCTCCAAAAATTCCCCAAGAATCAAGCATCTATGTCTGAGAAAATACTCTTGGGTGTTCCATGAAGTCTTACCACTTCTTCAAAAAACAAGTTAGCAATATGGGTAGCATCACTAGTTTTAAAGCAAGGAATGAAATGAGCCATTTTTGAAAATATATCAACCACTACAAAGATTGAATCATTACCATTTCGTTTTTTTGGAAACCCAAACACAAGTTCCATACTTACTGAATTTTAAGGCCTATTTGGAATTGGTAGTGGGGTATACAAACCTTTGTTTTGGATCCTTCCCTTTGCATGCTGACAAACTTTGTAGTTGTTTGAAAACTTGTGAACATCAGTCCTCATCTTTAGCCAAAAATAGAAATGCTTCATTTGCTCATAGGTCTTATCATGCCCAAAATTCCACCAAAACCTCCACTATGTTTCTCTTTGATTAAGTTTTCTCGCATTGAACATTTTTTAATGCAAAGCTAACTATTTTTAAATATTAGCCCATCTAGTAACACGTATTCAAGCCACTTGCTTCCATCCTTGATTACTGGCTTTTTACATGCCGCATAAGCCACTCTGAAATCTGCATCATCTTCATACTTTTGTTTTATAAAATCAAAGCCCATTACCTATATTTGGATTTCTTATGTTATAAAACTCCTTTTACTTAAGGCATCTGCAATTCAGATAGCTTGGCCACTAATATGTTTTAGAACAAAAGTAAAGCTCTACAAAAAATCAATCCATTTAATGTGTGTTTTGGCTCAACTTTGGCTTTTGCATTATATATTGTAAGGCATGATTATCAGTGTATAAAATAAACTCCCTTGACATTAAATAGTTCCTCTATTTCTTCAACGCTTGAACTACAACATAAAACTCTTTTTCATAGGAAGTGTTCTTTCTTATTTGTTATTAGCCTATATTACCCCTCTAGATTAGTGACCCTTGGTCCTTGAGCCTAATTGACTTTTTGTAGACCTGACACTCATTTTTCTCCATTTTTTTCCCCAGACGCTAGAATAGAGGTTTATGAGTGCATTCAGAACCTCCCAGACGCCCTCAGCCCTCCCTTGTGAGTGTGTCTAGGGACTTTTCCCCTTTTTCAGTGCCAGCATCCAGGGATGACTTCTAGAGTTCCTTAGTCACTAGGAGATCAGTTCAATTTGTCACCTATTCGAGATGGCCAAGGCTTATTAGTTAGAAGCTTCTATGACTTCTCTTTTTCATGAGCATCCAGATACATCCTCTCAGGACGTCTCTTCTGCCTACTTATACTAGATCATTCAAGAGGGTCAAGCTAGCTTTTAGAGAGTTAGTTTTTAGAGTTGGTTCTTGAGCCTATACTACCATTCTATTGTTAGAGTGAGCTTGTGAGGTCTTTTCCCATTTGTATGTTACTCTTCATACTCATTTCTTGGATATAGTGGGGAAACTCTACACGATCATAGAGAGGAGGTTTGGAGGAAAAGGTCTAGCATTGTATTGGTTTTTCATAATTAATGGAAACATATGTTCCTTTCCTTACATAATTTTGTGTTCAACATCTTGTATGGTTGTTTCTATTTCCTTTTATCTAACGATCTTCTGAGGAATATCACATGTTGTCTTTGTTTGGTTGTGATTTTGTGTAGGGGTAAAGATTTGGTGTGGACGTGTTGGATCACTCAAGTGGAACGTAAGATCTGCATCGAACTCAAAAACCTTCTCTGATCTGCGAGGATACCCGATGTGATCTAATTTCTCTATAGCATAGATTTGAATATTCGTTGCATGACTGAACATTTGGGATTAGGGCTTCTCTATTATTATATTGGTCTTGTTTTTATCTGTTTGGTGACTTGATCGGAAACTAGATCACAGAGCAAAAGCTCCTTGCAAATTTAGATGCAACATTCTTGCCTCATTTAAGTTCTCATTGAAATATGTAGTAGCCTTATCTTCTTGACTTAGCATAGCTCCAATTTCTTTGTTGCTGACATCACATTTACTTGAAATAGTTTGTCAAAATTTGGTAACATTAAGATGAGTTTCTTTGTAATCTTATTTTTCAGCAATTGGAATCCTTCCATAGCTTCAATAGTCCACCAAAATGGTTGTTTATCCTTCTTTATGGTCTCTATAATTGGAGCACTCATCTTGCTAAAGTTTCTAATGAACTTCCTATAGAAATTGTCCAAACCATGAAAATTTCTAACTTCAAATACGTTTTTGGGAGAAGGCCACTCTATAATCACTCTCACCTTCTCAGGGCCCATCTTTGAGCCCTCTTTAGATATAAAGAAACCCAAATAAACAATATTTGGTTTCATAAATGAACATTTTTTTTAATTAATTAATAATTTATCCTATTGTAGTTTTTCCATAACATACTTTAAGTGCCTCACATGCTCTTTTTTAGACTGATTATATACTAGTATGTCATCTAAATACATAATCACAAATTTTCATATAAATTCCTTTAGTACCTCATTCATTAATATCATGTAGGTGCTAGGTGCATTAGACATTCCAAATGGCATGACCATCCATTCATACAAGCCATCATTAGTTTTAAATGCAGTCTTCCACTCACCCCCTTCTCTAATCCTATTTTGATGGTACCCACTTTGTAGATCGATCTCAGATAAATATCTAGCACCACTTAATTAGTCTAATAGATCATCTATTCAAGGTAAGGGAAATCTACACATGATTGTGATTTTATTTATTTCCCTGGAATCTATGCACATTCATCATCCACAATCTTTATTTTGGCTCAACGTTGTTAGCACACTACATGGACTAGGGATTTATTTTATTAGTCCCTTATCTAACAACTCTTTTACTTTCTTCCTGTTTTCTTCATTTCCTTGAGGGGTCATTCGTATGAAACCTTGTTTGGTTGACTTGCTCTGGGTATCAAGTCAATATGGTGACTTATACTTATCATAGGTTGCACCTCATTAGGAAATTCATCCAAAATTATATCATTATATTCATTCAACATTTATTGAATTTCAACAAGTAAATCTATAATTTTAGTTGCAGTAAGAATTACTCTAGGTTTTAAAACTAAAGAAAAATTTACCTAATTGTCTTCAACTTGCTACAAAAATTCCTTTCTACTAAGCAACAAGACTTTTGGGTCTCTACTCTTTGTTGTACCTTCCTCTTGCAATGGCATGAAGGTATGATTTATGCCATCATTCTAAAATTTATAAGTATTCTTCTTCCCATCATGTATAACACTTCTATCAAATTGCCAAGGTCTACCCAATAGAATGTGGCACACAACCATTGGCATGACATCACATAAAATTCTCTTTGTAGCTTCCTTTTTTCAACTTCACTTCACATTGTTAGTTCACCAACAGTTGGTGACCATTTTGGATCCAAGACACCTTATAGGGCATCAAATGTTTAGTCTTCTTCAAATTCAGTTATTCTACCACCTCTTTGGACACCAAGTTATCTATACTTCTGTTGTCAATCACCACCTTGCAACACTTTCCTTTGACCTTGCATACAATCCTAAACAAGTCCTTTTTTGGGCTAGTTCAACACCTTCCTTCTTGGGATTTAATAAAACTTTATTCAAAAGTAAAAGCTCTCTTGTCTTAGGTACAATCTCTACTTCCTATACCTCTTCTTCGCTTTCTTCTTCTTGAGCAACAACATTTCCCTAGCATGATCTTTCATTTCAAGGCATTCAGATGATCTATGTCACATATTGACACATTTGTAGCATCTATACTCTCTTCCTCTAACTATACATCTCCCTATAGAAGAACCTCTTCTACCTATGGAATCACTTCTTGATGATTCTTGCTGAATTCCTCTTCCTATGACAAAACTCTTTCCTTTTCCATACTACTTCCTTGTGAGCTTCTCTTCAGTTTTCAAAGAGAGATGATATGTCTCCTCTACAATTTTAGCAGATAATGTACTAATTTCACCCTGAATGTCCAATATAAGGCCGCTTATATACTTGGTTGTCTTCTTAGTAGTATCCTCCACATATCCTACCTTGATATTTACTTTATAAAACTCCTTTGTTTACTCCCTTAAAGACATCAATCTCTTGCTAATATTCTGCATTTTTATAAACAAATATAGTTGGTAATCCTTGGGAGGAAACTTACCTCTTAGTACCTTCACAACCATCCTATCCTATCTTTTAATCTTTTGTTTGTTCTTACTTCTTGTATCTTCCTGTAGACCATGCCACAATAAAGTTTCTTTCACTTTTATCTTGGTAACATCAAACTTGAATTTCTTCTCATCATCCATCTACTCATACTCGAAAAATGTGTTTATTTCATTGATCCAATCACAAGCTATTTAAGGTTTACACTGCCATTGTAAGTTGACATTTCAAGTTTAGGCCTTTAGGTAGATCCAAGAACTACTCTCAACATCTTAAGCTCATCTATCTATTCAGTTGTTAGTTCTTCTTCTGGAGACTCTTCTTATTCCACACTCACATCTCCAACTTCAAGATCCCTTTGTCTATGAGCTTCCATGGCATCCAATCTTGCTTCTAGTCACTATATTGTTGTTTTCACCTCGACATTAACTACAAGCCTCCTTCCTCTTCAACCTTTTCTTACAACTATATGAGCCATGATTTTGTTCCTTGAGTAGATGCAGAATCTACTCTGATACCACTAATGGTGCAGGGCAAACACTTTGATTATAATTATATATAACAAACCCCAAGTCTCTATGCCAATTCCTAACTTATGTGACAATATATATATATATATATATATATATATATATATATATATATATATATATATATATATATATATAGTAGCCACATGAAAATACTTTTATAACATAAATATTAGTGCAAGCCCCAACACCTTAGCACCCTCACTAGTGGAGAAGTGTCCCTTGACCAGGGGCGTGTCCATTGTAATAAATCCTGAACCTTGGCATTTTTTATTCGTGTATACTTGAAACCTTCGAATACTCTCTCAAAATGGGAATTTTCATAGCACTTGATAGTCCATTCTTCCTGTCTAATAACAATCTTGGAATTTTATGATGAGCCACTTTCGCCTCATTTTCAAACTCGTGAAGGACGGGATTTATCCTTGTCAATTGTCAAACTTAAATTATGCCTTGGCCTCCATTAATTCAAACCACTCTTTCGATTCAACAAAATTCATCGAGGAAGCTCACCCAAGCTCCCCAAGTGGAAATAAATGGGAATTTATATGTTTGATATTTCATATATCGCAAATTTATTATCTCCCTTAAAAAAAACTAAGCCTTGGTGTTATAGACATTTTTGTGCCTTACAGCATGGAGCATGAAATGTCAATAATCTGAGGGATCCAAAGTCCCTAAACATGTTGTTCCTACCCCTAGAGGAACAAGGTCAGCAAACCACAGCACTACAGATCAGTTCTCCACTGAAAAACACTCAAAAACAGGTCAATTTTGGATCAAAGCAGCTGCTCCACTAAGCATCTGCGCTGAATGTCAAAAGCCCTATGGTGTACCTGCGCTGCATAGCAAGTGCAACAAAGGCTACCTGCGCTGGGCGTACTTTGACATGTGGAGGAATCTTTTCTCAATGTGCCAGTGCCCAGGAAGCTTCCAAAATGACACTTGGATCAGAAGATTCGCCTAATGATGAGTAAAGAGGTTCTAAAACTCCAAGTGGAAGGTAGAAACTCCGAGTGGACTCAAGGACTGAAGAACAACTGGAGTTGAAGAGGACAACAAGTCACACATCAAGCTGACTTATCTTCACTCCAAAACTCTATATAAGGATCTCATCCCATGGGATCTAGAGGGCGGAATTTTGTGCAAAGAATTGCTGTTGGTTTACAGTTGTGAGTATTGGGTGATTGCTTGAGGGAGGTGAAGAGGAGATTTCTTTCCGTCGGGAAGGTGATGCTGGATTGGACCTCTCACGGTTGTATCACCGCCTGAACCTTACTTCCTTATATTAATAAAGCATTTGAGGTTCTTCTATTCGCATGTGTTTCAATGGTGTATTGTCTTACTTGCGTATTTGATTTATGCTAATCCTTGAATCAATTATGAATGCATGCTTCTTGTAGTTTCCTTTTCTTGTCTTGTTCGCAGGATCTCATGTAGCTGGGCCCGTGAGAAGACTTGGAGCCGGGAGCAAGCAACAAATAGAGGAGATTGGATCGACCATTTGCACAAGACATCGGTAAGTGGATCTCTTCCTTTCATCTCTTGCATGTCATAAAGAAGTAACTTTAGATAGCTTTGCTTCAGCTGTTGCTAAGGAACTATCACCCTTAGAGTGGGATAGGGTCATTCCGTGTTGGATACTTTTCCCCACAACAGACTGGCGACTCCGCTGGGGATTGTGTCTTGTTGGTAGCTTGTGTTTCTTGCTATTCATTTCCTAAACAAAGGGAGTACCGAATCAAACTGCATTCGAATCCTTCGAATGCAAAGTAGAGGGCAGCTACTCTAGCTCAGTGCTGGGCGTGTTTATGATTTGAAGAGCTGATCCACAAGGACTCTTTTTAGCTCTTTGTGATAGTGTTCATCTTCCTTAATCATCCTCTAGTGTATACTTGACTGATAGCCTCTGATTTGGCCAAAAACCATTGATTTTTGAGCAATCTGTGACCCAGAACCAAAGAGAGACGAGAGTTTTCTCTTCAGTGCAGCTGCAGCAAAGGCTACCTGCGCTGCAACGCAGGTCCCGAAGGGGATACCTGCGCTGCATGTCAGATTGACAGTGCAGTTTCTGCACTGATCCAGTTTTGCCTTGTGCAACTGGGGTTCCCTACTGTCTGTTGCCCAGTTTTCAATATTGTTTTTGCAGCCTGTTGTCAACCTGTATGCCCATCTGAAACTATCTTTCTTTGCCATCATTCCGCCTCAGTTGTATGAAGAAACTGTGATTGTTCTTGTTGTATTTCTTATATTCATTTACAGTTTCCCGTAGCGAAAGTGAACTAGTCTTGCTGTGACCTCTTGGATCTAGGCCTGTAAGAAAGTGTCGTTGTGATTCTAAGAGCTAGTTTATTACTGTTCATAGCTGCTTGAACATTTGCTTTCGTGATATGGTTCGAATTTCAGTATTTCTTGTGTTGAAACGAGTGAATCTTAAGGTGTTCTTTTGATTATTGGACAAAAACTTGTTTTCTTTCACTTGAAATTGAATTCGAAATTATACAACAGCTTTCTTTTTGTAATACATCAACATTAAGGAAGAAGAAAAGAAATACTTGCATTGTGCATGTGCATTTTGACAGTTTGCATGTCGATTTAGGAAAAGTGCATCAGTGTGTGCTCTATGATCTGTTTGAAAAGATGATGTCTTTCTTTTCCCTCAGTAGTTAAGATTTTCATAAGTTGAAAGAATTGAAAAAGCTTGCTTATCATTCTTAGACTGCATTTAGGAGTTGTATCATACATCACGTGGTGATCCATAAAGGCAAACTGCTAAGCAAGATCAACCTAAAACGAACTGAATTTACATAACAACGCTTTGAAACATAACGAAACACAGTAGAGGTCTAGGTAGAGACGTGTTCCGACATCGTTAAACATAGTGACTGTCGATCTCTACGAAGGTGGGTGATTCCTCCTGAGGGACGATAGCACTAATACGGACTTGTGCTCCCACGTACCGTCGCGTATATATTGGGAGACCCCTATAGGAACAAAGCCTTTATCCATAGGAAGCCGTGTCGGCCGCCCTACTGATCGCGATGCAGTGAACACAGCATTCACGAAGATCGACCACTCGTACCGTAAAACGTATTCTGTGGTTTCGCGAAAGGTTTGGCACACCCTCTGCCTAGAACTCCAGAGTAGTTTCTTTTGGCCTTTTTCAAACTCTATAACTGAAAAAGTCCATCCGAGCATTTATCACTTCAGGCTCGTTAATACATCGAAGGAGACTAGAGTCATCTTCAGCTTTTTCTCGACTCTTAAAAAGTGAAAAAGCAAGTTGTGTCTAAAAGCGTCGTCATAATAAAATTCATTTTAAACGGAACATAATCACCTCCTATTCCTGTGTTGATCTTCGAAGTTAGTCTTTTGGCATCGTAAGTTCTTGTAGAATCGCTAAGAAATCTTTTTGGATAGACTAGATATGTCTGAGCAACCGTCGACATATAGGACTGTGTCGTCTGACACAGCAGCAGCAGAACCTCCTGCTGCTACTCCAACAATGTTCGCCGGTATACCATCTGTCCCGGCAAATTGTCAACAACAAGCCGGGGTCCCATTAGGGACGACGATATGGTTAGTTCCTATTTCTTCATCCGGATTATCATCTGGTACTTCTTATGTTGAAACTCAACAAATTGATCCAATGTGTCTTCAAAGGCCAATTTACCCTTTAAGTACTGGATTTCCACCATGTGGAGGGCAATATGCTCTTTCATTGTTCCCTCCTAGAGAACGACCATATGAAAGTTTACAACAAGGATCAGGTCAAACTGGAATTACATCCAGCGGTTGGGTACCAATACTGCCCCAACAACCAGGAGTTGTATATTCAATGCAACCAGTACACCCTGTGTCGAATATTACCACCACACCTGCTATGGCGAATGCGTCGCAAGTACAAGCGCTACCTGTTGTAATACAACAACCTCTTGTCTCAACGGCTCAATCGCAATCTCAGGGTAGTGCCTCCTTATCTGGAGCGACTCAGGCTCAAACAAGTATCGTGACTCCTCATCTTGGTCAATCATCCAGTATTGGTCAACAGCAAATGGTCCAACAACCAGAGCTGGTTCAATCTCAACAACCGCCATTCCAGCAATCATATCAAGGACTTGAGCAACAAGTCTTTGTAAGTGATGGGCAACCATGCTATAATGGTTATGCCCATCAACTTTGTCAAAGTTGTCAGCATTATGCTGGTCTACAAAGACCCATTGCTCAGGCGATACCATCTTATCCTGGATATGCTTCGCCTAACCTGAACCAACAGTTGCCCTTTGTAGCAACTCTAGAATTGCCAGATCTAAACTGGCTGACGAATGATCCAATTGCTTATGCCCCTTGGTGGCCAGCGATTCCGCATAAACTTCCATCGGACATTCCTAAATTCAATGGAAATCCAGGTGAAGACCCGTCGAATCACGTCATGACTTTTCATCTGTGGTGTTCATCGAACACTCTAAACGATGATTCGATAAGACTTTGCCTCTTCCAGAGGACATTGACAGGTCCAGCGGCTAAATGGTACATTGAATTGCCAAGAGCCTCTTTCGACAATTTCAGCTCCTTAGCCACGACTTTCTTAACCCATTTTCAATTACCGATAAGGTATGAAACGGGAACAGAACTCCTTACCAACTTCAAACAGACAACGGCCACTCACATATCTGATCATATACACGAGTGGCGACGTCGTCGTAGGATGGTGAAAACTTACGTTCCCGATCAGCTGTTAGCTGAATGGTTTATAAAGTCGTTACTTCCGGCTATAACGGAATATGTGGCCAAGGGGGGAGTCGTAACAGAGGAGCAGGTCATTGCTCGTGCTCAATATTTAGACTTAGTATATACTCAGTCTGGCACGCTCTACGACAAAATACCTGACGCCCCCAGACCTGAATTTTCAATTCCTCCCCCTCCTAAATCGAATACTGACTCTCACGCCAGTAATGGCGTGACTGGCAAACGCAAAATTTCTAGTCAAAATGCAAATGAGGAACTTCTTGCCTCAGAAGTAAATGCCATGTCGACCGACAAGGGCAAACAACTGAAGCAACCAGGGGGTAAGAAGAAAAAGAAAAGGAAAGGGAAACCCCCGACAGGGTGTCATATATGCGATGAGGATCATTGGACGAAAGATTGTCCACATATAGCTGAAGTTAAGAAGCTCTTTAAGAGTTCGAAAACCCCAGCAATATTGACTGATCCGTTTCCTAACCCAGGCCAAAATCTGGTTGCTAATCGAAATGCTTCCCGATCCCAAGTGCTTATGTTGTCCACCTCAAAGCAGCAGAATAATGCTTTGACAAGGAATAAAGATTACAAGAATCCAAAGCAGTTGAACAAAAAGGCAAATAAACAACCTAGTAGTTCAACAACAACTTTGACCAAAGTCGTGCCACCCATCGTTCCTAAGCCAATGATAAAGTCGCCAAAGGGAATAGTACACAAATCGACATTTGATCCTCGTGAAAGAATAACGCAGGATTATAATATAATAGAGGACCTGGCCCAATCGTCGTCCGCTATGTCGACACTTGAGGTAGCGCAAAATTGCACCTCCCAAGAGCAAGCTTTATTATCAGCCATAGGTGGGATTGGCCCAATGGATTCCAATCTTGTGGCCTTTGATCATAAAGGATATGACCCTCAGTTACCAGCTCAACTAGCTTTCCTTATTCAAGTGAAAGCCCTCAACAAAACTGTTCATCGAACAATTATTGATGAGGGGGCATCTACATGTCTTATGTCGATGAGTTGTTGGAAAAATTTAGGCTCACCACCCTTGTCGAAATCGTCAACGATGTTAAAAGCATTTGATGGACGATCATACACTCCATACGGGATTTTAAGTAACTTGCAAGTTAAACTGGGGGGCAAAACAGTAGAAGTTGATGTTGAAGTAATCGACGGGAACCTCGATTACAACATCCTACTGGGAAGGCCCTGGATATATGCCATGGCCGCAGTTGTGTCGACCTACTTCAGGAAGATTGCATTTCCCTTTCAAGGAGGAATTACAGTCGTCGACCAACAAACTTTCCTCCCTGACAGTTCACAAGTTACGGGAAGCATTCCAATGATCCATGGAAGCGATCATTCGCTTCGAAATGTTGGAGTAGGTCTCCTAAAAGACCCTGCCTTAATGGGTACTTTTGCCCTACCGCCGGCGAGTAATCTGGAGGAAGTAGCCACAGTGGAAACCTACAATATGAAATCTTCTATATCTAACGGATTCGGAAGATTCCTAAATATTTTGTCAGCATGGATCATCGCCCTAATGGAAATACTATAAATACAGTGGGCCCCGAGGACGGTTCTTATCTCGTGTCAACCTCGTTAAAAAATGAAACAAGGAGTCATGAGGATAGTTCTTTTACTATGTCAACCTCATTAAAAAATGAAACAAATCCCCTTTTCAAAATTCAAAGGTAAACCTTCATTCCAACCACCAAGTTGAATGCAATGAAGCTTGGGGGGCACCCTCCTTTGACATGCGTTATTATGATGCTGGGGGCATGCAAAATAAATGAGCAGTTTTGGCAAAGTTCATGCTCGTTAAAAAATAAACGCAAAACCGAGCAGTTTTAGCAAGAGTTCATGCTCATTAAAAAATAAATGCACATGTGAGCAAGCTTCCCCCAGAGTTCAAGCTCATCAAGAAAAAATGAACCGGTAAATAACCATTTGAGACCGTAAATTCATCAGCCATAAAAGCCTTGGTCGTGTTTGTGCACCGTCACCTCCAATTTTCATTTGGCCGATCATTCACATCCACTTGATTGTTTACCTATTTTGAGGAACAACTGCGAAGAGTGATTTCACCTAGCCATCCTTGTGACACTGCCGTGATTAGAAAATTCCAACCTGTACCTGGAATCTGCTGCTATCCCTGTTTATCACTCGTTCCTCAAAATACGAGTCTGCTTTGAGCTCTTTTCACTGACTCGTAAAATATGAAAAGTTTGCCGAGTTTTGGCCTTCCAGCTCGTTAAAAGGACCGGAAGAGCTATCCCTCCTCTAGATTTTAATCTTTTTGGACCTGAGGGATTATTGCACAAAAAGATCGAGCGCTTGTCTAGTTCGACTCGATAAAGATATCGAACATTCATCCCTTCTGTATTGTTTTATACTTTTTCGGACTTAAGGGATTAGATGACGAAAAAGGACCCCTGGAGTCCACTTTATGTACCCTTTTCAGACTCTCTAAAAATGAAAAGGACCGAGTTGTCTTTGTCGCTGGGCTCGTTAAAAATATTAGATAGCGACAAACTTGTCTTTAGACGAGAACGAGTTTCCCTATCGTTAGGCTCATTAAAACATAGCGATGGGCTTGCCCGAAGGGCAGGTTATAGAACAAGCATATGTTATCCTCCTCAAGCTTGACAAAAATAAAGAGGTACTGGTCAGAAATGACTGGGGAAAATTTGGGAAGAACCTCAAAGCTTAATGGTAGCAAGTCGCTCTTGAACATGACACTTTTGCCTCCGTAAATATCGGGTTGGGTTATTATCATTCACCGGTCCCTTCACCATGGTCTCGCCATACCATCCATACATGGGGTAATGCTACCGATCCATCACATCAGTGTCGTTATATGTTCAAGAGATGTCATTCAGAAAGTGTCAACCGGGTCCCATCCACTACCATACATCATCTTTCATCCTTCCATGACCGCCACCTTGAATCATATTTCACAGATCGTTTTCACCATCATCACTAGCTCCGTTCCGTGTCACTGATGTGGGATTCATTAAGGCCCTCCTTTGACAGATCACTTCTTGTCGACATCAGCTCACTATCCAAGGAGTTGATCTAGGAACACCCCCTCAGTACTTTGAAGCTTGCATGCCTCAATGGCAAGTTTCTCACTTCCGGCGATAGGTATACATTAATGACCTTCGACCGAGAGACTTTGCGTGGTGTTCGACGTCAAATCCTATATTCACGCCACGTGAATTGTGCTGCAGTACCTTGAGGGTCATCATCATTATCGGTGATTCCTCTCGCGCTTGTTAACCACTTACATTATTGAATGGTAATCAAGCGATGTCTTTCCATGTTCGACTTCAAGAAATTCTCACATGGATCGACTTGTACTAGAGTGAAGATCGGACAAGTTTGAAGACCCCGGATCTAGTTTCATCCATCCGGGCTGCGATATATATTCAGGAGATAAAAACATAGACATGTGCAGCAGATGATCATCCTACTAAAAGGATGTTAATTAAAAGCAGAGAATTATCAGTCTATTATCAGACGATCGTCTGTTTATGTACAACAAATGTATTTATAAAGCTGAGCATGGGAAATGCCTGCATCAGCTAGATCATGAAAATAAAGTATGAAAAGATAATGTATTGTATTGTATTTTGTTATAGGTCACCTCTCGACGATTGAATGAACTTCGGATCCTCCTAATAAAGCATTTCACCCGATAAACGACCTCATACTTTAGGGGGCAACTGTTATAGACATTTTTGTGCCTTACAGCATGGAGCATGAAATGTCAATAATCTGAGGGATCCAAAGTCCCTAAACATGTTGTTCCTACCCCTAGAGGAACAAGGTCAGCAAACCACAGCACTACAGATCAGTTCTCCACTGAAAAACACTCAAAAACAGGTCAATTTTGGATCAAAGCAGTTGCTCCACTAAGCATCTGCGCTGAATGTCAAAAGCCCTATGGTGTACCTGCGCTGCATAGCAAGTGCAACAAAGGCTACCTGCGTTGGGCGTACTTTGACATGTGGAGGAATCTTTTCTCAATGTGCCAGTGCCCAAGAAGCTTCCAAAATGACACTTGGATCAGAAGATTCGCCTAATGATGAGTAAAGAGGTTCTAAAACTCCAAGTGGAAGGTAGAAACTCCGAGTGGACTCAAGGACTGAAGAACAACTGGAGTTGAAGAGGACAACAAGTCACACATCAAGCTAACTTATCTTCACTCCAAAACTCTATATAAGGATCTCATCCCATGGGATCTAGAGGGCGGAATTTTGTGCAAAGAATTGTTGTTGGTTTACAGTTGTGAGTATTGGGTGATTGCTTGAGGGAGGTGAAGAGGAGATTTCTTTCCGTCGGGAAGGTGATGCTGGATTGGACCTCTCACGGTTGTATCACCGCCTGAACCTTACTTCCTTATATTAATAAATCATTTGAGGTTCTTCTATTCGCATGTGTTTCAATGGTGTATTGTCTTACTTGCGTATTTGATTTATGCTAATCCTTGAATCAATTATGAATGCATGCTTCTTGTAGTTTCCTTTTCTTGTCTTTTTCACAGGATCTCGTGTAGCTGGGCCCGTGAGAAGACTTGGAGCCGGGAGCAAGCGGCAAATAGAGGAGATTGGATCGACCATTTGCGCAAGACATCGGTAAGTGGATCTCTTCCTTTCATCTCTTGCATGTCATAAAGAAGTAACTTTAGATAGCTTTGCTTCAGCTGTTGCTAAGGAACTATCACCCTTAGAGTGGGATAGGGTCATTCCGTGTTGGATACTTTTCCCCACAACACTTGGGCTTTGACTTCTCTTGTTCTCTGCCAAAAGACAAAAAGGGGCATTCAAGTTTACTAGAGAGCCATTTCCAATTTCAAATGTTAAAGGGAAAACTTCCACTGTGTGACTCCGATCTACCCAACTACATGATTTAAAAGAATCAATTCAATAGAGGATTACAAGGATTTCACACAAAAGACAATTAGTTTTCACAATGCATATATGTGGTATTTTCCACAAAGAGGTCATGCTACAATTTAATTTAGACACCAAAAATACAACATTTTCATTATTCAAATCTTTGATAAATACATTTGAAACTTCATCTAGATCCTTGACAATAGGATATGATGAACCAACATTAGCTTGGGATCAAACTTCAAGATTTTATCTAACCAATTGATGAGCCCCAGTATTGCAACAAGAATGTTGCAACTCCTAAGGCTACCAACTTAAATTATCAACCTGGGGTTCATACAAACTCAAGAGGTGTTGACACTATATGTGCAACATAAAATGTGTTCTTCTTTAGTTGATATGATGTAATGGAGTGAATGTAATTAAATCAAAGCCTAAACTAATTGTAGAAATGGAAATGTTACTCTATTTTTCAAGAAATGGAAATGCTACTTTCTCAAATGTAAACACTAATCCTAATTGCAAGAAGGTAAAGGTTATGTCATTTGCAGGAGTGAAAATTACTTGCTATTTTTAGAATTTAAAACTTTTGCTACTTGCAACAATGTGAATCATTATTCTAATTATAGAATGTGAATAGTTGCTTTGAAAAGAAACTAATCCTATGCAAGAACAACAATTTGTAATTGAAATCCTACGATTATGAATTCAAGGAAATGGGCCTAATCTACTTTGTAAAAACGAAATTACTAACTGGTGTTTATTCTTCCCTAATCATGGATTTAGAGCGTAGGGGTAACTATTCAAGCCCGAGAGACAAAAACCAAGATTTTGGAGCAAATATGGTCAAATTTACACGTGCTACAACACGGCTACAAGAGGTACTACAGGAGGAGATAACTTGTCGAAATCCCAAGTAAATCAAATGAAAATGGGATGGGAAATTTTTTTATTATTAAGTAGGAAGTCTTACGACTCCATTCCAAGTGGAATTACTCCAAAAAACCCCTGTTAACACGTGCAAAAAAATAACAGAAAATTACTATTCTAAAAAATTGGAAATTCAAGAATTAGTGAGCTAGTTAACCTACCCAATTCCTAATCTAATCAAGTGAACATGATATGGGGTAAATTTTGTTATTAACTTCAATTTCTTTATGACCCAACACAAGTGGAATAAACTGGAATGAAGCTCATTAACACATTCTAAAAAATAGCAGAAAATTACTACTATTTTGCTACTTCCCGAAATTCTAGATTTGTGAACTAGTAAACTAATCCAAGTAGCTCAATGATGAAGATGAATTTTTAAAGTTTTTATAAGGATGCATCATGCTCGTGACTCTGTAAACAACCTGAAAAAAACTAACTTCAATAATTTAACCAATGTAACTTGCAACAAAAGAAGTATGAACAGTAAATGCAGAAATAAGAGATGCAAGTGAAAAAGACATTCAAAGGAAATAAAGAAATTTTACATGAGCGCTATGAGGCTCCTAGGATGGCCAAGCCCAACGAAACTCAAAGTCCTATTATGGAAACCAAGATTTAGAATCTAAAAATGACACCAATAACAAATTTTCTCCATAAGAAGACTAAGAAATGCATACCTCTAGAGGCAAATTCCAATTGGTACTTATACAAAGTGATGAGGAAGCATTCTCCTTGAAAGGAGGCAGCTTTCCCCTCCAAAATCCCTCAAAAAGTGGATATCGTTTCCAACACTAGGAATTTTCATTAAATGATAGGGAACACATTCCTAGATTTTCTCATTCATCAGAGCCCAGAATTTGTGCAATAATTTCATACTATCTTGTTCATTTATTATCCAATATTGATCCTCCTATAGTAGGGAGCAAGTCCCTAGATTATGTCCTCCTCCAAATCTTCATAATCTGTCTAATATTCTCACATTATTCTAAAAAAATAAATAATATTAGGCACAAATATGCAATTATCTCTAAACCTTCCTAATGAACATATTAAAGCTAAAAATATTTCATCTAATGCAAAAAGAGAGGTTTAATGTGTTGAAGGATGATCAAATGAACCTTAATTTATTCTTAATTTGGAGGCTGATCATACCCCCTACTGAAAGTGTTATTCATCCTCTTAACAAATTAGTGACCTAAATGTGCCTCATTAATGGTCCTAGTGGCATCTCTCTTGTACATTCCTCAACCCTTTCTCTTAAGAATCTTGGTTGTAGGTTCTGCAAGGACAAGCAAAAAAATGCAGTGGTTTTTTTCTTGATGATTTAGTAGTGTTTCAAGCACAAGAACATAACTTTCCTCTTTGCAAGTGAACTTTGTTGGCTTTTAGGTCCATTGCATTCACACCCTCTCGCTTGACACTTTTATTCCATTTTCACTCATTTTTCCAAAATTGTTTGTGCATAGAAAAATCACAGTGTTTCTAAACACCATTAGTCTGCCTTTTTCCCCTTATGCAAGATGGGTTCTTGAATATTTTTCAGTTTGGTAAGGTCTTCCACATCCTTTTCAAACCTCCTGCTACCTTTTTCCACCATTTGGACACCTCTTAAACCCTCAAAACATCCTCGGATGCGATCTTGTAGCAACACAAGGTATCTTGCAGTAGATCTGTAGCATACATGTAGCATTATGTAGCATACCAAAAATCTATTATATCTTGACCAATATAGCACCTCATGCTTAATTTATTCCTCTTACATTTCTATAACATCTTCTAGGCCTTGGACAAAATCTAGAACGAGATTAGAGACCTCTTGGAAAGCCTATTTTCATCAATGTTGTTTGAGTTCTATTTTGATGGTGAATGTCTTATTTCATTTTGTTGCCTTCTTCTTCTCTTTTGTGGCCTAGATAATTTCCTAATGGGCTCTCGAGTTCTCTGTTTTGATTAGGTCTCTCTTAGGCACTGTTATTTTGTTTTTTAGCACAGTTTGTTCCTCTCTTCCTTCTTCCTCCTTGAGTTTTTATTTAGGCTAATTTCCCTCTTCTCCCTCTTCTTATGCTTCTTCATTAGATTATTCTTATCCTTCTTCTTGGTTGTGGGATTTCTATGGTCAGATCCATCCCCCATAGCCTTCAATACAACTTTCCAAAGTTGGCAAGGAAATTCTCTATTTCTGTAACAAGTTTTAGATATTTTTGCATAATGAGGATTTTTAAGACAAAGGAAAAAAGAAAAGATTTATTATATTGCCTAGGGATTTCATGCTCACCCAAAAATAATTGCAATTCCCCTTGTTATCAGGCTCAATTCAAAGGAAACATCCATATTTTTATTTGTAAACATTTATCAAAATTTTCCCATAGGTTGTATTACTGAAAAATGAATATTTTGCAGGCTTCTTGTTCACATATGGCAAGGAGAAATATGTATTTACCCTTCCTTTGGATGTTGTCCTCTGAATCCTAGGTTTTGGAGGTGAAATTACTCAAAATTAGGGTCCTTTGCAACAAATTATGCCTTGATATAGCATCTATATTTTCTCCTGTAGCACACAATCTATCTCTCATGTAGCATCCTTTTTTCTCATGTAGTAACCATGTTTCTCCTATATCATCTATGCTCAATCCTATAGCACTTGCAAATCAACTCTGTATCTCGTTTGTATCACCCTAGGCAGCCCCTGGTAGCATCTAGCTCATCCTTTTGTACCTTGATGGGTTTCTCCAAATGTATCTTGGGAATGAGTAATTGTGCAAGTGAATTTGAGCCTTTTACTTTTAATGCATTTTTTGGTAATGGCTCAAAGCACTTTGGTGACTTGGCCTTTACATAAATTTCGTCTTTCAATTGTTGTCCCTGCTCCTCGTAATCATCACCCTTCTTAATTTGGCTTTTCCACGTTGCATGAGTGAGGGAGTTAGCTGCACTTAACTATTGAGGGTGGTCGAGACTACTAACCCATCCTTAGCTTATAAAACCTCATCTCTCATGCATTGACAACAAATTTATAACCATAACACACTCAAGAGAAGAGGTGAAGAATATTGCATACTTGTTGATGATTTTATGATCGATCCATGGTTCTCTGGAGGTGCTAATATCATTGTTTTTCTTGTGCACATGCCTTCACATGATGTTTTTTCCTGATGGAACATTTCTTGCTTGCAGGTATCTCTCCAATTTTCTATATGTTTTTGTTCGAGTGGATGGTTGACCTTACAACTGCTCCTCAGGGATGGTGTAGCTTACTCAAAATTTAGGGGTGGCCAACTCTTTATTGTTGAGCATTAAAATTCCTTGGATCTGTTTTCTGATGAATCTATGAAGGCCGCTACATGATTGTTTTCCTCCTATAGAGGTCATTTAGTTTCTTCTCACAATCTCACACTGCATTCAGGGACTTGGAAAAATTATAGTGAGTTTTAGGGACAAGCATATCATATTTAGAAGGTTATGATAGTTGTGGGAAAGGAAACAAAACTATGAAGTCAGAGTCCTTTTTCTGTGTTTTTTTCATGTGTAGTCAAAGATAGAACCTTAATGATGGTTTTGGATGAATGGAGCGGTGATTGGGATGAAAAAATTTGAGTGGACCTCTCCCAACATTTCCCAATGAAAATAGGACCTTTGGGGTTCTTTCTCTAAGTTAATCTCCCACCTATAGCACTTTTGGTTTCTCTTGTAGCATTTCAGGATAGTCTCCTGTAGTAAAATTATTTTATCCATATCTCTCAAACAGTAGATTGGATTGACATGAAATGTTTTGATCATGTTGAAATCATCCTTATGCACCTCCTCATAAACACTATTTGCCAATGGATGCATGAATATTAAGAAAAACTAAAAATGATTGTAGGTGATGCAGGCTAATTTCTCGAAAAGTGTGCACTGGAATTTTCTAAATTTTCTTAATCATGTTACCATCATCCATATGAATCTTCCCATGAAACATATCGACCAATGGATGCACGATTTTCAAGATACAGTAAAAAAATTATGCCTCGTGTATTTTGGCCTCTTGTAGCAAAATAGAACCCTCCTGTAGGAATTTAGGAAAGAAAGAAAAATGAATGGGAAAGACTTGAAAATGATGGGGGGATTTTGGAATGGATGATGATTATATATTTACATGCCCTTGGTCTTGTTGGAGCATCTTGACAAAGGAGGAGAAAGCCCAAGTTCGACTTCCTTTGACTATGTTTTGGATCAATTTTTTCTTTTGGTGCTAAATTGTTCTTGTTGCTTGCAAAGGTTGGAGAGATCCTAAATTCATGAGAGAGAGATACATGGAGAAAATATTTTTTTCATTTTCATTATTATTTTTTTTTTTTTCCCCTAGGCCTACTAGTTGCCTCAATGAGGTTTTCAACTAGTACGTCTGCCTAGGGGCCTCAAAGGAGGTTTTCGCTTAGGATATTTTCGCTTTTTTTTGTTTTCTTCTTTCCAACCCATTGGCCGCCTCAAGGAGGTTTTCAATTAGTGAGCCAATCTTAGGTGCCCCAAAAGAGGTTTTCACCTGATATTTTATTCTTTTCCTTTTTTTCTCTCTTTTTCCATTTTTTATTTTATATTTCTATCCTACTCGACTTGAAAAAAAAAATCTCTTTCACATGCAAGAATACTTCCAATGGAGCCATGTGCACATCAAGGTGACATATAAACTCATGTTTAGGCTTGAAATATATGCTTTGCCATGTACCTGAATTTTAGAGACCAAATTATTTGACTTTGACAACATCAAGCACTGTTGAATAAGAGAGTGATGCTCCATCTTGTTCATTTTCTAGTGTTGGGAACAAGTCTTGTAGGGTCAATTTTTGGGTTAAAAGCCCAAGTTTTGGGGTTAAAGGCCCAAGCATTGTATAAAGAATGTAAAGTGTCCACATTTTGTGGTTGTGGAGCGTGAAGATGTAAAAACTCATCAAGGGTTTCCACCCTTAGTTTATGTAACTTGTGTCGGCTTTATGAGATCGACCCTTGGTTCGCGGGCCATGGGATTGTATAAAAAGGGAAGTCTTAGAAAACTTGTCTAAGGTAGTTTCTAGTTCAGTTCAGATATGTTTTGAAGAATCATTGATATAATGGGCTTGTGAGAGCTAAGAGCAAAGATCCTTAGCATAGTGTTGTGGCCACCAACAACCCCCCCTCTTTGTTTAGTATTAGCAATAACACTAAGCAAGTGGGGACCCTTAGTAAAAAATCCAAAAAACATTTTATAAAACTTTTTGTATTCTACTCCTTGAAATTATGTCGCATCGCGTGGAGAAGATAAAACATCCCCTTATGTGTATAATAAAAAACTGCGAAGAAGCGACGCGAAATTCATCGCATCGCACACATTAAGAAGCGCTCTTAAATGAAAATCTTAAGAAATCTCCGACGGCCGATGTGCGACGTCGCATATCGCAATATCGCATAAGCAGCACACAATGATTTAATGACTCATGCGATCCACGATGCTGTGATCTTTCGATATCTGCGATCTGCGAACTGCGATAATCCGATCTGAAAAAATTTGTGATGACATATCTAGGTAATGCGATGACGTGATGCTGCCATCGCCCATCGCAAATTTCCTCGGCTCAACATTCAAGAAAAACTGTCTATAGACCAAAATTAGGCGCGCGCCTTGAAAGAAATTAATGAACATATGCCAAAGTGTTAATGAAGGACGGTTTTGTGTTTTTCGAAGAGTCAGTTCACGATGGGTGTCATGATTTTATACATTCATAGAGGTTAGAGCTTTCGTATCAGTATTTATTATCATTACTCTTTTCCTTTGCGTGAACTGCAGGAATGAAAAACATGAAACAATATGAAGCAATGAACAGGAAACATCTAAGGAAAAGGGGAAAGCGTCAATGCTCAGAGAATAGAGAAGAGATGCCCTCATGAACAGATGCCGCATGCAACAGAACCACAGATTCCAGAGTATCACTCAACAGATGCTGAGGTTAATAGGAGATTCAACATTCAGGGTCAGAAAGCTCACAAAAGTAGCGTGTTTACCAAAAATCCTGAAACTTCTACCCGGTAAAGGAAAAAGGCGCTAAAGAAGGAAAACACACTAGAAAAGCCCGGAATAAAGAACAGAGGCAGTTTTCGATGTGCGATTAGCACCTAGCGCTAATCGCGCATCGCTAAGAAAATTGTTCAGAAAGCAAAGTCCCTAAATTGCTTAGTCATTCGCAAGTCCGGAAACAAAAATAGCAAAAGCAGAAGCAGTTTGAGAGAAATTTGGGTTATTGCCAAGTACATACGCAGTAAATTCGCCCAACCAGAAGATAATTCTCAAAAATATCTTCTAGTGTACTAAAAAGTGGTGCCAACGCTTGCCATTCTCTTTGCGTAACTCAAACAAAAGCAGAAGGCAACCAACCGACTCTTACCAGGCGAATGTTGAATGCTCGCAACAATTAAGGAGCAAATGCAGAAATAGTTAGGAATTAGATTCAGTTTTTAGAAATAGTTTTGTTTTAGAAGATGGGCGGTCATTTAAACCGTATCCTAAATTTATGTAATTAAGTTATTTATTTAGCAGTATTTAAACCCTTCTCATGCATTTGGAGAAGGGTCCATAAATTTGTCAAAAACTTGTCCTCAGAACATGCACTTTTGCACCCTCGGAGGAGGTTTTGATGAATGGATGGATCAAGGTTTATTAATGTTTGCATTTGATATCTGCTACTGATGTGGCACTTCTGTACTCTTAGTAGATGTTAGAGAAAGGAGAGATAAATCATTGTTGCTTGAAGCTTATGAGTAGGATCAGTCATAAATGATATTTTTATCTCTTGGCCATTTTTGCTTATATTCTTAAAGTGATATACAATTTTAGTTGTTTATATGTTATTGCATGAATGTGTGAGTTACCATTTGGCACTTTTGTACGGTGGAGCCATTTATTTATGTCTGATATATGAATAACTTATTATGCGATATGCTTTTCACAACTGTTTTGCCTAACTTTTTATGCAAAGTAGTTCATCTTAATTGATTTCTATTCTTATGATAGCTGAATGATCTTTATTACCAGTTATTGTCTGAAATCTTTTTAGATCGCATAATAGAAGAGATACACCCCGGGTTAGCATAGATTAGATGTGTTGTTTTTTATTAGATTACAATAGCATAAAGTTAGTTTGAAAGTTTGAATTAGATTAGCTTTAAGTATCCTTAGATCAGCTACATCCAACTCTGCACACACACACACACCCTTAGATTGGGAAACTGGTCTCATTATCCCCAGTCGGACCCGCTATACCAAACGGATAAGGAGCTGCCAACCAAGGTCCGGACCGGGTGGGTATCGCCTATTGGGCCATGAATACGACCACTTTGTAGCACTTATTTCATCCATTTTTACTCTTCTCTATTATATCATCTATTATAATTTATCATTTAAATCCATTTTATAAATGATTTATGCTCTCATGGATGAATATTATTTATTCTCCTTTATTTCTAATAAATTGATGATTATGCATTATTTTATCAATGATAGTTCTAATAAGTTGGTTATAACATTATTCACCATTTTTAGCCTCCAAGGTAACTTCCAGATTGAAGATTTGATTTTTAAATCTGCCAACTCAGAAATTCGCTGGTTTAAGGAATGACAGTTTTACGGTTGAGATTCTGAGCAAATGAAGACGAATTTGAGAAATCCGAAACATGGGTTTTGTCCAGAATGGGCCCAATTAATTTTGGTAAAGATCGGTTTGCCCAAATTCGGCTTGTACAGAGAGAAACGTAGGGTTCTTTGAGCACGACCAACTCAGAAATTCGTTGGTTTAAGGAGTGATAGTTTTTCGGTTGAGATTCTGAGCAAATGAAGACGAATTTGAGAAATCCGGAACATGGGTTTTGTCCAGAACGGGCCCAATTAACTTTTCCAAAAAACGGTTTGCCCAAATTCGGCTTTTACAGAGAGAAACGCAGGGTTCTTTGAGCACGATTTTCTCAGATTTGCAGTTGCGGCCGTCCTCCAAATCTCAGCTGCAAAGCCAAATTCGCCTAGTTCTTGTTGATCAAATGGTTAGAAGCAAACCAATTTTGTAATAGGAATCATGTTGTACTTATCCTTATTGTAACTTCTCTCTGATCTCTCTCTATTTAAATGAAAACAGAGATCAGAGATGGGGATGATTTGAAGAGACTTCATGATGACTTTGGGGATTCGAATGATGGTGAATTGATGATTTGAATTAGAGATTTAGAAGCAAGGATTCATGATAGGATAGGAGGAAGGAAGGATTGTTTTATGCTGTAAGTCTCAAAGCTTCAACTATTGTAATGATTTCACTATTTAATTATTAATACATAATTTGGGCGTTGTTGTTCACTCTTTTCCTTCTGAAGTAACCCAGCAGCGTCCGCTGGCGGCTAAGGGCCCAGCCTCTGGTGGAGTACACTGCTGTTGTGTATCATATCTTTACAATTGCTGCTGTGTGACGGTTTGTTTTCCCTTTCATTTCTTTAAATTGTTTTGTTCAGCGATCTTTTGTTTATGAACATTTCGCAGAATTACTTTGTTATATTGAAATCATAATTGGATTGCGTGAGTTATAGAATTATTAATTATAACTTGAAATGTATTGCTGATAATTTTGATCTAATACTGCGCTGTCTAATTAAGAACCGTGGTCCATTTAATTGCTGTTCATTTATAATTTCCATGGCTGTTCAATTAAGTTACTACTCAAATATAACTGCGATTGTAATTGCTTAAATAACTGCGATTAATGTTCATGTTGTTGGATTAAGGTTGTTGATTCAATTACATTTATAGTTTGTTGTGTCTTTCCAATTACTTAGTTTTGTTGCTCGGCTCCTTTAATTCCAGTTTGTTGTTCCATTTACGGCCGTTCCATTTTAGACTTGTTGTTTCATTTCCTATTTGTTGTTCTATTTTACTTTCTGTCGTTCCATTTACTTGCATTTGCTGCTTTGGTGTGAGAAAGGTCTAAGGCTGTAGTGAGCCTCAGCAAGTCGCTGCTTAGCTCCCAGACCTATGGTCCATGCTCTAATTTCCTTTCCATCAATTTCTAGAGGGATGGGTTATCACTTCCGCACCCTTGACTCATAAGCTGTCTTGTGTGATTTTATCCTTTTGAAGTAATTTAGTCATAGTTTAGCATCCGTCTACTCTTGTGTTCTCTGAACGCTGTACTACTAAACATTACTCTTGAGCAAATAGCTGCCTCAGACTGAGTACACTCTTGAAATAAAAAGTCGTCCCTGGGTTGACAATTAATGTGAGGTAATTAGGAGTTTAAAAGATACCTTTTTATCGCTCCACATCCCCCTTGTTGTCGACCCGATTTTCGGGGCTTCAACACATAGGAGAGAGGCTCTGCATCTGTGTGTGTAGAGGCCTAGGGTAGAAGTCTGCAGCTAAGTGCACAGACCCCTGCAGCTGTGTGCGCAGAGGCCTAGGGTAGAAGTCTCCAACTGAGTTCGTGGACCCCTGCAGCTGTGTGCAAAGGGTAGTTAGAGTCTATAAAGGAGATTTGAACATAAATAAAGAGAATTATTATGGAATTACTAGTGTATGATCTATTTTACTTCTGTTATGAATGAATACGATTATGTTATATTGAATATTGGGTTTATAATTTAATGTTATATTGATGCACGAATCTATGTGTTTTACTTTGTTATATGAATGCAAGTAAGAATATCTGTTTACGTGAAGATAATTATAATGCATGTTGAAGTTATCCACTACTTAAGCTAGTCTAGGTAAATGCAATAGTAAGAGTAATTACAGAGGAGCGTAAGCATCTAACTCACCTATTTAGGGTACACAAAGGACGATCGCAGACCTTCGTGAAGGTCTGGAAGCCGAATAAGAGAAGTATATTGATAAGCCCTAAAAATCTTATCGGTCTACGTGAATGAAGGGTTACGGTATAAAATGACATCACTACCGTCTCTGGGTGTGGAAACTTGGTTCTTGCTGTTGGAAATAATACTGAGAGGGGGGGTGAATCAGTATTATTATATCAATAATTTTATTTCCCAAACATATTTATATATGCTACTTCAGTGAAGTGAACTAGCGTGTACACACCACCGTGCTTAAAGAAACCAACGTATATGCAGAGAACCTGTGATTTAGACAATTTATCATGTGTTGAGCTTAAACCAATATATCAAAGATTTATTAGATAGTACAGTAAAAGCAAAATAAAGCATCACACATAAGCAACACACATGTATTGAGTGATAAAAGGTGTCTTTTTAACTCCTAATTATCTTCACATTAATTGTCAACCCAAGGATGATTTTTTATTTCAAAAGTATACTCAATCTGAGGCAGTCACTTGCTCAAGAGTAATGTTTTGCAGTATAGTGCTTAAAATGAAAAAGTAAATGAATGCTGGAAACAAAATCTAATTGGAACAACAAGAAACTAAAATGTTCTGTAACTAAATCATTTACTCAAAAAATCATCATTCGAGGACTTAGTAATGATAACTCTCTCCCCTGTAAACTGATGCAAATGAAAATCAATCATAGACAAGATCTCCAATCTGAGAACTTAGACAGCGGTAGTCAATGTCCTTTATAGTTGTTGATCTTTCAATCCAAACTAAAGCAAATAACTGGAAATGGAAATTCAATTAGAAATGCTCACTAAAACACACTTTCTGCAATATCAGTTAAAAGGTGAAATCAAATCCTTGCATGGAAGAGATAACACCTAAGCCTATTTGAACAACAACATTAAATTAATGGAAATGAACAACAAAGCTAAATTAATAGAAATGAACAACAATCTGAAATATAACGGAACAATAAAGCTAATTAAGTGGAAATGAATTGAACATCAAAGCTCATCTTACAGAAATGAAATATTAATGGAAAGGAATAGTAATACTAAATTATTGAAGATGAACAACAATGCTAAATGGAAATGAACCGTAAAGCTAAATGAACAACAATAATAAATAAGCAGCAACCTGTAATGCACGGCAGAATCTGAAGTGAACAACGAAGATTTATAACCAAAACGAACAACATAGCAATTTAAGTTGTAACGAATAACAATCTTTGTTATGGTGGAAGAAAATACCAATGTGATCCAATTGCGATTTCATGCACGAAATGATTTCAGGAAAAATGTACAAGAACAGGAAGTTAGAAAGCAATGCAACTCAAAAGCAATGAAAAGTAAATCAAACCATCACATGACTGGAACTGTAAAATAATGGTACAGTTAGCAAGTGGATCCACCTGGGCCGGGACTTTAGCCGCTAGTGAAGCACCGCTGAACTTACTCTAGTATCAAATAATGGAACAACAACTCTTTTATTTATTAATAATCAAAACTGTAAAATTATTACAACAACAAAAGCCTTGAGAATTACAATGGTAATGCAACAGTCCCGCTTTCCTCATATCCTATCATATCCTATCTCTAATAATTCCTAACTTAATCTCTCATAATCTATCCCATCATGAATCATGAATCCTCGTTCTCTGATCTTTGTTTTCATTTAAATACAAAGAGAGCAGAGAGCAGTTACAACATAAATGATTACAATATGATTCTCATTACAAAATTGGATTTCTCACAAAAAATTAATAAACAATATCCTATCTGCAATATATCTTCATCAATCATTCAACATGAATAGGTCGAATTTGGGATTGCAGCTGAGATATTTTGGAAAACGGCCACAACAACGAATCTGAGAAAAATGTCTTCAGAGAACCTTTTGTTTCTCTTAGTACAGACCGAATTTGGGAAAGAAGCTCATTAGTAAACTAATTTGGTCTGTTCTGGACAAAACCCATGTTTTGGATTTTCTAGATTCTTCTCCATTTGCCCAAAACATCCAATGTAAAACCATCACTTCTTATTCCAACGAATTTCTAAGTTGGCACATTTAATGATGAGATGAAGGTCAAATCTTCAATTTGGAAAATATCTTGGAGGCTAAAATGGTGAGTGATGTTACAACCAATTTATTAATAAACCATCATTGGTAAAATCATGCATAATCATCAATTTATTAAAAATAAAGGAGAAGAAATAATATTTATCCATAAAAGCATAAATAATTATAAAATCAAATTATATGATAAATTATGATAAATGACGTGATAAAGAATGGTAGAAATGGACGTTAAAAAATGATAATAATAATGACATATTAACGGCCCAACATTCCTCTAAACTGAATATATTTCAAGTCTTCATTCAACTCAAAACTGAATATATTGCATGTCCTCATGCAACCCAAAGACTCTGTGTTAACCAAGCAATGAATTCTTCTTCAAATAATGAATATTCAAATTGATGAAGGCGTAGCAATTTTTTCATTGACATTCAACTTATGTATATAGGAAGTTGCAGCAAAATATGATATAAGTAACAACAAACTTCATTAACCATTTTCTTAAAAACTAAAAACCATATTTTGTTGAAATGTTGCAAGTAGATTTCTACTATATTAATGCTTCTATGATCCAGAAATAAAATCGTTTTGATGCATGGATCATGAGATATAAGAAAAATGGCTGTAGGTGAGAGTGCATGATTTCCGTTATGAACTAATTTAACTTGAAATTATCTAGGTTTGTGTATTTTAGTGATACGTCTGTGTTTTCCAGAAATCATATGAATTGAGTTCATAGTTTTAAAAATATACGCAAATCAATTCTGCACTATATAAAAATGAAATTGTATTCCATAAATGAGAAAGAAAGTAGAAAACATCCATTATGCGTAGAAATTCCTCCCTAAACTGAAGAATTAGCATGCCCTCATGCAATGCTAGAAAACAAATTGAGGTGGTTGCTACCAGCTGTTGAATTCTATGCTTGGTGTAAAGCAACATGGAATAAGGGAGGTGTTGAGAATGAATAAGAAGATCAATGGATGATAAAGAATATTAATGATAGGGTCATAAGAAAGAAATGAATGAACGCAACACTCCCCCAAACTGAAAGATGATATGTTTCTGAAAAATGAGAAGTGGTAAAGATGTGGAATGAATGATGATAAATAATGCTCAATGGATTTTCTTGAAATTCTCCTAAATTCGTAATAAATCAGAAAATTATGCTATTTTACCTCAGGTTTTACCTCCAAAAAGAAAAACGTGGAATGACATATATGGACTGGCATTTTTGGAAGCTTTTGTAGGTAGAGTTGATGCTAAAAGTGATGCAAAAGGTGGAATCCAGGCAAACACATTACGTGTAAACAATTGTTTACGAATTTCTTGAGCCTCTTCTGTTAGTTGCAATATTGTGGTCATGCTATGAATAGATTCCCCCCCCCCCCCCCCCATACTTGTTGTTCTCATGTAAACAAATCACTATTTTGCATACAATGTTCTTGAATCCACAGTGTTAGTTTTGAATAGCAACAGATAAGATGCATGCAAAAATTTCAATCAGAAAAACTTTTGTATACATGCAATA
This sequence comes from Pinus tabuliformis, assembly GCA_031772625.1. Classification (NCBI taxonomy): domain Eukaryota; kingdom Viridiplantae; phylum Streptophyta; class Pinopsida; order Pinales; family Pinaceae; genus Pinus; species Pinus tabuliformis. The sequence goes on from CM062807.1 coordinate 1,149,385,228, forward strand.
CTAATCTTTTGTCAAATCAACAAGTTATGGGAGAGTTCAGTAATTATATCACATGCTATTCCATAATGCATACATTCCCCCCTCCAATTGGAAAAGGGATTCCATGACCATAAAACATATGAAAGGTGTTGTGCTCGCAGCAAGGCAAGGGAATGAACAATACGACAGTAAATGAAGCAGAGTACACATATCAATGATAGGACGACAAGAGGTATGGTTATAATGAGAGTAGAGTGTGTAAATATAGTTATGAATAAGAGATAGGACGCTTTGGATTGATGATAAGTCATGTGAAAAATAAAATGACAACAATATGCCAAAAAGATGCTTTGTTGATGGTATTCTAGCTGAAAATGATGCGATTGATCGGAAAACAATTTCTCATGCGTAAAGGTTCAAAACAAGGAAAAATTTAGGAAAATAACTTCTTTGATAAAAAGAAAGAATAAGACAAGGGTATTATAGTAATATTTTATGATAAGATATAACTCCAATACCATAAGCAGAGCCTTTGCTACCAGCAAGCGTCCATAGCCTCGACAGGGTTGCTTTTTAGCCGATATGAGCCAAAATCCTCAATTTATAAATGGAGAGTTCCAATGTTGTTCTACAAAAGAGATCAGTGTACTGGCGTGGTAACCAAATAACCACACTGCCATTCACTGGGATGTAGCAAAAGTGATCAGGCCAGCTCGTGATGAGACCTCCTGTTCCAAGGATATTTTGGCTATCCAATGGATCATAACCTTGGTGTGGTGGCCATAGTGGGAATGTCACTTCGCTACATCCTTATGAATATGGTAGGATGACTCTTAATGAGACCCCCTATCCTCTATCTGTAGGCAAAATTTTGTTGTTATTACACATTTTTATGATAAATAGAGGGAGGCTCAGTACTCTTTAAGCGCAGGGATGGTGGAAGAAGTTGAACATGTCAATAGAAAAAAAAATATACCCATAATCTCATTTAGTACAGAGAGAGAATATTATAACCAAGAAGGGTGGAACTATCATGGTATTAAGATGATCAATTAGTATCATGTACAACAGAAAATGATGCAGTAAAGTAGTATATAAATAATTGTGTCCATTTTGAAAATAATCTATTATCAATGAGCTATCATGTTAAAGATCATAACATGAATGATATTAACTTGCTTCAATAGAATCCATAATTCTTATCCTTATAAAAATAGTGTACTTCATGCTATGAAAGGGAATCAATAAATTATGGTTGAGATGAACTAGGAATAATCCCACAAGAAGAAGAAAGGGTTGTTCTCGAAAATACTCCCAAAGTGTTGTTCCCTATAGGGAACAACGAAAAAATGCACGTGAAAAAGTGTTGTTCCCTATAGGGAACAAAAAAAAATGGTTATTCCTTAAAAGGAATAGCAAAAAAATCCATGCGAAAAAGTGTTGTTCCTTAAAAGGAACATAAAAAAATACACCCAAAAGAAGTGTTGTTCCTTAAAATAAACAACAAAAAATACATGCGGAAAAGTGTTATTCCTTAAAAGGAACACCAAAAAAATACACCCAAAAAAAAGTGTTGTTCCTCAAAAGGAACAACAAAAAATACACCCAAAAAAAGTGTTGTTCCTTAAAAGGAATAGCAAAAAAATGTATGCGAAAAAATGTTGTTCCTTTTAAGGAACAACAAAAAATACACCCAAAAAAAGTGATGTTCCTTAAAAGGAACAACAAAAAAATGCATGCGAAAAAATGTTGTTCCTTAGCACTTTCTTAAAAGGAACAACAAAAAATACACCCAAAACAGGTGCTATTCCTTAAAAGGAACAACAAAAAATACATGCGAAAAAGTGTTGTTCCTTAAGAGGAACAACAATTGTTCCTTAAATGGAACAACAAAAAAACAAACATACGAAACTGTTGTTCCTTAAATGGAACGACAACTTTTAAGGAACAACAACTGTTCCTTAAATGGAACAACAAAAAGACAAACACGCGAAATTGATGTTCCTTAAGAGGAACAACCGCCGTTCCTTAAGAGGAATAACAAAAAGAAAGACAAGTTTATATACAAAATTCAAAAATGAATTAATTGTTCATTGGGTTGATGCTGAGGATGGGTTACAATTTGAAGGAAACAACACCTGAAACACAAAAATATAAGAGAAATAAAAAAAGAAACAACACTTTATTTAAAAATAGTATGTAAATAAATAAATTAAGATACAACAGCTATGATGTTATTTCCTAAAGCAAGGAAAAACTTTGAAAAATGTTTTGGCAGCAGTGACATGACATGAATCTTCAAATGTAAATCAATTGTTCATTGCTTCTGTTATGAATCTATTGGATAATGAATTGGATGAAATTCCCTTGTTTCATTAAAATTTCTTTCAAGAATCGCTCGTCCTTAAATTGACCTTCTTTATTCTCCTAGGACCTGCAAAAAAACGAGTGTCTACTTGCAATAAAACATTAAATCATTGAGAAAGAGAGGTTATCAAGCTACCCTAATCCAATAATTATGCAAAAAACAACAGGTAGTTACTCCGTATAACAAATCCACGGAGAAAATAGCAAAGTAAAATTTATTTGTCACTTACGAGAGAGCAGTGGCCAATCATGCTAACCTGTAGTGTTTTAATCAAAACGTTTTTGTTTTTCGTCCAAATTGAGTGATTCCAAAGCCAAATGAGAGCTAATTTAAAGGTATATCTCCAATAGAAACAGGTTTTAGAAATTCAATGATATGATATGTCAATTTTACTTAGAACACACTGCATAACAGAGTCATTTTCAATTACACCACTTAGAACAACAGTAGATATTTTAAGCATAGATTTTTCGTTTGATGTTGATTTTGAATGATTCAAGTTGGAAATGAAAGTAGATTCATTTATTTATCTCAAGTAGAAACATGTTTTGAAGAAAAAAAATTGATAGGTCAAATACTCTAAGGAACGGCCGGGAAAATAGAGTTTTAAGAGTGCTGATTTACGATAGACAGTCAGTAGTTTTGTCATAACTTACTCATACGATATCAAAAATGAGTGATTCAAATTGTCTTGTAAAATAAATTCATAGGGGAATATACCATAGAAAAATGTTTTCAAAATATGGTCATTTAGACCTTCAAAAATGGACTGTCCCAACTCTATTCTTGAGCTGCCTGCTAGACACCTTGTCAATGTTTTGGTTCTAAATTTTTTCGTTTCAATTCCAAATTGAGTGATTCAAATTGGGTTAGAAATTAGACATCAAGGGCTACTTAGGATAGAAATATGTTTTAAAAATATTCCTTTTTGGTCCCTCAAAACATGACTGTTCCAGCTGTGTTTTCAGAAATTTCGTCAAGCCCACAAGCCAAAAAATATGATATTCAAGCATTGGTGATAAAAATGAATATGAGTGTTTGTAGAACTGTTATTTCCATTATAATTAATCTACATACACAAATGAATTAAAAAAATTATCACCGATGTTGATTTCCACAACGTGTTGTAACAAAAACAATTATTTTTACATAAAAACAAAATGTATTTATTTATGTCCTTATTTATTTTATTTTTGTACACTAACCTACTTTGATTTGAAAAATGAATATGATTATATATAAGAGTACATCCGGTGGAACCATTTTCGAAATGAGGCTTCAAGTATGCATATACCCAAATTTGAAAATTGCATGTTAATAAATATTAGGGTATGAGAAGCCAACTTCCCTTGAAAAGTTGGTGCCAAAAATTGTTGAAGTATGGAGTGATGCTACAAACAAATGATGGAGTGAAACCAATCTTCAATATATCCTTTACTTTCTTGATTTCCCATAGCCATCATATCATGAAGTTCTTGAGCTTTTAAAATGACTTGTTGATGCATACTAGAAGAAACCTCATTTTCTTCCATAACTTCTACAATTTTTGAATTTGAAACATTCAGAATCTCATTGTAAGTTTTCTCCAATGGTGTATGTGAGATAGAATGGGTGAGAAGGGTGAGTAAATTTTGCAGCTCAACACTGTAAGCATGTTGTAATGTTTTATTATGGTGAGGGTGTGGAATGAGTTGAGCATGAATTGTGTACGGAATGGAGCATTTTGATGATATAGTTGATCGGGTTGAGTGGATGATTTTGACAGGCAAGCAAGATGTTGTGGAAGAGTTGGTGAAGAATATGGAGGATGTGTTTGTATTACAGGATGAGGGAGAGTAGTCATTCAATCATAAGATGAACCATGCCAAACTTGTAGACAAGATTGGTGGTGGTTATATTGAGATTGACATGGCTGCCCTAACACATTAGTATTCCATAATGGATTATGCAAGTAAAAGAATGGAGAAGAAGTGTTTTGAACCATACATGTAGGCCATGATTTCCATGGTTTTGACCTTGTTGCAGCTTCCTCATCTCTTTGATATGGTACTTCCATCCTAGATAAGGAAGAACAACTATCTATGGGTTGCTCCTTTTGGCAATGAGGGAAAAACACTTTTTCAATTTCTTGATTTTTCTGAACCTGCAAAACATCCAATTGTGAATTTAGAGAGCTAATAAAATCAATTTTAAAATGTTCAAATAAATCATTGATTTCAACTCTTATGTCTCTTGTTCTTGTAGCAGATTTGGAAAGGAGAGAAGAAAATTCTCTAGAATTCTTACCAGCCTTAGAGATTCCTCTTTAATACCTTATGCACAATTCACAAACATTATCATATGATAACTGAAAAACATCACCTTTTCCTATCAAATTTGAGAGTTCTAAAAAATTCATCTTTGATTCCTTTGAGTAGGAATGTTTTTAAGATCTCTTTTTCCAAATACTTATGCTTTGATTTTTTAAGGTTGTAATGAAATCGCTCCACATAGTCCTCCAAGATTTCATATTCCCCTTGTATCATATCAAAAATATCTTCATTGGATTTGCGGTAGCCTTGGTACTTCTTCAAGAATATGTTCTTCACGTCCTCCCATGTTTGGATGCAGTTCCCACCTAGACTCTTGAACCATCGGAGAGCTCATCCTTTTAGAGTAGGAGGAAACACTTTCAACCTTTGATCATTAGTACAATAATCATATCCTCTACAAAGTATTTCAAACTCAAATAAGAATGTATCTGGATCTTCATTTGTCAAACTATGAAAATTTGGTAGAGAAGATGGGGGAATTATGTGCATTTGTGTCACTGCTCATAGATCTTTGATAAAAAATTCAGAAGTTGCAATGTGAGCCATTTCTTACCATAATAGAAAATGTTCTTCATGTGTTTCTTTGAGGCTTCTCCTTCAAATTTTCCTTTCAATTGGTTAGTGAAATGGGTGGTGCTTACATCACCACTTAACTGAAATCAAGAGATTTGTTTTTCAAAATTTCTAGTTTTTTTTTAGTCATTCACACAAAAGTTCAAACATTTATTTCTACCCTAAGTTCTTTAACAATCCTACTGGAAAATGGGCGGGGGAGAAGGGCTTTTATATGCTCTGTACACAGGTTTTTACCTTCCGTTTTTAATAACAAAGATTTCTATTCATTACAACTAAAATTGTTATGCTATTCGTTTTGGTTATAAAGCCGACTAAGAAGAGGCCATACCACCTCAATCCGAAGTATAAAAAAGGGTCCGCTTAGAATGATCTGATAATGAGATATTAGACAATTATTAAGGTATTACAGACTCATGTGCATGGATTTTCCTATTTTACTTTGTGCAATGGATCGATAAGGTTGCAAAATACATAGACAATGAAGCAATTAAAGAACATAATAGACAAATGCACATAAACACAACAATTTTAATAAAGTGTTCGTCCAACAATCTTGGGCTATGTGTCCTAGTCCAGTCTTCAATGGTGACCTCTCTATTATGTCTTCAGAAGCAAAGTTTTTAAAAAAGTGAGCTCAATTTGAGTCTTACTCAATAGATACAATACAACAAGGCTTTACTTGGATCCCCCAAGCCTTTTTGAGTACACAGACTCTCCTCAATGACTCTCTATCTCTATTTTCTCTCTGTCTCAGCACTACTTGTCTCTGTCTTCTATCTTTTGTGGCTTTAAAGCCAATCAGTGATGTTTGTTCATTTCTCCTTCTCGGGCTCTTTGGCTTCCCAGCCTCTGTCTGCTCAGATCCCCCTCTGAGCATTAGCAATCATTGCTAAATGCCTTCAGGGATGGTGGCCACCTGTTCTGTAACGGAATGGATCATCGGGCCTTTAAAATTCCCGAAATAACTGTTCTCTATTTACACAGAGAAATACGTTCAAACACGGGAAAAATCTACCAAAACATTGTTCATTGAACTTTAGATATCCATAAATCTGCCCTATACTTTTACTGGGTCCGCCTTTTAATTGCTTATCGCATCTCCACCGTTGATTTGAGAGATCTTGATCCAATGGCTGAGGTTCATTTCGGGTGGTTCATGCGTACAAAAGTTAATCGCCCGAAAAGGGTGGTTTTCTCTCTCCAAGGCCTGGCCACGTGGTAGCTAATGTATGGGCTCGAGCGAAGCTCGACGAAAACCACTTACCACTTACAGCCCACCTAGAATCCCGCTTGTTTCGTGATTTCCCTTTGTATTTTAAAAATACATGAAAACATTGAAAAACCCCGTAAAATGGCTTTAGACGGACTTGAAATATTATATATATGCATTCATAAATCCTTTCGGGTCCAGTTTCATCGCATCGACACATTTCCTTCGTATTTTGTTTATTTAACGAAAAACGCAAATATAAAGGAAAATGTTGTTTTCCAGATCTCAAAATATATGAAATATCACCTATATCTCGATTAGGTCCGAATATTGCGAGTTATGTTTATATTGGCCACGCTCCATTTTAATGCTCCGATGTGATGTTGCGATGCGATTGATCGCAATCGCATATCGCATATACCCCCGAGCCATTTGTAAGTGCTCCTCTATGGTTTGCCAATGCGATATTGCGATTCAACTTGGGTAGTCGATCTGCGTGCTTGATCGACAGTCCTTGTTGACCCCGCCGATCGTTGTCACATATTCCATGTGGTCTTCGCCGATAACCTCCGCTTACCATCGCAGATTGCGATTTGCCGATTGAATCTAGACCATTGATCGACCAAATCCGATGGCTCCTGTGCATTGCTTCGTTGACCTCCGATAAGCTTCATTTCACTGTTTTCTTTATGTTTTTGCCTCCCAATAGTGTTATTCGACTTTTCTAAAAGTTCTTCTCATTCGATAGTTTTGATCTTTAGAAGACTTAGAGGATTTTCTAGGATCCATTTAGATCACACCTTCCCAATGAAAAAGCTTTTTGACCACCAAAAGTTGATTTTTAAGCATCAATCAAGTGAGGATACAACTTCCTCACTTGTCCAATCTCTATCCATCTTGCACTGTTTGGTTTTGAACCCTTGAGTCCGATACTTAGGTAATCAACATCCCCTCTGTGCATAGTTCTCACCTTCCTGTCCGGAACTGTATCTTCGTACAACTCATTGAGATATTCAGGTAACAGATCATTGATAGAAGGCAAATGACTTTGCTCTTCGGGATCTTCAATCAATGAAGGTTCATATAGTCTCAAGTTCTCTACATTAATGACTGAATAGATATGCATATAAGCTGGAAAATCAAGGCAAAAAACGTTTTCACCAATTTTCTTAGGTATCTTGAAAGGCCCATACCTTATTGGTTTCAGCTTCTTTCCTTCACCTTGCATTATGTCTTTGTTGATGTACAACCAGACTTGATCACCAACTTGGAAGCTATGCTTAATTAGATGCTTGTCATGCCTTGCCTTGTACTTGGCCTGGCTTCTTTCCAGTTGTTCCCGCAATGCCTGGTGAATCCTTGGATCTGTTCAATGAACTTGGTTGCTTTGTCCACATCATTGTGTCCATCAACTGCTACGTCTTTACTAAAGACAAAATCCAAGGGAGACCTTGGTGTAAAACCAAAACAAGTCTCAAAAGGAGATCTCTATGTAGAAGATTGTTTAACACAGTTGTAAGCATGTTGCACATAACATAAATGTTCATCCCAAAGTTTTGGATGCTTGTTGCAATAGCCCCTGAGCAACTGGATCACTGTCCTATTGACCACCTCTGTATGGCCATCTGTTTGTGGATGAAAGGCTGTGATCTTCTTCAATCTGGTGTCCATCAATTCTCACAGACTTGACCAAAACTTCCCAACAAATCGAGAATCTCGATCAGATACAATGGAAGTGGGTAACCCAAAATGAACCCATACATGCTGAAACAACAACTTCGTTGTTTGTTCAGCTGTAATCTGCATGTTACAAGGTGTTAAAATACACATTTTGCTAAACCTGTCCACAATAACATATAAATAGTCATGACCTTTTCTAGATTTTGGCATTCCCCCAACAAAGTCCATGGAAACACTTTCCCAAGGACGAGAAGGAACTAGAAGTGGAGAGTACAAGCCTAATTTTCTACTACTGGGCTTGCTTTTAGCACACATGGTACACCCTTTAATATATCTAGAAATTGTTTCATGCATTCTTGGCCAATAACAAAACCTTTGCAGTTGTGAAATTGTTTTACTTACACCAAAATGACCTAATATTAGAGAAGTGTGTGCTTCTTGGATTATGTTAACTCTTTCAGTTTGAGGAATTCATAACTTTCCCAAATGATACAAGAGTTGGTCCTTAACATGATAATCAAATTCTACTTGTTTGCCATGACTTAAAGTTGCATATACATCTTTAAAATCTATATCTTGAGCATATTGTTCAATGTAGCTTTCATGCATTATTGAGTTATGCTTAAGTATAGTAGATGCATTTATGATTGGTCTGGACAACATATCTGCAAATTTACTGTGTATGCCCTTCTTATATCTGATGACTAGGTAAAACTGTTGTAGAAAACCCATCCACCTATAGTGTCTTGATTGCTGCAATTTAGTTTGTAAGTGAAAATATTGAAGTGGTTGATGATCTATATGTATAATTGTTTCCTTGCCCAATAGGTAATGTTTCCACTTTTTCACACTCTGCACTAATGCATACAATTCTTTATCATATGTGGGATAATTAACTACTGCAGAATTAAATGTCTTAGAATGATAACATATGGGTTTATAGTGTTTCATCAACACTGCTCCCATGGCATAGTCACTGGCATCTATTTCAATCTCAAATTGTCTTTGAAGCTCTGGCAATTCTAGTACTGGTGCTGTACTAATTTTTTCTTTCAAGGTGTCGAAGGCTTTCTGCTATTTGCCTCCCCACTGAAACACCTTGTTCAATCCTGTCAAAGCATTTAAGGGAGCTGCAAACAAGGAAAAGTTAGCAATAAAATTTCTCCAATATTTTGCTGCTCCTAGGAAACTCCTAACTTCTGTAGCAGATTTGGGTTTAGGCCAGTTCACAATGATTTCGACCTTAGAGGGATCTATCTTCAATTCACCACCCCCTAAAATATGACCCAAATAATTTAAAGATGTTTTGCTGAATTCACATTTTGACAATTTCACATAGAGGTTTTCTCTTTTCAAAACATCTAAAGTCTACTTTACATGCTTCAAATGTTCTTCCCATGTTTTACTGAAAAAAGAATGTCGTATAAATATACAATTACAAAATCATAAATAAAATGTCGGAGTACATCATTCATAACTCTCATGAAAGTGGCAAGAGCATTAGTTAAGCCAAAAGGCATAACTAGGCATTCATACAACCCTTGCTTTGTTTTGAAAGCAGTCTTCCATGCATCTTGTTCTGCAACTCTGACCTAATGGTAGCCACTACGCAAGTCCAACTTGGAAAAGTAAACAACTTCTTTCAACTAATCTAATATATTATCTATGCGAGGAAGAGGATAACGATTCTTGATCGTTATTTTATTCAGTGCTCTGTAATCAATGCACATCCTCCACGAACCATATTTCTTTCTCACCAACACGATTGGAGATCTGCATGTTGATGTGCTTGGTCTTATGAACCCTTTCTTGAGTAGTTCCTGTACCTGCTTCTTGATCTTTGCATTCTCTAAAGTGAATAACCTATACATTCTGATGTTAGGCAATGGAGCATCTTGCTGCAAATGAATATCATGTACTATTTCCTTTTTGGGTGGCAGACCTTTAGGTTCTTGAAATAGGATATCATATTCTGAAACAACTTTTTCTAAATTTGCTTTCTATTTAGCATCACAGCCCTCAAAAACATTAGTTTTATCAGGGTTCTTTTCCTTTACAACCATTAGTAAAAATTGTTTGCATGAATTTACAATTCTTTTCATTTGCCCTGAGTTAATGGGAGTGTAGTTATTTTTGAGCTGATGAGCTCTTACAATATATTCTATCCCATCTTTTGTGAGTTGATACTTATTTTTAGTTCTATAGAAAATGGCTTTTCTATCATAAAAGTAAGGACTTCCTAAAACAATACCACATATATCCAAGGGAACTATATCCAACTAAACCTCATCTACAAATATTGACCCAAAAGCAAACCTAAGTTTACATTGTTTAGTCACTTGTAGCTTTGCTTTATCACATACCCAACCTAATGGATATGGCTTCTTGTGAGGTGTGGTTAGTAGTCCCAACTTCTTTACAATTGCTTCAGAAATCAAGTTTACTTATGATCCACTATCAAATAAAGTATCAATCTTTTGATGCTTGGAAATAATTCTAATATGAAAAAGCTCATGTCTTTTCCTCTCATTTTCTTCATTATCAATACATTGTGCAAAATTACTAGTAGATGCTTATGAATTTTTACCTTTTATACCTGTGGTTGTGACTGTTGTTTCATCACGTGAGTCTGACCCCAAATCTTTCTGAATAGCAGCAGCAATCTTCTTCTTCTTGCCATCAAAATTCTTAGGTTTCAGCCCCGGATGCAAAGACCAGCAGTGTTCATCATCGTGTCCACCCTTCTTGCAGTGAGTGCATGAAGGTTTGTCTTTTTGTATAGCATTTGCCTTCCTCTTTTTCCATCTCAGCTTCTTCTTTTCCTTGTTCTTACTTGCAGTGGGTTTTGATGATCCCCCAATCTCTGGGTTCACATTCTTGCCTCTAGCCTCTAGATGTGTAGCTTAAACAGATACCTCATCTATGCTAGTGGGGTTAAACATGAGAATGGTGTGCCTCAAATAGCTATGTAGACCACCTATATACTTCAACAAAGTTTCAGGTGAGTCTAGAGAAATGCCTAGAATTAAAGCTCTTTTTCTAAATACCTGGGTATAGCTTTGTACACTTTGGCCCTTTAATTGGCAAAGAGTTTGCCAACTCATCATCACTTGTTGCATATAAGCTAGTGGATAGAACTTTATTTTAAGGGTAGAAAAAAATTCACTCCAGATAGAAAGAATTTTACCATGATTCTTCAAATCAGCTTAGGTCCTACCTTCCCACCACACAAGGGCAGTTCCTCCAAGGCGAAGGCTAGCCAGCTGAATTTTACTCCTTTCTGAATCAACGTTCTACACCCTGCAATACACATCAATCTATCTAATCCAGTTATCTAGCTTTTCTACATTTAATTCTCCATCATAGATTGGAAAATCAAACTTTACATCTAATTTTATCAAAGATGTTTTCATCTTTTTATTTTCAAGGCTAGAAGGTGTTGATGGATGAGGCTTTTCTCCTTTCCCTATTCCTTCTGGATGGCCATCTAGAAGAGGTTCCTCTGTTCCTTTGTCTTGTTTGGAGGTTGAAGGACTTTCACGTCAACCTTTTTAAATTCTCGATACATTTCTTCCACCACGGCTCTCATGGTCATGAAACTGTCCATGAACTGAGAGTTTGATTCCAAGGGAATTTCTTCTGCCATTTTCCTCCTAGGATACTCTCTTCCAATTTTTGGGTTAGCCTCAACCAGTTCTCTTGCTCCTAATTTGAGCTTTGACCTAGGTAGCATTCAAAAATCCAGCACAAGCTTGTCTAAACTTAGCAAACCTAAAGCTCTGATACCACTTGATCTGATAATGAGATATTAGACAATTATTAAGGTATTACAGACTCATGTGCATGGATTTGCCTATGTTACTTTATGCAATGGATCGATAAGATTGTGAAATACATAGACAATTAAGCAGTTAAAGAACATAATAGACAAACACACATAAACACAACAAGTTTAATAAGGATTTCACCCAACACTCCTGGGCTATGTCTCCTGGTCTAGACTTCAGTGGCAACCTCTCTATTATGTCTTCAGAAGTAGAGTTTTTATAAAAGTGAGCTCAAATTGAGTCTCACTCAACAAATACAAAACAACAAGGATTTATTTGGATCCCCCAAGTCTTTCTGGGTACACAGACTCTCCTCGCTGACTCTCTGTCTCTATTTTCTCTCTATCTCAGCACTACTTGTCTCTGTCTTCTGTCTTTTGTGGCTTTAAAGCCAATCGGCATTGTATGTTTGTTTCTCCTTCTCAGGCTCTCTAGCTTCCCGACCTCTGTCTGCTTAGATCCTCCTCTGAGCATTAGAAATCATTGCTAAACACCTTCAGGGATGGTGGCCACCTATTCTGTAACAGAATGGACCATCGAGCCTTTGAAATTTGTGAAACAACCGTTCTCTATTTACACAGAGAAATACATTCAAACACGGGAAAAATCTTCCAAAACATTGTTCATCAGACTTCAAATATCCATAAATCCACCCTATACTTCTATTGGGTCCACCTTTTAATTGCTTATCGCATCTCCACCACTGATCTGAGAGATCTTGATCCAACGGTTGAGGTTCATTTCGGGTAGTTCATGCGTATGGAAGTTAACCACTCGAAAAGGGTGGTTTTCTCTATTCGGGGATTGGCCACGTGGCAGCCAGTGTACGGGCTCAGGCAGAGCCCGACAAAAACCACTTACCGCTTACGGCCCGCTCGAAATCCCGCTTGTTTCGTGATTTCCCTTTGTATTTTAAAAATACATGAAAGCATTGAAAAACCCCGTAAAATGGCTTTAGATGGACTTGGAATATTATATATTTGCATTCATAAACCCTTTCGGGTCTGGTTTCATCGCATTGGCACATTTCCTTCGTATTTCGTTTATTTAATGAAAAACGCTAATACAAAGGAAAATGTTGTTTTTCGGATCTCAAAATATATGAAATATCACCTATATCTCCATCGGGTCTAACTATCATGAGTTATGTTTATATTGGCCCCCTCCACTTTAATGCTCTGATGCGATGTTGTGATGCGATTGATCGCAATCACATATCGCACATACCCCCGGGCCGTTTGTAAGCACTCCTCTGTGGTTTGCCAACACGATATTGCAATTCAACTTGGTTTGTCGATCTATGCACTTGATCGATAGTCCTTGTTGACCCCGCTGATCAATGTCGCATATTTCATGTGGTCTCTGCCGATAGCATCCGCTTGCCACCACTAGTTGCGATTTTCCGATTGGATCTGGACCGTTGATCGGCCAGATCCAACGGCTCTTGTGCATTGCTCCGTTGACCTCCGATAGGTTTCATTTCATTGTTTTCTTTATGTTTTGCCTCTCGGCAGTGTTATTCGACTTTTCTAAAAGTTCTTCTCATGCAATAGTTTTGATATTTAGAAGACTAAGAGGGTTTTCTAGGATCCATTTGGATCATAGAGTTGGATAAAATGCTTGCAGCAGGCATCATTGAACCAGTAAAAGAATCTTATTGGGTATGCCCAATGGTAGTTCAGGACAGGAAACATAAGGGTGAAATAGGGATATGCATAGATATTAGGAAGTTGAATGATTCCTACGTACATGATCCCTTTCCAACTCTATTTACCGACGAGGTACTAGATAACGTTGGCAGTTAGGAAGCGTAATCATTCACTGATGGGTTCTCTAGGTACCATCAGATCAAGATCGTACTAGAGGATAGAAGTAAGATGACTTTGGTGACTGAATGGGGATTCTTTCAATATACTATGATGCCTTTTGGGTTGAAGAACTCCCGAAGATATTTTTCGCGTAGTCATTGTGGTGTTCAAGGACTTCATTCACAAGTTTTTGGAGGTATACTTTGATGATTGGATGGTGTTTGGGTTGGTAAAGTGCCACATAGCGAGTCTACACTTGATGTTGGATACATGCCGGAGGTACCAGATCACGCTCAATTTGAAGAAATGTTTGTTTTGTCTCCCTTTTTGGATCTTGCTGGGTCACATTGTATGTAGACAAGGTTTGATGTTAGACCCTGCTAAGATCATGGTTATAATTAATTTGGAGGCACCAAGAAGTGTTAAACAGTTGTGCGCAACGCTGGGGCATACAGGATACTATAGAAAGTTCATCAAAAGATATGCACAGATTATGCACCAATGGAGAAGCTGCTAAAGAAGGATGCTACGTTCTGTTGGAATGAAGATTTTTAGCAAATCTTAGATGTGTTGAAGGAAAAGATGGTCACCATGCCAATCCTAGTCTTTGCGGATTGGAAGAAGGAATTTCATGTGCATGTGGACACGACATGTATTATGCTCGGGGCAGTACTGACATAGGTCGGTGAGGGAGAATTGGATCACCCTATAACGTTTGCGAGTAGGAAGTTGTTTAAAGCTGAGAAGAATTGTTCAATGACAGGCACAAAGGTTTGGCTATGGTGTACACGCTCCAGAAGTTTAGACACTACCTGCTAGGCAGACACTTTAAGATGTACACAGACCATTCTGCATTAAAGTACTTGGTTAATAAGCCTGTGTTGGGGGGGAAGATATGAAGATGGATATTGCTGTTTCAAGAATATGACTTTGAAGTTATTATGAAGCAAGGACGATTGAATGCTAAACCAGATCATCTGTCGCGGATAGAAATAGGAGAGGAGCATACTAATTTGGAGGAAGGACTGCTTGATGCACAACTCTTTGTAGTACGTGTTACAGATAATCACTTTGCAAATATCATACACTTCCTAACGACGGTGATAGCTCCAGAAGGGTATACTAATCAAAAAAAGAAGGAGATAGTGGTGCGCGCGACAAGCTTTTCTATCATTGTGGGGAATTTATATAAAATGGGCTCAGATGAAATTCTGCGACATTATGTACCCGACTTTCACGAAATAGCATCCTTGCTAAAGCTAATGGAGGAGCCGCAGGAAGAAATTATGCAGGAAAAGCCACATCGCAGAAGATTTTACGTACTAGACTATGGTGGTTGAGAATTCATAAGGATTCCAATGCTTATTGTAAGGCATGTGATGCATGTCAAAGGATGGGTGGGCCATCACGGAGGGATGAGCTATCTTTGAATCTACAGATGTCATTACATCCATTCAAGAAGTGGGTGATTGACTTTGTGGGACCAATTCAACCTCCAAGAAAGAAGACGGGTATGTGGCACATCATCGCCGCGACTGGGTATTTGACAAGATGGGTGAAGGCACAGCGTGTGAAGGACTGTACAAGGGAAACATTAGCAAAGTTCATCTTTGAGTATGTACTGACTAGATTTGGTTGTCCTAATATCTTGATGAGCGATCGCGGTACGCATTTCCTTAATGAGACGATCAACGCGTTGACGAAGGAGTTCAAGGTTTATCATTAGAAGAGTACAAAATATCACCCACATGCTAATGGGACGGTGGAAGTGTTTAATAAGATACTAGAGAATGCGCTAATGAAGTTTTACAATGCACAAAGAAATGAATGGGATGTGCGTGTACCTGCGGTGCTATGGGCTTACATAATGACTTGCAAAAAGCTAACTAGACAAACTTTGTTCAGGCTGGTTTATGGCATAGAAGCTGTGATGCTGATGGAGTACATTGTACCTAGTCTGCACATAGCAGCATTCACAGGAATGGTAGATCATGGAGCCTTGGAAGAAAGGCTCGCGTAACTAGCAGAGATGGAAGAGGATAGATTTTTGGCTGGATTCCATCAGCAAGTTCAAAATAAGTGCGAAAAGGCATGGCACGGTCGGCACATCAAATTGTGCACCTTCAAGCTAAATGATTTAGTATTATTGTATGACAACAAGTTTGATAAATTTCCATGAAAATTTCGGATACATTGACTAGGGCCCTATGTCATCAAGGAGATTACCGATGGCGGAGAAGTTCAATTGGTGAAGTTGAATGGAGATCCATTTCTAAGGAAGGCGAATGGTAGCCAATTGAAGTCGTACACTAGGGCTTCGACCAGATGACTATATGGTGGAAGTACAGTCTTAGCACTACAGGCAGCTGAAAGGAGGTGCAAGACTATAAACTACACTGCCTGGGTTGTGGAGCTGCGCAACCGAGGAACTACACGGAAGGAAGGAATGTCATGGTATCGACAAAAGCATGAAGGAAGTTGTGCTATAGAAGGAGAGACCGCTCAGGGTAGCCAGAAAGTGGCTGTTATGGTCACTGTTCATGAGTTGGCAATGGGAAAATGGCTAAGTGGAGCGGGGGGCGACATTTAAGTCGGAATTTAAGAGCGAGATCTGTGAAAATCTGCCGCAAATATAGCATTTATGAGCGGATTTTGGGGGGAATGGTCACATTCAAATTTGAATTTGCCTATAAATTACAGATGGCCACCCAACGATAAACACTTTGCATTCTGAGAATTGAGGTGTTGATCTATCAGGCGTGCATGAACCCTGACTATTTCGAGGCTTTGATGGCTAGTTCAGTATTTGACAAGTTTCCTAAAGCAACCCAGGAGCTTCTTACTAGATTCATGTCAGTGCCTGTAGAAACCACAAGCACTGGAGGATCAATGGCATCTAAGGGAGCTACCCCAGAGATTGTGAGTGCGTAAATGCCTACAAAAGTGCCAAAATCACAGAGGTCACCTAGGCCGAGGCCTACACCACCCAAAGAGGGTCCTAAGACAAAGAAGGATAAGCAGAAAGCAACACAACCAGTGTGTGAGTCACCAAGGAAACACTAGAAGAAGGAAAAGCCCATCGTGCAGGAAAAAGGCAAGGTGGTAGACTTAGAATCTAAGGAGGGCGCCGAAGATGTCGATATGGGCGCAGAGGACATTGACATAGAGGGTATATACCCTATCTCAAAGCTACCCGAGTACATCCCTCCATGTCAGGGTAAGGTGAAGGTCCCAAAGGACCTAGATGTGGGGAAATTTCTGCTAAATACCCCGTTGCTACCAGATCAGATCATGTTTGAAGGGTTGTGCTTAGCGCGCATTCCCAGTCTTAAGCTGGAGTATTGGGACTTGATAGAAATAGTGATTTCCCCACACGGTGATTAATACATTTATGAACCGTGTGTTTTATAAGGATTCTGGTGTCACTACGCTGGAGTCGCGACAGTGGATAAAGGGGGTGGACAAGGTAAAAATGTTAAACCTGCTATGGGTGCCACATTACCACCCCACACCCATAACCCTGATGGTGATCAAGCAGTTTCTATTCTTAGTTTACAATGGGTACCTGTGGTTAGGAGAAGCGATACCCATCACAGATATGTTGATCCACAGGGTCACATTGTTACCACATTCAAGGTTGAATCTGGCCATGGAATTTGGCGGAAAGACCGGTGAGCGACACCTCACCGTAAGAATGAAGGACAAATTCAAGCTCGCCAAGAAACCATGTGGATACTCAATTTCCATCATAACCCATCCTGCAGTTAAGGTCACCACCCAAATTTTGGCTGGGAAAATAATGAGGAAGTGTCATGCAGATGAAATGCCAGCACTTGTTGTGTCATTAGCGGCCCAGTGCACGGAGGGCATAAAATTTAATTGGGCGTGCTACCTCTATGGTGAGTTCCTCGCGAACTGCAAAGAAGCACAAGACGAGAGTAAGACCTTCCATTAAGCATGTATTTTACTCTCAATTGTGCTAGTTGCATGGGAGTTATAGGAGGACAGCTAGTTTCCTCTGATTGCATCAGATCTACTTGAAGCAGCGAAGTTTGCTTCGCTTTGGGCCACCAAGGATGCCACAAGGATCAAGGATGTTAAAATATTTTGGGTGTTGATGGAGGCAAGCATGCATGTCGTGATCAATCGCAAGCCGAGGTTATCCCCAACTGTCTTTGAGTAGTTGTTAGGATATGTGGAGTTCAAAGAAAAATTCCATTGTGTCTCCATCGGGGCACAGAAGGACCCTGAGAAAAAATGGTATGATCTTCCATACCTAGCAATAAATGATGCAATCGCAATGGTCCTGGAGAGTTGGCCATTAAAGTGGTGCATGACTTTAGAATTGTCAATTGGGTCTAGTATGTACGACGTGAAGCAAAAGAAGGAAGAGGTTCGACTGAAGATGCAACAGTTGGCCAACAGGAGGAAAAGGGAAGCTGAAGAAAAATCCAAGGCTGAGTACATTGCTATGAAGAAGGTCGAAGAGGAGGAAGAAGAGGAAGAGCGTGACTTTGACAGAAGTCAGAAGTCTCCTTCACTATAGACAAAGGAAGAAGAGCAACAATCCAGACAGGGAGGTGCAGACCTGAAGACTACTCCATTATGGGTTAAGCGCACTAGGGAGCAGGAAAAAATAGGGCTGTGGAAGAATTCCATGGCCAACAAATCATCACTTGAACTGATCACTTTGACTGAAGGTGATCTGAATGATATCGAGGACATAGTGAGGGATGCAACTATGCAACTACTGCAACAGAAGCAAGCCTTGGGGTCCATTCAGATGGGTCTGCTTGAGCTACAGATCCAAGCCACTCAAGTGTTGACCAGTGTGGGACAACACAACACTCTACCAACTAGCTTGGTGCCTGGGACATCAGAAGCAGCAGAGCTGGTTCGCTCCTTGGATCCCCGATTCGTCATGTTGCCGGATGGAGCATTGACTACAGAAGTGGAAGCTGACAAGGACACCGTCAGCATTCTCAAGTACGTTGGGTTGAACTTGGTTGCGTTGCCATGTGAAGCCCTTCACATTCTGCAAGACAGTGTGCTCACAGAACTTCGGGCTAGAGAGTAGTGTGCACTGAATGTGATTAGCAAGCAGAAGGTCAAAAATGCCCAAATTTTTATTGAGAATATGTCTGCCATTAATCTCCTTAAGAAGATCATAGAGAATAATGAGTGCACCATAGCCGTAGTAGCTGAGGCATGCCGAACTGTTCCAGAGCTAAATATCCTAGAAGATACGCCAGTTGACGCAACAATTCAGAAGCTCACTGCAGGTGTGCATGACGCAAGGAAAGAGCTGGCTAAGGTTCAGTTTGAGCTGAACCTTAAGATCACAGAGCTCAAGTTGAGGGCCCAGCCTTCAACTCCACCAGAAGTCCAAGAGTAGCGCGAGGAATCTATCAAGCATGCAGTTGCCGCAGTGGAGGCCGCAGTGAAGGAGTGCACTTCGCTCTTTGAGAAATCACTTGAAGTAGTTACCAGCCTACAAGAAGATCCCAACGTGCAACGACTAGAAACAAAGGCAAGGGAAATGCATCAGAAGTATGAAGATGCGCACCGTCACCATCACACAGAGGTTCGCGAAGCTGCAGGAAGTAAAGGCACTGAAGGAACAGGTGGATGTGGCACAACACAATGAGGCAGTACTAAAGGCTAGATTGGGGCCTTGGCTAGGTGAAGCCTATGTGTTCACGACCTCCATTGAATGAAAATTGGCTAGTCTGTAGGCAACATCGTAGAAACTACAAGGAGATAGCACGAGACCAACAACGAAGCAACTGGTCAAGCAGGCAGCAATGTAGTGTACCGCCGAGGTTGCAGTAGTGCAGGTGGAGCTGGGAGGTCTTCATGACAAGATCTCCATGCTAGCAGAGTGACTCGGGGGCGAATCACCAGATTTGTGTTTGGGGCCTATTGGGAACGGGTCCCATAGGATCGATTTTGGGGTTAAAGGTCCATGTTTTACATAAAGAATGTAAATTATTTGCATTTCGTGGTCACGGAGCATGAAGATGTAAAGAGTCATCAAGGGTTTACACCCTTAGATTATGTAACTTGTGTCGGATTTATGAGATCCACCCTTGGTCCGCGGACCATGGGATTGTATAAAAGGTGAAGTCTTAGAAGAGTCTAAGGCAGTTTTTAGTTCATTTCATATATGTTTTGAAGAGTCATTGATGTAATGGGTCTATGAGAGCTAAGAGCAAAGATTCTTAGTATAGGAGAGAGGCTCTGTCGCTGTGTGCGTAGAGGCCTAGTGTAGAAGTATGCAGCTGAGTGCGCGGACCCCTGAAGTTGTGTATGTAGGGTAGTTAGAGTCTGTAAAGGAGATTTGAACATCAATAAAGAGAATTATTATGGAATTATCTGTGTATGAGCTATTTTACTTCTGTTATGAATGGATGTGATTATGTTATGTTGAATATTGGGTTTATGATTTAATGTTGTATTGATGCGTGAATCTATATGTTTTACTTTGTTATAAGAACACAAGTAAGAATATTTGTTATGCAAAGATAATCATAATGCATGTTGAAGTTATCCACTACTTAAGCTAGTCTGGCTAAATACAACAGTAAGAGTAATTACAGAGGTGTGTAAGCGTCCGACTTGCTTATTTATGGTACGCGAAGGATGATCGTAGACCTTCGTGAAGGTCTTGAAGCTGAATAAGATAAGTATAAAAATAAGCCCTAAAAAGCTTATCAGTCTGCACGAAGGAAGGGTTAGGGTACAAAATGACATCACCACCATCTCTGGGTCTAGAAACTTTGTTCCTACATACCCTCATACTGCTTCGGGTGAGACTTCAGTTTGCGTTGCATGGATTGATGCTGAAAGGGCTAGTAGTGTAGGGATTTTCTTCACTAATTAACGCTAAACCTGGGTCAGGGCCCATCAAGCCGACATCTAGAACCAAACCTCAATATAGCTTTTAAGCCCTTGGTTCACTCACTCATATGGATCATTATTCATGTTTTCTTCTACCATGACATTCAAATATTCAACTTTTTGTTGATTATTCTCTTGAACACATGGAGGATTTGATTGTAAACATGAGGGAGATTTCTCAATATCTGATTCTGATGTCTGCTTTGCAGTGAGTTCAACCCATGATTATTTGGTCTTCTCATTTGAATTTGAATTTTCTAAATGTTTTCCTTCAATGACATCAAGAGAAAAAAAAATTTGCAATACTCTACATGAGGTGAGATGAATGCCATTTATATCAATAGGATATGTTTGGAGGTGTTGTACCTCAGCATTGTAAGTGGATTGAGTTACTTCCTTGTGTGGGTTTAGAAATGGTGGTACAGGTAATTGAGTGGGAGTGGATCTTTGATATGGATGTGGTTGAGGTTGTGGTTGTGCTGGAGGTGGACGGTAGGGATAACATGGAGTTGGGTATGGAGGATATTGTGTGTTTCTCCCATAAGTTCCTTTCCAAACTTGTTGCCAAGATTGGTTTTGGGTTGAGATGACCAACCTTGTCAAGGAAAGAGTGGGCTCCAATTACTTTGAGATAGATGTGTATAAGCTTGAAATTGTGAATTAGGTTCTTGCATCATATCAGGTTGACGACGCTATGATGGTCTTCTAGGAGCTTCATAACATAGTTTCTTTAGTGATTGACTTGCTCCATTGTCCTCTTGGTATATTTCAACCTTGGTAATGATGGGAAATCTTTGATTTGACGTGATTTTTCATGGAAAGCACAAATATCAGCATCTTCTGTTTTCTCATCTTACATTCTTAACATTTATACTTGTTCACTTAGATTGCTAAGAAATCATGTTTTACAGTTATCAAACAAATTTCTAAGTTCAGCTGGATTTACTGATCTTGATGTTGATTTACTTACTCTTGACCTTCCTCTTGATATGTGCTTGCATGTTTCACAAATTTCATCAAATATTAATTGGTATACATCACCTCTACTCGTGAGATTAAGGAGATTAATCCACTCATCCTTAATTGTTCTAAGTAAGAGGTTTTTTAGTGTGTCAAATCCTAAATGATGTAATTTTTCCCTCTTGACATTATACGTAAATCTCTATGTTATATCCTCAAGGATCTCATCTTCATCTTTAGTCATTCTAAATATTTCTTCTTTAAGATCACGATCTTTATATTTTTCTAGAAATATATTTTTCATATCATTCCATGATCTTGTTGAATTAGTCCTTAAACTCATGAACCATTGAAAAACTCTATCCTTCAATGTTGTCAGAAACAATCTCAATTTTTTAGTGTTTAGTAAGGAACCATAAGATCTACAAAGGATTTCAAATTCAAAGGGAAAGGTTTCTAGAGCCTCTGACCTCGTAGCATGGAAGTTGGGAAGGAAATATGGAGGGATGTTCTTCATATGAACACTGATATCAGTATATTTAATGGGAAATCCAAGAGGATCTTCTTCATTGTCATCATCTCCATCCATTTCTTCTACCTTCTATATTAACTCCTCTTCTTCTACCTACAAAAGTGGATGGTGATGTAACTCTTACTACACCATGTGATCAAATGGGGGGGTAGGTGTTGGAGAAGTATTTTTAAATAAGAATGCTAATGCAATGAAATTTTCTGTTTTTGAAATGAAATATGCCTAATGCAAATCTTTTTTAGTTTTTGAGAAATGAATCAACTAGGGAAGAAAAAAATTCATGCATTGACACCTCCCCGAAAACAACGCCAAAAAGTGATGATCCCTAGTATTGTGACAAGAATGTTGCAACTCCCAAGGATACCAACATAAATTATCAACCCGAGGTTTGTGAGGTGTTAGCACTGTATGTGTAGAATACTATGTGTCCTTATTTCATTGATCTGATGTAATAGAGTGAATGTGATGAAATAAAATCCTAAACTAAATGCGTAAATCAAATCAAATCCTAAACTAAATGCATAAATGGAAATGCTTATCTGTTTGGAAGAAATGGAAATGCTACTTTTACAAATGTAAACGTTAATCCTAATTGCAAGAAGGTAAAGGTTATGCTATTTTCAGGAATCAAAAGTAATTTTCTATTTACAAAATGAAAACCTTGTTCTAATTCCAACAATGTGAATCATTATTCTAACTGTATAATGTGAAAAGATTCCTTGAAAAGAAACTAATCCTATGCAAGAACAACAATTTGTAATTGAAATCCTAAGAGCATGAATTCAAGGAAATAGGCCTAATCTACTTTGGAAAAAGGAAAGTCCTTAATGGTTTTTATTCTTCCTTTATCATGAATTTAGAGCCTATGGGTCATTATTCAAGCCTAGGAGATAAAAACCAAGCTTTTGGAGCAACTTTGGTCAAGTTTACACGTGCTACAATAGTGCTACAGGGGGTCCTGTTTTGCTACATGAGGAGATAAATTATCGACTTCCCAAGTAAATCAAATGAAAATAGGATGGGATTTTTTTATGATTAATTAGGATGTATTATGAATCCATTCCAAGTGGAATCTCTCTAAAATTCCCCTGTTAACACATGCTAAAAAATAGCAGAAAATTACTACTCTAAAAACCAGAAATTTAAGAACTAGTGAGCTAGTTAACCTACCAAATGCCTAACCTAATCAAGTGAAAATGCTATGGGATGAAATTTTTTTATTAAATTTATTTTTTTATGACCCAAAAAAAGTGGAATCAACTCAAGTTAAGTTCATTAAAACATTCTAAGAAAATATCATAAAATTACTACTATTTTTCTACAAGAGACTTCCAAAAATTCTAGATTTGTGAACTAGTAAAGAAATCCATGTAGCTCAATGATGAAGATGAATTTTAAAAGCCTTTATAAGGATGAATCATGCTTGTGAATCTGTAAATAACCTATAAAACAACTCACTTCAGTCATTTAACCAATATAACCTACAACAAAGAAGCATGAACAATAAATGTAGAAATAAGAGATGCAAGTAAAAAATACATCAAAGGAAATAAAGAAATTGTACAAGAGGGATATGAGGCTCCTGGGATGGCCAAGCCCAAGTAAATTCGAGATCTATGAAGGAAATCAGGATTTAGAAGCTAAAAATGGCACCAAAATTCTTTATTTGAATCAATCCAAGTACATCCATGCTAGAAATGAAAGTGGAGCTCCTAAATAGCAAGTTTTCTCCACAAGAAATGCATGCCTCTAGAGGAAAATTCGAATTGGTACTTATACAAAGTGATGAGGAAGCATTCTCCTTGAAAGGAGGCAACTTTCCCCTCCAAAATCCCTCAAAAAGTGGATCTCGTTCCCAACACTAGGAATTTGCATTAAATAACAGGGAACACATTCGTATATTTTCTTAGTCACTGGAGCTATAGAATTTGTGAAATAATTTCATAATATCTTATTCATTTATTATCCAATCTTGATCCTCTTGTATCAGGGAGAAATTCCCTAGATTATCTCCTCCTCCAAATCTTCATAATCTGCCCAATATTCTCACAATATTCAACAAAAATAAATAATATTAGGCACTAATATGCAATTATCTCTAAACCTTCCTAATTACTGTATTAAAGTTAAAAATATGTCATGTAATGCAAAAAGATAGGTTTAATGTGCTCAAGGATGGTTATATGGGCCTTGATTTATGTCTGATTTGGAGGCCCATCCCCAATTATTAAAAATAACAAGTACATGGAAAATTAAATTTATTTCTCTTATTCTACATATAGTATAATGCAAATATTGAGGAACCAAATCCTCTAGTAAATTATTTTGACCTTTAAGAGGTCAAAATGGAATTTGACCAATGCCCCTGCATCAATTCCTCTGTGGCCCCTTTCTCACAGTATGTTTCTCACCAGTCCTTGACATGGGGGGAAACCTTCAGGAGTGGAAAAGTAATATCTTCTCTATGGGAGAAATTACGAAGTGAAAAAATATCCTTCTAATAGGTTTAGCCATTTATCTACAACATATGCATATATCTGGCCTTAAAATATAATAATATCAAAGTTAAATTGTACCTTGAAGGAAGAAGCACCTTCAAAGTGGTCGTTGGATGAAGATCTATTGCTTATTGGTATCCACCGAAGGATCTGGGAAAAAATATCTATTATCTCATTCCTTTATTGCTGAAGGGATTCTTTGAGCAACAATTTGACAGGATCTCTTGCTCCCTCATCTTTATTTTCTTCTTTCATGGGAAGTTTTTGGGGTAAGTGAGAAAGGGATAAAGCAGTTTGAGTCCCAACTCCTTATACATTGACCTCATTGAGGATATGCACAGAAAATAGAGGAAGAGTAGACCACTCCAATACTATTGATCTAAATTAAATACAAATTTAAAATCAAAATACAGAGAAACAATGAAACTAAACTTCAATTAATAAATAGAAATGTTGAAATTGTTTACATGTAGAATGAAAACAAACTAGCTCGGATGATGGTAGCTTATATCTCAAAATAGATGTGACAGTTATGTGTCTTCTAAAATATTTAAAATGAGGTTCAAAGACATTTTTATCATGAAGAAACAATGAGAAACCATAAACATCCAAAACCATAACCCTAGGAGACGAAGCGCCAAAGGCTTGTGAGCCCTGATGAGTTAAGTTGGAACGTGTTGTAGCAAACAAAAACCTGTCATTTTTATTCTTTCTTCTAAGACATAATAAATAATGGGGACCCTTTATGTTTTTGTTTTAGTTTTTATCATCTTTAAAAAAAGACTAAAAGAGAGATTGAATGCATAAAATTTAAAGAGGAAACCAAATTAAAAGAAAATCTTTATCAGAACAATTTTATCGACACAACTTTACCATAACCTTTTTACAAAATGTAACCAGGTCCTCCCCCTCCAAGACCAAATCTCCCGAGATTCCGAGATAGTTTTTTTTATGTTTGAATGTTTTTGTATCAAGCTTTCCTTTATCATGACTTAATTCATTAGAACTCTTATTTAAAATAACTTACGATATTCATGTTCTTTCAGCTTCTTTAACATATCAACCTTTTTGCATATAAGAGCCCCAACATCTTGGAGCATATTATATTTGAAGCTTTCTCATCTCGAACATATTATTCTCGAAGCTCTCCATATCAGGAAAACAATATATCATAACTTTATTTTAAATGCCCCTCTGATATTTCCGTTCCAATATCCAACATGGCATGATGACGTGGTCCCTTTTCCATTCTCTTAAGTGATTTAATGTTTTAATTATTAGCCTCGAGTGAATTAAAACTTTACATTTAATAAACTTTGGTTTTTGTAATTGATTTTTAAAAAGGATTTCTACGTTATGTTTCCATTTTACCCCGTTTGTCAGTACTATAAAGAGTTTTTTTTGCTAAGTTTCTAATTTTGTCCCCTGCAGGTAAGCTCAACTTCTCAATTTACAGAAAAAATGAAGAAAGGAAGTAGAGGTAAAAAGAAGGCTCCACAGTAGCAATCTATTGGTCCATTTCTGGAAGAGGTAGATTATAAAGTTCCAGGAGTGATACTATTTTTGGATATTTTATGTACTAGAGATGTTGGACTTCCTTCATGGGAAGATATTTATCAATATTTTGAAATCGAGAACCCCAGAGTTACTGAAAGAATAGTGACAACTGATGATATAATTTATGTTTCAGAAGGCACTGCAAGTGATGCTACCAAATCTTTCCTCCATAGAATTGTAGCCAACACATGATTACTACCTTACACGGATATGGTTCGTTGGGTGGTGGAAAATTTGTACATTTTTTATAGGCACTTTCAAACTAATAAGGGGACAGTAAATGGATCTTTCACCAGAAAGGACTTGCAAAACATGTATCATTTGCCAAAGCCTCATTATACATATAATAAGGAATATGTCGAGGCTTTCATAAAAGAGCATGGGCACCCGTCAGATCAAATATGGCAATGGAGACATGACCTAAAAAAGCATAAAGTGGAGGAAACTGGTAAGTGCTCACTCGATTCTCTCACTGCTCCTTTCTCCCAAGTTGTAGCTATGTTGTGTCTATTCCATGCACTCCCTAATGTGTCGAAATTCTTGGACACGTGGGTACCTCTTATTGATGGGGCTTCCAAAGGGTATATATTTGATTGTGATACCATACTTTCTCATAAATTGGCTTCTCATATACTATCTTTTCGACATGGTAGAATAGTTTCTGAAAATAAGTCACCTCATGTCTATATTTCGGCCTCTGTTATGTATGCTCTGTATTTTTCTATCGATTTTCCTTCTATGGGTTGGAAATGGAATATTTATTATCTTAATCCTATCCATATCTACCATGATATCCTATGGGAATCCAAGAATCTTGAATATCTATACCCAATATGTCACAGGGTTATGATTCCAATAGAGGAAACCATCTTTGAGTCTTAGCTACTAAGAATGTCTTAGGAATCCATGAACGACTTTCGGAGAGTCAGAAATTGATTCGGCGAAGATTTATTTAGCTATATCAGAGTCTGGGGTAGTCTTGCTCATCCTCATGTTTTTCCTTTATACATTCCCGATAAGCTAGTCAGCAAAGAAGTAGCTTATCAGATAGTGGGTTATTGTATCACTAAAGTATTGAGAGAATCTAATAAAAGGGCATGCCTTTTTTTCTATACGATTCAATATATTTGCATTGGCTAATTACCACCATGCCAAGAAAGAGATCCTTGCTTTTGAAGCTATAAAATTTCCTAATGTTCCAAATAGGAAGTATGAACTAGATTTAGTGGTGAATAATTTTACTGCATCCCAAGGAATCAGACAATTCATCCATGAAGAGGATAAATTGGATGATTTTATTTTACAATCTTCTTCTTATGCTATAGTATTATGGAGAGTTGAAGAACAATTGTCTATACAGGGGAAAACTCAAGTTGTTCAATACAAATATTCTCTGATAGCCAATATTCCATTAAACTTGCTACAATTACCTTAGGAGAATTCATTAGTGTTGACCACTCAACCTGTTAGTTCTGCATAATCAGTAGTTCCTCCCAAAGATCAACCAAAAGTTGTTATAATTTCTTCCTCACCCCAGGTTGAAGAGTTGATATTTAACCCTGAATTAAATGAAGCTTGGAATGAATTTAGTATGACTATAAATCCTAAGACCAAGGTTCAAGCTTCAACTTCTCAAACTACCACTTCTTCACAACAAGTGGAGGTTCAGGGTACTATTAAAAATGTTGAACAAGAAACCAGGACAAAGGAAGTTGTTGATAAATCTTCCATTCATGATCAAAAGGATATTGTCGTTATTCCTTCTTTACCTACCTCAGAGGTTACTCTCAATATAGAGGAGATTCATCCTTTAGATATATTTTACAGTCTTCAACATAAGGCATGGGTCAAGAGAGGCAAAAAGAAAAGGAAGCTCGAGCAATATCAATCATTAGTTCTTAGCAATATTTCTTCCTTTGAAGTTTTGTGGAAGGGTTCCTCTACTACACCTTTTGAGGAATTGGGAAAATTGACTCAATTCACAAGAGCTTATGCTTCTTCCACAATAGATAAATAAGTTCAAGTCCAAGAGATTCTAAAAGAAAGAGAAGAAAAGATAACATCATTTTAACAATAACTCAATGCTAAGAAACAGAGAACTATTGAGCAATATTAGAATCATATGGTAGAATTACATAGGAAATTAGATGCATGGAAAATACAACATGATAAGGAGATATAGGTAAATTGTGATTAGATTAAAGAGATGCAGAAAAGGATAGAGATTGAGTGTTAATCCTCAGCTGGCGGGATTTAAAAAGGAAGCCAAAGAGATATATACTCTGCTAAAGAATGAGTAGAAAGTATTTTGCAACAAACTCCAATTTATTCAAGATCAATGCAAGATAGGGAATTCTCTAATGGATTAGTTAAATGATATGATGAATTATTTTGATGAGGTAAATGATCAACTCATTGATTTCATAACCTGGAAAGAAAGTAGAGAGGGCAGAGGGAAAATATGCCTAATATTGATGAAGCACAAAAGACAATAATTTTCCAACTGAGGGAAATTAAAAAGAAACAAGTTGAAGTTGCAGTCAATGAGGCCTAAGAACTTTCCAGTTTTATCATTGAATTAGTCAATGATACTCTATTGCAAGAAAATCTGATTTCTAACTGCCCAAAAGATTCACTTCCAGATGCCAAGACCTTAATAAATACTTGGATGGAACATGACAACATAATGGTTGAAAGAATCAAGTGGATATCCAAAATTGACATTGAAAATCATTGGTAATTTCTTGTCAAGCCCCATAGCCAATGGTTGGCACTTAGTTGTTTATCCAATGTTTCTGTGTAGATGTTATCACTATTGTTTATCCAATGTTTTTGTGTAGATGCTATCAATGTTAAAGTAAGCTACTTTCACCAGTCAAAGGAGAATCAAGCCTAAACATCCTCCAAAACTCACCAGCCTGCTCAACATTTACTTGTTATGGTAAATCACCATTGGACTGCCTCGTCCTAAATTAAAAGTTGTTGCAATAATTTCTTGTTATGTTTTTTCTATTTATTTCTATTAAGAGATTTAAGGAAAAGTTTTTTTAACTTTCTTTGTTTTAAAAATATAAATTCCCCTCTCAGAGATGGAGATAAGGGTTCTAAATTTTGAAAAGAGGCGACTTGAAATTGCACTATTGTATTTTAAGTTTTTCTTAATATAAGTTGAACCACTTGCAGTTCCAGTATGAGAAGATCTATGGTTTATCGGGTATTGTTATCCTATGTTGTTGTGTTTTTTCTTTGAAAGGATTTTTTATATGATATTTTTCACATATATGTATGCTAGTTAGACTTTCATTATCACTATTGGCATGTTTGATTGAAATTTAATGTTATATTGTGAACAATGAAATTTTTATCATATGTGATGCTTTAATCAAATTAATTTAATTAACTATTTAATTAAATTATTTTTCTTTGATCAAATTAATATCGTAACTGCATAATGATATACATTATTGTGTTTATTACAACATCTTTCTAGCACATATGTTATTTGCTTACCCTGGTATTATAATAATTTTTAGCGATATATAAGTAGATTATCATAATTTATTAGTTTCACCTAATAAATAAGTTATCACCACAATTTTTCCCATTCCACATATTTTAATTTAGGGAAATTGGTCCCATAATTCCAGTCGGAGCCACCATTACAAAGGGAAAAGGGTCTAATTGGGATCCCGACCAGGTGGTTTTTCCCCAATGTTGATGAG
The DNA here is from genome assembly GCA_031772625.1 of Pinus tabuliformis. Taxonomy (NCBI): domain Eukaryota; kingdom Viridiplantae; phylum Streptophyta; class Pinopsida; order Pinales; family Pinaceae; genus Pinus; species Pinus tabuliformis. The sequence continues at coordinate 1,149,415,157 of CM062807.1, forward strand.
GTCAATTTAGAGCATCAACAAAACATTAACTTCATAGGGTCATAACTTTGCCATGCGATCTTTGTTTGGTGTGAATGATAGACCATTGAAAATATCTATCAAAGGAAAACAAGTTTCAGCCACCAATTTAATTCAAAGTTTTCAGTTGGCCCATTTCCACAAAAAATTCCATTTAGGGCCTCAAAACGGCTCTAAAATTTTAGGACCTGAAATTACCAAAAATAGAAAACTACCAAAATAGGAAAAGTATATTGTGATCATTGGAATAGGTTGGTAACCACCAATATCCACCCATATCACAGACTCTTGGAGTGCTATGTCATCACCTTTTCTATGTCACCGCAACATTTCGTCAATTGGTTGCAAGTTCACGCTACCACATGTCTTGGGTCCACCTCTTGTGAGTTTTTGAACAAATTTAGTATCTGGTTGTTTTGAAAAGTAGAAAAATCGTTACACGTCATAAGGCCCAAACACTCGCATACACCTCTCATAGCCACATCACCAAGCTAGTTCAGTTTCCCAGTCATCAGAGTTAACAAATCAATAGTTTCCACTTATCACCTTTTCCTCGCAGATTCCACATCGTCATTGGTCCAAGAAAATTTGGCATCAAGTCAATTTTCTAAGTGTTTCTTTTTTATAATCATAATAGGCCCTGATGTGCAAACATGCTGAAAAGGTCCAGATAGCCTGAAAACCCCATATGAACATGAAAACATTGGATATTCTAAAGATCGAGATACCCTATAGAGGTCTAGATATATTGAAATGACCAGATGTAGTAGAGAGTTCCAAATATATTGAAAAGTTGAAAGAGCCTCAATATGTGAATCATTCATATACATTGTTGAGACCGAGATACATTACTCCATTACTCCTTACTTAAAATTCATTTTTGTTTTTATTCTTGGAGAGTTAAGAGAAGTGCCATACACCATTGGAAAGATATTGGAAAATACTATCCAACTAAGGACTTAAGATGTAATTTTGAACAAAAAACCTACAATAAAATTGCCTTCAAAGGTAGTCAGCTAACACAATTAGCATCATGAATGGTGTCTTAACAAGCTCCCCTTGAGCTTGACATCACTGGTTTATATCAATGACAACCACTACCAACTTGATCATTAAGGCCATCTAGGTGACAGTGCATGACTAGCCTAGTAGTTGTCTCTAAATTTCCATATATGGGACTGAACATTTCCATCATCAAGAGTTTAAGCAGCAATATGTGGCTCAATGGAAGTTTGTATTTTTTGTAACTGATTTCTCCTTACTTAACTCATCTACCATCAACCCTTTGTTTTAATGACCTTCCCTAATGAAAACTTATGTTTTATGGATTTTATTTTTTAATGCATGTTTTCTTATATAATTTGGTTTCATGAAAAGATAATAAATATAAATAGACACATATATTCCATGGTAGGTATTGTACTAATTTATATTATTTTTCTCATGCAAGTTTCATTTTTGGTTTCTAAATCGATTGAAAATTTCAATTGTGGAATATTCAATGAGATGTCAAACACCAATTGTGGGAAGAAAACATTACGGAAAAAACTTTCAAATGCCTGAATATGAGGATTCACATTCGCTTCATGCTTCAAGGTAATTTGAACAACCTATCACTGAAGGAGATGTCAACTCTTATGAGAAAACATATTATATCCAAGTAGCATATAAAATAATAGGTTCCTCTAGTGATGAAAGTGATATAAATCCATTTTCAGTAGAAATTGACAGTGAAGATGTTGAAGGTTTTTCCTAGGGAGAGGATAGAATGCATTCACATAAAAGAAAAAAAGGTCAATGGGACATAGGGAGAAACTTCCAAAAATATTAGGTCTCAAGATTTACAATGAAAGAACCTTCAAAAAATAAGAATGATAATTCATGAGAAGTTAGATGCAAAGTTTACAGTTGGAAAACTCACAAGGAAGTTGTTGGTGCACTAAGATGACTGATTAAATCACTCTTAATTCCTACATTACCTTATCAACCTAGGATTCGTCTGTTTATTTCAAGGATGCCATCACTATCTATGCAATAGAGGTCAGAGGATGTTATGTAACCAAATGATTCTAATATTTCATCAAGTCGTTGTAAGAATGTATTAACAAACTCTTAATTCTCGAAGTTCAATTAAAGAAAATTCAAACCATAAATTTGAATCCAATCGTAACTGTTCTACAAAGGAAATGAATTTCAAGTTGATGCATTAAAGGAACTTATATCTAATGGAATACTATCTGATCTAGTAAATGGAAAGAATCACTACAGTAACAAGCAATGAGTAACTACTTTAATCTTGAACATGAATCAAAAAGAGAATCAATCAATCGTAACACTCAGCTTATTCAATGTAATTCATTAAAGGAACAACATTAAAGCAACAACGTTAAAGATCTATCTCAAATACAGGTATAAAGAATAACTTAATTCAAGGAAAGAACAATAATAAAGAATTGCAGGAAATAAGGAAATAGTTATAACACAAAGGAGCAGTGAATCTTCTAGTGACCAGGCCCAAAGCCTCTAGAAGTTACTACTGATAAAGCTCAGAACGTGATTATGAAAAGATCTCTCTATTGCTCATTAATTGAAATAATAAAAGTATAGAATTACTGTAATATCAAAATATGCTCTTGTTCGATACAAAGATACAAGAACGAGTAAGAGTCAAAAATATCCTTGATCCTTTTCACCCAGCGGTATCCTATAACCTAATGGAAAACTAATGGATGAAAGAGAATCCTAAGAATCGAGAGATCCTCAGCATTTTGCGGCTAAATGATTGGATTTTTGTTTTCCAAATTAGCATTTTTGTTCATATCTCTGGTTAGCTCATACAACCAAGGAACGTTCCTTTCATGGTTTGGTGTTGTTGTTCTATCAATTGAACAACAATTGTCCAATTCGAATTTCCTGTGTATAAAAGCAAGCAGAAGTTAGTATTTTCATCCTAAAAACATGCAATCGGTTTGATGATTGAATTTACCTAACTTTCATACTCTTTCCTTCCAAATCCTTTCCAAGAATGAAGACAAACATATAAAAGAGAGTGATTAATTAAGCAATGTAAGGGTACAAACATACCTTTTTCTGTGACCCAACATACTCCCCTGCTTACCTTTTTTCATGTTCTCATGCAAGAAGATGATTAACATGTAATTTTGCTAAGGAATAAGCAGGATAGGTCTCTTCTGGATATATCCGAAAGCCATTTTTCTTTTCAAGTATTTAAAATTCTCGGCCTTCTTGGAATTCTACCAATTCATAGTCAAAATGTTACCCATCTAGTGGATACCAAATAATGGGGCTTCTATATCGGAAGCCTATCCATGTAGGGCCCATGCATAAGATAAGATTGCTGAACTTAACCAAATGAGCAGCAACAACTTTGAAATTTCTGTAACCAAACGGATATCTGTTCTTGATGATGTTGAAGGAAGCCATCCATCACTGTTTTGTAGAAAGTAAGGCTTATTCTTTAATATCTTTGAAATATTCCACTCTGTAATTTACAGTATCCTTATGGAGTGGACCTAGAGAGGCCACAACATTTGGTTGTTCCATAAAGCGTGTGTGATGTAAAAAAATGTGTGTGGGTTTTGTATGTTCTCCCCTAACCCATAGATCTATTTCATGTTGCCTTTTTAGAAAAGGTTATATGCCTTAGCGCACTTAATCTTATTACAAGAAAAAGAAATGAAATATTGAAATTGAACATCTCTGGTGAATGGGCTAGGGTTAGCTTGAAGTGAAATTTAAAAATAAGTTAGATACAATAGAGAAGCATGAAAGAAAGGTGTATGAGAAGAAAAATGTAAATGGTGAGGAGAAATGTATTATCAGATGGAAATATTCTAAGAAATTTTGAGATGTCAAATTTGAAGATGAACATAAGAAATATTTAATAAGTGAAAACTTGAGACAAGTGGAGGAACCATCACAGATCTATTTGGAAAGACAATGGAAAGAAATTTGTTATCAAATAGGACCAAATTAAGCTCTATTTTCCGCATATTATCTAAAGGCCACCCAGTGGCCTACTATCCAAACTACATGAAATATCCATATTTTCTTAAAGTGTCAAATTTTCCATCTTGATATTGGTCTATAAGAATATGTTGGGTTTAGGAAAGATATCTAGCTCCAACAGAAAATGATGATATAAAACAAAATATTTTGAATGCTAGGTTTTTTCAATGTCATTGGTTGAGGTTACAAATATTGATAATATCTCATGGAACTACATGAGTAGCTATATGGTTAATGACCATTTTAGGCATTCACATCTACTTGGGATTCATAAAATGAGGGAGAATTCTATAGCTGAAAATATTTATGAACTTGTTATTAATAGTTTGAAGGAAATTGATGGTCTAGATAATTTAATGATTGCAAATAATTTGGTATCTGTCAGAGAAGATGGGCCATCAATAATGAAAGAATATACAAATGACCTTTGGGTTAAACTATAACTATCAGCATCACCATATATGTGGAGTATTCATTGTATGGATCATAGGGTGAATCTTGCATTTAAAATACTAATCAAGTTTTCATCGATTTAAAAATTTGAATGTATTATATGAGGGGCTTATGCATTCCTTTTTCATAGTGCCAAACAATTTCCACAGTTTCAAAAGTTTGTTGGTGGTGTTACAAATGGAAACAAGCTATTAAAATATGTTAATATGAGATAGATCTCTTTGAATTGATTAGCTCAAATATTATTTAGTGAGGCCCATTAATTAGTAGGGGTGATGTATGAACATCGTTTTAGTGTAGAAAAAGCTTAGGATCTTGTCTTTCGAATAAATGACATAAATACATTATTAACATTGAGTGGAATTCTTCCTATGATTGATGAAATGAATGTTCTTGTGAAATATCTCAAATTCACACAATTTTCATTTTAGAATACACAAATGCATGAAATTAATATGCCTTTCATTGGATAATTTGTATATGTTTCCTAAGTCTTTTGCAAGTCCATAATTTACAAATTGGAATATGATCTTCAATATGTAAAATATTAAAAAAATTGAATTTTGATGACATAATGGAAGTGTGTGGGTATATGGTTCCCTTTCATTATATTAATAATACAGGGATGGTTCACCAAAGAGTAACCCTGTTATGCAACCATCTCACAAATAGAGAGATCAAAGACTTAAAAATTATCCTGTTCGAGGGGGAGACCTCCTTTACATTACATAAATGAAAAATTCTTGCAAGATTCAAATGATAAAACCTCCTTTCTATATATAAGAGTCTAAGGGGTCACAATATAATTAGAGCTAACATAACAATAATAATGTAAGGGCACAAAAATAACAATAATGGGCTTCTATGGGGCACACTAATAACAATATGGGGACAACATGAGCACAACGATAAAAATAAGAGGGCTACACTGACAATAATAATGAGGTAATACACTAGTATTATAGGGACCTAACATGCTACTCTCCTTCAAAAAAAGTCTTATCCTCAACACTTGAGTAGTTCTGGATGCTTCTGTATAAAACTCTCATCCTCCCATATGGAATCTTCAACAGGTAAGTTCTTCCACTTGATGAGGTACTCTGAAATTGATCGATTTTGTAGCTGTTGAGTTCTTGTTTCTGTGACTGCTTTAGGTTCAAATATGAATTTTCCTTCCTCATCAAGTTCTGGAAATATTGTTTGAATTGAGAGCTTGTCACTTATAACCTTCTTTAAGCATGAAACATGGAAAAATGGGTGCACTCAAGAAGATGCAGGAAGCTCCAATTTGCATGCCATAGTACCAATCTTTTGCAACACTTTGTATGGACCATAACACTTTGGTGATAATTTATGATCCTTCTTAGCTTGATTGAGGGACATTTTGTTTGTATGGTTGTAGCCGTAGAAATACCCAGTTGCCTACATCAAAACGTCTTGTGCTTGGATGTTGATCTATCTGTTGTCTAATTCTATTTTGTGCCAAAGTGAGGTTATCCTTTAAGAGTTGGAGAACTTGTTGTTGATGCTCGATTTGATATTCCACTACTTGACCCTTAATTTTCTCTTAAATATGATGTGATCAACAGTGGATAATATCCATAAAGTTCCATAAATGGGGTAATTTTTGTTGTAGTATGGAAGGAAGTGTTAAACCATCATTCAGCAAGATGTAACCACTTGACCCATTGTGTTTGCTTCTCAGATACAAAGAAACGAAGATATCCTTCCAAACATTTGTTCACTATCTTAGTTTACCCGTCAAATTGAGGATGATAAGATGAGCTATGAGCTAATTAAGTACCCCTACAAGAAAATAATTCCATGCAAAAATTTTCAATGAAAAAGGGATCTTTGTGGCTTACAATGATCTTTGGATTTCCATGTAGCTTTTGAATTGTTTCCAAAAATGTAGTAGCAAATGTATTGGATTTATATGGATGAGATAATGCACAAAAGTGTGCATACTTGGTAATTCTATCAACTACCATCATGATGACACTCTTTCCTTCAGACTTGGGTAAACTTGTGATAAAATCCATTGAAGCCTCCTCCTAACATTGACTTGGAATGGATATAGGCTGTAACAAACCGAGGGCCTTAATTTTCTCAACTTAATTTTTTTGGAAAACCAAATATTCTAACACAAACTTTTGAATATCAGATTTAAGGCCATCCCAAAAAATTCCTTCTTAACCCTATGGTAAGTTTTTAAAAATCCTAAGTTCCCTCCTAATGGAGAGGTGTGCAATTCCAAAAGAATATTTTTTTTAAGTTGGGAATTCTTACAAAGGTATAAGCGACCTTTGTACCATAATGAATCATTTTTCCAGCTAAATGTATCATATGTACAGAGATATTGCTGCAAATTTTGAATGAGTGCCCACTCTTCTTCGCCATTCTTCCATTCATCCCTTGCTTTAGTTATCTAATTTGGTTGGATAAGAGAAATGGCACAAAGAAATGCTTCTACATCCTCATCATTTCTTGAGAGTGCATCTGGAACAACACTTTACATCCCTTTTTTGTAGATGATTTCAAAGTCATAACCCAACATATTTGTGACCCATTTTTTCCGCTCTTCTGAAGATAATATTTGTTCTAAAAAGTATTTAAGACTATCATGGTGCCATTTTATCTTGAATTGTCTTCCCATTAGGTAAGGTCACAATTTCTTAAGTGCATGTAGTATTTCCAACATTTCCTTCTCATAAATAGCTTTATGTAAATACTTTCCTTTGATTGGGCAACTTTAAAAATAAATGGGTCTTCCTTCTTGCATTAAAACATCACCAATTCCATTTCCTAAGGCATCAAATTCCACAATAAAGGTTTTTGTGAAGATTGGCATAGCTAAGATGGTGCTTGGCACATTGCCTCTTTAAGAGGTTCAAAGGCCTTAGTTGCTTCTAGATTCCAAGAAAATGCATCTTTCTTTAGTAATGTTGTTAGAGGTGTTGCTATTCTCCCATAATTCTTAACAAACTTGCGATAATACTCCATCAACCCAATAAATCCTCGCAGATGCTTTATGGATGTGGGGATTTTCCATTCCTTAATGGCTATAATTTTGCGAGGGTCTACCTTAACACCTTCATGAGATACAATATGACCAAGATATTCTACCTTATGTACTCCAAAGAAACATTTGGAGGTTTTTGCATATAATTGTTTCTCCTCCAATAGTTTGAACACCCTATCAACATGTTGAACATGATCCTTCCAGGACCTTATGTAGTTTAGTATATCATCAAAAAATACTAACACAAATTTTCTATGGAAGGGTTTGAAAATGGAATTCATCAAACCTTGAAATGTATAAGGTGCGTTGGTAAGGCCAAAAGGCATGACTAAAAATTTATAATGACCCTCATAAGATAAATTTTGTTTTCAAAATGTCTTCAGTCTTCATTCTGATTTGTTGATATCCTAAACGATGATCCAACTTGGTGAAGTAAATTTCTCCATGTAATTCATCCAATATTTCATCAATGACATGAATGGGAAATTTATCTTTAATAGTGATCTTGTTGAGCTCCCTATAATCCGGAAACATGCGCCATGATCCATCCTTCTTGTTCACCAATACTGCTAGAGCAAAGAAATAACTTTGACTGGGTTGAATTATACCATCCTCTAGCATTTCTGGAACCAGACGTTCAATTTCACTCTTTTGGGCATAGCTATATCTCTAAGTCCTGATGTTTGGAGGAACACTTCCTGGAATCAAATGAATAACATGATCATGATCATGAATAGGTGGGAGGCTTTTGGGAGTCTGAAATACCTTGGAATGATTGTCCACGACTTTTTGGAGATCTAGAGAAATAGATTATTTCGACGTGGAAACCTCTAGTGAGCATAATTGTGCAATTACACCATGTTGTTATTTCTTTAGAAGCTTTGTCATGCCTTTATATCTTATTATCTTTCTTGGTTTCCCTGTGATACGCCTTAATTCAACTTCCTTTCCTTCCCTAAGAAATTTCAAGAAAATTTCTTGAAAATTAAAATCTATCGTACCTAAAGATTGTAACCATTGGACTCCTAGTACAACATCAACACCACCCATTGGAATGGAAAGAATTGGACTATTCAATACATATTCTCCCATGGATAGCATGATATTATGGAACTTTCTAGAGAAATTTATGGTTCCTCCATTTGCAACCATCAATTGACACTTTGGTGCTAGATATAGGAAGAAATACAATTCCTTGGCTATCTTAAAATGAATAAAATTATGGGTACTACCCAAATCGATCAACACCATTACCTTTTTCTTCTTGATATGTCCTTCTATATTGAGAGTTTGAGGAGTGATAATTCCTGCCAATGCATTACAAGATATGGTTGGATCCATTTCTTCTTCTTTGGGGTTGGTTCTCGGTATATATCATCTTCTTTTGATGTTTCTTGCTCCTTTTCTTCCACCTCTTCACAATCTATATAAAATAATTTCTTCTTAGCACACTTATGCATTTTAGTGTATTTGCTATCGCAACTGTAACAAATCCCTTTTTCTCTTTTTTATTCCAATTGTTGTGGTGTCAACCTTGTAGGTTGTGGAAGGCTAGGGGTAGCAAAACTTCCATATTTATAGTTTGGAGTGGTAGGCTTCCTTATTTCCATAATTTTGCTTTCAATTTTTCTTGCCAACCTGAATTCCTTATCCAATGAATCAATTTCCCAAAGGTGAACCTCATGTTGGATGTTATCCTTTAAATTCCCTATGAACACATCAATCCTATTGGTGGGCTCCAGTATTGTAGCAATAATGCTACAACTCCTGGGGCTCCCTATCTCTAATTTTATCAACCCGGTAGTTCGTACAAACTTGGAAGCGACGGTGCTGTATGCACAAGTACTAGCTCTTGTCGCAGCTGTCACTTGGTCAGCTGGCACAAGTCCGCTAGGGCTCAAGCCAACTTCTATAGGCTCACAGAAGAAGCTTTATGAATGATGGACGAAAGCTAACTCAAAGGAGACTAGTCTAATTGCAGAAAGTAATTGAAAACCAATAAAGCATGAAAACCCTAGTAAACCCTAATTTAACTAGCTAGAACCTAACTATGCAAAACTGTGAATGAAACAACTACCAATAATTCCATTACTTGCAGTGAACTGAAATACATGCATCTAAGCTACTTGCATCTGAAAAGACATGTTTTTGTATTTTTTCATTAAGTGGTTGGATTTATTGTGATGATGCTTTTGATTAGGGTTTTGTTGTGCAGGAGCGGTTGGAATGGAAGGAAAGCATGGGCAAGGTTAGGATGGCTAAGGGAGGTCCCAGAGGGTCTCCAGCATCAGTCCACAGAAGCCTACCACGTTCGGATGCTCAGCAACCGAGTTTGCAGGTTTCTACAGGAAGTCTGCAGGGGATCCTACAGGAAACTCAGGGGTTTCTACAGGAAATCTGTGCAATTCTACAGGATGTTTGGCCGTGGAAGTTTTGGGAGATGGTGAAGTGTTGGAGTGGTGTGGGAGGATAGGTGAGATGGAGATGGAGCTGGTGATGGCTCAGGAGCAGAGGAGTCAGAGGAAGGACGAGTACATGCAGTGGTTTGATGGTTGGAAGGATGGGATCAACGAAAGTTGAAGCAAATGGAGCTGAGTGAGAAATGGGAGAGCTGGAAGGTAAATGAGCTGGAAAGAGGCCGAGTAGGGCTTGAGGAGAGATCAAGAAGAAGAAGAAGGAAGTGGATTGATAGGGAGCAGCGTAAATGAAACAAATGACTTATGCACCAAAAACGCGAAATTCATTAACCTATGATAACTGTGCCATGAAACCTATGAGCAGCAATGGAAAACCAAGAAATGAAACTCGTGCATGGGAGTGAAATGTAGAAGTATGGTTCAATGTCAACAGTGCATGGATGGATCTTCAACGAAAATGTCTATGTTGCAGCTTGCATGGAAGTGAGAAGAACTGCGTTTCTTTTTGGTGGTTGGTTATGGACTGCACCCCAATCCCTAAGAGAGATGGCAGTGAGCCTTAACAACCTTTTGCTGGAGCTCCAATAATTTATAACTATCCTCCTATCGAATCTAAGCAACTGAAACAAATTCACCATAAACTAATCCTATCTAAGCTCATGAAAAAGACTAAGTTAACAAACTGTAAATTCGAATTGCATGTGAAAGTAAAAACTCAAAGTGCTGGAACGAAATGCAAACACATTACAACACCAAGGAGATCTATTGCTCTCAGGTTGGGCCCTAACCTGAGAGCTATAGCTCCCTTAGAAACTCAGAATGAGATCAAAATCTGTCTGCCTTTATTCATAAACGAAAGTCTGATGACATGCCAAAATTGGCTTACAAAAAGAACAAAAACCGAGCTGTAGCTCGTATTTCCCAATTACAAGAGTAATACAAAAGTTCAAAAAGCTTCTCTCCAAGGCTACAGCCTCAGTATTTATGCAAAATGATCATCCAACAGGTGTCCTTGATTTTAAGAGCTCGGCTGTCCAACTGAAGTTTAAACTGCTGATCCTGTAGGACAGTCATAACTGTTGTTCCTGTAGAACAGTTATAACTGTTGTTCCTATAGAACAGTTGGCTGCTTCTAAGCTCGGTGGGGAGATGGATTGGAGCTTGGAGCTATGGTGGGAATCACGAGGAAGGTCCCCAAGACCGTGGACATCCTCTCCTAAAAACCAGCAGTGCCACCTCATTGTCTCCTTGTCCCCTTTCTCATGGTCTTTTCTCCCTTTTAATGCCAAAAACCTGAAAGCATCATGCATTAGTCACGTAGATAGAATGCCTACCCTTTTTCCTACAAACAACATGAATAAACCAAGAAATGAATGCATAAGAAATAAAAAATGAATGGTTTGAGCAGAGCAAGTAGGCCAAATGAGCCCAAATTGTACCAAAAATTGGGGCTCATCACCTATGCTCCTCTAGAATATCATTTACCCTTATATTCAATTTTTGGAAGTCCTCCATGTGCCCAGCCACTGAACCCTTTTGTTTGAGATCTATCAATTGGCTAAAGAAGGTGTTGCTCTTTGTATCCTCATAATGTGTTATCATTTCCTCCATAAAAATTGACAAAGTGACAAGTGGTTTATGAGAACAAAGTCATTGATAACATACAAACTGATTGGGTTCTAAATGTAAAGTTGCAATGCGTAGCTTTTGTGTGTGTTTCACATTATGAAGATAAAAATATTGCTCCATTTAGAGTATCAATGTTATCGGATCCTTGCCATAAAACTTTCTCATATTGATCATTGGAATATGGTGAGTCTTTAATCCAATGTTAGAGTCTATGAAATCATGATTAACATTTCTTTTATTCTCATCATGAGTTTCATCTAATACCCTTTCGCTATTAGGAAGCATTTCTTGTAGCAACTTTTTCAAACCTTCCATATCTTCTTTTAAACCATTCTTCAAATCTTGCATGTTGCCTTTCATTTCTTCTTCTATACCAGTCATATTGGCTTTCATGCCATCCATATTAGCTTTCATGCCATCCATGTTAGCTTTCACACCATCCTCCAAACCTTCCATGTCTGATTTAAGCTATTCTTCAAACCATCCATCTTATCTTCCATTTCATTTTTGGTTACTCTTTGTGAGAGTAAAAATTGTTGCACTTGGTCTCGTAATTTTGATATATCATGTTGCATTTATTCTTCTTCTTCATACGTCATAGTAGAGATTTATGGTTATGTTGTAGCGGTTGCAACACTCTCCAAAATTTTGGCCTGCATCCAATTTCGGATCCTTCCATGATTTTTCTCTTGATGATTGCAAACACTCAGACTCATCCCATGAGCTCGTGTTGAGTCTTTACACCCTATTTGCATGATCAATCACCGATAGTATTTTAGCATGTTGGTTGCAATGTCATGCTTGTGGTATTGTTCAGGCTATGTTCAAGGTCTGTCTTTGTGTGTACAAGTTGTGTTCTCTATATTAACATTTGTCGCCTCACACACATAGTTGTATGCAAGGTGGCGTAAGTTTCATCACGGTAGTTCAAAGATTTATCTCAACTGTCGCACTTGTCACTCTAACCCTTTAGTCAATCACACTGAGCCTAACGGTTGTCTTGTTGGTTGAGGTGTCTTTTCATCGAGTTGCGACGAGTGTGTGTCCACAAGGTCATGTATAAACAAGTTCACTCACTCACACAATTAACCATTTTTTCAAAGATTTGTCGACCAGACCACCCTCCATCAGTCGAACCTCCTTTGAGTTGCATTGCGTAGTCTCGACCCTCAATGACCAATCATTGTTTCCTAGAACTACACAAAGCTAAAGGATACCCTCTAGGAAGTTTGCACTGTACAATCCTTGAATTAACCTCGCTAACTGTCACCTAGAACAATGTAGAAGTTCCCCAAGAAGCCACCTCAGTCTGCACTTCACGCAAGCCTATCCACCAAGCCTCCCACTGGTCAACCAAAGAATTTGACCTAAGCAGTGACCCCGGATTGCAATCATCCCTAAAACTACGCAGAAGTTGTCTGCCTACACTGCCTGAAGAAATTGCACAAACATGAGGGATAGGCACCTGCTGCCTCTCACCACTCTGTCTTAGCAAATTATGTAGTTTTTTCATGCAATCGCCCCATCAGACTGCTTGCCACTCCTCCTGAAAATTTTGTATTTTTCATGGACAGTCCACCTGCTGCTCGGCACCCTGCTCATCCCAAGAACTGTGCAAACATGTCCTACTTAACTACCTCCCAGGTCTTTGCAGTTCTGACCAGCAAGCTCCTGCGGCCTGATCCTGACCTCCTCTCAAAATCTGTGCAGTTTTAATGCTAGTGCTTATTTTTTTCCGCACTGCCTTCCCCAAAAAAAATGTGTAATTCTGCCTCACAGCATAGCTGGACCCTGCATATGTCACTACTATCCTGGACTGCTCAACACAACCTCTCAGTGACCTCTGAATTATTTTTCCCGACAATGCCCTGGAGCCTCGCATCCCAGCCTGAAATGTGCTCTATGTGGTTTCAAAGCCTTGTCCTCTCTCACGATCACTTGCACCCTGAAACGAAAGATGATGCATCATGGTAGACTAGGGGATTTATGCATTTGATGTTGTCTCGTTATGAGTGATTGCAGAGAAAGGTACATGGATGAGACATCGTGCGATGACAAATGTGATGAACAAGGAGCGCATGCCAGGAGACTTGTTTGTGAACGGATGAACACATGAAGCATGCCAAGTACCATCAAAGGGGACACATTCACATGAAACATCAAGCGAACATCAAGACTATTGAAGACTACACACACCTTGTCATGCAGAGGTTAAGCTATGATACACCAAGAGCACACTCATCACTCAGCAGCACAACAGCCTGACATGGACACCACCATCAGCATGAACATACCAGTAGTGTCATGTTGAGTCACGTCATGATTAATCTCAACCACATCATTACTATGGGCCATACCACTGTAATAAATGTAATGTAACGTGGAAGTCCAAGAGACCCACCTATGAAGTTGAAGAGTCATGCCATTCAAAGAGTCATGTAAGTCAAAAAGTCACGAGGGAAGTCAAAGAGTCACAAGGGTCAAGTTCACCCTTGGCTATATATACCTCTCATTTATACATGCAAATGAGTTTTCACGTTGGATCCTCCCACATAGCCTTGAGACTCTATAGAATTTTCTTTGAGGAGCGAGAAGCGGTTACAACACCCCACTACTAGGGTTAGTGATGTATGGTGTATGGATGTGTCTTCAAAATTTCTCTTAATTCAAAATCCTGTTGATAGGCCAATAAGTTTTCACACATGTATTGTATTCGTTTGTAAGACTATTCTTTGGATGCTTGTAATGCATGTTACTTTAACCTGTACTAAGATAGTTGAACTATTTCAGTTGTTTTAGTGCATATGTTGTTGGAAATGTGTTGTATCAGCTGTTATCATTGTCTCACCCATGTGGACTACTCCATCGGACACTAGATAGATTCATTTTTGTAAACTTGTTATAATGACCATCACACTCATTTGGACTAATTTGCTAGGTGTTGTATGTGTTATATGTTCACCTTGTGTTTGTGATTGTCGCATCCATGTGGACTAATCTATCGAAATTCACACAGATCCTGCTATGTTGTGTGTCTCTAACTGAGTTGGGACTATTCACTTTCGACTTGAGACTCACTCTCACCCTCTCCCTTTGTAGTGAAAGAACTAGGACACACGTTACACTAAGCACTCACCAAGCACACGAACCTCATTGTTTGAATAATAAGTAAACTACTCTCATGTGCTGACAAGAAGGAGCTAAGGCATATCTTTAAGATAATGGAAACCAGGCCATCATATCATATGGGACTCCTACACCAAATGGTGTGAGGTCTAGTTGGGACCTCTGGGTCTAGCGCCATAAACATTTCTGGCACTAAAAGGAGGGTCGCTAGTTGTTTGTGGCTGAATGTCCTCTCACTCCCACTCATTAATCATCTGGTCAAGGTAGTATCTCGCACTCCATCTCACCTATGTGCGACTCTGAAGTTGGTTACTCATCACCTACCATACGTGAACACATAATTTCATATCATCACCTCTCCTCTATTCATCCCATCACCCATCCATTTGCTAAGGGAATCAGACTCATCCCAGGAATACAAGATCTTCCATATACATCAAAGAAGCCAAATACCACTCCCACGGGATTTGTTGTCTCATCAGTGGAAGAAGCAATTCTTTCCACTCTTGAAGGTCTGGAAGATGTTGTCGAGAACAGAGAGGAACCTACAATATTCTGACAGGGAGAACAGGACACCCTCATGATCTTGGGCTTAAACTTTAGTACAGGAGGTAGAGGGGAAGGCAGTGGAGGAGGTCGAGGTGGAGATATACCAGAAGACTCAGAGGTGGAACCATTAGATTCTGAAGAAGAGGAGGAGGGTGAAGAGGAAGAAGACATGGCTGAACAAAAATTGGAATGGATGACTCAGGGACTATTGGCTCTTCCAGGTGCTTTCCACGAGATGCCAAAGCATTCGGAGAGGATGTTGACAAAATTTGACCCTGAAAGAAGAGTGAAGGCAAAAGACCATTTGGACAACTTCTACCTACAGTTGCATACACTCGAGGTAAGGTACGATGACATTGCATGCAGATTGTTTCCATGTACCTTGGATGGCCAAGTAGTGGTATGGTATCATAGTCTTCTTGTCAACTCCATCCAGAACTAGGGTATGTTCAAGAGAATGTTTTTGGAAACATTTGTTGATGACAAGATCCCTGCCATGTTGCTCAAAGAGTTGGGTAGTCTCAAGATGGAGTCGAAAGACAAAGTGGGAGACTTTAACAAGAGGATTTTACACATCCTCAACAAGTTTGCAGTGGACACAAAACCTCATGACTCCATCACTATCGACTACGACATGTCTGCACTTCCAATCAGTGTTACGCAGTTCGTCAAGCAAGTTGTGAAACCAACGTCTTGAAAATTTCGAAGAGGCGATTGTTTTGGAAAAGGACATGCACTCGATTGGAGTCATTAAGGATGATGAACCAACGAGGGACCCCGAAGAAGCAAGAAAGAGGCCCTAGGCTTCTGTGAGTAAGGGGAAATTCAAGGAAGCAAGTGACATTGAAACCCTTACTTGTCTTGTCAAGACCTTGACAAAGGAAGTGTCTGAACTGAAGCAACGAATGATCGAGACATATTCCAGCAGTCATCCTCCTAGACCACCAAAGAGGAGCATGTCATCAAGCAACAACTACCCAGTTAAAACTGCGCGGAGCTCCAGTTGAGTGTTCTAGATAGAAATGTGCGTAGACCCCAATTTTTGCTCATTCCATAATGACCGTCGCCCAGAAGGGACTTGTCTGGAATGGAACCAAGTTGTGGACTCAATGTTCAATGGTATGAGAAACATGGGAAATGATGTGCAGTGTCAACCGAAAGACAAAGATGATGAAGAATATGTTGCATCTAATGAAGCACCAAGTGTTGGGTAGGTGGTCAACATGTAACAATGCGCACATGAAACATAAAAAAAGAACACCAAGAAGAAACCCCCAAAGCAACATGGTCGATACAATCTCAAAATTCAAGGGGCTCCACTTACTATTAGGGAGGTGCAAGAAAAGCTTGAAATGATGAGGAAGGTTGATCCACCAGCTGTCCTAAAGTAGAAAACAAAAAGCAAGCCCAGGAAGACATCTACAAAAAAGAGTATGTCCATGAGAATTAAACTTTAGAACACTCCGCCAGATAGTACAAACATGAGTATAACCCTGGACACCTCGATGAGTTTACCCACTCTTCGCTACAATATTGTTGAAGATATGAAGAAAACTCGTGCGAACATCTCTTTGTTCGAGTTAGTTAAGATCAAGGGTCAGCAGGACATTCTGTTGTGCACATGGAGGTAAACATCCATAGACAACACAATCTCTACCAACAACGGAGCAAGCACATCTCTCGATTCACTCACAATTGTGCTCAACACACTCCAGATGGAAGAAGCAAACTCTTTTTTCGCCCCATTCTTTCTCTCATTTGAAATATTTAATTGCAATGTTCACAACTATTTGGTTGACTCTAGCGCATCAACTAACGTCATGCCACTCTCCGTTGTGAAGAGAATCTATGCGCAATGGAGAAATACATCTGTACAGATCATCCAACTAGATCGAACATGCGTATCATCCATTGGTGAACTTCGGGATGTTATCATTCGGTTATCTCATGACGGTCGAGGTCACCAATGCATCAACATTGTCATTGTGGACATACCGGAAGCATATGGCTTACTTCTTAGCAGAGACTGGTCCAGCAAGTTGAATGGATACTTTTCCGCAGACTGGTCACATGTATGGCTTCTATACCAGGGAAAAAGAAATTATATCTGAGTCTTATCCAAGAGAGACATGAAACATAATGTCACTCCCATCAATGGTGAGAACGAACCGTTGGATTTTGCAGAACTAATGTTTGGCAACTGCCTCTTGGAAACACAACTAGGGTGTTATCTTGCACAGCCAACTCCAGCCCCACCAAACATGCAGTTGGGTCTCCTTCCTTGCCCAACTGATGGAAATGAAACATGTCCAGTGCATTGTAACACTAGTAGCAGTAGCAGTAGTAGTGCTAGTTCATCAAGCGGTCCATGTACAGAAGAATTGTTGATCATGTATTTTGATGAATCAAAGGCACACGATGGCTCTCGAGCCGAGTATGAAACGCTTGATCTCAAGACACTTTGAGTTCGAGCGCATGAACAACACTGTTGAATATGAAGCACTCGTATTGGGCTTGCACAAATCCATTAGCCTGAATGTTGTTGCGCTCAAAGTGGTAGGTGATTCAGTAATTGTGGTATGGCAGGTACGTAATGCCATACATTGTTTTTCACCTCATCTTAAAAGTTATCAAAAATAAGTATGGAAACTGATATCTAACTTCCAAGCTTTCAATATCATTCTTGTGCCAAGGATGCGTAATGCAATTGTCGATGCCTTAGCTAACGTAGCTGTTAGGATGAGACCGCTTAGGGATAGATTTACTATTGAAATTTTTTATTATCCTTCTATCCCTGATAACATAACTAATTTACTAGTTTTTGACGATGATCAACAGATACTGCACTTCATGGCCAATGTTGATGTCTTCAAGGATGCCAGCGATTGACAAAGATGATCACGAGGAGTCTCTGCAAGCCACAGCTGGTGACAAGAAAGGAAACCTTATCCCCAAGTGTGTGGTATCTATAGAAAACCTTTATGACTTGTAGAACCACTTTCAAGGGCCAAGGAACAACAAAACCCACAGTTCCACCATGATGTGTGAACAGATCAACTTGGGAATATAATAAGATATGAAATTCATCAATCTCGATACGTGTTGCACACTACAGGAGCGAAAATCCTTTGTCAACTTAATCAGGCGGTACTGAGATGTTTTTGCGTGGACATATGATGATCTAAAAACATACGACACCTGAATAAGTTATCATGTGATTCAGATCAAAGAAGGGGTCAAGCCATTTTAGCAGAAGCTGAGAAAAGTACATTCGTCACTTGAACCCATCATACAGAAAGTACTACCTAAGATGTTGGATGCTAAGATCATTTACAGAGATCATCACTCTATGTGGGTTTCTAACTTAGTTCATGTACCTAAGAAGTCCAGAGAGATCTGATTTTGCATTGAATTCTGAAACTTGAATCGTGACTCAAACAAAGACAACTACCCCATGTCGTTGATGGAACATATTTTACAGACAGTCTCTAGAGCATAATTTTTTCTCTGCTTGATGGTTTTTCAGGATACAACCAGGTTCTGGTAGTCGAACCTAATAGATTGAAAACTACCTTCCGTACTAAGTGGGGTACGTTTGCCTATATAAGAATGACATTTGGGCTTATGAAAACACGCGCAACCTTTCAGTGCACCATGGAAATCACCTTCTATGGACTTATCGAACATAGCGTAGTGGTTTACCTTGACGGCGTGACTATATTTTCCAAAAAACGGTTAGACCACATATGCCATCTGAAGAAGATATTCAAGCAATGCTGAAAATACGGGATATTCTTGAATCCCAAGAAGAGAATATTTGCAGTGTCTAAGGGGAACATCCTCGAGAACATCATTGCTAGAAGTGGGATCAAGTTTGATTCAGGCCGATTTCAGACAATTACATAGATTCCTCACCCAACCAACAAGAAATTCATGCAGTCCTTCTTAGGGAACATCAACTTCCTCTAGAAGTTCATCTCGGATTATGCGCAAACAATGAAACCTATACAAGACATGATTAAGAAGGATGCAGTCTACAACTGGGGTAAGAAGGAAAAGAATGCATTCACCCATATCAAGTAGGCTATAGCAGATGCGCCTACACTTTATAGCCCAAACTTTAACAAGTATTTCTTGTTACACATCTTCATCTCTAACACTTCACTTACCACAATACTCACTCAGAAGGATGAGTTGAACGACTAATGTTCCATCTCCTTCATGAGTGCAAGCATGCAAGGACCCGAGATCAACTATTCCACATCGATAAACAAGCTTCTCCAGTATACACGGTTGTGAAACACTTCAGACCCTACTTGCTAAAGAACCATTGCATAATGTTTGTGCCACACCCAGTAGTCAGATCACTATTTTTAGAACAATATCTAGGCGAAAGACATGCGAACTGGATGAAAGGCTTGCAAGAGTATGATATTGACATCAAGCTAGTTCACACTGTCAAGGGTCATGGTCTCTGCAGACTCATACCTGAAGCAGTCCATGCACAGGAGAAAGAATAAGATCTCGCTAGTTGGGAGCAAGAAATCGAAATGTACGATGTAGAGCGAGCACCACCCACTTCATATAGAAACTCTTTGTACGAAGATGTGTGCCAATACCTTGATCATGGCACCATACCCTCTCACTTCTGCATGAGACAGAAGAGGGCACTTTTCCTCAAAGCATTACTGTATCAATTGGTGCATGGAGTGCTTTACAGAAAGCACAACAACAGAATTTTGCTTAGGTTCCTGGAGGCACATGATTCAGAGAAGGTATTGCATGATCTTCATGATGGACCAGTCAGGGGCCACTTCACGAGAAACACCACTGTTCACAAATTCATGCAAGCCAGTTTCTACAGCCCACATTATTCAAAGATGCACATGCTTATGCCCACAAGTGCCCGGTCTGTCAGTGATGCGCTAACAAAATATGAAGGTCAGCAACCCCGCTGCACCCTGTTGCAGTGACTGAACCATTTCAACAATGGGGCTTAGACATCATTAGGGAAATCTTCCCACATTCTTCGAGACAACACCACTACATCTTGACAGCTACAGATTACTTCATGCAGTGGAAAGAAGTAGTTCAATTTAAGCAAATGAACTATCAGGAAGTCATCAGCTTTCTTCAACAGAACATTGTCTCATGATTTGGTGTTCTAGTATCACTTGTTTTTGACAATGCAACTTACTTTTTGTCTTTAAAGCTTTATGATTTTTCATTTCAATATGGTATCGTGCTTAAACACTTAGTTAACTATTACTTGCAATGAAATCTTCTTGTTGAATCTACAAATAAAAACCTTATCCACATTATCAAGAAGACCATTTACTCTTAACAGCAAAACTGGCACTCTGCTTTGATGAATGCCTTATGGGTTGATTGTGTAACACCCAAATCCTCTCTAAACACATTTCCATACTTCCTAGTTTATGGGAAAGAAGCCATCCTCCCACAAAACATCTACTACTTGCATGCTCTCCAATTGTCCCAAGAATCCCAAGGAAAGCCATGTTTGTTAGTTCAGTGTAGGATGGATACACTTCACAAGCTGTAGGAAGAACAGATGAAAGAAAAAGAGAAATTCACACTCCACAAGAACTATATCAAGAGATGGTTCAACAAGAAATCTGCAGGGAACACTAACTTCGATTTGGGTGACTTTGTTATGCTCTTGACCTGCGAGAAATTCCAGAATACCAAATATGCGAAGAAATACAACCCTGAATACATAATACAATGAAAAAAACAAGTAGTATTTTATTTTTTAGAGATGAAAGCAATGTTCACTTGCCTTTTGGAGGGGGCAACCTCCAGTAGAGCAGAGCTACATTACAAAATAAGACTCAATTATCTTTCCCTTATAAATATGACTATTTATAGCTAAATGAACTTCAACAACCAAATGACTAGTGGTCCTTTGCATAACAAGGGTTAACCACTTGATTTATTAATTATGGTCCATTGCAACTAACTGTGGTCCCTTTCTTAAATGCAGGTCAACCACTTATAATTATTAATACGAGATTTATTGACTCCTTAACTAAATATGACTATGACTTGACCCTATTGGGTTTATCACATAAATAAAGCGGTTAGGGTTAGACCCTAACATGCCCCCCCAATCAAAATCAACCTTGTCCTCAAATTTGAAGCTAGGGAAATTGCTAAAGAATAGTGGTGGGTTCCCAGGTTGCATATTCTAGAGAGGTGTATTTCCACTTAACGAGGACTTCCTTGATCGTGCAGATGCGTAGATGTCATTCTCGAGTATCAAGGACTTGTTTAGGTTGGAACCAAAGTGAATCTTCTTCATCCAATTTAGGTAGATTGGTTTGAGTTCTGCAATTGTTCCCGACCACTTTCTTGAGACATGATACATGGAAGATTGGATGGATTTTTGAAGTTGGTGGCAAGGCCAGCTTGTAGGCTATTGCTCCAATGTGCTGAAGTATTTGATAAGGTCCGTAGAATTTTGGAGCTAATTTCTACTAGCCCTTTTCTTTGAGCGATGTTTGCTTATATGGTTTCAGCCACAAGAATACCTGATTCCCTTCTTGAAATGTGCACTCTGAATGATGTTGTTCTGCATGTTTCTTCATTTGATTCTAAGCTTGATGCATATTATATTTGAGACGAGCTAGCATGGCTGCACGGTTCTATAAGAGTTGATAAACTTCTTGCACCTTAGAGCATCCATGGATATAATAAATAGGTGAAGGTGGGAGTTGGCCATAGATTGCTTCATATGGAATCATCTTGGTGGCTTCATGATAGTTATTATTATACCACCATTCAGCTAAAGGTAGCCATTGTATCCATTGATGCTGCATTTCTGAAGTTAGGCACCTTAGGTATTGTTTAGTCAATTTAGTGTCCTAAATTGCTTGCATAAATGATCAACCGAGGTTTGTAAGCTGATGAAGTGTAGTGTACTATATGTGCTTAGTTAATCCTTCTTACTTCATTGTTTTATATTTTTATATTGTTTTGGGGGTTTCTATTCTTTGATTCCTAATGATGTACAATTTGAACTATGAGAAACTTAATCTAAACTTCCTAAAGGTGAACCAAGAGCTTAAAACTAGTCAAAATCTAATTTAAAAGAAGGAAAAACAGAGCCTCTATCCTATCTTGTCATTAATCCTAAGTCATGAATCTAATTCTTAAAAAGGTGAAATTGTAATGCATGTTGAAATAAATACGGAGAATGAAATCAACTGAATTACTTATAGTTACTCTAACCTTCAATATTGAAAGATAACCTTCTTGAGATGGAATACAGGCAACTTTCTGTACTTTATGATCTATAGAACTAAATGAAAACATGCAGAAGATAACTGATTGATTTCAACCATTGTGTGAAGTGAATGCTCAACCATTTAGTTTAGGATGAGTATCAACTTGACATGTTGATAAAAAACATTCATTAACGCAGTGTATTGACAATTTGAACTAGAAAATAAATAACAAAACAGTCAGTAAACTAGTCAACAATGCATTCTCATAACTTCAAACTTACTTTGTTTAGAAACAAAATTGTTTCCTTTCATGAAATGTGTTGGAGAAACAAGGCTGCACAATTGAGTTTTAACATTATGCTATTGATAAAAACTAAAAGAAATCAAACTAAAATAAATCAACCTAAGTTAGAAATACTGCTAAAAGTAAATGATGAAATTAAAACTAAACAGAAAATGAATGGAAAGAAAACCTCCTTCAGTGCAGGGGCCCTCTGCAACTGACTGGGTTGAGCTGCTAACTGATTGAAAATGCTCTTTTTAAATGATCATTGGTCAACACACACTTTTATATTATAAATAGGAACGAAGTCCAAAAATACAGAGCTGAAAGTCTAAACTTAATACATCAAATTCTTCGAACCCCTCTCAGTTCTGTACAACCAGTATTTAAAAGGAAATAATCATAACTGTTTTTGAGGGAAACTAGCTACAGGTGGCCTATACGTATTACAACAAGACTATGTAAATGTGTAATTAGCTATAGGTGACTTGAATTTGAGTGAGATGTTTGCAATAGAACTGTTAACATAGGTGGTTGATCTGAGTTAATGCCGGAACATAACTGTTGGATTTATTGATTAATGACGAAAGAGTAGACGAAGAGTCTTATTGCTTCCAGGTATCATACGTTTGACTACAATCTTGAGTTTGCTTCCTTATCGATTTGGGCTGAGTGACTAGGATAGAATCCTTGCGGGGACGATTCCAGAGATGCCCATGTGGCCGGTTTCTGCATTTGACACCTGGAGCCTACCAGACCATGGAAGTAGCTACGGAATACAAATTTAGCTGCATAATAGGCTGTGTTTTGTAGCTAATTTGAAAATTTTTATTCAAATAGAAAAAACATAAAAAAAAAAATATAACATGTCAATCATTTAATGCCCTCCTTAAGACAAAACCTACCAGATATCATTGATGGGGATCTATAATATTATGGAAAAGCAAGGGAAAGAAGTGAGAAAATCTGTCAAGGAGAGGATAATTCTAAGGTTCAACATACCCCGACTGCAAAATCATTGCATGTCCTCATGCAATTTGTCAAAAATGTGAATTCTTCTTTCCTATTGCATTTGCTCAGACACTTCTGCTAGAACATCTATTTTTCTTCTTTTGCTTCTCTTTGAAGTGACTGCCATTCTGGGTTTCTTCATAAGAAGCTTGTATTTAAGGTTGACGACTATTTTGTTCAAGCTTATATTCTTCCTCTCAACTTCCTATTCTTCTTATACCATAGCCCTAGATGCAGTATTGTAGTATCATGAATAGCCTTATCCAATTCACTTTGTTCCCTCAATGTTTCATTTTCTTTCTTGATATGTTTGTTCAATATCTCTATCTCGTAGATTTCGTATTTGATAGAGTCAATTAGAGGTTCTTGTGGATTGACAGAGGGTTCTGGATTGATAGAGGATTCTGGATCCATTGAGGTGTTCTTCTTCTCCAGTGATTCTATATAATCATATATTTGTTGTTGCACTGGGTCTATTCCTGGAGATCTTTTGTTGGGGCTGCCTTCGAAATACTATTCAGGAGAATTTTGAGGACTATATGTAGATGGAACATTATCAGGAGATGGTAATGGGGTTTCTTCTTCTAGATTTATGAACTTCATTCCCTTTGATGATATCTTCTTTACCATACCTCGGAGCCTAGAGCTCCTTCTAAGTTGTAGAGGACTTATATTCTCTTCCTTTGTACCCTTTTTATCCTTATATTTTCTTTTCTCTTGATTTGTTTCCTAATCTTTGTCAACTCTTCAAAGATCAATTTTTCATCATCTTGTTGTAATGAAGATTCAGGTTTGTTTCAAGTAGTTTCACTAGCTTTCTTTTTCATTTCTCCTTCTGTTTGATTTGTTCTCTGATCTCTATCAGTTTTTCAGAGACTAACTCTTCATCATCTTTCTTTTTTGAGGACTTGGTTTGCTTTGAATGGTTATACTAGTCTTCTTTCTCCTACTCCTTCTGACATTACCCTCTTCAGGTGATTCTGGTGCCTCTTGGAAATAGTTTCTTATTAGGAAATTTTCCCAAGTATCTTCTATTCTTTTCAAATGAAACTCAACCAATATATTTACCAACCCATGATGGTACATGGTTGTATATATGAATTCTATTTTCTTCTATACATTTGAAGCCATCCTTCTTAAACTGTTTAGTAAGAAGAAAGGGAGATCAATTCTCCATTTTCTAGAAAGTTCATCAATAAATGTATATGATAGACATACATGCACTCGAATCTCCCCTCAAAGATAATGAATTTCTGTAATATCAAAAGCATGCTTCTCCATTTACTTTTAAGTGCTGAAATAGGAATTCCTTTTCTAAACATAGAGACATCCATACCTGGGTTCCTGAGGATTACTTTCCATGCTTCACTATGGAATTCCTTGTTTTTGAACCATATTTCACCATGTCTTGGTAGTTCTATAGCCTCTGCTATGTAAGATTTTCTGACTGCAAACTTAATGTCTCTAATTTCTACTTCGATACCATCAAACGATCTAGCAAAATATTTTGTGATCTCTTTGTGGAAGCCATCAAAATTTTCAATGAAATTGAGCCATCCAGCCTTTTGCAGCATCTCCTTGAGTTGTGGGTATCCCTCCATATATTTTGCTCCTACTGGCTCTGTCCTGACAATGAGTCCCACGGCTTCTGTTTCACAAAACCTTCAAAATTACTCTCTTGGTCTATGAAATCGACTAACTGTAGGTATGGTGAAAAAGAACTATGGGTTTGTGTGGAATAAGTAGATGGTGAGGGTTTGGAGAGATGTGCATACATTGGTCACATCGTATCCATGATCATTAACAGATGGCGTTATTAGGGACCGTTTAGGTACAGAGTATGGAGAGTGTAGCAGAGATGTGGTATGATGAAGTGATTATGGACTAGTACCAAGTATGGAAGATGTGGCGGAGATGTGGTATGATGAAGTGGTAGTCAAATCAAATGATGACTTGTTAAGGAGACATATAATTATTCATATTATACATGCCTTATGTTTTTAACTTGTTGTTTGAAATAAATTTTGCATTTTACCCTTAGAACTTAACCTTTTTCTTGATAACTCTTTTGGTGTTGATCCGTAGGTACTTTTAGCATGTTTGGTCCCCAAAACTTGATCCTCCAATTTCTTGCGTTCATGATTTATTTGTGAGCTATACAATTGTGCCAGAGCTGACAAGTAAGTTGTAGCTGTAGAATCAGATTAGCTACAGAATGGAATCGACTGCAGAATGTGAAAAGAAGGAAAAGTGAAGTATGGCTATGGAATATGAGTCTAGAAATGAAATGAAAGTGGGTTATGACAGTGAGATGAAATGAGATGTAAAATAAAATGGGAAATAGGGTGAAATGGAGTAAAACTGTAAAAATAAAATGTAAATGGAATATGACAGTGAGATGAAATGAAATTGTAAAATAAAATGAAAACATAATGAGATGAAATGAGACTATGAATTTGCAAACTCTAAACTGCAAATGAATGTAGCTTTTTGTCACTTCTTATTACAGAAAGGAAATGGAAAATACAGGATGTCAGAAATCTCTGATTTTCACCTTGTATTTTCTGTATAATTTTGCCAATCAATGATTGGTTTTCAAACTCATACAATTTTTTTTTTATTCATCATTTTTGTTTTAGGAAAAATAAAGGCTAAGTTAGTGGAGAAGAAGAATTCTTCTTCACTAGCTTCATTTCAGAGTTATTCTAGAAAATCTTAATGAACTCTTCTCTTGAAATTGGTTTCTCATATATCTTCAACTGATGACCATTCACAAGAAGAGGTATTTTTCTTCCATCTATTGTCCTTATCCTTATTGCTCCATTATCAAAGACTTCTTCAATCTCATATGGCCCAAGCCAATGAGTCTGAAGCATCCCTTGAAAACCTTTGAATTTTGAATCGAACAAAAGTGCCTAAGCTCCCGCTTGAAACTTCTTCAACTTGATATATTTATGATGCCATTTATCCCTTTGATATTGGACTATACTAGTTCTTTGAATTGCATCTTGCCTAATTTCATCAAGCTCATTGAGTTGCTCCAATCTATGTTTCTATGCCTCTGATAAATCCAATCCCAATTGGACTGCCATCTTGAAGGTTTTGATTTGAAACTCTATAGGGAACAGGACTTGTTTCCCATAAGAAAGTCCATAGGGTGTGTGTCCTGTTGTGTTCCTCCATGTAGTTCTATAAGCCCATAAGGCTTCAGGAAGCCTTTCTTCCCAATCTCTTCTATGTAGATGCACAGTCTTAGTGATAATTCCTTCAATCACCTTATTTGTAGATTCAACTTGACCATTTTCTTGTGGATGATAGGGGGTAGATTTCCTATGTTTGATCTTGTAATCTTCCACAAGACTCTTCACCATTTTAGATGTAAATTGAGATCCTTGATCTGTCACAATTGCTCTTGGAACACCAAAACGAGTGAAGATTTCCTCAAAAAGAAATTTAACTACAGACTTTTCATTAGAAAAAGGTAATGCTTTAGCCTTTACCCATTTAGTGACATAATCAGTGCATACCAATATATACTTTTTTTGCTTAGATGGGGGATTAATTGGTCCAATAAAATCCAAGGCCCATTTTTCAAAAGCTTCAATGAATACCTAAATTTGTAGTGTCATTTCATTTGAAGGAGCAAGTTTTCCTACCCTTTGGCAGTTGTCACACCTCCTGACATATTCTTTGGCATCTTTGAATATGGATGGCCAATAATATCCTAAAGAAAAGATTTTATAGGTTGTCCTCTTGTCAGCAAAGTGTCCACCACACGATTCATCATGACATGCCTTAAGAATCTCAGGCATTTCATCTTCCCTAACACATCTTCTGATCATGAGATCTAGAACTATTTTATACAATTCATTAGTGATCCATGAGTATCTTGCATTTATTTGAATTATTTTTCTTTTCTCTCTAGGAAACAATGTGAAGGAAATTTCCCTGTGACTAAGTAATTGGCAATATCTGCAAACCAAGGGGTATGAGTAGTTACTGCAAAAATATATTCATCAAGAAACTTATCTTCAACTGAAGTGTCATCTTTGATATTTTGAATTCTGGACAAGAAATCATCAACTTTTTTTGTTTTCTAGGTCTATCTAGCACAGTAATATTGAATTCTTGCAAGAGTAATAGCCATCTTGTAACTCTGCTATTAGTAATAGGTTTATTCATCAAGTATCTAATTGCAGAGTGGTCTGTATGAACAAAGGTTTCATATCTTGTTATATAATGTCTGAACTTGTTGATAACATGAACAACATCTAAAAATTCCTTTTCAGTTACAATATAATTTAACTCAGTGGGAGTCAAATTCTTACTTGTATAATAGATGGGATAGGGAATCAAATCTTTTTGTCCTAATATAGCTCCCAGAGCTGTATCTAAAGCATCTGTTGAAATGTGAAAAGGTAGTTTCCAATTTGGACCTCTCAAGATGGGTGCTTAAAAAATTCTTGCTTTTAAAGTCTCAAATGCTAACTGGCATCAGGATTCACAATCCTTGGTGAGTAATTTGAAGAGTGGGGATGCTATTTTAGTGAAATTTTCTATAAATCGTATATAGTATCCTATAAATCCTATAAAAATTCTAACATACTTTTGACAATTTGGAATTGATAATTTGGAGATGACTTCAACTTTAGATTTATCAACTTTAATTCCATCTCCTGAAATGTGATGTCCTAAGACAATCCCTTTTGTAAACATCATAAAACATTTTTCATGGCTTATTGAAAGGTTTTCTTCCTTACATCTTTTAAGAATTTTTTCCAAATTTTCCAAAGCTTTTTCAAATGTATTCCCATAGACTGTAAAGTCATCCATATATACCTCTACACAATCATGTATTAGATCAGAAAAAATTCCTAGTATTTCTCTTTGGAATGTTGCAGGTGCATTACATAATCCAAAAGGAAGTAGTCGATAGGCATAGGTTCCCCATGGAAAAGTAAATGTGGTTTTATCTTGATCTTCAGGTGCCACCTGAATCTGATTATAACCACTAAAACCATCCAAGAATGAGAAATACTTCTTACCTGCTAATGTATCTAACACTTGATCTATAAAGGGCAAAGGAAAATGATCTTTAAGGGTAGCTTTATTCAATTCTCAATAATCAATGCACACCCTCCATTTACCATTCTTTTTAGGCACAATCACTAAAGGGGAAACCCATTGGCTGTCTGAAATTGGGTAAATGAAGTTTACATTTAGTAGTTTTTGCAGCTCTTCTTTCACAATTTCCCTAAAATTTGGATTCATCCTTCTTTGAGGTTGTCTGATAGGTTTACAATTTTCCTCAATGTAGATGTGATGTATACAAGTCTTAGGACTAATTCCTTTCATGTCAGTATATTCTCATGCATATAGAGCAGAATGTTGTTGTAATGTTTTGATTAGCTTTTCCTGTTGTAATTTCTCCAAGTTATTGTTTTTTTTCAATGTTCTCCCTAGAAAGATTTCAATTGTAGAGCTACCAAATTTTTCCATAGAATAAGGAGACATCTGCCTAGATGACAAATATTCAATATTGGATTTTTCTTGGAATTGATCATGTTCATATTCTGGAGATGATTCAAAATTTTCCATTGTATTCAAGATTTGACTATCTTCACTAATATTTGAAATAGTAAAGAGAGGGTGAATGTCATTTTCATCATCAATCCATTCTTTGTCATCTATTTCTGTGATTGTTCTTGCTGGAGGATATAGTGTGAATTTCTTTGTTGAATTCCCATCAGAAATATACATGTCACCAGATCTACAGCTAATGAAAGCATCAGTTGACCAAGGTCATACTAATATAAGTGGATGTCCTCTTAGATTGTTCTTCGGGGTTAGGATCATAAAATCAATAGGGTATTCCCAAGAATCTAAGGACACTGAAATATCTTCTAACACACCATCTGGTTTGATTACAGATATATCTGCTAATTGCAGTAATGTAGGTGTGTAACGAAGATTAGGAAGCTTGAGCTGTTCCATGGTTTGTTTGCTCATGATGTTTATTGCTTCTCCTAAATCAATCATTGTATTCGGAATTTCAACCTCATTGATATGTGTTTTCACAATTGGACTTCCTGGATCTACATATTTTTGTATGGCAATTTTTCCCATCATTATATCTGTTATTTTTCCTACCAGGTGAATTCTTTTTGTTTCTTTTGCTTTTCTCCCTAGTTTCTTTATGCTCAACTCCTTTATTGTTTTAGCTAGGATTGGAATCTCCTAAATGACTTGTAACAAAAGGATTTTAATATATACATTTTTCAGTTCATATAGAAAATCATAATTAGGCAACATAATCTGCTTTTCTGCTCCTCTATCAACTTGTAATCTTTCAGGAAAAGGAGGTGCAGAAGTAGATACTGGTTGCTCAATGATAGGATTTGAGTTCATTGGTTCTTTCGATTTTTCATTTTCAATATTTTGGTTTTGAAGAGATGTTCCTTCAAAAAATTTATTGGGTTGTAGAGAATCTTCCTTAGAATTATCTTGTTCCTGAATAACTACAAAAGGCCTTTCCTTTTCTAATATCCTAAAAGATCTTAGTTGAACATCTTTGAGATATAGAGGAGTGATCATATAAGTTGGAAATTGTTGTCCTTCCACCATGTAAGTATTCTGAGGATTTTTATTGTTGGGGTTTGGTAATGGTTGGGCAAGTAGCTAATTTGGTCTCTGCTGAAAGGGTAGTAAGAGTTGAGGATTTTGGTTTTGAAGTTGAGGTTGTTTGTTTTGGTGTGGAAATGGTAGTGAAAGTTGAGTGTTCTAATTTTGAATTTGTGGCTACTGATTTTGCTGTGGAATTTGTGGGGGAGGATAATTCTGATATGATGGAGGATATTGATAATATTGAGAAAATCTTCCATAAGGATTTTGTATTCCTTGAGCCCAAGGTTGAGATTTAGATTGAGGTTGAGGCCAAGGTTGCTGCTAAGAATTCCAATTTGGTGGGGGCTGAAGATACATTTGATTGTTAAATCCCTGATTTTGTGGTCCCTGCCAAGGTCTTCCAGAGACAAAGCAAAGAGATTCTACTGAATTTGGAATTGTTTCTTCTTCAAAAATAGCCTTAAGACCTAGAATTGAAGGAAAACCATTGGTCTCATGGTTTTATGAACAAATCACACAAGTCTGTATGATTTTTGCATCCAAAGGGAATTCTCTTAAAGTGTGTTTTTTTCTGCATTTGGGAAAGAAAATATATAAAGAATCAGCCTCGATTTTCTACTTGTTTTGCAACTTAAGGGTGTCTATTTTCTCACTAAGGCTCCCTAGAATATATGTTTTTAATTCATCAATCATATTCCCAATTTCTGCCCTACTCATTGATCCAGTTGCAGACTTATTCACTTTAACAAGAGAAGGATCTCTTGGACCTTTCCCAATTTTTGATTTCCCTCTTGAGAGATGAACACATAATTCTCCTATGTCACTTAATGAGAGTTGAGAGATATCTCCCTTCCCCATCATGTTAAGGATATATATCCACTCATCTCTAATGGCTTTTAATAGAAGAGCTTTTAAGGTATCTTCATCTAAATTATCCATCTTTTCTCTTTTCAAGTTATAGTTGAATCTCTCAATTAAATCCTCCAAATTTTCATCCTCTCTTTGCACCATTTTGAACACTTCATCCTTGTGATTGTAGGCATGCAATAATCCAAATACCTGTCCAAAAAGCCTTTCTTCATGTCATTCCATGTTTTAATGGACTGAGTGAACAACCCCATGAACCACTTCAAAGAAGCTGCTTTCAATGTTGAAGCAAACAACTTAAGTTTTTGAGAGTCTTCTAAGTAATCATAGGTTTTGCAAAAGACTTCAAACTCAAATAAAAATGTTTCAAGGTCCTCACTTTTTAACCCATGGAAATTTGGGAGGACAGAAGGTGAGGTATTTTTCATTGTGGCATTTGTTTCTTCATCAACTATACGGAATCCAAAAGAATTATCTATTTTCCTATTTCCTCTGCCTCCTCTATTATTTCCTCTACCTCCTTCTCTACCCCCTCCTCCAAACAGTGTGAATTCTCCATCCTCTCCTTCTTCTACCATTATAGTTTCTTCAGAGTCAGTATAAGGTTCAACCTACAAGGTTACTTTCTCTTCCTCTGGTTTCTCTATTAATGGTATGTGGGAGAGAGGTTCTACTTCTTCTTCCTCACTAGGTATTCTTAATTCTTCAACTAAAATATGCTCGCTTGTGGAGGTGAAAAAGGCTACTCGTTTTGGAGACCCAAGATTTTTCCTCTAGGACTGCTTCAGTAGATGAAGTAGGAGATTCTCTTGATTGAGTTTCTGACCTTAGAACTTCATGAGTTCTATGGCTAGGAGTATGAGCTTGAGATGGAGGTGTATCTCTTCTTATTCTTGGTGGAGTAGGTGGTGTTGTGGGAATTGAACTCTTGCCTCTAGCTATAAATCTACCCCTAGAGTCTCTTCCCCTATGCATATCAATTTTTTATTTTGAATGTAAGAGATAAGGTTACCTAATTACGCTTCCATGGCAATGATGCCAAATTTTTAGTCCATTTAGTGTCCTAAATTGCTTGCATAAATTATCAACCAAGGTTTGTAAGCTAATGAAGTGTAGTGCACTATATGTGCTTAGTTAACCCTTCTTACTTCGTTGTTTTGTATTTTTATATTTTTTTGGGGGTTTTTGTTCTTTGATTCCTAATGATGTACAATCTGAACTATGAGAAACTGAATCTAAACTTCATAAAGGTGAACCAAGAGCTTAAAACTAGTCAAAATCTAATTTAAAAGAAGGAAAAACAGAGCATCTGTCCTTTCTTGTCATTAATCCCAAGTCATGAATCTAATTCTTAAAAAGGTGAAATTGTAATGCATGTTGAAATAAATACAGAGAATGAAATCAACTGAAGTACATCTAGTCATTCTAACCTTCAATTTTGAAAGATAATCTTCTTGAGATGAAATACAAGCAACTTTCTGTACTTTATGATCTAGAGAACTAAATGAAAACATGCAGAAGGTAACTAATTGATTTCAACCATTGTGTGAAGTGAATGCTTAACCATTCAGTTTAGGATGACTATCAACTTGAAATGGTGATAAAAAACATTCATTAACGTAGTGTATTGACAATCTAAACTAGAAAATAAATAACAAAACATTGAGTAAACTAGTCAACAATGCATTCTCATAACTTCAACCTTACTCTGTTTAGAAACAAAATCGTTTCCTTTCATGAAATGTGTTGGAGAAACAAGACTGCACAATTGAGTTTTAACGTTATGTTATTGATCAAAACTAAAAGAAATCAACCTAAGTTAGAAATATTGGTAAAAGTAAATGATGAAATTAAAACTAAACAGAAAATGAATAGGAAGAAAACCTCCTTCAGTGCAGGGGCCCTCTGCAACTAACTGGGTTGAGCTGCTAACTAATTGAAAATGCTCTTTTAAACGATCATTCGTCAACACATGATTTTATATTATAAATAGGAATGAAGTCCAAAAATACAAAGCTGAAATTTTGAACTTAATACATCAAATTCTTCGAACCCCTCTTGGTTCTATACAATCAGTATTTAAAAGGAAATAATCATAATTGTTTTTGAGGAAAACTAGCTACAGGTGGCTTATACATATTACAACAAGACTGTGTAAATGTCTAATCAGCTATAGGTGACTTGAAATTGAGAGAGATGTTTGCATCAGAACTGTTAACACAGGTGGCTAATCCAATTTAATGCTACAGCAGAAATGTTGGATTTATTGATTAACGACGAAAGAGTGGACGAAGAGTCCTATTGCTTCTGGGTATCATACGTTTGACTCCACCTTTGACTACGATCTTGAGCTTGCTTCCTTATTGATCTAGGTTGAGTGACTAGGATAGAATCCATGTGGGGACGATTCCAGAGATGCCCATGTGGTTGGTTTCTTCATTTGACACCTGGAACTTGCCAGACCATGGAAGTAGATACAAAATACATAGTTAGTTGTAGAATAGGCTACATTCTATAGCTAATTTGCAAAAATTTATTCAAATAGCAAAAACATAAAAATATAACATGTCAATCATTTAATGCCCTCCTTAAGACAAAACCTACCAGTTATCATTGATGGGGATCTGTAATCTTATGGAAAATCAAGGGAAAGAAGTGAGAAAAGTTGTCCAGGAGAGGATAATTATGAGGTTCAAGAGGTATGTCTCCAAACATTTGTTAACTGCTTCAGTTTGACCATCAGTTTAGGGATAATAGGAAATACTTAGTTCGATTTGGGTGGCTTGTAGCTTGAAAATTTCTTGCCAAGAGTTACTGGTGAAAGTCAAGTCACGATCAGACACAATGGAAGTGGGCATGCCATGCAGTTTGAAGATCTGGTCCATGAAAGCTTGAGCCACCAAAGTGTGGGTAAATGGGTAGGGTAGAGCACAAAAATGAGCATATTTAGAAAGTATGTCCACAACCACCATGATGACTAATTTGTTACCACACTTCGAGATACTAGTAATGAAACCCATAGAAACCTCCATCTATATGGAGGCAAGGATTGATAATGGTTGTAAGGTTCCTAGTAACTTGACTGTTTCTCCTTTGTGGCGTTGACACACATCACATTCATATACAAAAGTAAGAATGGTAGTTTTCATGCCCATCCAAAAGAAAGAGCGACGAGTGCGAGCATAAGTCTTCTGAAAGCTTGCATGGCCTGTTGTGGGAGATGAGTGCAACTCTACCAAAATGCGTGTTTTGGGGGTGGATGTTCGCGATATAACTACTCAATCCTTGTAGCGAAAAATCCCATCCTTCCAAGGGTAGTCAACTGAGGAATTAGGATCTTCTCTCAAGTTATTAATGATTTGGGAGAGAGAGGGGTGTGAAACCATTCCTTGCAGGCTTCTTCAATCCAATATGGTATGGGAAGAGAGATTGATAGCAGGGTGCTTTCATCCTCAAATTGTCGTGATAAAGCATTCACTACTGCATTTTCATGCCCTTTCTTGTAAATTATCTCATAATCATGTCCCAACATTTTGGTCAGCCACTTATTTTGTTGTGGCGTGGATAGACATTGCTCCAAAAAAAAATTGAGGCTTTGATGGTCTGTGCAGATTTGGAAATGTCACCCCAATAAGTATGGTTGCCAGGTATCTATTGCATGTAAGATGGTCATCATCTCTTTCTCATCTGTAGATTGTCCCATATGTTTCCCACTCAGTTGTTGGCTAGTGATAGCCAAGGGTTAACCTTCCTGCATTAAGACAACACCAATACCAGTACCTGAAGCATCACATTCAATCACAAAATATTTGGTGAAGTTGGGTAGTGCCAATACTGGAGTGGAACACATGACCTGTTTGAGAGCCATAAATGCTTGTTGTGTTGCATCAGTCCAGAGGAATGAATTTTTCTTGAGAAGGTTAGTGAGGGGTCTAGCAATGTGACCATAATTGCGGACAAATTTTCAATATTAGTTGGTGAGACCCAAGAATCCCCTTAAACTCTTCAAGGTTTTTGGTTGGGGCCAATATTTCATTGCCTGTATCCTTTTGGGATCAACCCTGACACCTTGATGACCCACAATGTGGTCCAAATACTGAACTTCTTCCACACCAAAAGATCACTTGGACAATTTGACAAATAATTTGTGATTCCAGAGTAGTTGCAAGATCAGGTCTACATGCTGAAGATGTTTTTCCCAGGTAAGGTTGTAGATGAGAATCTCATCAAAGAAAATGAAGACAAATTTTCAAAGATGTGGTTTCAATAGGTGATTTATGAGGCTTTGAAAAGTAAATGGGGCATTAGAGAGACCAAATGGAATGACCAAGAATTCATAATGGCCGTCATGAGTTTGGAAAGTAGTCTTGGGAATGTCTACTTCTTTCATGTGTATTTGGTGATAGCCAGAGTGAAGATCTAGCTTAGTAAAGAATTCAGCACCCTGTAGTTCATCAAGAAGATCATCAACAACCGGGATAGGGAATTTGTCTTTGATGGTGAGCTTTTTGAGGGCCTGAAAGTTTGGACACATGCGCCATTCCCCATATTTCTTGGGCACCATGACCACTGGTGATGAATAAGGACTAATGCTAGGACGAATAACATCAGCTTCAAGGAATTCCTTGATGATTTTTTGAATTTCATTATTTTTGGCAAAAGGATATCAATATGGGTACAAATTCGGCAATTGTGCTCCTGTGACCGAAGTGATGCTATGATCAATTTCCCCTCTAGAGGGTGGAAGCTCTTTATGTTTGTCAAATACCTGTTGGTGGTGTTTTAAGACTTGTTGCATCTCATAATGAATATGAAGGGTAGTGGTTTCTATGGCTTGGATGGCATTAAACTGGGCGATAACTCCATGATGGCCCTTTTTCAACAAATTTTCCATTCAATGCGAGCTGATGATAGGAGGAGCACCTTCCTAGAGTCCACGGAGTGTATGCATGTGGTCATTCTTCTTAAAGCTCATATATAACTCCTGGAAATCCATTGTGATTGGGCCTATTGTGTGAAGCTATTCAACACCCAAGACAATGTCACAACCACCCATTTTAATTGCAAGCATGTGGGGCTTTAGGTGGTAGTCTCCCATCTGAAGTTTAATATCTTCATAGCAGCCTTCACATTTCATTGTCCCCCCATCAGCAATAAGGACCTGGAAATTAGAGACCGCCCGTACAAAACAATGAAAATCTTTGGCGACTCACTGATGGATAAATTTATGAGTGCTACCACTATCAATCAATACTACTACAGGGCAATGTTTAATAAAGCCTCTGATTTTAAGAGTTTGGGGCACAAAAATTTCCACCAAATCATGTAGTGAGATAATTATTTCCTCTGGCAGATTTGTGAGCTCATTGTCCTATTGGGTTTCCTCAACTTTGTCCTTTGGTCCCCCAAGGGGTGGGACTTCCTCTAATGAGCTATGATCAATAACATCAATTTGAAAGAATTTTGGTTCCTTGCATTCATGCCTTGGGGAGTATTTTTCATCACAGTAGTAGCACAATCCTTTTTTTCTTCTTTCAGCCATTTCTGCTGGGGACACCTTTCGAACCTTAAGTGTTTGGGTAGGGCCCTGAGCTTGGGTGGGGCATTCCTTGGCTATGAAATTTGGATGAGTAGGCTGGGAAGATAAAGAACATTCCACTTCGGTAGCCTTTATGCAAGCATCTATCCATGTAGGTGGGTGGTGCATCTGGACATGTGCTTGGATGGCTTCTTTGAGACCACGTATAAAACATTCCAAGTAGAATTCATCTCCTAGACCTTTTTTTCAGATGGCCAATATCTCAAAGGCTACAATGTAGTCATTTACTATGCCTACCTATCGGAGCTTAGTAAGACGACCCAAAAAATTAGATTCTCTATCAAAGTAGTCACAAAGGGATTTTGAGAACACCTGCCAAGTTATGTTCCCGGGATAACATTTCTGATGCCACTGCCACCATTGCCATCTCTCTTGGTCCAAGTAAGGGGCTCCCACACGTAGTTTAGTTGGATCATCGCGGATATCATTCAGAATGAAATATTGTTCCATTTGTGCTACCCATACTGGCAGATTAGAGCCATCAAATTTATACATGTGCAACTTGGGTGGTCGAGGGTGGGGATGTTGGTGATTTCCATGGAAGTGAATATGATGGCTAGATTCTCCTTCACAGTTTTCATCAATACCATGTGCCTCTGGATGCAACCTTGACATGCATGTATTGAATTGTGCAATGATTTGTGTAATTTGTTGCATCTCTTCTTGGAAAGAATCCAGCTTCTTTTCAAGGCGCTCAATCTTCTCCTTGGCCATGAGTTGCGCCCTAGTTTCCACCATACACAGATCTCGATCACTTGACGTCACTTTGAAAATTTTGGGACCACCAGAAAATTGAAGTTGACTAATTCTCTTCGTCGTCCTGAATCTTATGGGCTAATTCTCTTGTAAGTGTCTCGAGTCCAGACTATAGCAGCCACAAGCCTTGCTGCGCAGAGGGTCAAATCTACTTGCGAAACCTCAACGGATGAATGTGAGTTGGATTTGCGGTGGCAGAACCCCAACTAGTGGATCTAATTGGTGCAGCGATGACAGAACCCCAACTACAAGATCTTAATGGTATTGTGGCGCTAGAACCCCAACTGGTGGCTCTGATTGTGGTGGCAACGATAGAACCCCAACTGCTAGATCTGAATCGTAATGCTGCAGTAGAACCCCGACTGGTGGATCTGATTGGTGAGCACCAATATTGCAGTAATAATGTTGCAACTCCTAGGCTGCCTACTTTACTCTTATCAACCCGGTAGTTCATAACAAACTTGGAAGTGTCGGTGCTCTATGCACAAGTACTAGTTCTCACTGCAGGTTGTCACTTGGTTAGCCGGTGCAAGATCACTAGGAGCTTAAGCCAACTTCAATGGATTCCATAAGAAGCTCCATATGTGATGAAAGGAAATAAAGATTACTCTACAGATGCTATTCTAACCACAAAAAGGGGAAAGAGTGAAATGTAAAGAAAACCTAGTAAACCGTAATTAACCAGCTAATTCTACTTTTCCAAAAGCATTATGAAAACCATGAAAGGAATGCCATTACCTACTCAAGGAATTAAACAACATCTAACTATGCTATTTCTGGAAGTAAATAAGCAAAATACATATTTTTGGATTGTTATGTTCTTTTATGTGAATTTGACATGCATGTAATTTATTGTGTGTGAGCCTGGTAGCGAATAGGTAGTGTTGAAGGGCAGTTTTTGGACTTGAGAGGATGTAGGATGGTGTGGATGGGTCCTAGGAGGTCTCAAGTGGCATTCTGGAGGCTTTTCCCACACTCGACCTTCAAAAGAAAGCCTACAGGAAAATCTACAGGAAGACACAGGAAATCTACAGGAGGAAAACAGGGAAACTACAAGGGGCCTATACGAGGAGGCCGAGAGTAGTTTTCACCATTGTGAGGGTGTGAGAGTGGGTGAAAAAGGTGGATGAAGGTTGGACTGAGCTTTTAGGGTGCCTAAGGTCTACCATGAATCACCAGGAGAGAGAAAGATGATTGGGTTTTCTCAACGAGAGAGGAAGAAGTTCTATGGAAAAATGCAGGAAACTAGGGCAGAACTGAGATGAGATTTAGGAGACCTATAGGGCATGGATCAGATGGAGGGTGTGATTGCTAATAAGCTGACCTACTACTGGAAGATATCTGCTGCATAGAAACTGACAGTCAACCAAGGAAATCAAGCAACAAGTGAAATGAATGCATTTAGGAGAAATAGAGTTTTGCATAAAAACGGTCTAAACTATGATCTATGAAAGGAAATGCTGAGAAATGCTGTAGGAAAGGAAAGCATGAAAGAAGAATATTGCAAATCAGAAAGTGAGCATGATGAATAATATCTAAAGCAAATAAAATTGGACTATTAACCTACTAAAAAGCTGAAAACACTAGAAGTCCTATGAAGGAGGAAAATCTGTGTTTTTGGGGCAGCAAGAGAGTCTTTGCCTCAAATAATGGTCCCAGAGGGAGGAAGAGAGGGCAAGGCACTATTTTTAGCCTTTTGAATCTTTGTTGGTCACTTCTTAACCTACTACTACTAGAGAAAGCACAAATGGAAGCAAACTACTAAATCATCAAAAGCAACCTATTCTTAACCATAAGAGAAATACATCTAACAAAAAACTAATCTACAAACTGAAACAAAGCATACAAATACAAGTAAAGAGGAGCTTGGCTACTTGGATTGGGCCCTAACCCAAGAGCTTCAGCCCTCTGAGGTAACTCAGTGCTAGCTCAAAAAGGATTCCATCTTTATTTTCAAAACAATAGCAAGATTACATGAAACTGTCACAAAATAATAAGCTCGAAATTTGAGCAGAGTTTACATAAGAAAAAATCTGACCCTAGTGAGGCCCTAGGCCTCTCTACTTATACAAATGAAGCTACCAATAGCTTCCTTAAAATCAGGGAGGCTTGGCTCCCAAAACTTGAGATAATCATCAGTCATCCTCCACTTGCTCGGCTGCCTTCTAGTGCATGATTCAGCTACTTGTACTCCAAGCTGAATGAAGGGGAATTTGAAGTGAGGAGTAGTAAATGAGGGGGATTCCCTCCTATAAGTCCTCTCCTATATCCACTTCGAGTTATTTCTGCCATTTTTCCACTGGATCCTTGACTTTGACCTCGAAATCCATTAATAATATGCATTAAATACATGTTAAACCACATGGCACAATAACTAACTCAACTCACTCTATAAGCATAAATAGAATCAGAAAATCATACAGTAAACTAAGAGAATGGTTGATTTGACTAGGTTAGGAGGTAAAATGAGCCCATATAATTACCCATTTATGAGGCTCATCATCACCCCCCTACTGAAGGTGTTGTTCATCCTCTCAGCAACCTAGTCAATCTCCTCATCTTTTATGGCCCTGGTGGCCTCCCTAGCATCCCAGGCTTCTGATGTGGTCTGCTCTTCTTTTCCATGGAATCTTGCCTTCCTGTCTATTTCCTTCCACTGCTCCTCCTCTTCTTCTTCTCTTCTGCCTTCCAGCATGGCTAATAGCAGCGGGGGACTCAGTTTGAAGCCAATCCAGTTGACCTTCAGCCTCTGCATGGAGCGCTTGTACATTGGCACTCTTTTCAATGCCTCCTTCAGCCTCATGGGGGAATGATATTCCATGATCTGCAAACTGTGTGGTAAGGTGTTCCATCTCCTCATGCATGCATGCACATAGTCATCCCCAAGTAGCCTTTGCATATCTTCAAAGTGTGCAATGGCTTGTGCCTGATTGGTGAGATATCTAGGGGCAATTTGAGGGTCATTGGCAAGTAGGTTGTGTGTGCTGATGAGTGCCATAGGATCTGATGGCTCAGCTCTTATCATTAATGGCTCATTCTGCTCCTTTATCATCAATCTTTTTATTTCTGCTACCCTCAATTCTTCAAGTTTCATCCATGAGGCCATGGCCATTAATTACAGGTCCGCTAGCTTAGCATTGGGATCCTACACATTCATGTATATGAGGGCCATGTTGTGAAAGTAGAAGTCTGCCATCTTTGCTTTATCCTCTAAGGTGCTTTGGTCACACAAATCCAAGAACTGCCTGTAGTCTTGGAAAGGCATTGTGTCTCTTTGTGCCAAAGTTTTTATTTGGAATTGTAACCATTGGTCCTTTAGATAGAGGCCATATGATTTGGCTAGTGTTTTGCATTGTAATGCCTCCATGGATAAGCTGGCCATGCATGCTAGCTGAGTCTCTTTCTCTTGCAGCTGCCTCCTTAGCAATTCATTTTCAGTTTCAAAGTGGATTCTTGTAATTGCTTCCTTGTCTCTAAGAGCGCTCAACTCTCTGCCCATTTCCCTGAGTTTGTTTTCCATATGGCCATCATCCTCAACTCCATTGGATTTGACTATCTGCATCCACCTATGCATTATCACTCTTTCTTTATCCAATTCAAAAAATAGTGGAATTGCAAATTTCTGTGGGATTATCCTTCCTCCCTCAAGTAGATTGTAATAGGAGGCAAGACTAGGTTGGGGATCAGGTTCTTGTATCTCTTGTGCTTCCTCCTTCACCTATGGCTGTCCTTCTATCCTTTTCTCAAGCTTTTGGGTCTCCTGTAGTTTTGACAGTGTCTCCTGTAGAACTGTCTGAGCCTCCTGTAGGATTGTTTTTGGGTCCTGTAGTACTGCCTTTTCCTTCCATGTGGAAGATCTAGGAGTCCCCCTTTCATATGTTATAGGTGTCTTAGAAGGAGATTCTTTCCCCTTGGCAGAGGGTGAATCTTCAATGGTAATTGGCACTTTTGAAGAGGGTTGAGGTTTGCCTGTTTTAATTCTTGTGCTCTTCCTAGCCCTGAAATACATGGAGGTCTGTCTTTTCCTCTTTTGCTTTGGCTTGATTGGTGTACTGAGGGTAGTGAGGGTAGCTGCTACCTCCCTCTCCAAAGTCTCAGGGGACTCTTATCCTTCTTCTTCCTTCTCTGCCTCTTTTTCTCCTTCATTTGTCTCTTTTATTGTCCCTTTTTTTGTCTCTTCCTGCTCTGTTTCTTCAGCTCTCTCCTCCTTTATTTTAATTCCTTCCTCCTTCCTTTCTTGTTCTGCTATGTCACCCCTGGCTCCACCTTCTCCCCCTTGTTTTTCTTCCTCTTCACTACCAGTAAGGCTGGCATCATAGGTTAAGGCCTTTATGTCATCCTCAGCTGTCATGTTTAGGAAAACTTCTCATGCTATAGGGAGTGTAAAGGTATGGAGGGCTTCCTCTACTAGGATTTTGATTAAGCGATGGTGAGCTAGCATCTCTGAATTTCCTGCTTGTACCTTAGTGTTGGAGTCAATGAGGGACTGCAGGAGGAAGTAAGGGATATTGAGCTTCCTAGGTGCTAGAGTGTCCATTTTATACCTTAATTCTTGGAGGATTCTAAAGTGATAACCATAAACAATGTTATACCTCCCCTCATAGGAAATGTATTTGATTATTTGATAGATAACCTCATCCTAGGGATATGGTATGCTAGCCCTTCTAATGCCATTTTTATCTTCGACAGGGTTTCATTATTTTGGAAAAAGTTCTTCTAGGCAGCCTGGCCAATGGGTTTCTCATCTTTACTCCAAGGCAGCCCAAGAGGAAGGGTAGCAACCCTACTGATAAATTCAGGGGTTATCTCCATGGAAAGACCTCTAATGGTGATAGTGGCATGAGTTCTTGTGTGAGGGACCAGAGAGAGAGCAAACTCTTGGGAAATTTCCTCATCAAACCCTTGAAATTTCTCAAAGAAATTCATCCAGTTTTCCCTTGTGAAGATGTCCACCACTTGAGGATGTGCATGGAGCCTAGTGGAGTTAGTGGGATCCTTTCTCATAAACCCTCCTGTCATATTTTCTATACTCTTTTGGAAAACCAAATATGGAGGTGGAGACAAAGAATTTTGAGAAAAACAAAGAAACAGAGGAGACTGTGTTTTTTTAAATAAGCAGAATTTTTTTTTTTATGTATTTTCTCCT
The DNA here is from genome assembly GCA_031772625.1 of Pinus tabuliformis. Taxonomy (NCBI): domain Eukaryota; kingdom Viridiplantae; phylum Streptophyta; class Pinopsida; order Pinales; family Pinaceae; genus Pinus; species Pinus tabuliformis. The sequence goes on from CM062807.1 coordinate 1,149,457,933, forward strand.
CTCCTAAAGACTTATTTCCTCCTCAAATTGAGACCACTTCTTTCATATATTGATATTCAACAGGGGGCATGCATGAACCCTACCTCTTCAGACCAAAAATCATGCTAAAAATCATGTTTTCTCCCTTCAAAACAACTCACTGCCCCTCCTGTAGAAGCTTGTTGTCCCTCCTGTAGATTTCCTGTAGGTGCTCCTATAGAAAAAGCCGAGAGAAATAATATGGGAGAGATCGATGGAGGATGGTGGTTATGAGGCTGTGGGGGCACAAGGATACTGCTATAGCTAAGCTACAAGGAGAGAATGAAGGAAAATGTGGTGAGAATGCTCGGGGAGGAGTACTTATTACCCTTTATGGATATTTTCGGTGATGAGTGCTAAGCTAGCAAGGTATACATTGGCCATATTCGGACCGTTGGTCCCCACCTTCTTGGTCATCATGGCCCCTCCTCATAATCATCCCTCATTATTGCATCAGATTTCACACTTCCTCCACTACCTATCCTTGGCATCTTGTGTTGGAGTTGACTGTGCACACGTGTGGGTGACATCTCGGATGAGTGGAGTCAACTAGATGAAGGTGGCCAAGATAACTGGCCGCATTTCCCTCGTTCAACCTCAACCATCTCGTTGTTTTTGCATGACTTCTAATTACACAAATGAAAATAGAGGAATGACTTAGTTACTTACCTGTGATCTGAGTGTATTTGATGTGAGGTGTTGTGGCTTTCTCTGCTGCATGCCTTTATTTCCATTTTTGTATGTTGTCTCTCCTTGCTGATGTGTGGTTGTGTGCTTGTGCAGGTTCTTCTCTGGCTGGATCTAAGCTTCAGGTGCCTTTTCAACCTTCATGTTTGCACTCTCTTGCTATTGGTGTTGGATTTCTATGGGATCAGTTGGTACAGGAATTCCTACAGGAGCTCCTTTAGCTACTTCTCCCCTTGAAACTTCAGCTTCTTCCTATGCTTGGAGCTCGAGGATGATGACAGAGGTGTAGAAATATGGAGAGGTAGTAGGTAGGCTTCAAGTGAGGTTGATGGTGCTTTTTCCTCTCATTTTTTGTTTTTTTGTTTTTTGTTTTGTTTTTAAACAAAAAAAGTGTTTTTTTGTGTTTTTCTTGGACATGAAGAAAAATGATGCTTGGGGTGTGATGCAGGCATGGAAATTATGGAAAGGAGGTTTAAAGATTGTAGGAGACATTATAGGTTATTCATGAAGCTTCTTTGTCCCTCAAACTTCCTTCTGTAGCCACTTCTGGCTCTCTGTAATTCCTATAGGAGCCTCCTCTAGAAAACACAGTTTTTGAAAAAGAGGTACAGTGGGGTCAAAGAAATGCCAAAAATGATGAAGGAAGGTGTGGAGAAGATGAGATGGGTGTTGTTATGAATGTTAGGGTCCCCTTTGCACCTTCTTCAGCGCCCTGTAGTCCTCCTGCAAACCTGCAATGCAACAAAAAAATTCATTTTCTTTCTCCTTTTTCTCTCTTTTTTTTTTTTTTGAAAACAACTAGGGTGCCTTAGAGAGGTTTTCATCCTAATTGCCTGCCCTGGGTGCCTCCAAGGGAGGTTTTCACCCAGGGATCTTATTATTTTTTCCCTTTTTTTTTTTTGACATCACTGGGCTGCCTCATAAGAGGTTTCAACCCAATGATGGGATTCAAGTTCCTCATGGAAGTTTTAACTTGAGTACTTATTTTTTTTCTTTTCTTCAATGACTGGGTGAAGTGGAAGCTAAGACATACTCCACTACCATCATTGTTTTATTCAAATCTTTGATGAACTCTCGCTTAGAGAGGTGTTTCTTGTAGACCTTCAACCGATGTCCATTGACAAGCATGGGGATGGCTTCATCATCAATGGTTCTGATCAGAACTGAACCATTGTCATTGCATTTCTCCACAGTGTAGGGTCCCAGCCATCTTGTCCTTAGCTTGCCTTTGAAATCCTTGTATCTCGAATCATAGAGTAGTGCCCAATCTCCCTCTTAGAATTGCTTCTCTTTGATATTTTTGTCATGCCATAGCTTTCTCTGAAGTTGAACTACCTCTGTATGGAGAAGGGCTTGCAATCTGTATGCATCCAATCCATTGAGCTGAAGTAATCTCTCCTTCTATGCATGGCTGAGGTCTAGGTCCAGCTAAGCTGTCATCCTTAGTGTATTGAACTCAAATTCTATTGACAGCAAAGCCTTCTTCCCATAGACCAGGTCATAGGGCATGAACCCGGTGGTGGTCTTCCATGTGGTGTTGTAGGCCCAAGTGGCCTCAACTAATCTGTCTGCCCAGTTTTTTCTGTTGTTGCTCACTACCTTGGTTAGGATCCCTTCCAATGCTCTGTTAGTAACCTCCACTTGCCCATTGGCTTGTGGATAGTAAGGGGTGGAAGTCCTGTGCTTGATCTTATGATGTGTGAGCAGGTCTTCAATCAGGTTGGAAGTGAACTGACTGCCTTGATCTGTGACCAACTCTCTCGGATACCCGAACTCGTAGAATGTGTTTTCTCTCAAAAACTTAGCTACTTTTTCCTCTTTCACTGCTTTGATTGCTTTTGTCTCTGCCCACTTTGTCAAGTAGTCAGTGCACACAATGATGTATTGTTTCTGCTTTGAAGGAGGGCCAATATGCCCCACAAAGTCCATGCCCCACTTCTCAAATGGCTCAAAGGTCACTTGAGGTTGCATGGGAATCTCATCCTTTAGAGTAGGTTTTCCCATCCTCTGACACCGATCACACTGGCTTGTATATCTCCTCACATAATGATTAAGAGTGGGCTAGTAGTAGCCTACTTGCAATATCTTGAAGGCAGTTCTTTTTGCTGCAAAATGACCTCCACAAGGCCCGTCATGACAGGTCAGGAGGATGTCAAAGACTTCCTCCTCCCTAACACATCTTCTCAAGATCTGATCTGGGCCAAGTTTTAAGATATTTCCTCAATCCAGGTGAAAGGGGCACTTTTCCTTACTATCTTTCTCTTCCCTTTTGAGGATAGGTGTGGTGGGAACTGTGTTGAAACCAAGTAGTTTGCTATATCAGCAAACCATGGAGATAGTATTGACATAGAAAAAAGATTTTCATCTGGCATTTGGTCATCCACCATTCCTTCTTCACTTGCACGCAAATTTACTCTAGACAAAAAGTCAGCAACAACATTTTCTTTACTAGGCTTATCAATAATGGTTAGATCAAACAGCTGCAGTAAAAGAAACCATCTAATAATGTGAGCATTTACATCTGGTTTGTTCATTAAATATCTAATTGCAGCATGATCAGTGTGCACAAAGGTTTGATAGCCTATGATATAATGTTTAAATTTGTTTAAGGAATGCACGACAGCTAGGAGTTCCTTCTCGGTCACTGTATAGTTTAACTCTGCCTTTGACAAGTTTTTGCTTATAAATTATATGGCATAAGGTATCTTTTCATCAATTTGTCCTAAGGCTGCTCCTATTGCTTTGTTTGATGCATCTGTGTGAATGTAGAAAAGTAGGGCCCAGTTTGGGCCTCTAAGAGGTGGGGAAGTCACTAACTTGCTCTTCAAGGTATCTAGGGCTTCTTGACAGTTTTCTGACCATATGAACTCAACATATTTGCCTAATAGGCCAAACGAAGGAGAGGCTAGCTTACTAAAATCTTTAATGAATCTCTTGTAATATCCAACTAAGCCTAGGAAACTTCTGACATCTCTCACCTTTTGAGGAGGTGGGACCCCTTCGATGATGGCAATTTTGTTGGGGTCCACCTGCAGACCTTGCTAAGATATTGCATGACCTAACATGGTCCCTTCAGTCATCAAAAATTCACATTTTTCTAGACTGAGGGATAGGTTCATCTCAATACACTTGTCTAGAACCTTTCCTAGGTTAAATAACGCTTCCTGAAAGTCAGAACCATAAGGAGTAAAATCATCCATGTATGTTTCTACTGCATCATGAACTAGTTCAGAAAATATAATTAATACCACTCTTTGGAAAGAGGCTAGAGCATTGCACAAACCAAAAGGAAGGACCCGGTATGCAAAAGTACCCCAAGGACAAGTGAAAGTGGTATTATCTTGGTATTCCACACTAACTTGAATCTGATTTTACCCGCTAAACCCATCTAGGAAGGAGAAAAACTTTTCCCTGCCAGACCGTCTAACGCTTGATCTATGAAAGGTAAAGGAAAATGCTGCTTTTTAGTGGCTTTGTTCAATTCCCGATTGTCGACACAAATTCTCCACTCACTATTTTTCTTTGGCACTAGCACCAAAGGAGAGACCCATTCGTTGTCAGAGATGGGATAGATGGATACTGCATCAAGCAATTTCTGCAGTTCTTCCTTAACAATATCTTTAAGTGCTGGATTCATCCTCCTTTGAGGCTACCTGACTAGTTTGCAACCTTCCTTGATGTATATATGACGAGTACATACTGAAGGGTGCACTCCCTTCATCTCCTTATAACTCCAAGCGAAGGCATCTAGGTGTTTTCTTAGTAGGTTGCACAGTTCCTTCTCCTGGGAAGTGGATAAGTATGGATTGATTTTCAATGTTCTTTCTAGACCGAACTCTATATTCTTAACACGGAGAGAAGTGGAGTCAGACGCACAGAGATCAGCTGAGGGGTTGTTTTGGGTTTCTCTTACTATTTCCTATAATGGTGATACACTGGGAGGTGGATTCTGAATCAAATTTTCAATCATATTATCCTCATCTTGCTGTTTTCCCCCCATGGTGATTTCTAATGCACAAACTGGTGTAGAATAAACTTCATCCTCATCTTCCTCCTCCAACTAGAGAGGAAGATCATGTTCTAGCAAGGGTTTGGTAGGAGGATATAGGATTAACTACTTGGACATGTGCCCGTTCTTTATGGTCATGTTCCCAGCTCAACAGCTGATGTAGGCATCGGTTGTAGCCAACTAGGGTCTTCCCAGAATGAGACGATACCCAGTGATCTTTGCCTTTGGCTGGAGAAATAAGAAATCAGCAAGGTACTCCCAAGAATCAACGGAGGCCATCACATCTTCCACAATACCCTCAGGGGTCACTGTGGAGCGGTCTGCTAGCTGTAGCACTATCGTGGTCTTCCTCAAGGAGCCCTGGAGGTTAAGTTTGAGCATTGCATCCTTTGTCTTCACATTAATGGTAGCTCCCATATCAAGCAAGGTATGTGGGATCATTTTTCCATTGATGTGGACATCAACTATTGGGCTTCCAGGGTCCAGATATTTTGGACAAATTACCTACGCCAACATCAAGTCGGAAAATTGTCCTATGACATTGATGGTTGGGGCATCTCTCTTGCGCCTTCCTGGATGCCTAAAGAACTTCTCTTTGATCAACCTATTGTAGAAAGGCACATGTTTTATGGCTTGGAGAAGTGGTATCTTTACACATAAATGTTTCAACTCTCCCAGGAGTTTAGTCTCTTCTGGGTTAGGCTGGACTGTCATGAATAGTCTCTCGGGAAAGGGTGGATTTTCTTTAGGTTAACTTTCCTCTTTATCTTCCTCAACCTCCCTTAGTGGAGGTTGGCTATCTGGGAGGACTTTCCCAGATCTCAAGTTAATTTCTTGAATCTCCACAGCATAAGTTGGGCATGATGGTTCCCCGCTATACACTTGCTAAGCCTGTCTGTTGTTTGGGTTCAAATTTGGCTGGGTAGGCATTTGGGGTTGCTTTGGTGAGCAAAAGGTAACGGTTGTGGTTGGGTAGGTGGTGGAGGTAAAAGAGTGGGAAGACAGTTGTATTGGGGCCTCCACCCCTAATGAGATGCATTCCACTGAGGTTTTGGCTGAGCATAGGATTGAAATGAATGGGTGGCTGGTTGGGCATGATATTGATATGTGAAGGACCAAGGAGGAGGCATGGAACAGGAAGGATGAGTAGTAGGGCCCCAAGAAGGTATGGAGGTGACTTGGTTGGGGTTGTAGTATGCATGATATGTCCCTTGCATCCCCTGCTGGTATGGTCTAGGTCCATGAGGCCTTCTTTGGTTTATGTAGTAGAGCTGTTTAGTGACTCCCTCAACCCCTTGATATACAGCTTTAAGTTTGGGCAAGGAAGGGCACCTATCTGTAGAATGATTGTCTTCACATAATGAAAAAACCTCTATAGAGTTCAATGGGCATTCATTCCTAGGATGCCTCCTCATGCATGTAGGGCAAAAAAATGGCCAAAGCCCTCTCTACTTCCTCTTGTTTTCTTTTGATATGTAAGGTATCCATTTGCATGGTAAGAGTCTGCAGCAGCTCACTCTTGAAGTCTTCCAACATGTTTCCACTTTCTCCTTTAATGGATGAGTTGGAGAAAGAGGTACTGGCTATGGGTTGACTCCCCCTACCATTCTTTCTGGCTGCTCTAGAATGGTTTCTAAAAACAGTCTTTATGTCCTCATAGGATAGTTGGTAGATGTCTCCCCTGACCAGTAGATGGAGGATTTCTAAAAGATCTTCCCAAATTCCCCTAAGCAGGACCAACTTCAGAGACTCAGGGTCAAGTGTACACCCGACCCTTTTATAGCTGAGATGGAACCTCTCTTCATAGTCTTCTAGGGACTCATCACTTCTTATGGTCATTTGGAAGATTTCTTCTTTAATATCTTTTGACCTACAATAGTCTCGATACTTGTTGTTAAAGGCTTGCTGCATCTGAGCCCAAGTTGTGATGCTATTGCCAGGTAATCCCATGAACCAGCACAGTGTTGCATCCTTGAGAGTAGAAGGGAATAGTTTCAACTTTTTCTCATCTTCTGCATAGTCATAAGTTCGACAGATGACAACAAACTCGAAAAAAAGGTGTCAGGATCTTCTGTAGTCAAACCATGGAAATGAGGTAGGGTGGAAGGGATTATATTCTTCATTTTGGTGTCCCCATTGGTCTCTCGAATGGGAAAGGTACCTTCTATTCTCTCTCCATTCCCCCTAGCATTTATGTTTTCAACCATTGGCTCCAAAGGAATGTTTTCTTCTTCTTCTTCCCCTATAGGCTCTTCAAATATGTTTGGATGTTAACCTAAGGGTTCTTCTTGATCGCAGCCACCGAAGAAGAGAGAAGGTTTGATGTGTGAAGCCGTAGGGGTGTTGGGCAAAAATTTTCCTGAGTTATCTCTATTCCTACGAGGCATGAAAGAAAATATTTTTGGTTGGTTTTTGTTTCTTTTTCCCACACTGACAGTAACTGCAAAAACTGAAATTGACTGAACAAAACAAATTGCAACTAACTAAAATTAACTTGTTGAAATGAAATTTGCAGAATTGAAAAGGAAAGAAAGGAAATGCAGAACTGAAGGAAAAGGAATGACTAGTCTACTTTTGCTGAAATAAACTATTAGAAAAATGTTGCAATAGGAAATAGAAGAAAGCAATAACCACAGAATACTCTGACACTTCCGTGGAAATGGCACCAAAAAGTGGTGAGCACTAGTATTGCAGCAATAATGCTACAACTCCTAGGCTGCCTATTTTACTCTTATCAACCTGGTAGTTCATAAAAAACTTGGAAGCGTCTATGCTGTATGCACAAGTACTAGTTCTCACTGCAGGTTGTCACTTGGTTAGTCGGCACAAGATCACTAGGAGCTCAAGCCAACTTCTATGGATTATAGAAGATGCTCTATATGTGATGAAAGGAAGGAAAGATTACTCTACAGATGATATTCTAACCGCAGAAAGGAAGAAGAACGAAATGTAAAGAAAACCTAGTAAACCCTAATTAACCAACTAATTCTACTTTTGCAAAAAGCATTATGAAAAACATGAAAGGAATGCCATTACCTACTCAAGGAAGTAAACAATATCTAACTATGCTATTTCCGAAAGTAAATAAGCAAAAAATATATTTTTGGATTTTTATGTTTTTTTATGTGAATTTGACATGCATGTAATTTATTGTGTGTGTGTGTGGCAACGAATAGGTGGCGTTGAAGGGCGGTTTTGGGACTTGAGAGGATGTAGGATGGTGTGGATGGGTCCTAGGAGGTCTCAGGTGGCCTTCTGGAGGCTTTTCCCATACTCGGCGTTCAAAAGAAATTCTACAGGAAAAACTACAGGAGGACACAGGAAATCTACAGGAGGAAAACAGGGAAACTACAGGAGGCCTACAGGAGGAGGCCAAGAGCAGTTTTCATGTTAAGAGGGTGTGAGAGTGGGTGAAAAATGTGGAAGAAGGTTGGAATGAGGTGTTAGGGCGCCTAAGTTCTACCAAGAATCACCAGGAGAGAGAAAGATGATTGGGTTTGCTCAAAGAGAGAGGAAGAAGTTCTATGGGAAAATCTAGGAAACTAGGGTAGAATTGAGATGAGATTTGGGAGACCTATAGGGCATGGATCAGATGGAGGGTGTGGTTGCTGATAAGCTGGCCTACTACTGGAAGATATCTTCTGCATAGAAACTGACAGTCAACCAAGGAAATCAAGCAACAAGTGAAATGAATGCATTTAGGAAAAACAGAGTTTTGCATAAAAATGGTCTAAACTATGATCTATGAAAGGAAATGTTGAGAAATGTTGTAGGAAAGGAAAGCATGAAAGAATACTATTTCAAATCAGGAAGTGAGCATGATGAAGAAGATCTAAATCAAAGCAAAGCTGGACTATTAACCTACTAAAAAGCTGCAAACACTAGAAGTCCTATGAAGGAGGAAAATCTATGTTTTTGGGGCAGCAAGAGAGTCTTTACCTCAAATCATTGTCCCAAAGGGAGGAAGAGAGGGAAAGTCACTATTTATAGCCTTTTGAATCTTTTTTGGTCACTACTTAACCTGCTAGAGAAAGCACAAATGGAAGCAAACTACTAAATCATCAAAATCAACCTATTCTTAACCATAAGAGAAATACATCTAACAATAAACTAATCTACAAACTGAAACAAAGAATACAAATACAAGTAAAGAGGAGCATGGTTGCTTGGATTGGGCCGTAACCCAAGAGCTTTAGCCCTCTGAGGTAACTAAGTGCTAGCTCAAAAAGGATTCCATCTTTATTTTCAAAACAATAGCAAGATTACATGAAACTGTCACAAAATAATAAGCTCGAAATTTGAGTAGAGTTTACATAAGCAAAAATCAGACCCTAGTGAGGCCCCATGCCTCTCTACTTATACAAATGAAGCTACCAATAGCTTCCTTAAAATCAGGGAGGCCTGGCTCCCAAAACTTGAGATAATCATCAGTCATCCTCCACTTGCTTGGCTTCCTTCTAGTGCATGATTCGACTGCTTGTACTCCGAGCTGAATGAACAGGAATTCGAAGTGAGGAGTAATAAAAGAGGAGGCTTCCCTCCTATAAGTCCTCTCCTCTTTCCACTTCAAGTTATTGCTGCCATTTGTCTAGTGGATCCTTGACTTTGACCTTGAAATCTATCAATAATCTGCATTAAATACATGTTAGACCACATGGCACAATAACTAACTCAACTCACTCTATAAGCATAAATATGATCATAAAATCATACAATAAGCTGAGAGAATGGTTGATTTGACTAGGTTAGGAGGTAAAATGAGCCCATATAATTATCCATTTATGAGGCTCATAACTGATCTTGAAAATAAGATAATGGGTGATCTTCAGAGAGTCGAGGGAACTATGGTCACAAAGGAGTGTCAGGTGCTACAGATCACAATATTCATAAGGGTCCAACAATAGTACTCGGCCCAATATTTTAGGGCACTAACTAAGGAGGATCAACCATACCCTTAGCTATACTACCCGACTACCCTATCGTACACGCGAGTAATCTCCCTGAGCACTGTTCTCAGTGTACTATAGCAGCAAGATGGCTAACGACTTACCTAAGGCGAGGTTTCAGCTGAGCCTAGGGGGCTTCCAATATACCCAAAGGGTACATGGAAGGCAGTCTGTGTGGTTCTATCAAATGAACTACTACTCGAAGGTGTACCCATAAGGTTTACAAGGGAGTCCAACAAGCGTGACCACCTCTTGTATTTCCTGCATGCATGCCTCCCAAAATCCGCAAGTTTATGCCCTCAACGACAAATCCTATGGTTTAAAGACACCAGAACATGTCTCTAGCCTAAAAAAATTCTGCCAAAAATGGAGGTACCACCAGCCCTAGAAAGTGCTCTGATACCACTTGTTATGCTCTTGAACTGCGAGAAATTCCAAAATACCAAATATGTGAAGAAATACAACCCACAACACAGAATAAAATGAGAAAAACATCAAGTATTTTATTATTTAGAGTTGAAAGCAATGTTCACTTGCCTCTGGATCTTCGGGTTCCTCCTTCTGGATCTTCGTGGTAGCAACGGTGTCATTGGGCTCTGCATCGATAATCTGCTTCCCTTTGTCATTCCCCTTATTGGGTTTTGACTCAGAGTCAGAACATGCATCTGATTCTGAAACCTTTAGCTCGACCACCAGTGACTGCTTGGCCTGACACTCACTTGTGTTGTGAGTGGAGCTCTTATGGAACTCACACCACTTTCTCGTGTCCCTTTTCGACTTCGCGGCGTTGTTCTTTGCCTGTAGCTTTAGCAGGTTGTCTTGGGCCGCCCCGCCTTGGCTTTGTCTTTTGTTATGCAGTTTGGGGGAACCTTTCCCTTGTTTCAGATTCACAGATCCAAAGTATCGCTTCTTCTGTTTAAACTTTTGTTCGACCTTGACGGCATACCGGTATGCCATGCCAAGCGAATAGATGTTCAGGAATTCTATTTCTTCCTGGATGTACTTGTGCAGGCAACCACGGTATTTGAGTACCAAATGCTACTCTGGATCCTTGATACCCAACTTTGTGTGAAGGGTATGGAAAATATTGGTAAACTCTGGCACGTCTTGGTCCCTTCCCTACTACAGCTTGGTCCGCTTTATGTATTGACCCTCATAGCTTCCGAAAAGGTAGTACTACTCCTTGATGGAATCCTAGAATGAATTCCAAGTGGGTGTGGCTGAAAATAGTGAGCCTGTACTTTCATCCTTTTGCTCGAAGTAGGTTTCCCACCAATACTTGACGTGGGGGGCTACTTTGAGAAGAGCGAAAATAATCTTTTCCTGGCTAGAAAAATCATGAACAGAAAAATAACCCTCTAGCACATTTAACCATTTATCAACAGCATTTGCGTCTATGTGACCCTCGAATATGGGTATTTCAAAATTAACTTGTACCTTAAACGGTGTGGCGTTTCCAGAGTTACCGTTGGAAGACGATGTGTCGCAACTGGGTAGCCACTAAAGGATCTGGGAAAAGTTGTCCATCATCATATTCCTTTGTCGCTCGAGGGCTTCTTCGAGCAAGATTTTGATAGGATCCCCCGCCCCCTCATCTTTCTTTCCATCTTCCATGGGAGGCCGTCAGGATTTGCGAGGCTAGTCTTGCAAAGGTTCAACCAATTCAAGCCCTAACTCCTATATCCCGACCTCGTTGGGGACATGCAAGGAGAAAAAGAGAAGAAAAGCAGACCACTCTGATACCACTGATCGGGATTTAAACAAGAACACAACAAATTATAGAGATAACCGTAAACACAGAGATGCAGCGGAGATAATACTTCATTTCATTAATGTAAAATACTGAAATATGCTTACAAACAGGAATGGAAATAAACCAGCTAGGGCGATGGTAGCTTATCTCTGAGAAGAGATGTGGTGGATACATGCCTCTGAACTATCTTACAATGAGGTTCAAGGGCCTTTTTATTATTGAACAATAAGAGCAAACCCTAAACAGCGAAAACCCTAACCCGAGGAAATGTAACACCAAGAGTTTATGGGCCCCGTTGGGGTGAGTTGGACAGCGAACTTCTCGGGGTCGCAACTTGGTCATATCATCTCTGTTTGATGTGAATGATAGCCCGTTGGAAAGATCTCTCTGAGGACTACGACGGAAAAAACGTTGTTTAGGGCCTCAAAATGGCTCCGGAAGTTTAGGACCCGAAAAACTACTAAAAATAGTAAATTGTGCTATAATTAAGGAAACTGAGAAACTAAAAGAAGCAACGGTGGGGCTCCAAGTGGAATTGGCGGGTGGCCACTAATAACCACCTGGATTAGCAGAGCTAGATTACAAAATAAGACTCGATGATATTTCCCTTCTAGCTATGACTATTTATAGCTAAATGACCTTCAACAACCTAATGACTAGTGGTCCTTTGTATAATAATGGTTAACCACTTTATTTATTAATTATGGCATATTGCAACTAACTGAGGTCCCTTTCTTAAATGCGGGTAAACCACTTACAATTATTAATACGGGCTTTATTGAATCCTTAACCCTATTGGGTTTATTACGTAAATAAAGGGGTTAGGGTTGGACCCTAACAGCCTTAGTCTTGAAATGGTACAAACCCCATGAAGATAAAGGCAAACATATGAAGTTCCAGTCCTTGTGGATTGGTCCATACACTGTCTAGGAAAATCTTGACCCACACACATACCATCTTCAATCGCTTGACGAGAGGATTGAAAACCTTCCTGTCAATGGCCAAGACTAAAATCATTATTTTCAGTAACCCAGGGTCATGCCCCGTGCTATGTACATAGTGTTTTTACTGTTTGTCTTTTCGATTTTCTTTGAAATTTTTTCTTCACTTTGTTTTGTTGTCTTAATATCATGTTATTTTTTGTTTTTCCAATAAGTGATACCTTCTATTGACAAGGTTAATCCTCTCTCCGAACAGAGATGATCCCTCTAGCCCAATGAGTGGGTCTAGAAACTGAAGTGACAATCAACTAGACATCTTCCTAGGTTATAATTGAAAAGTAGAATGAAAGAGATGACCTACCTCATTCAAATGTTATTCTAATTTCCTTTGTTGAGGGCCTTGAACCGCTTATGTCACAGACTTGTTCCTGCTTCTCTCAACACTTATGTACCTGCACAAGTGATCAAGAGACAACAAATCATGCCAAAACCAATAGAAAATCCAATGATAACCTACTTAAATCATCAAGGAATGTCAAGCTAATAAATCCATGAGCATATATATTTGGGGAAGACAAACAAGAAATTGTATATTATTTAAGGAATAAATGTAAGCTTACAACCAAAGACTTGATGTTGAAAGGCTCTCCTTGAGTGGTAATCCAAGTCCAAGCCAAGAACTCCCCAAGCATTCCTTCTCCATGTCAAATGAATAGCCTTGGGCACAATCTTAGCATAAGGGTGCAAATAGACATAGACCAACCCAACCTCTAACCTGACCAACCATTTGGGAATGGGAGAGGATGAATTTATAGACTGGAAAAGGGAGTTAGGAGGTAGCTCATAGGGATAAGACAAAGAGTCCAAGTTGGGAGAATTCGACCTCATCTATTCCAAACAACCTCCAGCTCGCCGCTCTGGAAGCTTCTAGATCATGAAGCTTCTCATCCTCTTTGAGAAAATTGCATTTTTGGGATCATCATGGGTATATAAGTAACAAAGCGATGCCATTGTGGGTCTGGCATAATGCAACATGTAACCATCGTAGTTTTTGGCCTCATAAGAGTGATGATACTCAAATTCGGGTTTAAGAGCTATTTCTTCAGGGGAAGCTCAAGTCATTTTTCAGTCAATGTCTTAGGGAGGATCTGAACTACATATCTGAATGAGTACACTACATAATGGTAATGTTTCAGGCACTTCGGGGTATGTCACGTGGAATTGCAAGAGATGTGACAAAATACTATGTAACAGATGCCCCTAAAGCATGAAGGCAGAATAAGGAGTGATGGTTGAGACACTTTACGAGCTTTTGCAAGGATGAGAACATGCACTGTTAGGAGACCTTCAAATCAAGGACATATACATACATATATATATATATATATATATATATATATATATATATATACATACATGCATATCTGAGAGCAAGACATGAATATATCGCATGGCCATAGCCATCCGAATAATAAGGAATATATGAAATGATCCATGGCATGAGCACAACCATCCAAATAAGAAGGATCATCATAAATATAAAGTCCCACGGTATGGTCATAGCCATCCATATAGTAGAAACATGTGTACAATCATGAATAACACATAACTCCACACAACCTGAGTCATATCAGACAAGACTCAGGGTCTTATGCTCCATCCAGTCCCAATCAAAGTACAAATTCTAACATGCGAATGAACGTGTCGAAGTCTAACATGCTAGAAAACCACCTGATTACCAGCCATTGATGTGGACCATTCACATGCATGAGAGGAACCACCCATAATGACAATGGCTCTCAAGGTATGACAGTACAATCCATGAATTCGATAACAAAACTAAAGTCGAACACTCAGGGAATCACCCGATCGAAGGCCAATAGTGAAAACCTGTTGTCGGATGCGAAGAAATTTCCATTAAGGCATGCAACCTCTAAGGTACTGAAAGGGAGTTCCTAAGTCATCTTCCTATATAATGAGTTGAAGTCGACAGGAAGTGACCCATCGAAGGAGGGAAATGATGAATCCCCCATCATTGACACCAAACAAGGAATAGAGTGGAATAATTTTCAAGACTATAACAATACTCATAAAGTGTATAGGTAAATAACTGTAGATTGGACTTTTCCTGAACATATTGGCGACACAACTCCGGAGTGTGGCAGAATTAGAATCAAAATAGGACTAAGGGTCATAATGATGAAGTGGAATAGTCAAATGAGAAGCAAAATGGATAATCCTAACTTGGAAGGACAAATGACTGAGTGAGGATATCCCAAACCCGACACGAGAAACAGAGGAGTGTCATGTTCAAGAGTGACATGTTGCCTATACAAAGGATATTTCATCTTCATTTTTGCCCCATATTTTTCACGCTTACCTCTTTATTTTTACACAATCTTGAAGAGGATACCATATTCTTGTCATATAAGTTCATCCTTCGAATCCATCCTAGTAAGTTTTACGAGTCCTAGGAAGGAGAAACTTGGGTTCGTCATGGTGACAAGTATTTCGTCATTTAAATTTTAACGAGTCTGACGTAAGATAAACTTGATGTCTTTTTCATGTTTATAGAGTTTGAAAAAGAAACAAAAAAGAAAAATCCATCAGGTCCCTTTTCGTAATTTGTATCTCGAATCTGAAAAGGTAGAAAACAATGTTCGAGAGAACCTCCTAGCCATGGTCGACTAAGGTGTTCCTTTTTCATACAATAGTCTATCTCAGTCCAGAAAAGGGTTAAACTTATACTGAGTAGATGTCAATTCATTTACTTTAACAAGTTCAAAATGACAAGTACTCGGTAATATTTTCATATTTTTGGAGTTTGAAAAGAGCTGAAAGGGGACTCCACCTGGAGGAATGAGTGGTATAAAAGGATAGCAACTCGTTCTGGTAATGATCAAACAACTCAAAACATGTAAGGGTCAAGAGGCTAGCTAATAATACCACTCATCACAAATGTTCCTCGGGCAAGGGTTAAAAAACCAAGTGAAAGCATATGATCGACCAAAGAGATGGTGATTATGAAATGAAAAAACCAAGGCTCATCTGGAAAATATCGGTTGATAGAAACGGAAATCACAAGATGTAAAGTGGGAATGGTTTCATTTTTATGCAAGCTTGAAATAGAGACAAACTATGCTTAGATTTGGTTCATTTTTTCACAATCTTGAAATGGAGACAAATTGTGCTTGAATTTGGTTTCATTTTTACACAAGCTTGAAACAAAGATAAACTATGCTTGAGATAAGTTTGCATGCCCCTAGTATAATGACTCAATTTGAGGTACAAGCCCCCCAAGCTTCATTTTATTCAGCTAAGTGGATGGAATGAAGGTTTGTTTATAAGATCAAGTGAAAGACTCGAATGGGATTTTACAAGATCTAATCAAAGACTCAAATTGGAAGGGGATTTGTTTCATTTTTTAGTGAGCTTGACACAGGAAAAGAACCATGCTCATGACACCTTGTTTCATTTTTTAACAAGCTTGACACAAGTAAAAGAAATATTCTCATGGAGACCTATTTCATTTTTAAACGAGGTTTACATAGTAAAATAACTATCCTCAGGGCCTTTGTTTCATTTTTTAACGAGCTTGACACAACACAAGGAACTCTCCTCCACGGAGACCTTGACCCGATCAAAGACCAAAAGAGGCCATGACTTCCAAGAGTTTCTCATTAGGTGGGAGAACAACAGTCTGGAAGGGATACATCTCTAGGGATCCAAATGAAAATTCAGGCTCCAATGCCCACAGTACATGGTGTACTACATCACCTACTAGATCATCAGTAGATACGGGCATGGAATAGGTAGCAACATAATTAACTTGTGGCGGGGGTGATACCGCTTGCACATGAGAACCATTTAGGGATGATGGTTGAGTGGGAGTTGATTCAGGACCAATTAATGTGAGCTTATCAATGATCACAATGTTTCCTTCTTGCGGGAAACACATCACTCGAAAGAGGGAAGAAACGAGAGTTCCCATGATGTAAACATAGTCACGACCAAGGAGTAGATTAAAACCCAACAGGCCTTGGACACCATCATGTCTATATAGATATTCTTTCCTCCAAAATTAATAGGAAACTTAGGAAGGATCCCTAATGGTTGAACGTTTCCTCTGTTAAAAGCTAACAAATTCTGGGTGACGGGGACAAGCTGAGGAGAACCCAAATCTTGTCAAGAATTTGAGGACAGAATACTAACATATGCACCCTCATCTACGACTGTGCTAGGTACAACCATATGGTGAGCATGTACTGTAATATGGAAAGGCACATAAGACAGAAGGCGATATCATGCCAGTTGGTTCCAATCAAAATAAGTGACTAAACTACTTAGAGGGGGTGTCATAGGAACGTGAGAGTTTCCCTCTTTCTTGATGGGAACAGGAGAAATTATCTCATGCACCTCAAGAACAGGAGGATTTCCCTCTAGTTCATTCGAAACTGAAGAAACCATAAGAACCTGAGTAGTATGAGGTTCAATATCTACTGGAAAGGTACAGTTAACTGAAGGTGGAGCTAATTCTACCATTTTCTCAACCAATGGTTGGTCAAGAATGGACTCACGAGACTCACTTTCAAAGAGAGTGGGGTTGACCAAAGATGGATTTTGATCAATCACTTGATCAACTAGCACCCATTCGGAAGACGAGGTTGAGAAGTTTTAATGTTTTCCAACTCTTTGGAAGCTTCATCCATAAGAGGAAAAAGGTGAATGGGATGATTACCTTCACACAACTTACAAGGAAATTTGACTTTTCCCTTTTTCCCATGAGCTTTACTAGTTGAAGGTTTATCACCAGCATGATCACCAGAAGCTGATGACAAAGGTCAATGTGAACCTATGGACCACACTTCTAAGACCTTAGGAATACCAGGATAATTCCAAAGAAGGTGGTCACCCTTACATAACATGCAAGGGAACTTTAATTTCTGAGGCTAGTTGGAAGATTTTTCTTCATTAGCTGCATTGGTAAGAATAGTTGTTTGGTTGCCCCCTTGCGTAATTTTTTCTTCTTCTTTGTCCTCTTCTTCTTCTTCTTAGCTTCTAGATTACTAGAATCCAGACTTTCACCAGGCGAAGAGGAAGATCAAGGTGAAGAAATAGGTGAAAAATTCAACGGCTCAACTTTAGTATCAGCATGAGGTTGATGTTGTTCAGGTGGAGGATAACTTGGTTGAAAAGTAGTTTGGACACTCATAACCATCAAGGTCTAAAACAACCAAACTGGCAGACCAATGGTCAATCTAGGAAGGTACAATGTCACCATATAGCGTTTCCAAAAGAAGAAAAAGGACTAAGATTCCCATAAGAGGGGTTTCCTTGACTGGTATACTTAGGAAATCTTTCCATCGGTATCATCCTAAGATCTACTAAGGAGTATTTCCACAGGAAGGATGTTGTTATGTGGCCAATTAATTTTAGAATTTGAAACAAAAACCTTGTCTTTTCATGTTTTAAGGGTTGAGCAAAGGATGAAAAGGTGACTTTAGTCACTTTTGTTGGTTTAGCGAGCTCGAAAGGATAAGTGCCCGGTGATATTTTCAAATTTAATGAGTTAGAAAATATCGAAATGACTACTCAGAATACTCTAGGAAAAAATGATTACCAAGTAACCATGAACTGCAATATACACCTTAGAAAATAAATTTATGAAGGACTTGACGTACGTGCATGCAATCTCCCCCAATGTTGTGTTCAGTGTATCACGTTTACATGGCGGCAGACTCGACTTCCTATGGATAAAGTTTTGCAACCTATGAGGGTCTCCCTTTATATACTCGACGATATGCGGAGCACAAGTCCGTGCTAGCACTGTCTAATGCAAGAGTATTGTGAATGACAGCTATTGAGCTTTATAGACGTAGGAACACGTCTCTAGCCTAAACCACTAAGTATGAATGCTAATGTTTCAAATGCTCCTTAGATTAATTGATAGATTTTAAAGTTGATCTTGAATTAAGTTTCAGTTTCGAGGCTCAAAATGATGTCACCTAAACACCAATGATGCAACTATATGAGAAAAGGAAATTTTTTTGTTTCAATGAAATCTAGACTAATCAAGGGAAGAAATTTCAATCAATAATGCATCAAACAAAATGTATCACGCAAAATTCCTTGCACTAAATTTCACTTTTGTCTTCCAAACGCAATGCTAAAAGTAAAAAAATATTTTCATTTTTCACTATCCTAAATGCAACTTTTCAAAAGCAAAATGATTTTGACTTTACAAAGATGCACTTATATGAATTATGATTTTCTTTTCATTTTGAATGATTTGATGCACCTAATACAATTTTTAGCTTTCAATCACTGAAAAATGTGATCCATTTTCAATGATGAATCTCAAAAAATAACTTTTCAATGCAACTAATCTAATGCATTTTCACGAAAAGTAAATTTCCAAATACAATCTAAAACAAATGAAAAATGATGTTTTCAATGAATTCTACAGAAAACAACACTCAATCAATCAGAGAAAAAAAAACATCTCGATGACACCAACAAGCAGCAAGAAATGACCAATGACTAGAAACCCTAGAATTCAATCAGATTTCACTTTGAAGCCGACGTGACAAATTTTGCAAACTAATCAAGGGAATCAATCAAAATATTGACAAATCCAAACATACAGGAGGGGAAAAGACCTTAGGAGCCAAAACACACTGGATTGTTAGGATGAAACCTAAAAAATTCTCACATTCAAGGATCATCGCTACTTTATATACCCAAATCCTCGATTATTGGTTCTTTGCATAGGCAAACCCACGATGGCATCACTACTTTTTATAGCAAAAGTAGTGATGATTTCAACGTGACTAAAAAATGAAGATATTTTTTCATAGAGACTATAAAGGTAAAAACTGCAATTTCATCATGACTGTTAAGGCTAAACCCATGATGGGTGAGGAATATGGGAAAAAAACTAAAAATGTTCCAAGAAAAAATCCGAACTTAGCACTCTAAGGCAGTAATTAGTGATGGTATACACCCAAACTGATGCATACAAGCCAAAAAATCGACGGTTGGTCAAACTAGTCAAAAGATCAGGGTGAAGGATTGGATGGAAAGGATCATAGGCTCCCCAGTATGTTCACCATTTTGTTGACAAGGTTAATCCTCTATGCGAACAGAGATGATCCCTCTAGCCCAATGAGTGGGTCTAGCAACTGAAGAGACAATCAACTAGACATCTTCATAGTTTATAGTTAAAAAGTAGAGCGAAAGAGATGACCTACCTTGTTCTGATGCTATTCTAATTTCCTTTGTTGAGGGCCTCGAACCGCTTGTGTCACGGACTTGCACCTGCTTCTCTTAGTGCTTATGTACCTGTGAAAGTGATCAAGAGACAAAAAACCTGCCAAAATCAATAGAAAATCCAATTATAACCTACTTAACTGATCAAGGAATGTCAAGCTAATAAATACATGAACATATATATTTTGGGAAGATGAACCAGCAGGTGTATATTATTTAAAGAATAAATGGAAGCTTACAACCAAATCCTTGATGATGAAAGGGTCTCCTAGAGTGTTAATCCAAGTAAAATCCAAGAACCAAGCATTCCTTCTCCAATTCAAATGAATAGCCTTGGGCACAATCTCAGCACAAGGGTGAAAATAGACATAAACAAACCCAACCTCTAACCTGACCAACCATTTGGGAATGGGAGAGGATGAATTTATAGACTGGGAAATGGAGTTAGGACTTCTCCAAAGATAGGATTAGGCCCTCATCTCAAGGAGGTAGCTCATAGGGGTAAGAAAAAGAGGCCAAGTTGGGAGAATTCAACCTTATCTACGTCGAACAAGCTCCAGCTCACCGCTCTGAAGGCTTCTAGATCACGAAGCTTCTCATCCTCTTTGGGAAAATTGCCTTTTGGGGATCATCGCGGTTATACAAGTAAACTGAGTGATGCCATCGCGGGTCTGGCATAGTGCAACATGCGACATCGTGGTTTTTAGACTCATAAGAGCAATGATCCTCAAATTAGGGTTTAAGAGCTATTTCTTTAGGGGAAGCTCAAGGAATTTTCCTGTCAATGTCTTAGGGAGGATATGAATTGCATATCTGAATGAGTACATTGCATAATGGTCATGTTTTGGGCACTTTGAAGTATGTCACGGGCAAGTGCAGGAGGTGTGACAAAATAATGTGTAACATCCTCTACTGAGTTCTGGCTTTTTAATGAGTATGTAGCTGAGATCCAAAGATTCTTATGACACTCCATCACTTGGCTAGTCCTGTGTCCATCTTCTCTGTGTTTATTTATAACCTTCAGTTGATGAAGTCTTGACGAAAAATACAAGTTTTCTGTAAGGGAAGCTCTGGTCCAATCATGAACCTATTTCCACACTGGAAACCCCCACGCCTATACTCAATCTTCTTCTCTGTGTGTTCAATCTCATCCAACTAGTAGAAATAGAGAAGGGGAAATCTAAACGAGCAAACCTAAATCAGAGGTCTTACATGATTCTCTAAAGGAACAACCTCTTCTACTCTCAATAATTCGAGATCCCTCTTCTGCCCCAAAAATAAATAAGTGCCTATGCACAGTCTTCTTTTAAAAAATACAAAGGAGAAAGAAGAGAAATGCTTCCTGCGCAGAGATATGAAGCATGCAACTCCACCGGGGTATTGACCAGGCTCGCTGGCAGTGGAGAAATGTGTGTGTTCCTACATGACTCTGTTGAGGTACTCTCCAGACCTACTAGTAGCAGAGGCACACCAAGGATGAAAACTTATACTCTGAAAATTTTAAACTCGCAAGCAAAAATACCCTTCCCGATTTTGAAACATTGTGATCAAGCTAAAACTTCTTGTTTTGTTTGACTGAGTTGGAAAAAGGTGAACCATGTTTGTCCAAGGGGTGAGTGGGGAAACCAAAGTAACCCTCACAATGATTCAATACTCCCTGATAGACCAAGGCCCTGTGTTGTCAATGAACTGAAATAGAGAAGTTGGTATTCAACTAATGTGTCGCCAAGTGTTGTACCAGCTACAACACCCTCTAAAATTTTGGCCTGCATCCAATTTCAGAGACTTCCTTGGTTTTTCCCTTGATGATTGCAAACACTCGGGATCATCCCATCAGCTCGTGTCGAGTCTTTACACCCTCTTTGCATGACTGATCATCGGTCTTCTTTTAACATGTTGGTTGCAATGTCATGCTTTCGGTCTTGTTCTGGCTATGTTCAAGGTTTGTCTTTGTGTGTAAAAGTTGTGTTCACTATATTAACATCAGTCACACTCACACACGAAGTTGTATGCAAGGTCACGCAAGTCTCGTCACAGTTGTTCAATGATCTATCTCAAGTTTCGCACTTATCACTCTCACCCTTTAGTTAGTCACACTGAGCATATGTTGTCTTGTTGGTTGAAGTGTCTTGTCGTCGAGTCATGTCGAGTGTGTGTTCACAAGGTCATGTATACAAAAGTTCACTCACTCACACACTTAACCATTTTGCTGAAGATTTATCGACTGGACCACCCTCCATCAATCGAACCTCCACTGAGTTGCATTGCATAGTCTCCACTTATCCACAATGCATCATACTGGTCAACTAGAGAATTTTACCTGAGTAGTGACCCAGGGCTCCACTCATCCCCAAAAATATGTTGAAGTTGTCTGCCCGCACTGCCTGAAGAAATTGCGCAGACATGAGGGACAGACACCCACTTTTGGTCACTACACTGTCTCAGGAAATTGTGCAACTTTGTCAGCAATTCCCCTTTCCATCCTACTTTCCACTCCTCTTGAAAATTGCACAGTTTTCATGGACAGTCCATCTGCTGCCTGGTAGCCCATTGAGCCCAGAAACTGCGCAATTCTAACCAACAAGCAGTCCCCCTATCATCCCGCTTTCTCTGGCCATCTCAGGAAATTGTGCAGTTTTGTCAAGTAGTCCCCCCCGCTCAGTCCGAAAACTGTGCAATTCGGAACAGCAAGATCTTGCAGCCTGATCTCGATCTCCTCTAGAAATATGCAGAGTTTTCACTGCCAATGCATCCTTCTGCCTGCATTGCCTTCCCTAGAAAAATTGCACAATTCTTCCTCCCAACTGAGCCAAACCCCGTAGATGTCACTGTTGTCCCAAACTACTCAACCCAGCCTCTCAGTGATCTTTGCACACTTTTTCCGATAATTCCCCACAGCCTTGCATCCTAGCCTAAAATGTGCTCCGTGCATTTTCGAAGCCTTGTTCTCTCTCCCGGTCACCTGCACCTGAAAACGAAAGATGATGCATCATGGTAGAATAGGAGATTTCTGGATTTGATGTCACCTCATCATGAGCGATTGCAGAGATAGGTACATGGATGAGACATGGTGTGATGACGAACGCGACGAACAAGGAGCACATGCTAAGAGACTTGTTCGTGAACGGATGAACACATGAAGCATGCCAAGTAACAACAAAAGGGACACATGCACATGGAACATCAAGCAAACACCAAGACCATTGAAAACTTCACACGCCTTGTCATGCGGTTGTGAAGCTATGATACACCAAGAGCACACTCATCACTTAGCAGCGCAACAACCAAACATGGACACCACCATCAGCATGAACATACCAACAATATCATGTCGAGTGATGTCATGAGTTGTCTGGGCCACATCACCACGATGGGCCATACTGCTGTAATCAATGGAATGTAATGTGGAAGTCCAAGAGACCCACCTATGAAGTTGAAGAGTCATGTTAGTCTAAGAGCCATGTAAGTCAAAGAGTCATGAGGGAAGTCGAAGAGTCACAAGGTTCAAGTTCACCTTGGCTATATATACCCCTGATTTGTACATGCAAAAGAGTTTTCACCTTGACTCTTCCCACATAGCCTTAAGAGTCTGTAGTATTTTCTTTGAGGAGCGAGCAGTGGTTCCAATGCCCCACTAATGGGGTTAGTGATGTATGGTGTATGGATGTGTCTTGGAACTTTTTCTTAATTCAGAAGCCTATTAACAGGCCATCACATTTTCACATGTATTGTATTCATTTGTAAGACTATTCTTTGGATGCTTGTAATGCATATTGCTTTAACCTTTACTAATATAGTTTAACTATTTTGGTTGTTTTAGTGCATATGTTGTTGGAAATGTGTTGTATCAGTTGTTATCACTATCTCACCTGTTGTGACTACTCCACTGGACATTAGACAAATTCATTCTTGTAAACTTGTTATGATGACCGTCGCACTCATCTGGACTACTCCATTGGGTGTTGTACGTGTTGTCTATTCACCTTGTGTTTGTGACTATCGCATCCATGTGGACTAATTTGCTCGAAGCGGCGCAAATCCTGCTCTGTTGTGTGTCTCTAACTGAGTTGGGACTATTCCCTTTCGACTTGATACTCACTCTCACCCTTTTCCTCTGTAGGGAAAGAACTTAGACACAAGTTACATTAAGCACTCACTAGGCACACGAACCTCGTTTTTTGAAGACCAAGTATACCACTCTCATGTGCTAACAATATGTCATGGACCATCATACTAGATGGGACTCCTACACCTGACGGTGTGAGGTCTAATTGGGACTTCATATCGGGGAGATCCCCTAAATGTTGGCAGGTCTAGCACAGTCAACAGGTTTCTTACTAGGTGTTTAAATTTTCTTACTTCGAGTCATTTTTAAATTAAACAATGATATATATGCTTCACTATGCCCTTTGAATTACTTCAAAATGATTTTTCAAACAAAAGTTATGCAATTTTTTTAAAAATACACACTTTTTTTTCTTTTTGTAGGAGCTCGATATTGAATATGTTGTATCTCTGTAATTTCAGATATATAAGGTCAAAAATTTCGTCTTTTGGTATCCCTCTAAGTCCTCTTTCCATCCCCACAAGTCTGATCGATATTGGATTCTTAAATAAATAGTTATGCCCAATCTCCCATGATGACTTGATTATAGACTTGTTCAATAGAGTGAACTTGTATGGAGTGCCATGTGTCACCTTTTCGACCTTCTCCCTTGAAAATGATATCTAAAAAAATAAATCTCATTCTCTTTCTATCACTTTTTACAAAATTTAAATCCAATTCTTAGAGAGAAAGTTATGACGATTTTTCCAAGGTCACTTATTTGAGATGGAATTCTGGAGCCTATAAAAATCCTAACTTCCTCAGATCTTATCTCCGAAAATATAGTGGGACAAGATCTGAAATTGGCACAAAAGGTTCATTTAGATTTCCGTTCACTAGGTTTCAAGTTCAGCTTCTAAAGCTTCATAGAAAAAACGTTATAGTGAAAATTCCACGATGACCTATTTGAAGCAGTGAAACCCTAGAATCCAAAGCTCTAATGAGCCTTATATGGAACATAATAATTTGGACTCTCATAATGAACTTGAGAACCCTAAACAAAACAAAGCTTTCATGAAAAAAAAAATTTCTCTAACGAACTTGATATGGAACATTATAATTTGGAGTCTCATAATGATGGTCCATATGGAGAATATTGTGTTCATAATGAAGAAAATGATGACCAAAATAAGAACTAGTAAATTGATATATCGTAACATTTTACCTAGTCCAATATATATGAAGGCCTAGGGGACGCTTATTTTTGTATACATGTCCAATTGGTAGTGTAAGAAATAATGAATGCAAAAATACAAATGATGTGATTCTTTTTATTTTATTAATTTTTTTGTTCCTATAATTTTGGAGTAGCTTCAAATTTATTTATCACAACAAGATTACTATATGCAAATTCAACATTATATTTGAGGTAATAACGGGTTCTATAGTTTGCATTTTTTATTGTAACAATGAAGCAATGTCTCCTTGATGAAAATAATTTTAATATTGATCTCTTTATAGTTAACTATTACTTTATCTCTTTCTTGTCTATGACAGAAAATGAAGCTAGAACTTGATGACGTCAGGATCTATCCCTTCACATAAACAATGTCCTAGTATCAAAAGGATAAATAACTAATTTAACAATATTTTTGCTAAGAAATAATGGGCTCATTTCAAGTAGATGAAGGTTTTTTGATGTCTAGCATTGATAACTTGATCAATCTTAACGGTTTTTTTGTTTGTTTCATTTGAACCATTTTAAAAAGTTTGAAATTGTTGGGCTTATTTTTGTTAAAACTTATGTTAATCTCTTGAATGCTTCTAGTTCTGATTTGATGTTTAATTGAACCTTTTGTTGTGGCATGGTTAATTTCATCTTATTTTACTTATTTAAGGGTTTTGGTTAATGTTAAAATCTTTGTTGAGTAAAATATATTTTTGTTTATCTTTTTGCCATGTTTATTTGAGAAAAATATAGTATTGGGCTTAATATATAACTTCAATTATTATGTGGGGATTCAATATGTTCTCCCTAAAAATTGCCATGTTCTTTATATATTTGATGATTCAAGCAAATATTTGTTTTTCTAATTTCCTTTCATTTTTTTTCGTGAATGAAGAATCTTGACCTTTTAGAATCTACTATTTTTATTTTATATCTAATTTGAAAATACGTATTGGTTATTAAGAAGGGGAAATGATCTCTCATTAGCTAAGTGAAGAGAAAAATGGTCTATGCACTAGGTTCCTGTGTTCTTCATAGGAGACCTATTATCATGAGACTAGCATTCCTCTAATGCAATTATACTTTTGATGCCAATATTAAAAGAGCATCACATTTAATTAGTTGAGAAGGATAGACAATTTAGTGTGATATCATTCTTGAAGTGAAAAATCCCTTGATCATGATTGTTTTGTGACATATTTTTCCAAATAATGAACATGTAGAGACTATTGTTTACATTTATATGATATTTTTGAACTCATGAATTGTAGCTTTTTAATGATTTTGTGTCCCTAATTTTTTGTTTATCGCATAGGAAATTAAGTTTCAATGTAGATTTATCTTTCAGTCAATATCATTTTTCATTTTGTACAATTTGAATGAAGTGTTTTCTAATTGACTAATACTAAAGTTGTGGCTCACTCGAAGTAGCTCAATTGGTGATCATCATGCTATAAGTATTATGTAAACCATGAGATTCAAAATTCAAATGCCCCGTGGATCAAGCGAACAAAAAAGAATATTATTAGATGTGTCAACTGTAGAATAAAGTGCAACAACTACTACAATAGGTACGAGCCAAAAAGGAGGTGAAATACCTACAAATAGTGAGGAAGCAACAAATATTAAAGTTCTTGGGTTATCTAAAGCCACAGAATTGGAGAAGTATCTAACTTTTAGAGAAGAAATGTATAAGAAACCAAAATATTTTGATGTAAAGGTTCACTATTTTGATATTAGATAGTTGTAGGCCTTATTTTCATGTGAATCCTCTAGAATATGATTAAGTTGTATGGATCTATTAAGACAAATTTTGAGAAAAGGAACTTTGCAGTTCGACATCACACAACTTTGGGGGTGCCTCTCCAGCTAGTTGCCCCTTGGGACGTAATAAGGCCTTTGTGGTAAAACTTGACAAAAATATGCAAAAATATTTGCAAGTGTATAATAAGAATCTTGACCAACATAACCCATGATAATTATTTTCCCAGATGTGGAAAATGAGTATATTATAGCTTAACTAAAGTTGTTTCTTATTATTATGTAAGGTTTTATAAATTGTCAAGGATTAACCAAGATTTTATAATGTCTTCTAATTTTGTGAAGGATTTGCCAACACTTTGCAATGTTTTATAATTTACTAAAAAATTCACCATGATTTAACAAAATTTTATAATTAAGTGAAAGGTTCACTAAAAAATATGTTTTCATTTTATATTATTGAAAAAATAGCATATACGTCCTGGGGGGGAACTTAAATGGTAATCCAAGATGAGTGAAGTCATTGAAACTCAGGAGACCCAGGTTCAAATCCCCCTATTTGTGACCTGGTTTATGGAGAGGAGGACAGGTCATAGACCTCCAGAGGTTTGCTAGTAGTTACATGTCAGGCGAGTTGTTGGGATCCTCTAGGTAACAAAAAAAAGCCTATACAATTCTCTGTGTAACATGGGGATACATCCATTTATTATACATATAAATTTAGGGGAGTTTCTTAAAATTTTCCCTGATAGATTTCTATTATTTGAATTGTAATAAAATACCAAAACCAAAAATATCACAATAATTCATGGGTTTGAAATTGAAACCTCCACCATATAATCCAAGTGCTTTCACCATTGTGTCGGGGGGGTGTGAATTACTATATAGTTTAACATCAAGTCTTTTTGTGTTGTTATTTTTATATGTAATATTAAATAATAATGGTTTTAGGCCAAATTTTGGAAACCATTTAGGAGGAGGTGGTATTGTTGGTTTATCATAGCCTTGGTAGAAGACGTGAGAATAGAGTTTTGTTGCGGGTTGGAGACTTGGTGAATGTAGGCATCATTTTTGTATCACATAATAGAGAAATCACTAATTGGAATCTGACCTAGAGATGTAGACCACATTGGGTGAATTCCATTAACAACTTGAATTTTCCTTATCTCTTGCTTTTCTATTATTTCTTTCTTCAATTCAATCTTTCCATTTTTCTCATTGAGATAACTCACATTTATAATTAATTAAAATCAATTTATGAATTTTGGATCAAAGTTATTAATGAAGTATTACCAATTGGGTATAATCTATTTGTGTCACTTTTGATTTAAATTGGTGTAATTTTTCTTTCGCTAACTATGTTAATAACCTAGTTATGCGTTTATTCAATAGATTTTTAATCTGGTAGGTTAATAAAGTGTCAAGTGCTAGGTTCAAGGGGAATTTAACATTATTCTTTTAGGTCATAACATCCATTTTATCCTCTTAAAGGCTCTCTTCTTCAAATTCTCCTTCTGAGTTGAAAACTTTGATTGCCTATTTGATTTGTAGGTTCTTATCCTCTTAGAGAGTCTAATACATTTCAAACCAATCTAAAGGATCGGTGCCTCCAATTTTTGGAGATGTATCCAATAATATTCATGTGTTTGGGTTCTTAATTTATTTAATCACTAGTATTTGAGCTCACCCATGCTTAATAATCCTTCCTTTCTCGAAGACAGGATTGAGCATGGTGCCTTCCTTCCTACCGAAAATATGGACCATAATTAATCAAAATCGAAGCTTGATGGCATAATGGAAAATTGTGAAGCGCTTAAGATATGATGAATGAACTTACCTTGGATACTCAAATACGCATATAATTTATTGAGCATTAGGAATCTTTTTGAATTTCGGTATTTTACAAAAAATTATGGCTTTCTATGTTAACTCATCCAAGAATCATTCTTTGATGTTTTGAAAATATAAGTGCTCCAAAGAAATGCCTAGTTAGGCTTTATTTCCAAAATTGGGGTGGAATGAATTTCTGGCATAAATGCATTGTCCTTCTACAATAATGGAATGTGTAAGGTGAGGTTCTCCTACAGGTGGATCTAATAGTAGTGTTGAACAATAACGAAAATATTAAAATTTCCTAGTGGCACAATCCTTAAGCAAGTCACTCGGTGGTGACTATGGGTGTAGGACGAGGGATGGGTATTCATTGTTAATCATTCAACACAATGAAAAATCAAGGTGATATGCTATAAATTGTTAAGTGACTGACAATTGTGAGAGGGCATGTAGTCATCGCATGTGAATGGCTAATGGATCATTGGAGTGGTTGGGTTTCAAAGTAAAATATGAAATGATTTCACTTAGGACCCTGGCATAGGGAGCTTGACGAGCTAAAAAGCCAACAACGTACCACATAGTGTAGAAATATAGCATGCTGGTGGGGACTCTAGTTTCCTAGTGAAAGTAATGTGAAAATATTGTTGATATTGTCTATCTTGAGGAGGTCCACTTTTCTCATTGTATAGTCGTAAGACTTATCATATATCATTGAAGCATAGCATGAAATATTTCTTAAAGAAATATATGCTTTCCACTATGAGGGGAACTATAGTATTTTAATCACAAGGACGGGAATATTGTTGTGACAAAAAACTAAACTCACAACTACGAGACAAAAAGAGAGAAGAGAGAATAAAATATCACACTTTAGACTAAGAGACTAAAAGACCAATTTGAATTCACTTGTATAACATTGTTTCACTTGAGTATAATTAAATAACATTGTATTGTGAGAATAACAATATGCACTAAGTGTGGTTTCATGTTCATGCAAAAGTAGTGAAAAACTAGCTCCCTCCTAGTATCAATTAGCTAGCCCATAAATGGAGTTAGAGCCAATAATAAAGTTGAATAAGAATAGAATGATCCATAAATAAGTTAGAACTAAAGAAATAATGCATACATACAACTCCTAATTCTATAAATATATATAAGCCCCAAAAATAGAATGAAAACCCATGAGATAAGGTTTCCAAGATTAAAGGGATAAGTGGATAAGATTTGTCTCCAAATATTGGAAGGAAGTGCACACTTCTATATAAGGATGCTAAGGGTAAGGAAGTGCACATTAATTGATAAGATATAGCAATGTCATTTCCTAGTCGATTCCCAATCACTATCGTACGTCATCTTACATGGAAGCCCCTGCTAAAAATAGACATACCATAAATAGTAACTACTAAAAATAGAAATACCTCCTAAAGGGTAGGAAATTTATGAAAGTAAATGTGCATTCACACCAAAACCTCCTCCCCCCGAACCATAACTAGGATGTGCACAACAAATGCGTCTCGAAAACTTTTAGCCATGTTAGGTGCACAAGTACAAAATAATTATGTGAGTCTTGATAATTTGCAGCCATGTTAGGTACTCATGTACAAAAAAACTTATGTAAAACAAAATATAACAAAGGTGTTAGGGAAATATGGAAAACCCAATGGGAAGAAAACCCCCCCTCCAAATGCATATTATGTCTATTATGCAATTGTTATGAAGAAGGATGGTGTTATTGATCAACAACGGCATCATGGATTTGTCTTATCCCATATCCCTTGCTTGTTGGTTAATATTTATAGTTTCTTATAATAGCAATGAGTTCCCATGGGGTATAAAAAACCTAAGATATAGTTATTTATATCGTGATAGTATTACCCACTAGCTTACCAATTGTCTGTAAAGTATGATGTGCCCTTTGTGGCTTGCGATGTAGATCTGCAATAGGTTGCCCATGGACTTCTAAATCATATTTTGAAACAAGATCACAAATATAATCTCAAAAGTATGTAAAACATATTGCAAATATGCCTTCGAAAGAGGGACAAAAATTTCAATAGGTTCCTCCTAGAGTGAATATAAGGGACCTTCCTCAAACTTATCATCTGATCTTTCTCTACTTTATTCATATGCATGGGTTAGAAGAGAAAAATAATCTAATTTTGGAATGAAAGGAATACAATCTAGAATGGGGATCCAACTCACCAACTACAACTCTAGAACCATATGTCATCAAGGAAGTTATCACTCAATCCGAAGTACACTCAACTTGTTTTCCTTTACCTAAGGGTATATGTTGGGTCCCTATAATACTAGTGATTACCCCATTACTATTGTAGTTATACCCCTTATTTATATTGCTGTGCCCCTATTACCCCCATATTGTTATTTATGTGCCCCATAGAATCCCTCTATTGTTATTTTTGTGGCTTTATATTATTATTGTTAGGTCGGCTGGATTATATTGTGACTCCATAGACTCCTATATATAGAAAGGAGGTTTTGTCATTTGAATCATCCAAGAATTTTTCATTTATGTAATGTAAAGGAGGTTGCCCCCTCGAAGAGGCTGAATTCTAAGGCGTTGATCTATCTTTTCTATCTTTTCTTGAGCTGGTTTCATAACATTTGGTATCAGAGCTTTGGATTCTAGGGTTTTGCTGCTCCAAACAGGTCATCGTGGAATTTTCGCTATAAATTTTTTTCTGTGATGTTTCAAAAGTCGCAAAAAAAACCCATTTGAGAAAAAATTGCGCTGAACCTTGGGTCCAAATTTCATAGCTTTTCACGCGATATTTGCGGAGATATGATCTGAGGAAGTTGGTCTTTTTGCAGACTCTTGAATTACATTCAAAACAGGTAACCTGGGAAAAATCGTCATAACTTTCTCTCTGGGGATCGGATTGAAATTTCGTAAGAAGCTACAGAAAGAGGACAGACTGCAGTTTCGTGTATGCGAGTTTTAGATTCAAAGGTTGAAATAGGGACTCGTGGCACGTCGTACAAGTTCGCTCTACTGAACTAGTCTAAAAGCAAGTCACTGTGGGAGATTTCACATAACTCTTCCTTGGAGAATCCAATTTGGGTCAGACTTGTGGCATGGGAAAGAGGACACAAAGGGCTACTACAGATCACAAACTCAAAACTAGATGATTGGAAATTACAGAGATACATCAGAGGCAATATCGAGCTCCTACAAAGTGAAAAAAGGTGTGTAGATTTTCTTAAATTTTTGCTTAAGCTTGGTTTGAAAATTTATTTTGAAGGAATTCAAAGTGCATAGTAGAGCATTATTATCGGTAACTGATGCCCCGAGGAAAGAAAATGCAAACACCTAGTAAGGAACCTGAAAGCTCTAGCATGACTCATGAAGAAGAGGAAGAAATGCAACATGATATATCAAAATTACAAGACCAAGTGCAACAACTGTCCTTTGCACAAAAAGGAACAGAATCTAAGATGGATGGTTTAAAGAAAGATGTAGAAGCTAAGATGGATGGTTTAAAGAAAGGTGTAGAAGCTAAGATGGATTGTTTAAAGAAAGGCGTAGAAGCTAAGATGATTGACGTGGAAGCTAAGATGGATGATTTGAAGATAGATTTGAAGACAGACATGGACGAATTGAAGATAAATATGAATAAGTTGCTACAAGAAATGGTCCCTAAGGGTGAAAGGGTACTAAAGGAAACTCATGGTGAGAACAAAAGAAATGTTAATCATGATTCCATAGATGCTAATGTTGGATTGAAGAATCATCATATTCCAAAAATCGATATGAGGAAGTTTGATGGCAAGGATCCCGCCACATGGATATTACAGATGGAGCAATTCTTCGATCTCAATAATGTGCAAAACGCACAAAAGGTACATATGGCATCTGTATATTTGGAACCAAATCAGTTTGTATGGTATCAATGGCTTTGTTCTCGTAAACAATTTATCACTTGGGCAATTTTTACGGAAGAATTGATAGCACATTATGAGGATACAAAAAGCAACACTTGTTTTAGCCAATTGATAAGTCTCAAACAAAATGGTTCAATAATGGAGCACACTGAGGAGTTCCAAAAATTGAACATAAGGGTAAAAGATATTCCAGAGGAGCATAGGATTGATGTGTTCATAGGGTCTTTAAAGGATAATATCCAACATGATGTCCGCCTTTGGGAACCTGATTCATTAGAGAAGGCATTCAGGTTAGCAAGAAAAATGGAAAGCAAAATTATGGCAACTAGGAAGCATACCACTCACAACTATAAAGACGGAAGTGTTGTTGCCCCTAGTCTTCTGCAACCTACAAGGTTGACACCATAACAATTGGAAGAAAAAAGAGCAAAAGGGCTTTGTTA
This sequence comes from Pinus tabuliformis, assembly GCA_031772625.1. Lineage (NCBI taxonomy): Eukaryota > Viridiplantae > Streptophyta > Pinopsida > Pinales > Pinaceae > Pinus > Pinus tabuliformis. The sequence continues at coordinate 1,149,490,769 of CM062807.1, forward strand.
CAATTGTGATAGCAAATACACAAAAGGTCATAAGTGTGCTGAGAAGAAATTATTCTACATAGATTGTGAAGAGGAAGAAGAAAAGGAGCAAGAATGGTCAAAAGAAGAGAATATACTCCAAGAACAGAGCCTAGATGAAGAACAAATAAATCCGACCATATCTTGTAATGCATTGGCGGGAATTACCACTCCTCAAACCATCAAGATAGAAGGACAAATCAAGAAGAAAAAGGTAATAGTGTTGATTGATTCAGGAAGCACCCACAATTTTATTCATTGTAGGGTAGCAAAAGAATTGAATTGCTTCCTATATCCAGCACCAGAGTGTCAAGTGATGATTGCAAATGGAGGAACAATAAATTGCTCTGGAAGGTGCCATAATATCAAGCTATCCATGGGAGAATATGTATTGACTAGCCCAATGCTTTCCATTCCAATGGGAGGTGCTGATGTTGTACTAGGAGTCCAATGGCTACAATCCTTGGGTACAATAGCTTTTAATTTTCAAGAACTTTTCATCAAATTTTCTATGGAAGGAAAGGAAGTTGAATTAAGGGGTATTGCAGGGAAACCAGGAAAGATAATCAGCTCCAATGGCATGACTAAGCTTCTTAAAAAGGAGCAAAGAGGTGTAATTGCACAATTATGTTCGCTAGATGTTTCCACATTGGAATCATCTATTTCTCTAGATCTCCAAAAAGTCCTGGACAATCATTCCAAGGTATTTGAGACTCCCAAAGGTCTCCCACCTATGCGTGATCATGATCATGCTATTCATCTGATTCCAGGAAGTGTTCCTCCAAACATAAGGCCGTACAGATATCCCTATGCCCAAAAAAGTGAAATTGAACGTATGGTTGCAGAAATGCTAGAGGCTGGTATAATTCAACCGAGTCAAAGTTCTTTCTCAGCTCCAGTAGTATTGGTGCACAAGAAGGATGGATCATGGCACATGTGTCCGGATTATAGGGAGCTCAACAAGCTCACTATTAAAGATAAGTTCCCCATTCCTGTCATTGATGAATTACTAGATGAATTGCATGGATCAATTTACTTCACCAAGTTGGATCTTCGTTCGGGATATCATCAAATCAGAATGAAGATTGAAGACATTCCGAAAACGGCATTTAGAACTCATGAGGGTCATTATGAATTTTTGGTCATGCCTTTTGGCCTTACCAATGCACCTTCAACATTTCAAGGTTTGATGAATTCAATTTTCAAACCATTCCTTAGAAAATTTGTGTTAGTATTTTTCGATGATATACTAATCTACAACAAGTCTTGGAAGGATCATGTTGAACATGTTGACAGGGTGCTACAACTATTGGAGGAGAAACAATTATATGCAAAAAGATCCAAATGTTTCTTTGGAGTCCAGGAGGTGGAATATTTGGGTCATATTGTATCTCATGAAGGAGTTAAGGTAGACCCTAGCAAAATTAAAGCCATTAAGGAATGGAAAATCCCCACATCCATAAAGCATCTGCGAGGATTTCTTGGGTTGACAGGGTATTATCGCAAGTTTGTTAAGAATTATGGGAGAATAACAGCACCTCTAACAACATTATTGAATAAAGATTCATTTTCATGGACTCCGGAAGCAACAAAGGCCTTTGAACATCTTAAAGAGGCAATGTGCCAAGCACCGGTTTTAGCTACACCGGACTTCACAAAAACCTTTATTGTGGAATGTGATGCTTAAGGAAATGGAATTGGTGTTGTTCTAATGCAAGTTGAAAGACCCATTGCTTTTGAAAGTCGTCCAATCAAGGGAAAGTTTTTAAGCAAAGCTATTTATGAAAAGGAAATGTTGGCAATACTCCATGCACTTAAGAAATGGCGACCCTACCTAATGGGAAGACACTTCAAGGTAAAAACGGATCATGATAGCCTTAAATACTTTTTAGAACAAAGATTATCCTCTGAAGAGCAACAAAAGTGGGTCACAAAGATGTTGGGTTATGACTTTGAAATCATCTACAAAAAAGGGAAGCAAAATGTGGTGGCAGATGCACTCTCAAGAAAGAATGAGGATGTGGAAGCATTGTTGTGTGCCATTTCTATTATCCAACCAGATTGGATAAACGAAGCAAGGAAGGAATGGAAGAATGACGAAGAAGTGTGGGCACTTATTCGAAAGCTACAACAAGATTCCAGTACTTCTGATACATTTAGCTGGCAAAATGATTCGTTATGGTACAAAGATCACTTATACCTCTGTAAGAATTCCCAGCAAAAACAAAAGATTCTTATGGAATTGCATGCTTATCCCTTAGGAGGGCACTCAGGATTTTTAAAAACTTACCACAGGGTTCAGAAGGAATTTTTTTGGGATGGCCTTAAATTAGATATTCAAAAGTTTGTGGCGAAATGTTTGGTTTGCCAACAAAATAAAGTTGAAACAGTTAAGACACCGGGTCTATTACAACCTTTATCCATTCCAAGCCAACGTTGGGAGGAGGTTTCAATGGATTTTATCACAGGTTTACCCAAGTCTGAGGAAAAGAGTGTCATCATGGTGGTAGTTGATAAACTTACCAAGTACGCACACTTTTGTGCATTATCACATCCATTTAAAGCCAGTACAGTTTCTACTGCATTTATGGAAACAGTTCAAAAGCTACATGGAAACCCAAAGATTATTGTAAGTGACAGAGATCCCATTTTCACTGGAAATTTTTGGACAGAATTATTTTCTTGTCTTGGTACTCAGTTAGCTCATATCTCATCTTATCATCCTCAATCTGATGGGCAAACTGAGATAGTAAACAAATGTTTGGAAGGATATCTTCGTTGCTTTGTATCTGATAAACAAACACAATGGGTCAAATGGTTGCCTCTCGCTGAATTGTGGTATAACACTTCCTTCCATACAGCAACAAAAATGACCCCATTTATGGCACTTTATGGGTATCAACCACCATCCATCACATCATATTTAAGAGAAAATTCTAAGGAGCTTCGCAAAGAGCTTCACAACATTTAACAAATTTTAAAAGCTTCCATAATCAAGGTCCACTCTCCCTTATCCACACACTCTCATGGGAGTATCATCACAACCCCTGAAAAAATCCCCTCTTGTAAATAATGTAACCATTCTGTTAAAATTAAACTCGCTAAGATATTAGGACACATATTTCAGAGCTTGGGAAGGAGGTTACTTTGTAATTTGGAAGATGTGGTCATTAATATTAGCCATGGGCTGACTGCTGGGCCTAGAATGGGTTGAATACACATTGATTGAGCTGAAGGAAAAAATGATGAGGTCCATACCTTGCTTGGAAAAAAATCACAAGTAAAAGGGGACAAAGCAATTATGATGGGGTGATTTGGCAGGGAGGTTGCACTGGTCACATCCACGCAAATGGTATACTATTGTAAAAGTGGTTGTGTGAGGCCACGAAGTAGACTTCTCAATGAAGGAGGATTATTTATGGAGGGCATTCATTCATTCAAGGATGTATCATCAGTATTAATTCAGTCATCAAGGGGGAGGAATTCCTCATGAAAGGAGGGACAAGAAAATAAGACGCAGAAATAGTTCGAAAATGGGGGAGGGAGATCGCTCTGGTGGTAATCTAGCTGAGAAGCCAAAGAGGGTTTTCTAGCTGAGAATACGAGGGCTTCAGTGGGGGAGTAATACCATACCACATGCATTCATATTAGGGGATATATATTGAGGAAAAAATGACATAATATATTGATCATATAATAGGGGCTAAAGGGTTTTCATATGTTGTGTATAAAAATTGGAGCTCAAAGTTAATAAAAAATATAAATTGATATAAAATATGTTAATGAAAAAATGGATCCCTACAATGTCTAGTGAAAGTAGGGGTTTTTTTTAAATTGGGAATGCGTAATGGGTTTGTATTGGTAAGGGGTTAATAAAGTGATTTTTATAGGTATTTTCCAATATGTAGTAAAATTAGGTGTATTGTTTAGTATGCCATGAACACAGGTGCTATGTCGTAGGTTCATTTAGTGAAGCCCCGTGGTCGAGAATCACAAAGTGTTTTCTTGACTTAGGAGTGATGAACCCATTTTGAAGGCTTTTCGATTGATGAACCTACTAGCTAGGAGAGAGGCACCTAGCTACTCGTGGGGATGATGAATCACCAGGTGTAGCCTTAGGGATGATAAAATTGGTTCTTTCACTCACTAATGAACTACGTGGAGAGGTGGTTTCTACGATCCATCAACCTTTTGTGCTAGAGTGAAATTCCTCTCTTGGAACCGTGTTGAGACATTTTGCTTGTAACAACCGCTACATTGATGTTGACCAAGTTAAAGCCCATTTTCGTGTAATAACTGAGAATTTTTAAGAACAACTGAGAAAAACAAGCCTTATTCACGATTTGTAAGCGATGGATTCAGAGTTCCTAACTAGTCCTTGGATTCCCTGTTTTCAATTTAACTTCTTGATTAACTAGTAGGTAGAGGTGGTGTAGCCTCTAGACTCCCTGTTTTGGCTAGCAACATAGGTTTTATTCCTTTAATAGTTTTTCCTCAAGCTCTGAAATGTGGCTAGGGGGTGATTTCCTGGAAGAAAGGTTACAGTGAAGGTAAATCTAAGGTTGGGTAGAGAGTTGAAGTCTCAATCTCAATTGTGAGATTCATTTACAAGATCAATTTTACTTATGTTTTTTTCTCTTATGATTTTATCTCACTAAATTAATGAACATGCTCTGTTGGCATGTATTACTTCTATTTATTGTTCTATGCTCTTTGTATGTTTGAGCCACTATGAATCAATGAACTTATATGTACAATTATGTGTAAGTAATTCGAAGTTGGACGAGCCTCCCTTTAACTTTGTTGTTTATATTCATAGGTATGATACCTGAGTATTTTAATGGCTACATGTAATGGCCTTAGGTTTAGTAATAGTTCAATGAAGTCTAGGGAATAAGAATTCATTGTGTGCTTCAACAAGTAAAGATGATGGTGAAGGCACATTGTTTGAAGCGTTTGTGGCTATGGTAGGCTAGAGACAGCATGGGAAGAATTGAATTTGGCCCCTGAATTCTTAAAACTAAGGGAAAAATACTTTTCTACACATTTGGGAAAAGATTCACAATTTTGGGCTTCAACTATAAGATTTACGAAAATATTCTTAGTCTAATAATTCTTACAAAATAGGGCCAATATTGAATCGTGATTCGACTATTTTGACAGTCGAGCGAGTTGTCCCAGAGGTGACGTTCGGGATGTAATGACCCATCTTGAGTTACCACTAGAATATGATTATTAGCATGCATAAGAGGCATGTGTATGTTGGCTACATATGCTTGCATTGCACTAGTATACATAGAAATTTGAATGTATAAAATATCTAGTTATATGGAAAATAAATTAATTATTAAATGCACTAATTATCGAATTAATGCAATAAAATATGTTAATTTAATTATATTTCATTAATTTTAATTTTAATTGAATAATGATTTATATTTTGGTTACAAATATAACGATGCATATATTAAGATGTGTGGACAAGTATTTATGTTCCATATATTATTGTTATATCATTATTCAAACCGACTATGTAATGACAAAACTCCAAGAACAATTGAGGCTCAATGAGATTGTATGTTAGGGTGTTAAGCCTAGACTTATTAGGAGGGTTGGAGGTGTCACATATAGTTTATCCTCCAAAACCTAGAGTCATGGGAGAACTGTTTGAGTCACACTCCCCAAGACGTGTGATGATGAATGCTAGTTTCCTATTGGGGAGATTAGGCCGATGTATTCGATGCTTTCACCCTTGAGGTTTCATGGATGGTTAGGTCAGTGTAGTTAATGTCATGACATATTCCAGTACAAGACGGATAGGAAGGAGGCAAAAGAGATTAGGATGGATATGATGGTTCTAGGATAGCTTGGGAACTCTTCTTGGGCAGGGTAAAATTATTAATGTTTCACCCAATAAATGATCAGAATACAAAATTTAAGTGTGATCACATTATAATTTAGAATATAATAACAAAATGTAATATTTAATTGATTATATCAATCGTTAAGATAATTGCTAATATATTATATAAATCCTAACTTGAGGATGAAGTTTTCTGGAGGGGTGTATGTAATGACCCATCTTGAGTTACCAATAGAATATGATTATTAGCATGCATACAAGGCATGCATATACTGACTACATACCCATGCATTACACTAGTATACATACTAGTTTGATTAAGTATATGGAAAATAGATTAATTATTAAATGCATTAATTACCGAATTAATACAATAAAACATATTGATTTAATTATGTTTCATTAATATTAATTTTAATTAAATAATGAATTATTATTTAAATTATTATATTTGATACTTTTAAAATATATGTCAACAGATGGAAAAATACATAAAAAAAAAAAAAAAAATCGAAAGAACTCTAGAAGACCCTACACTGAGTTAAGTTAGTTGAACCAACAAGTCACAACTTGCTTTATGTTAAAAAAAATGACCCTCAAGGAATATTATATTATTTATTTTGTAAAATGTTAAAGTGGATTGGATCATGTGAGGGGTGGGATTTATTCAAAGGGAAGAAACCTCCCCTATAAACCAAAATCTAAAATTGGAATGGGGGAACTTTTGGGAATAGAAATTGGGACAAAGAAAACATGAAAATTTGGGAGATAGACATTAAGATTTGTGAGAGATTTGGGGCACCATATTTGGGCTTAGAGTATTCATTATTTGACCTATGAAAATTGGGAATTTCTCTTGGAGTTTTGGTCATGAGTGCTAGAATAATTCAATATTGAAGTCTTCCTGATATGGGGATCAGAGAGACTCGTCCTAGATTGGCTAGGTGGAATCAGTGAGTATGGAAGTGAGCAGGAGCTCGTAAATTGAATAAACATTTCAATAAGAGACCAACATCATCTGAGGATTGACATTAACTAGGAAAAACTAGGTGTGAGTGAATGTTTACTTCACATACATTATTTTAAATGTCATGTGCAAATTTTCTTATGTATGGTAGAAATGAGCTAACAAACACATGGTATATCTAGAAGTGGACATAGAATGTTACTTAATTGTGGATGAAACTACATGATATAAGGAAAATTTTAGTATAGGCCTTACATGGGAGAAGTTTGGGTCCGAGTTGAACACGACCTAGGCAAGTTGGGAGTCGGTTAGGTCAATGGTTGGTAGTCGAGACTCAGTAAGGTAGTTCATTGGTTATGGAAATGGGAACTAACCTTGACTACACTAAAATCTATGTGTGAATCTACCATTCCATGTGGAATCACCCAGGAGTGGTGGAGTAACCACATAGGCACCACGTGGGTGATGTGGTAGACATTGATGAAGTGGTAGGGCTTAATGGTCCAAACTTAAAATGGCCATAACTTTTGATCCATAAGTCAAGTTGTGGTAAAATGTATATCGTTATAAATATTTTGATGAGACGAATGCAATGGAAATTTTTAATTTAAGGTTTGAGAAGATGGGAAAATGACGAAATTTTGTGACCCCATTTCCATGACAGGACCATGGAGGTAGAGTCAATGATAGTAACACCTCCTTTCACCCATAGTAAGGGCTATGTGGTGGATGGGAGCATGTTATAGAGTGGTAAAAGAGTGGAGGATTAAACACTAGGCCTTTGGGAATAAGGATTGGAGCTATGTTGCAGGGTATCAACATTGAAGATTCAACAATTGGACCTTTGGAGATAAAAGTTGGGTTTTCTGATGTTGCAGAGTAATTTAAAAATAGAGGGTTCGTCTCTAGAACTCTACAGATGAGGGAAGATATAGCAGACTATTATAGCTAGATGTGAAAATTATTTTGTGCTTCTCATAACATTTGATTGTGGACTACATGTTGAATCCAATGACGTTTATAACATGTTATTTGACTGATTCAGTGACATTGCGTGTGTTCACTATCTTGCATCCTAGAGGTCTGGACAACCTATTAATATGACCTAGATGCTTCTCATTTCCTTAATAGTTGCAGGACTACCTGCATGGTTGTGTGTGTGTGATTTTGTGTGGTTTACCAACAGTGTTGGCTAAATGGTGTACCCTTACATGCTTGGAATGAAATGTGCATATGAATGTTTATATATGATATGAGGGATTTGGGAAAAACCTTATGTTGCTTGTATCTACATAGTATTGCTTGATTTTGATTAATGTTGGGTGTTTATATGTATATGTTGATTGGGATGTGGGAATCCCATGGTCTGTATGTCGTATGAGAATAAGAGCCTCGTTGGAAGGGAGGTTGGTTCCATTGATATACTAATTTTGGTTATCATGGTATTTATAATGGGTTCTTTTCATCAATGCTTAGTTTTTTCCTTGCTCATGGAATGGTGTGCAACATATAGGAAGGCTAGTTGAAGCCTATATTGGTTGTTATTTCAATATGAGGCCAAAACATCTAGGTGAGTGAGTGTTGGTTATAGCACTATGATTGATGGCTATGTGTTGGTTGCATACTATATTGCATGCATGTGCATGATGATTTTATAATTATGAAAATAAAGATGGCTGATGCTAAAGTGTTATATCATTTTATAACTAACCAATTAACATGGAAAATGTCGTAATGTTATTCTCGGTAAGGAGGCATAGTTCTAATTGATAATGTTAGTCTTGGTAAGGAGACTGATATTTAATAAATTATGTTGATTTTGATGGGTGGTTTTGGTATCATTAAAGGGGCCTATTCCAAATATTGTTCATGTCCTTGGTAAAGAGGCTGAATTACATAGTTAATGCTCACCTTACGGAAAGAAGGATGATTTTATCATTTAATAAGGTTGGTCTTGGTAAAAATATTAGTATCAATTTTGCAATGGAGTGATTAAATATGTGCACGTAATTTGGTTTTGTAAACATGTGATTGACAAGAAAATTTAGATGTGTGGATACTTGCAAGGTAGCTTGCTTGGCACTAGCATGACAAGGTAAGAGATGGCATTGTTTATATTGTTTTAAACTAACAGCTGAGTGGATGTGTGACAGGGAATGAGGAGACTTAGTTCCAGCAAGTAGAAAGGCATAGAGAGTGGTTTGGTGAAACATGACATGGACCAAGTCCATCATGAACAAGAAAGATAAAATTCCCTTGAAAATGTAGGAACCTTCAAGAGTTTGAAGGATGAGCTCAAGTGTTGTAAGGTAGGAAACAAGAAAATTGCCACAAAGCAACAAGAGTTGGCCAAGTCAAGCTCAATGCTGCAAAAATGCCTGCAAGAATTAACATAATGAGATTTATCCTCAAAGGAGGAAAATTGTGTTTAATAGGATCAGGAAGAAACCTCATAAGGTTGAAAAGGAAAAGAAGCCAATTTCGTGTTGGCATTATAGAGGGGAGCACCTGAAAATACATTGTCCTTTGTGAAAGCAAAAGAGGGAGAGTTGTTCATTTGATCCTCAAGAACATGAACTAGAAACATGTAATGTTTAAGGAAAGGAGGGAGCACACCCTCAATCTCTCTGATGTATACATATATATGTATAAACTAAAAATTCCTGTAATGTCCCCAATTAAATTAAGTTTGCTAAGATGAATTTCTATTTTGAAATTGGGTGTTGGGAAATATTTTGGCATGTAAAATTAGGAAAAATAGGTGGAGGGAGTCCCCACTTAATTTTTTGAGAGATGGAGGTGACCAACATTAGAGAAAATGAAAGATTAAATTAATAGTGGAATATGGGGCCCACATAAAGTACACACTTGGGGAAGAAAGAATTTGAATTCCTTGAGGCAAATCGAATTGGTGGAGGGACCTACAAGGAATGCATGGCTAACAATTATAAAAGGAATGAATGAGGGAGAAATAGGGGTATTTTTTCCATTTGGAAATTGAATTTGCCTTAGTTATTCAACTGAGCCAATATTGTGTTGTTTAGCACAAGAGATTCCCAAGGACAGAAGCTCAACCTTTCTTCAGTGGACTTCGAGTGCCACCCTAGGAAGGCTTTCCTTCAACATTGAGACTAGAAGAGGCATCAACTACAAGTCCCACACATTTCTGGAATAGAGCACACAGTCTGGGAGCCACCACTGTACAAAGGGAGGATTCACTGGTTGTTTGTGGAGCTTGGTAGTTAGGGAATTGACCAAAGAAGCTATAGGAGTGTTCTTTGATCATTTTCATGAGTGTGGAGGGAAGCTACAACCGAGAGGACCAACCTACAAGCAAATATCACTTTATCATACACAGGATTGCATCATCTTCTCCATGACTGCGCAATCATTGGAGCAAGACTCTTTTGGGGAAGCATCATCTAGGGGAGTTTGGAGTTGGGGTGCTGGCAAATCATTGGGAGGGAAATTTGAGGAGGATTTCTAGAGTTTGGAGAGAAGAGATTGACAGGAGTAGCCACAGTAACAGAATTTGAATTTGGTGGAGGGTCAAGCTATGAAGGGTCAAATTACGAAAGTTGGAACTAATGGAAAATCTTTCTGGGTTTTTCAGGATTTTGGGCAAGGAGCACTCTCCTAATTTTATAGAATTTTCTGGGCAATCTAGAGTGGGAAAATAAGGGGGCGAATTCAGGCAACAGTTTAGTTTTGGAGCAGCAGCACAGTTTTCTGGAGGTGTTGATTATTGCATTTGTTTGGCTTTCTTGTACTATGGGATGGCTTATGGTACATGGTGGCAAGGCACTGAGCGTTGATATCCAGTGGTGCATGAAGTTGTTCCATGGAGTTCACGGCTATGTAGTGGACTTTTAGGGTGTGTGTTTGTGTGCAGAAGAGCATGATGATGCACATTAGTTTATTGAGGTGTTTTCGCCCGAGAGATCTCCTGATGAGGGAATTAGGAAATCCATTAGGTTTGGCACACTCAAATTTGGAGAGTGAGTTGATCATAGGGTCGTAGTGAGCTTCCCTTTATCACTCACCATCATTGCACACTAATGTCGAGGAATTTGATACCATTCCTTGATGCTCTCATTGTGAGAAACAGAACCTAGGAGGTTCATCTGAGACAGTTGGACAGGGCACGGTGCATCAGGAGAGAGGCTTTCCAGTTGTGGCATATAGGCAGGGAGTGGGTTAGTAGATGTAGGATTGGGGGTAGTCCAATCTTCTGTAGAGGTAACACTTGCATTGCATTTGAGCCCACACTCAGGGAGAGGCATGATCCCCTTTGGGTGAGACATTCCGAGGTGTCTCAAGAGCATCCACAATAGTTTGTGGACCTTACATACAAGAGGATGTTTAGGCTCCAGGCGATGTTGGAGAGCACTTTCTAGAGGCAGGATGATAGATCCCATTGTGTGGTATGGCCAGCACAGGGCAGGTTCATATGCACTATATTGGTTCGTGATGTAAGGAGGTCATATATCGATTGCATGCAGGGGCTTCAGATGTGGTATGGGTTTGTGCCACTAGCTGTCAGGACTATGCCACAACCATTCTAGATGTGCGATCCAGGGATCTGGCTGGTCGATTGGACACTTTGTTTCATGATGAGTGGGAGTAGGATAGAAGATGACCTAACTCGCACTTGCTTTGACATGCGAGGGAGCGTTGAGGCCTTTGTCGGATGGCAAGACTGGTTTTCCTTGTTACTACTACAAATTAAAGTGAGTGTTGGATGGGTAGGTCATGAAATCATGGGGATTCTTGGTCCATATGCATTGGACTCCATATATATTTTTCCATCAGGTCCCAGGAGAGGGGGATACAACTTGCATGTGACAGGAAAACCGTCATGATCAAAGTGGCACAACGACATCATGGTGGCACCCCTTTTGGACGAGCTTGGTATTTTGGCCTAACAGGGCTTAGCATTTCAACTACCCGTGGAGGTGAGTGGCTTTCTATAGGGGAAGGTCACCCATATCTTCCATTGGGTTTTAGTGACTTTTTGGTGGTGTGGCGAACGTCACCAGTGTGGTAGGGTAATTAGCAGGAGGAGATCAAGGGAAGCGCAGGAAGACAAGAATTCCATCCCACAAGGATTGGATTGCGTCTTCAAGGGTCTCCTTAATTTCACAAGAGAGGCTCTTTGGTAGATCAATTTCACAAGGAGATGATTAGGATTTTATACTACCATGATGCTCTACTTAGTGGCGGTATTCACGAGATGTCTGGTGCCTATGCTGAGTTGGACAATAAGTGGAGCAAGGGATTCCTCATTTTGATCAACATGGCTTGGGATCCTGGCAGGATGAGTCAGAGATCAGGGATGGATGAGTGGTACATTTGGGACCTCGGTATTCTGTGCAAAGACTGTAGGGGTCAGTTGACCAAGAGGGTTCTTGTTCATCCATTGCTTGAGGACAAGTAATTTTTGCTGGGGAGGACTATAATGTCCCTAATTAAATTAATTTTGCTAAGATGAAATTCTATTTTTCAATTGGGTGCTGGGAAATATTTTGGCATGTAAGCTTAGGAAAAGTGGGTGGAGGGAATCCCGCCTTAATTTTTGGAGAGATGGAGGCCACCAACATTAGAGAAAATGAAAGATTAAATTAATAGTGGAATATGGGGCCCACATAAAGTACACACTTGGGGAGGAAAGAATTTGAATTCCTTGAGGAAAATCGAATTGTTGGAGGAACCCACAAGGAATGCATGGCTAGAAATTATAGAAGGAAGAAATGAGGGATCAATATGGTTATTTTGTCTATTTGAAAATCGAATTTGCCTTAGTTGTTCAGCCGAGTCAATATTGTGATGTTTAGCACAAGATCTTCCCAAGGAGAGAATCTCAACCTTTCTTTAGTGGACTTTGAGTGCCACCCTAGGAATACCTTCCTTCATCACTAAGACTGTAAGAGGCATCAACTATAGGTCCCACACATTTCTAGAGTAGAGCACGCAGTCTGGGAGCCACCACTACACAGAGGGAGGATTCAGTGGTTGTTTGTGGAGTTGGGTTGTCGGGGAATTGACCAAAGAAGCTATAGGAGTGTTCTTTGATCATTTTCATGAGTGTGGAGGGAAGCTACAACCAAGAGGACCAAACTTATAGGAAACTCTCAATTTATCATACACAAGATTGCATCATCTCCTCCATGACTGTGCAGTCATTGGAATAAGACTCTTTAGGGGTAGCATCATCTGGGGGAGTTTGGAGCTGGGGTGTTGGGAAATCATTGGGAGGGAAATTTGAGGAGGATTTTTAGAGTTTGGAGAGAATATATTGACAGGAGTAGCCACAGTAACAGAACTCGAATTTGGTGGACGAACAAGCTATGAAGGGTCAAATTTCGAAAGTTGTAACTAAGGGAAACCCTTTCTAGGTTTTTTTGGGTTTTGTACAAGGAGCACTCTCCTAATTTTATAGAATTTTCTAGGCAATCTATAGTGGAAAAATCAGGGGGTAAACTCAGGCAAAAATGTAGTTTTGGAGCAGCAGCACATTTTTTTGAAGGTTTTTATTATTGCAACCATTTGGCTTTCTCGTACTCATCTCCTGGTGTTTGTAGCTTTCCTTGTGCAAGCCCAGGTGAAATTTCTCGAAATAATTTGTACCACAACATATACTATTAATAAAATTTGGCCAGTTTGAGGATTTGTAGAAATTTATGGTTCATGTGTATGCATTTCTGAAATTTTCTATGTTATTTATTTGTGCATGTATTTGTTATCATTGTAAAATTTCTACTAGGAATATTACAAGTCCCTCCATGAACTATTTCGAGGGGTGATGGAACTTTAAAAGTTGGCATAAAAAGTTTGGAAAGGATTTGATCAAATTTTGTTATATATATATATATATATATATATATATATATATATATATATATATATATATATATATATATACATATATATATATATATATATATATATATATATATATATATATATATATATATATATATATATACACACACACACACATTGTGTCAAAGGACGTGAGGAACACTAGAATTCATGGGTTTGAATTGATTACAGCTTATCGGTTGCTTCATGCATTTGTGTTTCAGAATTTGATTTACATTTTAATTGTTGCTTTGATTTTTTACTTGAGCATGGCCATGCTACCTTGTGATTTTTTTATTTTTGTCATAAATATCTTTTTACTTTTATTATTTCCCTCATTTTCTTTTGATTTTTCCTTTCTTCTTTCATGCTTTGGGGCCTTGGGAAAAATGTATTGGTTTTGGAAAGGAAGCCATGAAGCTCTGGTAAGAGTCGAGGTGATCAGGTTCTTTAATCATGAGCCTATAATTTATCCAGCTTAAAATAGAATGTCAATACCAATCTTGAAAAAAAGTTATTAAAAATACTATAATAGAAATAAACAACTACATATAGAATAAAATAACATAATGATATTGACAATGGAGTTCACCCAATGTGAGCTACGTCTCCAGGTCCACTTCCAATGGAGCGGCCTCTTCAATTATGATGAAAATTGACTCCAAGTACATCAATTCCCCAATCTCTAGAGTTATATCTCTTGTCTACGTCTTCACAAAAGGCCTCTAAGAACCCCTCACAAAAACACTTGTTTCAAAAATCCCCAAAAGGGAAAAAACTCTATGATTTATGACAAAACTCAGTGATAATCATGCTACAAAATGAAAGGAGCTTGGAAAAAATAACACAATCGCACTTGTGGTCGAATTGAAAAATCATTTTACAAATATAGTGTTAGGGGTCTATAGCCCCAAGGTCGAGCTTGTGGAGGTTGGAATATTACAAAAAATAGCATGTATTAAACTTTGTTATAACAACCATACTATAAAAAGCATATGTTTGAACCCCATGCAGATTAAATAAAATTATGTTGGTGGCGTTATGTTGTAACCATATGAAAAATATGGTATATTGTTATAACAATAACCATAATCATGTGATCGTTGTATTATCCATCAAACCATATCCTAACATGCGGTGCAATACACCTCAGCCCATGTTCTTTTTTCATTGTCCAACATATTGTAATAATTTGTCACATTTAGCATTATGCATAGGTTTCAATCATGGGGAGGTCATGGGGTTGGTTCTGCAACCTTCCCCCTCCTTTTTCGGCTACAATTATATATATATAAATTATGCCACTCATTCCTTCAACAAACATCCATGTTCCATTGGTGGAGTGTTTAGATAATGCACTGTAGTTATGGCTTTGAATCTTGCTGGTGCCAATCTGTCAAACCAACCCAAATGTTTTCACTCTGGGGTGCCAGGTTGCACCCTCTAGGCTTCGATTAGGCCACATGTCACCACTAGATTGGTCCACTTCTGATCCATAATTAAACAAGAACGCAACAAATTACAGATATAACCATACACATAGAGATGCAACAGAAATAATACTTCATTTCATTACTGTAAAATACTAAAATATGCTTACAAACAGAAATGGAAATGAACTAGCTAGGGCCATGGCATCTTATCTCTAAGAAGAGATGTGGCGGCTACATGCCTCTCAAATATGTTACAATGAGGCTCGAATGCCTATTTATTGTTGAGAAACAATGGAAAATGCTAAACATCCAAAAACCTAACCCTAGAAGATGAAACGCCAATCCGCGGGCCCCATTTAGGTAAATTGGTACATCAACTTCCCGGGGTCATAACTTTGTCATACGATCTTTGTTTAACGCACACAATATCTTGTTAGAAATATCTATTCGAGAACTATAACTTTGGGAAGAGAAAAATCGGTCCATAGATCCATGTTGCTCCCAATTTTCCCAAAAAACTTCGTTTAGGGCCTCAAAAAGGCTCTGGAAGTTCACGACCCGAAAAACTGCTAAAAACAGTAAACTATGCTATAATTAAGGAAATTGAAAAGTTGAAAGAAACAATGGTGCGGGTCTAAGTGGACTTGGCGGGTGGCCACCAAAATCCACGTGGATCATTCCTCCCCCCTTAGGAAGCAATGGTCCCTATTGCATTGAGTTCCTCCATGAGATGAGGAAACTTCTGCTGAACTTGGTCCCTAGTGAGTCACTTGCCCTGGTGAAGGAGTTGGCCTGCTTTGACAAATCAATACAATTGGATATTCTGCTGGCAAGTGTTCTTGATATGTGTGTCCATGATCCGATTAGTTACAGCTTATTCCATGCAATCTAGATTTAACTCTGTGGGTGTGAGTTCTTCTACAATGTCAGATGTGTCTAGTAATGGTGGAAAGTATGGCAGAAGGCTATCCACATTGAACACTAGGTGCAGGCCAAGAAATGGGACAATGTTGAGCTCAAATGCATTGTCTCCCACAGGATTGGTAATGGTGTAAGGACCATATCAGAGTGGTTTGAGTTTCCGATAGGCTCTAATAAGGCATTCCTTCTACAAATGCAACCAGAATTTGTCACCCACCTGAAACTTGTGTGGCACCTGATGTTGATCATGTCATTGCTTGTACTTGGCATTTGATTTCTCCAAAATGTCGTGGACTTGCTGACGATTATGTTGAATGTGCTCAATGAAGTTGTTTTCCTATCTATTTCGAACTGGACATGAGCCGAATTTGTGTGAGTAGCTGCAAATGGCATGGTCACATCAATGGGACATAGTGGCTGGAATCCCAAGCCCACCTGAAAAGGGTTGTGGCCAGTCGAGTTGTGGAGAGTCCGGGTGTAGTTGTGCTAAACATAGGGGAGGCTCTCATCCCATGTGTGTGGATGCTTTGAGTTGTATATGCACAGAATGTGTACGATCATCCTATTGATAACCTCTGTCTGGCCATCAGTTTGAGGATGGAAGGCTATGGACTTAGTGAGTTTGGTGTCCAACATCGACCAGAGACTAGACCAAAATGTACTAAGGAACCTGCTGTCCCAATCTGAGATGATAGACTGTGGGATCCCAAATTGTACCCACGCTCATTCAAATAAGAGTTTAGTAGTGGCTTCTGCTGTGATATTCTTCTTGCAGGCTGCCATAATGGCCATCTTCGAGAACCTATCGACGACCACAAAAACACGATCATTTCCATGCTTAGTAGAAGGAAGGCCCAACATATAATCTATGGATATGGATTTCCAAGGTCAACTAAGGGTAGGCAGTGGGTTATAGAGGCTTTGCTTCTTGATGGTCAATTTGGCAATGGCGCAGGTAGTGCATGATCTAATGTACTTCCCGACATCCTGTCGAAGATTCGGCCAATAGAAATACTTTTGCAGTACTGCCACCATTTTCTTGACCCTAAAATGCCCAGCAGCCCGACTGTATTGTGCTTCCCAAATCATCTTGGCACACTCACTTAAGGAACACAAAGGTGACCCAGGTGGCATAGCAAGGCATCCTGGAGGTGAAAATTTGGAACATGTAGACCCTGCAAGAGTGTCTAGTATGTGTGACCAAATTCT
Source organism: Pinus tabuliformis (assembly GCA_031772625.1). Lineage (NCBI taxonomy): Eukaryota > Viridiplantae > Streptophyta > Pinopsida > Pinales > Pinaceae > Pinus > Pinus tabuliformis. The sequence continues at coordinate 1,149,508,041 of CM062807.1, forward strand.
GGGTCACTTTTGTAGAGAAGTGGCCAATCAGAAGTCTCGTGCCCACAAGAATTGAGAATGGTGGTTAACGCCATGATTGGTGGTTGACTAAGGCAATCTGCAACATTATTGGTGCTGCCCTTCTTATACTTGACATTCAAATGGAACTGTTGCAGGTATGTGGACCACTTCTAATGGCAATAATTCTGCAATTTCACTTGGGGTTGTATGAACTGCAGGGGTTGGTGGTCTGTGTGGATGACTGTTTCCTTCCCCAAAATGTAATGTTTCCATTGTCGGTAGGCCTGCACAATGGAATACATCTCTTTGTCATAAGTGGGATACTTCTGAACTATGTCTGAAAGTGTCTCACTATGATATGTCGTTGGATGCCCGTGTTGAGTAAGGACTACCCCAATAGCATTATCAGAGGCATCTATCTCGACCTTAAATGGTTGTCGCAAGTCTGGTAATGCTACCACTGGTGTCGAGAAGATGTGATATTTCAACTCTATGAATGCCTTCTATTGAGATTCAGACCAAAATAATTTTTCTTTCGCTCCTCCCTTGGTGACTTGACTCAAGGGCCAAGTGATATGAAAAAATCCCAACACGAACCTGTGGTAGAAGTTGGCAAGTCCTAGAAAGCTGCGGAGCTCTGTCAGAGTGGTTGGATATGGCCAACCCCGAATGGCTTGGATCTTGGTTGGATCTACATGCACCCCCCGTTCATCAATAATGTATCTGAGATACTGAACGTGGGTCATGCCAAAAGTGCATTTCTCCAAATTGGCACATAACTTATGTTGCCGCAGTGTTTGGAGAACCAGTCAGATGTGGTGGAGATGCTCTTCCCAACTCTTGCTAAAGATCAGGATGTCATCCAAGTATACCACTACAAATGAGTTGGTGAATGGCCGCAAGATGTCATCCATTAGCCTCATGAAGGTTGCAGGAGCATTCATAAATCCGAAAGGCATAACCAACCATTCGAAAAGGCCCTCCTTGGCTTTGAAGGCAGTCTTCCACACATCGAAGGGTTTGATTGGTACCTGGTGATATCCTGACTTCAAACTGATCTTGCTGAAATATTTTTCCCCCTTCAGTTGGTCCAAGGGGTCATCAATCTGTGGGATCGGGTACCTATTACGGACAGTGATCTTGTTCAGTGCCCAATAGTCAATACAAAGTCTCCAAGTCCCATCCTTTTTCTATACCAACATGATCGGGCTCCCACAGGGCAATGAACTCAGACGGATGTGACCTTTCTGCAGTAGCTCATGAATCTGCCTCTTGATTTCATCATTCTCCATAACGAAGCGTTGATAGATTGGTCCATTGGGTAGCGACGCACCTCGGATCAGATCAATGGAGTGCTTGACTTCATAGTGCAAAGGACCCCCTGCGGGGGAGGTGAAGATGTCCTCATACTCCTCCATGACCTTGTCCATCTATAATTGTCGTGCGGAGGGTCCGTGTCTGGAGGTTGTGGCCACCGTATTCTTCTTTCCTTGAGGGTGTATCATCAGGAACACAAATTTCCCGGTTTTGGAAATGAGCTTATTGCATTGTTTTGTAGTAACCAAAGAGATGGAAGTAGGTGGTGCTACCTATGGTATCCTATACAACTTATTTCCCAAAGTAACAATAACAGCACGGGGCCTTGATTCATACATAGCATGTCACTTCCACAAGTATGGTTTTCCTAATAATACATCACAAACATCAAGGGGAGCAACATCACACAATACCTCATCTGTAAAGGGCTTTATGTTATATGGAAGACAACACTACTGGCTCACACGAAGATCTCGTCCTTGGTGAAGCCACCCAATGGTGTATGGTTGTGGATGTGTTGTGGTCGGTAAGCCAGCCGCTTCACGACCTCTACCATCATGAGGTTCTTTTGGCTCCCATTATCGACATTGAACTATAGCGGGGAGCCCTTTACCCACATCTGGGAGTGGAAGAGATGCTCCTCCTCCTGTGGATCTTCAGGTTCCTCCTTCTAGACCTTCGTGGTAGCAACGGTGGCGTTGGGTTCCGCATCAATACTCTGCTTCCTTTGTCATTCCTCTTGTCAGTTTCTGACTCAGAGTCAAAATATGCATCTAATTCTAAAACCTTTAGCTCAGCCACCAATGACTGCTTGGCCCGACACTCACTTGTGTTGTGAGTGGAGCTCTTATGGAACTCACACCACTTTCCCGTGTCCTTTTTCGACTTCATGACACTGTTCTTTGCTTGCATCTTTGGCGGGTTGTCTTGGGCTGCCCACCTTGGATTTTTCCTTTGTACTACAGTTTGGGGGAACCATTCCCTTGCTTCGGATTCACAGATCCAAAGTCTCGCTTCTTCTGTTTAAAATTTTTCTCGATCTTGATGGCATATTTGTATGTTGTGCCGAGCGAGGAGATGTTCAGGAATTCTATTTCTTCCTAGATGTACTTGTGTAGGCAGCTGCGGTATTTGAGTACCATAAGCTGCTCTGAATCCTTGATACCCAACTTCGTGCGAAGGGTATGGAAAATATTGGTAAACTCCAGCACTTCTTGGTCCCTTCCCTGCCACAGTGTGGTCCACTTTATGTATTGATCCTCATAGCTTCTGATAGGGTAGTACTGCTGCTTGATGGCAGTCCAGAATGAATTCCAGGTGGGTGCAACTAAAAACAATGAGGCCGTAATTTCATCCTTTTGCTCGCAGTAGGTTTCCCACCAGTCCTTGACATGGGGGGTGGTTTTAAGAAGAGTGAAAGTAATCTTTTCCCTGCCGGAAAAGACATGAACAGAAAAATATCCTTCTAGCAAATTTAACCATTTATCTACGACATTTGCATCTATCTGACCCTCAAATATGAGAATGTCAAAGTTAACTTGTACCTTAAAGGGTGTGACACTTCCAGAGTAGCTACTGGAAGTAGATGTGTCACCCCTAGGTAGCCGCTGAAGGATCTGGGTAAATTTTTCCATCATCATGTTCCTTTGTCGCTCGAGGGCCTCTTCAAGCAAGATTTTGATAGGATCTCCTACCTCCTCATCTTTCTTTTCATCCACCATGGGAGGTCGTCGGGATTTGCGAGGTTGGTCATGCAAAGGTTCGACCAGTTCAAGCCCTAACTCCTTATATCCCGACCTCATTGGGGACATGCAAAAAAAGACAGAGAAAGAGCAGACTGCTCTAATACCACTAATCCAGATTTAAACAGGAATGCAACAAATTACAGATATAACCATACATGTAGAGATGCAGCTGAAACAATACTTCATTTCATTACTGTAAAATACTAAAATATGCTTACAAATAGAACTGGAAATAAACTAGCTAAGGCATTGGTAGCTTATCTATGAGAAGAGATGTGGCGGCTACATGCCTTTCAACTGTGTTACAATGAGGCTCGAAGGCCTATTTATTATTGATAAACAATGGAAAACCCTAAACATCCAAAAACCTAACCCTAGAAGATGAAACGCCAAACTGTGGGCCCCGTTTCGATAAATTTGTACATCAACTTCCCGGGGTTGTAACTTTGGCATACGATCTCCATTTCACCCGCACAATATCTCATTAGAAATATCTATCCGAGAACTACAACTTTTAGAAGAGAAACATCGGTCCATGGACCCATGTTGCTCCCAAGTTTCCCAAAAAACATTGTTTAGGGCCTCAAAACGGCTTTGGAAGTTTAGGACCCGAAAAACTGCTAAAAATAGTAAAGTGTGCTACAATTAAGGAAACTGAAACGCTAAAAGAAACAATGGTGGGGGTCCAAGTGGACTTGGTGGGTGGCCACCAAAATCCACCTGGATCAACTTGCCTACCAACTCACCCTATGCTTGATAAGTGTTGAGACTAGGTGTTGCCACATCATGCCATATGTAACACCTCAAATACTACCACATCATCTACATCTGCAAAATACTTCCTGTTGTTGCAAAACTTTGGAACACGATAAATTTATCATATGGAATCCATTTGATGTGATTCAAGTTTTTTTTTAATCGTCCCATTGAGCTCTTCAATAAATCCCCCCAATTAGGAAGATTTTGTACCACCAAAGGGTAAATTACTAAGAAAATAGGTGAGGGTATTTCTCCCTCACTTTACATATCTCGATCCTCCATGACTAGCTTGGATTCATTCCCTTAAAACCCCACTCGAACGTATTCCACATTTCCTCAACGTGAAGTTCTAGTCTCCTTGTCTAGAACAAAATCTTCGTGCAACTTATCTAGATACTCTAGAGAAAAAGTATCAATGGAAGGAACTTGAAAACTCTCATGTTTATCTATTATCATCGATGGTTCATACAGTTTCAAGTTCTCCACGTTCATAATTAAATAAATCTACATATGGTGGTAGATATAATCAGAAAGCATTAGTGTTAATCTTCTCCAAAATAGTAAATGGGCCATACTATATTTGCTTGAGGTTCTTACGTTCCCTTATTAAGTGATATTTGCTTATATGTAAATAAAATTGATAACCAACTTGGAAATGATGATCTACTATGTTCTTATGATGCCTCACCTTGTACTGGGATTGGCTCTCCTCCAATGTTTCTTGCATTGTCCAAATTGGATCATTATATTGTTTTTCATGCATCTTGATGATTTCAAAGTGGAAAAAATGGAGTACTCAACTCATGGGGCCACTTTTACCGACAAGATCTAGTTTGGAAAAACAAGGCCTGAAAGCATTTTGAGGTATAAAATGAATTTTTTGGAGGAAAACTTGTATGCATTAGAATAACATTTGTTTTATATATACACATAGATACCTCTCCAACAACGCAAGAATCGCGTCAATCAAATTCTATATACAAAATTTATGCCACTCAAAAGTTGGCCTTCCTGTTTTCACCACCATAATTCGAGAGGATGCCATGTCATCCCCCATTATTCATGGAAAAGGGGCTAGGAACATGATTATGATGTATAATACTCTATAGGAGTCTATTTTGTAACACTGGTTAACAGTTGAGGTATTCAAACATAATGTTATGTAACCAGCTCACAAAATAGAAGAAAATATAGATAAATGACTTTAAAATCAGCCTCTTCGGGGGGGAAACCTCCTTTACATTACAAAAATAAATATTTATTGGATGATACAAATGAAAAAACCTCCTTTCTATATATAGGAGTCTAAGGGGTCACAATATAATCAAATTCGACATAACAATAATAATATAAGGGCACAATAATAACAATATGGGGACAATTGGGGCACAACAATAACCATAAGGGCTACAATGACAATAGTAATGGGGGAATCACTAGTATTATAGGGACCTAACATGCCCCTCTCCTTCAAAAAAGTGTTGTCCTCAATGCTTGAGTAGTTTTGGATGCTTTTGTATAAAATTCTCACCCTCCTATGTGGAACCTTCAATCGGTAACTTCTTCCACTTGATGAGATACTCCGAAATTTATCAATTTCGTAGTTGTCAAGTTATTTTTTCCGTGACTACTTCAGGTTGCAATATAATTTTTCATTCCTCATCAAGTTTTGGAAATATTGTTTGAAATGAGATTTTGTCACCTATAACTTTCTTTAAGCATGAAACATTGAAAATTGGGTGCACTCGGGAAGATACAAGAAGCTCCAATTTGTATGTCATAGTACCAATCATTTGCAACACCTTGTACGGACCATAATACTTTGGTGATAATTTATTATCCTTCTTATCTTGCTTGAGGGACATTTGTTTATATGGTCGTAGCCATAGTGATACCCAGTCACCTACATCAAAACTTATGTCACTGTGAAGTTGATCTGCTTGTTGTTTCATTCTATTATGTGCCAAAGGTAGGTTATCCTTTAAGAGTTGGAGAACTTGTTGTTGATGCTCAATGTGATCTTCCACTACTTGAACCTTATAATTTTCTCTTAAATATGATGTGATGGATGGTGGATGATATCCATGAAGTGCCATAAATGGGGTCATTTTTGCTACAGTATGGAAGGAAGTTTTATACCATCATTCAGCCAGAGGCAACCATTTGACCCATTGTGTCTTTTTATCAGATACAAAGCAATGAAGATATCCTTCCAAACATTTGTTTACTATATTAGTTTTCCCATCAGATTGAGGATGATAAGATGATCTATGAGCTAAATGAGTATCAAGACAAGAAAAAAACTATGCCCAAAAATTTCCAATGAAAATGGGATCTTTGTCGCTTACAATAATCTTTGGGTTTCCATGTAGCTTTTGAATTGTTTCCATAAATACAGTAGAAATTGTACTAGCTTTAAATGGATGTGATAATGCAGAATAGTGTGCATACTTGGTAATTTTTTCAACTACCATCATGATGACACCCTTTCCTTCGAACTTGGGTAAGCTTGTGATAAAATCCATTGAAACCTCCTCCCAACATTGGCTTGGAATGGACAAAGGTTGTAATGCACCTGGGGTCTTAATTGTTTCAACTTTATTTTGTTTACAAACCAAACATTATGCCACAAACTTTTGAATATCCAATTTAAGGCCATCCCAAAAAAATTCCTTCTCAACCCTGTGGTAAGTTTTTAAAAATCTGAGTGCCCTCCTAAGGGAGATGTGTGTAATTCCATAAGAATGTTTTGTTTAAATTGGGAATTTTTACATAGTTATAAATGATCTTTGTACCATAAAAAATATTTTTTCCAGCTAAATGTATCATATGTATTAGGATCTTGTTGTAACTTTTGAATGAGTGCCATCACTTCTTTGTCATTCTTCCATTCATCCCTTGCTTCATTTATCCAATCTAGTTGGATAATAGAAATGGCGCAAAGCAATGATTCCACATCCTCATCCTTTCTTGAGAGTGCATCTGTCACAACATTTTGCTTCCCTTTTTTGTAGATGATTTCAAAGTCATAACCCAATATCTTTGTGACCCATTTTTGTTGCTCTTCTGAAGAAAATATTTGTTCTAAGAAGTATTTAAGACTATCATGATCCGTTTTTACCTTGAAGTGTCTTCCGATTAGGTAGAGTCACCATTTCTTAAGTGCGTGTAGTATTGCCAACATTTCCTTCTCATAAATAACTTTTTTAAAATACTTTCCTTTGATTGGACAACTTTCGAAAGCAATGGGTCTTTCTTCTTTCAAAATGGCACCAACTCCATTTCCTGAGGCATCACATTCCACAATAAAGGTTTTTGTGAAGTTCGTCGTAGCTAAGACCGATGCTTGGCACATTTCCTCTTTAAGATGTTCAAAGGCCTTCGTTGCTTCTAGAGTCCATGAAAATGCATATTTCTTCAATAATGTTGTTATAGGTGCTGTTATTCGCCCATAATTCTTAACAAACTTGAGATAATACCCTGTCAACCTGAGAAATCCTCACAAATTCTTTATGGATGTGGGGATTTTCCATTCCTTCATGGCTTAATCTTGCTAGGGTCTGCCTTCACACCTTCATGAGATACAGTATGATCGATATATTCCACCTCTTGTACTCCAAAGAAAGATTTTGAGCTTTTTGGATATAATTGTTTCTCCTCCAATAGTTTGAGCACCCTGTCAACATGTTGAACATGATCCTTCCAAGACTTTTTGTAGATTAGTATATCATCAAAAAATACTAACACAAATTTTCTAAGGAAGGGTTTGAAAATGGAATTCATCAAACCTTGAAATGTAGTAGGTGCTTTGGTAAGGCCAAAAGGCATGGCCAAAAAATCATAATGACCCTCATGAGTTCTAAATGTTGTTTCTGGGATGTCTTCAATCTTCATTATGATTTGATGATATCCTAAACGAAGATCTGACTTGGTGAAGTAACTTGATCCATGCAATTCATATAATAATTCATCAATGGCAGGGATGGGAAATGTATCTTTAATGGTGAGCTTGTTGAGCGCCCTATAATTCGGACACATGCGCTATGATCGATCCTTCTTGTGCACCAATACTACTGGAGCAGAGAAAGAACTTTGACTAGCTTGAAGTATACCAGCCTCTAGCATTTCTACAACCATAGGTTCAATTTCACTCTTTTGGGTATAGGGATATCTATAAGGCCTGATGTTAGGAACGGCACTTGTTGGAATCAAATTAATAGCATGATCATGATCACGAATATGTAGGAGGCCTTTGGGAGTCTCAAATACCTTGGAATTATTGTCCAAGAATTTTTGGAGAAATGGAGACATAAATGATTTCGATGTGGGAACCTCTAGTGAACATAATTGTACAATTACGCCTTGTTGTTCTTTCTTTAGAAGCTTTGTCATTTTGTTAGATATGATTATCTTTCTCGCTTTCCTTGTGATACCCCTTAATTCAACTTCCTTTCCTTCCGAAGAAAATTTCATGAAAAGTTCTTGAAAATTAAAAGTTACTGTACCCAAGGATTGTATCCATTGGAATCCTAGTACAACATCAGCACCACCCATTGGAATGGAAAGCATTGGGATATTAAATACATATACTCCCATGGATATCTTGATATTATGGCACTTTCTGGAGCAATTTATGGTTCCTCCACTTGCAACCATCACTTGACACTCTGGTGCTGGATATAGGAAGCAACTCAATTCCTTAGCTATCTTACAATGAATAAAATTATGGTACTTCCTGAATCAATCAACACTATTACCTTTTTCTTCTTGATATGTCCTTCTATCTTGATAGTTTGAGTGGTAATTTCGGCCAATGCATTACAAGATATCGTTGGATTTGTTTCTTCTTTCTCTAGGGTTTGTTCCTGGTGCATATACTTGTCTTTTCATGTTTCTTGTTCCCTTTATTCCTCCTCTTCACAATTTGTGCAAAACAATTTATTCTCAACACACTTATGACCTTTAGTGTATTTTCTATCGCAACTGTAACAAAGCCCTTTTTCTCTTTTTTCTTCCAATTGTTGTGGTTTCAACCTTGTAGGTTGTGGAAGGCTAGGGGAAACAACACTTCCATCTTTATAGTTGTGAGTGGTAGGCTTCCTTGTTTCCATATTTTTTCTTTCCATTTTGCTTTCCAACCTAAATTCCTTCTCTAATGAATCAGGTTCCCAAAGGCCAACCTCATGTTGGATGTTATCATTTAAAGTCCCTATGAATACATTAATCCTATGTTCCTCTAGCATATTTTTTACCCTTATATTCAATTTTTGGAAGTCCTTAATGTGCTCTATCATTGATCCTTTTTGTTTGATACTTATCAATTGGCTAAAAAAAGTGTTGCTTTTTGTATCCTCATAATGTGCTATCATTTCTTCCATAAAAATTTCCCAAGTGACAATTTGTTTACAAGCGAAAAGCCATTGATACCATACAAATTGATTTGGTTCAACTTGCAATGCGTACCTTTTGTACTTTTAGCACATTATGGAGATTGAAATATTGCTCCATGTGTAGTATCCATGTTGCGGGATCCTTTCCATCAAACTTCCTCATATCAATCTTTGGAACATGGTGGGTCTTCAATCCACCATTAGAGTCTATGAAATCATTATTAACATTTATTTTGTTCTCCTCATGAGTTTACTATACTACCCTTTCACCATCAGTAAGCATTTCTTGTAGGAGATTTGTCAAATCTGTCTTCAAATCTTCCATGTTGCCTTTAAGTTTTTCTTCTATACCATCCATCTTAGCTTCCACTCCTGTCTTCAAATCTTACATGTTGCCTTTAAGTTTTTCTTCTATACCATCCATATTATCTTCCACGTGTTTCTTTAAATCATCCATCTTAGCTTCCACGCCATTCATCTTAGCTTCTGCGCCTTTCTTTAAACTATCCATCTTAGCTTCTGTTACTTTTTGTGAGAGTGAATTTTGTTGCGCTTGCTCTCGTAATTTTGATATATCATGTTGCATTTCTTCCTCTTAGTCATGATTCATGCTAGAGATTTCAAGTTTCTTACTAGGTGTTTCAATTTTTTTCTTAGTGGCATCAATTAATGATAATAATGCTTCACTATGCCCTTTGAATTCCTTCAAACTCATTTTTCAAACCAAACTCATGCAATTTTTTTAAAAAACTACACACATTTTTTCACTTTGTAGGAGCTCGATATTCAATCTGCTGTATCTCTATAATTTTGGATCTCCAAGGTCTTAAATTGCATCCTAAGGTAGCCCTCTGAGTCTTCTATTAAACCCTGCAAGTCAAATCAATATTGGATTCTCCAAGGAAGATTTATGCCAAATCTCCCACGATGGCTTTATTATACACTGGTTTAGTAGATTGAACTTGTATGAAGAGCCACGTGTCACATTTTTTACCTTAGGACCTAAAACCAATAAAACGAAAACTACAAGTTATCCTCTTTTTGAAACTTTTTACAAAATTTCAATCTGATGCTCAGAGAGAAATTTATGACAATTTTCCCCAGGTCATCTGTTTGAGATATAATTCAGGAGCCTGCGCAAACCCTAACTTCCTTGGATCCTATCTCCAAAAAAGTGGTGACAAAAGACATGAAATTCTGACCTGAGGTTCATCGAGATTTCAGCTCAAATAGATTTTAATTTTTGATTCTGAAACATCGTAGAAAAAAAGTTATAGCGAAAATTCCATGATGGCCTGTTTGGAGCAGCGAAACCCTAGAATCCAAAGCTCTGATACCAAATGTTATGTAACCAGCTCACGAAATAGAATAAAATATAGATAAACGACTTAAAAATCAGCCTCTTCGAGGGGGAAACCTCATTTTCATTACACAAATGAATAATTCTTGGATGATACAAATGAAAAAACCTCCTTTCTATATAGAGGAGTCTAAGGGGTCACAATATAATCAAAGCCAACATAACAATAATAATATAATGGCACAACAATAACAATAGTGGGCTTCTTTGGGGCACAATAATAATAATATGGGGACAATAGGGGCACAACAATAATAATAAGGTCTATAATGACAATATTAATGGGGGAATCACTAGTATTATAGGGACCTAACACATAACCACTAGTAGGCTATCGAGTTGTGTTATAATTGAGCCACCAGGAGGAAAATGGGTTTCATTCTTTCGAGTGCATTTTTGTTCCATAGTTGAGCATAAATAGTTGAGAGGGATAGGAGATAAAGCACACAGAGAGGATTTATGCATTATAGTAGCCCATGGGCCATGGGCCATACTTCTTTGTACTTTCAGCCATATTTCCATTCAAAGAAAGAGAGCAGAGCAACCTCACCTTCCAGCTGGGTTTTTCTCCCAAAATGGTTTCCAACAACATATCTTGTGTCAAATGTTTGTGTGAGATTTTATTTTTTCATTCTCTATTTTCTACATAATTTTAATTCGCATGCATGCACTATTAACAGTCAATCTACAGATCCAAAAATCTAATAAAATTGTAATAGTGTAGAATTTAATATTTTAAATATAATATTATCAGGTCTATTGTGATGAATTTTCCATTGGAATATCCACGATAGTTTACAAATCATATTGGTATATGTTACAGGGAAAAGTGTCTATATAGAACTGCTCTATCCCACTAAGGTGTGACAGCTGCCTTAGAAACAAACAGAGAAAGGGTTGGTCTTTCTGTTCCTTTATGGATTATAGATAGAGAGGAACAGAAAGACCAACCTTTGTCTTGCGCTAATCTCCTGATTTGATCCCTCTCTTCTTTGATAGTCCTCAGCTACCTGCTCCCTTGCACGCCCAGCTTCACAAAGTACCTGTAAGATCACAGAAGCATAGCACTATACAAATACATGGATCTATAATCATAAACAATCTAGGATCATATGTAAATTGACCATACAAATGTAACAAGCATCAATGACACAAAAGCATGGAGGAAAACTCAAATAGATTTTATTGATAAACAAGAAAAGAGCCGAGAGGAGTTACAACCAGTTGTTCTGACCCGGCATCAACCTCCCAGCAAACAAGCCCCTCTTCACCTCAAACAAAGCTTAGATCACCCAATAATCTGATGTTTGTCTCAAGAAACCAACAACAATTCCTTACGATATGCAAAATTCCAGCCTCTGGATCTCTGGGATGAGGGATCCATATATAGATATCTGTAAGGGAGATGAGTCAGCTTGTGGTTTGAATAGTGTCTTCTCTCTGATAGTTCTTGCTTCCACTTGGAGACTGATGGCCTCTTACCCATCCTTGGTCGAATTCAGTGAGGCAAGTGTCATAGGGGAAGATTCTGGAAGCTTCCATTGCCTCTCCACCTCGCGGAATGACACTGCCATTTGTCATTTCTCGCCCATCGCACCCCACAGAAGGGACTTTTGAAATGCAATGCACCCTCACAGTGTATTTGGGTGAGATGCAACGCACCTAGCCAGTGGAGCAGCTGCAATGATCCTGTTTTGACCAATTCTGAGCAGTTTCTCATGGAGAACTTCTGGGAGAAGTTGTAATCTATTGACCTTGTTCCTTTAGGGGTTAGAACAACACTTTTAGGGACTTAGGAGCCCTTGGTTTATGGACATTTCATGCTTGGGGTTGTAGGGCCCAAAAATGTCTATAACAGTTGCCCCCTAAAGCATGAGGCCGTTAATCTTTTGATGTCGGGTGAAATGCTTTATTATGAGGATCCGAAGTTCTTTCAATGCTGGGAGGAGACCTGTAATAAGATACAATACAATACATTATCTTCATACTATTTTCATGATCTAGCTGAGGCGGGCATTCCCATGCTCAGCTTTATAAATTCATTTTCATGTACATAGGACAGGCAATCGTCTGAGTGTAGACTGATGATTCTGATAGAGCCATCATCCTTTTGAGTGGATGATTATCTATGCAGCAATGATGTACAAATGAATTTTTTATTTTCCCTGAATATATATCGCAGCCCGGATGGATGAAACTAGATCCGGGGTCTTCAATCTCGTCCGATCTTCACTCAAAGTACAAGTCGATCCATGTGAGAAATATTCTGAAGTCGAACATGGAAAGACATCGCTTGATTACCAGTCAATGATGTAAATTGTTAACAAGCGCAAGAGGAATCACCGATAATGATAATGACCCTCAAGGTACTGCAGTACAATTCACGTGGTGTGAATAAAGGACTTGGCGTCGAACACCACGCAAAATCTTTCGGTCGAAGGCCATTGATGTAAACCTGTCACCAGAGGTGAGAAACTTGACATTGAGGCATGCAAGCTTCAAAGTACTTAATGGGGTGTTCCTAGATCAACTTCTTGGATAATCAGCCGATGTCGACAAGAAGTGATCCGTCACAGGAGGGCCTTAATGAATCCCACATCAGTGACACGGAACAGAGCAAATGATTTTAATGGAGGTGAAAATGATCTGGTGATATAAGGTCCAGGGTGGCGATCATGAAAGAATGGAGTATAATGTATGGTAGTGGGTGAGACACAGGTGAACTCTCTGAATGACTTCTCTTGAACATATCGGCGACACTGATGTGATGGATTAGTAGCATTAACCCCAAATGCAGATGGTATGGCGTGACCATGGTGATGTGACCGGTGAATGAAACAACCCAACCCGACTCGGACACGGAGTGGAAGTGTCATGTTCAAGAGCGACTTGCTACCAACAATGTTTCTTTAAGTTTTCTTCCCAATTTTCCCCAGTCATTGCTGACCAGTACCTCTTTATTTTTGTCAAGCTTGAGGAGGATAACATATGCTTGTTCTATAATTTGCCCTTCGGGCAAACCCATCGCTATGTTTTAACGAGCCTAGCGATAGTGAAACTCGTTCTCGTCTATAGACAAGTTTGTCGCTATTAATCTTTTTAACGAGTTTAACGACAAAGATAACTCGGTCCTTTTCAATTTTAGAGAGTTTGAAAAGGAACGTAAAGGTAACTCCAAAATTCCTTTTTCGTCATCTAATCCCTTAAGTCCGAAAAAGTATAAAACAATACAGAAGGGATGAATTTTCGATACTTTTAACGAGCCGAACAAAACAAGCGCTCGATCTTTTTGTGTAATAATCCCTCAAGTCCAAAAAGATTAAATTCTAGAGGATGGATAGCACTTCCTGTCCCTTTAACGAGCTGGAGAGGCCAATGGCTCGGCAATCTTTTCATATTTTACGAGTCAGTTGAAAAGAGCTTAAAGGAGACTCGTCTTTTGAGGAACGAGTGATAAAATGGGTAGCAGCTGATTCCAGGTAAGGTTTGGAATTTTCCAATCGCGGCAGTGTCACAAGGATGGCTAGTGAAATCACTCTTCGCAGTTGTTCCTCAAAATGGGTAAACAATCAAATGGAGGTGAATGATCGGCCAATGAAAAAGTGGAGGTGACGGTGCAAACACGACCAAGGCTTTAATGGCTGAAGTACTACATTCACGATGGTTATTTACCAAGGAATAGTTCATTTTTTAACGAGCTTAAACGCGAGAGGAAACATTTGCTCATGGCTTATGTTTATTTTTTAACGAGCTTGAACTATGTGCTAAAACTGCTCGATTGAAAGGTCCCTTTTTTATTTTACCATAAATAGCTTTGTTCTTTCAAAGATTGTACTGTATTTTCAAATGCTTCATCAAACTAGTCAGAAATGAACAATATATGCTTGAAAACGAGTTAGAACACTAATATTTTACTTTGAACTACGTAAAAAGTAATGAAAAAGTGTTTTTACCTCTCATTTTACCATTTCATTTGAACTTTGGTTTGTTGGAGCTTTGGAGGTGCTTTCCCCCTTTGATTTTCATCAGCTGATTTCGGGAGATTCTGTGGACGATTCTTGGCGCCGTCTGGACCAGGTAGGAGCTAAACCTGAGCTCTTCCATTTCATGGTTTCCATTTTACATTCTGAGCTTGATTCCTAGTTTTTCTGAACCCCTGGGGTTTGAAAAACTCGTTCTGCCTTCAGCGCACCCTCTTTGTATCGAAAGGTGCGTTGAATTTTGGCCTGTCTAAAGGCTATCTGACTTGCAACGCACCCAGAACACTGATGTAGGTGCGTTGGGCGCAGCAAAGGAATTCAATGCACAATTTTTTATGGAAATTTTGCCTGTTTCTTACCAAAATCAGGATCTAACTCTTCTCTTGTTTGTTTTTCAAAGATCTTTGGAGTAAGATGACCATTACATGGCGAGAACATGAGCATGAAGAAGAGGACATGCTTGCCCTACATGATCCGGTTACAGTAAACGCACTGTGGAACTGTGGCTTGTTGAAGTTCTTCCGCATTTCTAGCATGAGACAACAGATCAACTTACTGCAGTATTTGCTCGATGCTTGGGATCCTACCAACCAGGTTTTCCAGATCAGGGGCAAATCTATCCCCTTGACTGTAGTAGACATCTATTTCTTGACTGGCTTATCGAGGCGGGGTGCCCCCATCTCTTTATCAGGTTCGGCCCGAGGAGGTGACTCTGTGAGAGATTATGTTCGCCGGTACTGCAGAGAGGGATCTCAGCCGAGTAAAGATGGCAAGATCATCATCCGTGATGTCACTGACAGGTCCCTCAGGACTATTCTGTTTACTTTTTGTAGGATGGCCGGTGGTGCGGCTCTTCATGTAGCCAACCGATCTTATATGCAGTATGCCTTGGAATGCCTCCAACCGAAGGTGTTCAAGTGGTGTGACGCAGTACTTCTTGTGATGAAAGAACAGTTGACCAAGATAAAGAGCGGGAGGTTGAAGAACTTTGGGTATGGTTCTATTTTGACCGCCTTTGCCTTGGAGAAGATACCACTGATGCAGCCACAGTATATTGCACTCGATTTACCTTCACCTACTGAACCACGTATGTAGAGATGGGTTGACCATATGTTTAGGCATGCTGGTCAGTCTCAGATTTCATTTTCTGATACCTTCTTCAGGTGGTTTGATCGTCAGGATATGGTTTATTCCGAGTATCCATATGCTGGCATGGACTTCCGGGGTGATCCAAATTTAGTACTGCCGGATGGCGAACAGTGGGGTGCCATTGGTAAAATCTTTTACCATATTCCTGTTTATCGTTTTTCATTTATAATGTTCTTGTGCTTTATTCTATCAAGACTTTAATCAAACTCATGTGTACATGTAGATGTTGGTCATGTTCGTCGAGTGGTTCGCCTGAGAGTTCCAGTTGCCGCCCCAGCAGGAGAGGCTGTCAGAAGGGCTATCCTTCATGACCTCGATGTGGCCGAGACTCTCACAGCATTACAGGAGCAGGTTGAGGGCCTCACTCTTCGTATTCCAGATGTGAGGACTAGCGAGCTACCTTTGAGGCTACAGCCGCATACTACTGGTGTGCCAAGACGATGGACTCGTCTCTTACGCATGATCGCACAGGCTGTGACTTGCTATCACGAGCATCATTAGACTAGGGTGCCCCCTAGCATTTTGAGTTTTTGGGTCATTTGACCGATTTTGTCTTGGTTACAGAACATTATGTGTAAACCATAAACAGTTATATATATTTTTTATTTTCGGAGTTTTATTTTGGTTAAGTTACATGATCCACATGCAAACATTGATGGTATGTTTCTTTTTATAAATGTTGCAAATGTCTATCTAACACATAATTTGCTAATGAGTCAGTTAATGTGTTTAAGTTTATGGAAATGTGTTGATATTGAATAAAATCAAATTGTCTTTCCAAAATCTTAACCCTTAGGAACATGCGATAAATAGCTGGGTTTCGGACGGAATATATATCATTGAGTTGTAGTATTACAAGTTGTGAGTCTAGCCTAACAATTAGTTGGCGTATACCATGTGTGATGGCATCAGAGAGAAGTTCTATCAACGCGCTATATCCAGCGATGTTATTTGTTGATCGACCAATACATACCCCTCTGAAACTTACTAACTCGCCGCTTGGATCAAAAATAGCCCAGGCTGCGGAAGATAGGTTCCGCAAACTACGACTTGCTCCGTCGGCATATCCAACACATGACTCCAATAGGTTTGACATCTGCAACAAATGTAAAAAGTGGATTACTTGACCAAAATAAACACTTTAGCGAAAACAAAAACATAACAAAAGCATGCAGGTTACCATTACGCATAGTAATGCTTGAGGTACAACCCATTACGAGGTTGCGCCAGTGGAATACCGTCATAATCAATTAACTCGTAGGCTCCTTTTGCTAAACTCGTTTAACAATATAGGGGCCCATCCATAAAGACTTAAATTTACCTGCTCCCAATTTATCGGATTCTTGGTCGTAAAGCAAGACCAAGTCACCTTCTGAGAAGAAACGGGGTTAGACATTTTTGTCGAACTGTGCCTTGACTCGTTTCTTATGGGCTTCGTTAGCCAAAGCGGCATCACGACGGGTTTCATCCAATTGGATTAATTCCAAGAAACAAGCTTCTTCTTCTGAAGTTCCGGGGAGGAGATCAATTGCGAGTTTGAGAGATGAGATTTCGCACTGGATTGGTAAGACTGCTTCCAGGCCATATACCAGTTGGAAAGGTGTAAACCCGGTTGCATTCCTCACCGATGTCCGGTAAGCCCAAAAAGCTGAGTATAGGATTAGGTGCCACCTTCTCTTGTGAACTCCAATCATCCTTTGCAGCATGCGTTTCAGGACCTTGTTGATTGCTTCAACTTGTCCATTGGCTTGCGGATAATAAGGAGTAGAGCTGCCGTGAGACAACCCTAGTTTGGCAGCTAATTCGACCATCATGTGATTGGGAAAATGCGATCCATGATCTGTGACTATAGCCTGTGGTACGTCGAATCTAGCGACTACATGATTGAAAAAGAAGAGGGCAGTTGTTTCACCAGTATTATCTAATGTAGGCATCGCCTCGGCCCATTTGGTAAAATAGTCAACTGCGACTATGATATACCCATGCCCCCCGGTCGACGTGGGGTTACATGTCATGAAATCGATGCCCCATTTGGTGAATGGCCCAACTGCAACTATTGGCTGCAGAGGTGCGGGTGGTCTTCTGGTTTTGCTATCGAAAATTTGACAAGCATGGCAACTTCTGACTACGGTTATGCAATCTCTGAATATTGTTGGCCAGAAGTATCCTGCTCGTAATATTTTTTGCATTGTAGCATATCCAGACTGATGTCCCCCACACGCGCCTGAATGACAATCATTCAGGACTTTTTCGGCCTCCTCATGGGTGAGGCACCTTCTCAGAACTGTATCGATACCACGACGGTAAAGCGTATCACCGACAATCATGTAGTCTTTTGCTTGGTATCGAATACGTTTTTGTACGGAGTGGGAGGTGTTTGGCCTGTATTTTTGGGTTTGGAGATAAATGATTATATCTCCATACCACTCATTGCTTGAAGATATCAGAAACAAACTTTCGTCCACGATTGTTTCTTCGGATGTTTCATCGTTGGACGACGATGGGAGATCGCACAATAATTTTGCGAAAACTAGAGCTTTCTTCGACTTGGATTTTACAAATTCCAGATCAAACTCTTGTAGGACTGCTATCCATTTTGAATATTTTCCCCCCAGCAACTGTCGCGACAATATATAAGTCATGGGATTGCAATCTGACAGAATGGTAGTTTTCCGAAAGAGGACATAGTGTCGAAATCTTTGTATCGCTTGAACAGCTACAAGTGCTAGCTTTTCAACGTAAAAATATTTGCTTTCTATATCATTTAAGTTTTTACTTAAATAATATATAGGATGTTCAATTCCATCGACTTCTTGAACTAAAACCATTGCGATGGTCGTATCCGCTGCAGCCAGATACAGGTTAAAATCTTTTTGATAATCAGGAGCGTACATTAATGATGCTTTCATTAGTGATTCTTTTAAAGCATCAAAGGAAGCTTACGCAACCTGATCCGAAACAAAGGGCACTTCCTTTTTCAAAAGATGTGTATAACCTTTAGCAAGTTCGGCGTAATTTGGAATGAACCTCCTCAGAAAGTTTGCTTTCCCTTGGAGTTTCTGAATCTGAAGCAAATTCGAAGGTGGAGAAAATTTATGATTTCCTGGACCTTACATGGGTCGAGATGAATCCCGTCCTCCGAGACTACAAAGCCAAGTAAACGACCAGAACTGATGCAAAATACACATTTGTGTGGATTGAGTCGTATCTTGTAGTGTCGGCAACGTAGAAATATCGCTCTTAAATGCTGCAGGTGATCAGTCCGCTTTCGCGAATGAGCCGGAAGGTCGTCGAGGTATGGTTGAATGATGTTTTTGATGTCATGGAAGGCATAATTCATTGCCCTCTAAAACGTCGCCCCTGAGTTCTTTAAACCAAAGGGTAGTTTTAGATACGCGAATGTGCCCCACGGACAAATAAATGCAGTCTTTGACTGATCCTGTAGGCGGATATTTATTTGATTATACCCGAAGAATCCATCCATGAATGAAAGGATTTTGCATCCGGCACATTCATCAATTATCTGGTCGATGAAGGGTGTAGGGTAGTTGTCTTTTGGACAAGCTTGATTTACATCCCTATAATCGACGCACACTCTAATTGTTCCTTGTTTTTTCATAACAGGGACAATGTTCGATACCCAATCGGTTAGAGGAACCGGGTAGATGAAACCAGCATGGAGAATTTTTTCAACTTCTGCCTTAATGGCAGCGGCTTTCTTGGGGTGCACCTGCCATAGCCGTTGTCGTACTGGTTTGACATCTGGATACATCTTAATTTCGTTTTCAACGATACTCAATTCAATGCCTGGCATTTCACTATATGACCAAGCAAAGAAATCTCTGAATTCGTGAAAAAGAGCGTTATATATTTCGAGTTCTGAAGGAGAACAACATTTGCCAACATAAATATTCTCTACAACATCTGTTTTGGTCAAGATATTTATGGCGATAGTCTCTTCAATGTTGGATAAGTTTCGCTCGGAATCCACTGTGTTTACAGTATTTGATAGGAAATCAAAAACTGAAGGATGATAAAGGTCATCTTGAGTATCTTCTCCACAATCTGGAAGAATGGAACGATGGTGGGAATCATTCCATGGTGCCCCTTCAATTACCATTGATTGGACAATTCCTTCGTCGGTGACATGCACTCGCGACAAAGGATCTGAAGGGGTACCATATTCTTTAGACCTATCTATCCAAACGCTTGATGAGCGTTGATTTGGGTTTGACTCCCATGCTAGGAACATTGATTGCTACAATATTTCCGTTGGGCTTGGGGGAAAAACCATCACATGATCCATGTCGATATCATTTTCTGAGATCTTTTTAGAAGATATCATATTGCAGGTTCCTACCGACGCTACTTCCGCCAGGTTGATTGGAGGTGGAAGGGTGAAAGTTCCCATTAGTATAGGATCTTTTAGTAGGCCTACTCCGATATTTTGAAGCAAATGGGGGCTTCCATGGATCATGGGAATGCTTCCTGTAACTTGAGAACCATTGGGGACGAAGTTTTGTTGATCGACGATTGTAATCCCTCCTTGAAAGGGAAATGCAATCTTCCTAAAATAGGTCGACACAACAGCCGCCATAGCATATATCCATGGCC
Source organism: Pinus tabuliformis (assembly GCA_031772625.1). Taxonomy (NCBI): domain Eukaryota; kingdom Viridiplantae; phylum Streptophyta; class Pinopsida; order Pinales; family Pinaceae; genus Pinus; species Pinus tabuliformis. The sequence continues at coordinate 1,149,528,355 of CM062807.1, forward strand.
TTCCTAGTAGGATGTTGTAATCAAGATTGCCATCGATTACTTCAACATCTACTTCTACCGTTTTCCCTCCTAGTTCAACTTTCAAGTTACTTAGAATACCATATGGGGTATATGTCCTTCCGTCAAATGCTTTTAATGTCATCGAAGATCGCGACAAGGTTGGAGATCCTAAAGTTTTCCAGCAACTCATCGACATAATGCATGTAGATGCTCCCTCATCAATAATCGTTCGATGAACAGTTTTGTTGAGGGCTTTCACTTGAACAAGGAAAGCTAGTTAAGCTGGTAATTGAGGATCATATCCTTTATGATCGAAGGATACAAGATTGGAATCCTTTGGGTCTATCCCACCAATGGCTGATAATAAAGCCTGCCTTTGGGATGGGCAATTCTGTAGTACTTCAAGAGTCGACATAGCGGATGGCGATTGGGCCAAATCTTCCACTATATTATAATGTTGTGCCGCTCTAGCGCGGGGATTAAACGTCGACTTGTGTACTACTCCCTTTGGCGGTTTTATCATCAATTCAAGAATGGTGGGTGGCACAACTTCTGTCGAAGTTGTTGTCGAACTACTAGGTTGATCTTTATCCTTATTGTTCGACAGCTGTGGATTCCCATAATCTTTGTTCCTAGTCGATATCAAAGCTTCATTTTGCTGTTTTGAAATCGACAACATTAGCACTTGAGACGGGGAAGCATTTCCACTTTCAACCAGATTTGTTCCTGGATTTGGAAACGGATCAGTTAACACTGCGGAGGTTTTTGAATTCTTGAAGAATTTCTTAAGCTCGGCTCTGTGTGGATAATTTGCGGTCCAATGATCCTCATCGCATATAAAGCATGGATTTTTTGGTTTCCTATCCCCAGGAGGGTTTGAAGAAGATTTTTCAAGTGATGATTCCTCATGTTTCTTCTTCTTCCCTTTGCCTTTCTTCTTGCTCCCTGGTTGTTTGGTTTATTTTCCTTTATCTGTTGACACGGCATTTACTTCCGAAGCAAGAAGTTCATCTTTTGCATTTTGACCTGAAATCTTATGGGTCTTTTTGGATGTAGCCTTTGTCGATTTCGTGTCTATTGTGCCAATCATGCCATAGCCGGCATGAGAGTCATTATTTGATTTAGGAGGAGAAGGAATTGAGAATTCTGGTCTAGGGGCGTCAGGTATTTTATCGTAGAGCATGTCGGACTGAGTGTAAATCAAGTCCAGATATTGCGCACGAGCGATAACTTGCTCTTCTGTTACGACTCCCCCCTTTGCCACATCTTCCATGATGGAAGGTAGTAATGACTTGATAAACCATTCAGCTAAGAACTGATCGAGGACATATGTTTTTACCATTCTACGACGACGTCGCCACTCATGTATATGATCAGATATGTGAGTGGCAGTTGTCTGTTTGAAATTGGTAAGAAGTTCTGTTCCCGTTTCATACCTTATTGGTAACTGAAAATGGGTTAAAAAGGTCGTGGCTAAGGTACTGAAGTTGTCGAACGAAGCTCTAGGCAATTCGATGTACCATTTTGCCGCCGGACCCGTTAACGTCCTCTGGAAGAGGCGAAGTCTTATCGAATCACCATTTAGGGTGTTTGATGAACACCATAGATGAAAGGTCATCACGTGATTTGATGGATCTTCACCTGGATTTCCATTCAATTTAAGAATATCTTATGGAAGTTTATGTGGAATCGCTGGCCACCAAGGGGCGTAAGCAATTGGATTGTTTGTTAACCTATTTAAATCAGGTTACTCTAAAGTTGCCACAAAGGGTAACTGCTGATTCAGGTTAGGTGAAGCATACCCAGGATAAGATGGGATTTCCTGAGCAGTTGGTCTTTGCATACCGGCATAATGCATTTGATGCTGGTAACTTTGGTAAGGTTGGTGGGCATGACCATTATAAAATGGTTGATTCTGATCGTTTTGAATGTACGGTTGTCCACTATTAGCAAATATTTGTTGCTCAGATCCTTGGTATACTTGTTGGAATTGCGGTTGTTGGTATTGCACTAGCCATGGTTGTGAAGCCATGTGCTGTTGCCCGATACTAACAGTTTGACCAAGATGAGGGGTAATTGTACCCGTCTGAACCTGTGTCATTCCACCAGTCGGCGATTGTGGTTGAGTCGCAGGGTCAAGGGGTTGTTGCATTACAACCTGAGAAACCTGAGGTTGGCATACAATAGGCAGCGCTTGAACTTGCGACACCATCACAATAGCTGGCGTAGTTTGTATATTTGACATAGGTAAGCATTGTTGCATGGAATATACAACTCTTGGTTGTTGAGGTAGTATAGGTACCCAACCGCTTGAGGTAATTCCAGTATAACCTGAATGTTGTTGTGAACTCCCGTATGGATATCCTCCCGAAGGGGATAATGAAAGGGTATACTGCCCCCCATATGGTGGTAATCCAGAACTCAAGGGAATGGTTTGCCCTTGGGGGCCGGACTGCCCAAATTGACCTCCAAATGGATCAATTTGTTGAGACTCAGCATAAGAGTTTCCGGACATTATTCCGGATGAATAAACAGGAACAGACCATACTGTCGAAATGGCCCCTGAGTGAGCTCCTTCTAGCGGTTGAGAGCTAGTCGGGACAGATGGTATACCGGCAAACATTGTCGGAGTGATAGCAGGGAGTTCTACCGTCGTTGTGTCAAACGACACGGTCCTAGATGTTGACGGTTGTTCAGACATTTGTAGTCTATCCAAAATATTACCTAGCGATTCTACAGGAGCTTCCTCTGGTGGCAGACTAACTTCTGGTGAAGAAGGATATAGAGTGATCCCGACTCCAAATTGCGATGGAGTACTTGTTGGAGGATCTTCCACAATTTCTTTTATGGCAATCAAACCAGGTGGAAGGGGAAGACTGTCAGGTCCGTAGAATATTTCTGGTGCCGAAGAAGGTATGGAATCGGCAGCGACAGATGTTTGAAGAGCAAGACTCTCTGAACCAGTTGAAAATGGAACTGGTTCAGTAACACAAGTGTTTACTCTCAGACTAGGATCAGTATCACCGTCCTTCTGTGGCTACTGAACTTCTTCTGTATAGGCAGGGATTCCAGAAATGTTTGGAGTAACCGGAGTCTCTAATGTTGTTGGAACACGTGTTCTAACTTTAACAGGAGATTTGGAACCGGTTAAACGAGTTCGCTTTGTCCGTATTGGCTTCCATTCCGGAGACAAAGACGGTTGACTCGTAAGCCTCCGCGAACGATGTGGTTTCAATTGACTTTCTTCCACGATTGCGGATTACTCGATCAACTAAAATAAAGGGGAAGTATGTTTTCGAATTAAATGAATTTTAGACGCTTTGACACAACTTGTTTTTTCAATGTTTAAGAGTCGAGAAAAAACAAAAGATGACTCTAGTCTCCTTCGATTTTTAATGAGCCTGAAGTGACAAGTGCTCGTATGGACCTTTTCTATTAAGGAGTCTGAAAAGGAACGAAAGGGACTGCTCTGGAAATCTAGGTAGAGGGATTACCAAACCAATCGCAAAACTGTAGAATACTTTTTACAGTACGGCATTCAATCTTCCCGAATGTTGTGTTCAGTGCATTGCAATTGATAGGGCGGCAGACACGGCTTCCTATGGATAAAGGATTAAGCCTATTGGGGTCTCCCAAAATATACTCGACGGTACGTGGGAGCACAAGTCCGTACTGGCACTTATCGTCTCAAAGTGGAGGAATCACCCAACCATCAGTGAGAACAATAGTTACCAAGATTTACAACGCCAGAATACGTCTCTAGCCTAGACTTCTAAATGTTGTGCGTTAAGTTCCAAAGCGTTGTTAGATTCATTGAATTTATTTTAAGTTGATCTTGTTTATGAAGTTTTCCTTTCAGGTTCACCACGAGATGTAGATGTAATTCCTAAAATGCAATCTAAGATGATAAACAAACTTTTTATCTTCTTTATGCAATGAAAATCCTAGCTACTAGGGAAAAGAAAGATAGAATCTTTTCACAAAGAGCAAAGAGCACACTCTAAATGCACTTTCCTAAATCAAGCCAATCAGACTGTCTATATGCAAATGCACATGCATGTATTTTTTTTCGACTTTCTTAGAATATGAATGCTAAAAAGAAAGTTGATGCACAAATCTGAATTTCTTTTCAAGAGACAGATATCAACAAGTTCCTTTTTCGAAATCAAAAAATGGAGATGATCACAACACCTTACGATTTTGAAGTGAATACTTGTTCTTGACACTAGAAAATTACAAATTCAGACCAAAAGCAATAGTAACAGGATAATCGACCATCAACAGCAATCAAACTCTTTCCTACGATTGAAATCGACACTTGCGACAGATTCAAAACAAAGGACGACAGTACGATTACGCTACTTTTACAAAGGAGAACTGTAAACGACTCAACAAACACACAAAAACATCTACAGTTCTTTTGTACAAAGGAGGCGGAATAACAGTAAGGAAAAGGGGTTTCAAACAGACATATACTGATCACAGGCAGCAAAATTCAAGAATAGAACTGGAAAGAATGAACCACAGAAGCCACAACTGCACAGATCTAGTCTGATCAGCGCACCTGTAACACAGAGAATTTGAAATGCAGCGCAGGTTGTCCACTCGAGAAGTGCGCTATTCAGAATCTCTAAACAGTACCTGCGCTGGGCCAGAAACGAGACTCTATTCGGGTTCCAGGTCACAGTTTGCAGTTCAGTTCTTGGGTTTTGGCCAAGCAAAAAGCAATTAGTAATGCAACAATCAGGGGTGGATCTAAGGAGGATCTAAGAGCTATCACAAGAGCAATCAAATAGTTTGTGAATCAGTTGTTTAAATCATAAACAGATCCAGTAGATGGATTGAAGTAGCAGTTGTCTACTTTGCATTTGTTATGGCAAATGCAATTCGAATGCTACTTGTAAGTTTATGAAACAAACAACAAAGAATGATAAACAAACAAACTAATTAGCTCCCTAGCAAAGTCGCCATTTTGTTACAGGGAAAAGTGTCTATATAGAACTACTCTATCCCACTAAGGTGTGACAGCTGCCTTAGAAACAAACAGAGAAAAGCTACTTTTGTTTTTCCTTTATGGATTATAGATAGAGAGGAACAGAAAGACGAACCTTTGTCTTGCGCTAATCAGCTACCTGCTCCCTTGCACACCCAGCTTCACAAAGTACCTGTAAGATCACAGAAGCATAGCACTATACAAAGACATGGATCTATAATATAAACAATCTAGGATTAGATGTAAATTGACCATACAAATGTAACAAGCATCAATGACACAAAAGCATGGAGGAAAACTCAAATAGCTTTTATTGATAAACAAGAAAAGAGCCGAGAGGAGTTACAACCAGTTGTTCTGACCCAGAATCAACCTCCCAGCAAAGAAGCCCCTCTTCACCTCAAACAAAGCTTAGATCACCCAACAATCTTATGTTTGTCTCAAGAAACCAACAGCAATTCCTTACAATATGCAAAATTCCAGCCTCTGGATCTCTGGGATGAGGGATCCATATATAGATATCTGTAAGGGAGATAGTCAGCTTGTGGTTTGATTAGTGTCTTCTCTCTGATAGTTCTTTCTTCCACTTGGAGATTGATGGCCTCTTACTCATCCTTGGTCTAATTTAGTGAGGCAAGTGTCATAGGAGAAGATTCTAGAAGCTTCCATTGCCTCTCCACCTTGCGGAATGACACTCCCATTTGTCATTTCTCGCCCATTGCACCCCACAGAAGGGATTTTTGAAATGCAACGCACCCTCACAGTGTATTTTGGTGAGATGCAACGCACCTAGCCAGTGGAGCAGCTGCAATGATCCTGTTTTGACCAATTCTGAGCAGTTTCTCATGGAGAACTTCTGGGAGAAGCTGTAATCTGTTGACCTTGTTCCTTTAGGGGTTAGAACAACACTTTTAGGGACTTAGGAGCCCTTGGTTTATGGACATTTCATGCTTGGGGTTGTAGGGCCCAAAAATGTCTATAACAGTATAAAAGCAAGTTTCTATGGGTATTTTATGGCTATTTGCAGGGAATCTAGATCGGCTTGGCAAAAAGTCATACAACCCTAAGCATGTTCAACAAATCTATGAATAACCCTTGTGATCCTATAGAGGAGAGGTTTTCGTGATTAGAACAAAAATTTGTAGATATAATTCGTAATTAAATCTCCTCATGGTGGCTTGAACAATAAGATTAGTATATTCAAAGAAGATTGGGGTTCTAATGTAGAGGAAAAATCAGAAGGTGGATCAAGAGATTAGGAATAACCTGAGAACCAGCTGAAGAAAGAACCCATAAAAGATCAACCTAGTTCAAGTATCTTCAATCATTCACAACCCCTGTTTAAAAAGGAAGCGGATGTCTATTTTATATTTGGATGATATATTGGTATATAGTGCTACCTGGGAGGAGCACATCTCACATTTGGCATAGATGTTAGAGACATTAAAGAAGCACCAGCTGCTAGCAAATCTCAATAAATGTGAGTTTTTGATGCAGCGAAACTACATCTTTACATAATTTGCGAATTTTAAATTAATTAAACCCATGTTCAATTAAACTATTAGACCCTGATCTCTTTAGCGGACCCAAAACAAATTAAAATCCCATTCAAACCTTATCACATCCGAAAACTATGCTAACCAGCACGCATCTTCTGAAGCGATATCTGTTAGATCTCGTTCATACATAATGAACGGCTGTGATCGATCCAAAATCCAACTAGATTAAATCTCAGACCATAAGATATCGCGTCTAAAATTTAAATTAAATATCATTCATTTCTCGACGCAATTACCATCCAATATTACCCATTCAAACAGATGGTCACGATTAACTGAGCTATTAACTCGGTTTTATAAAATATCACGTTCGTTTTTTGGAATTAACCTTTGCACTTGTTGGCACACGATGACCATTGGAACACTTCAAGGGTCTATTTCCTATGTTAAGGTGCATGCAAATTCGCCAACAAACACCGTCGATCTTATCTCAAATAGATCATCATTGATCCATCTTGTGATCAATGATGATTTGTTAGTGCATTCGATCTTTGTATGCTTTCAACCAACGACCAACAAATTAAAGACTTTGTCCAGGCAATCATCAAACAACGGAATCCACACATAATTTCTTGTATTTCACTGAGATTCAGCCTACAATTTAATGAATCAACAAAAGAAAATTACATAATAAAAGATCACGTCGAAACAAGTTTTGAACACCGAAACAAGTTTTGAACACAAACTCCTTTCTTCATAACAATATTTACATATACATTCATAACATCTCATGCTCTGATTTATTCTCACCACTACTTAGCTCTCTCTAACTCACTCTAACTCTTTCTAACACTTGTCCAACACTCTGCTCGCAGGCTTACATTTATAGATTAATTATATAATTATGGATTATACTAGATCCATGATTTTCTCCATAATTCACTCAACTAATTCCTATTCGAGGATCTTGTAATCTCTAAGATCCCTACGAGATCTACACATATTAATTATCCCTGATATTCTCACATAGTTGAGAATATTTTATAACTTAACCCTCACACATAGATTTCTCACTCAATCTATACAAGATTCCTAAAAATAATTAAAAACGTCACCCCCTAAATCAACCAAATGAAAAATAATATTCTGTGCAGGATGCTCCTGCATCAGACTCCCGATGTAGAAAAAAATCATAGACTCCTGTCTATGAGGTCTGTCACTTTTATGTGGTAATGTGACATCTACAAGTCTAAATGACTTGCTACCACCAGGATTCCAAACTCTGTTTTGTTTATGGTCCTTCAAAGGAATAACCTCATCATGTAGTCTAGCATTAAATTCATAGAATAATATCTTCAGAGAATTATTAAACATGATTCTCGACTTTCCATACCTCATCATCCTCTGTTCTGGAATACCCATTTTCCTGGTTTCCAAATTTTGAATGAGTCTCAAACTGGTTCACCGTCTGCATCTATAGCTTTGCTAGGTAACTCTGTCGTGCTGAGATTAGTAGGAACTAAATCTGAAAGTCCACCATCATCATCACTCGAACTATCAACCAAATTCAGTATATCTGTAAAGAAATTTTCTCCATCATGCTCTAGGAATAATTCCTCTTTGTTAATCACATCAACACAGTTGATGTTCTCTATGGTGTCTTTTCCTCCTTTTGTTACAGTTTCTCTGGTCTCAACTTCTTTGGCTTTTGTCTCTTTAGTTACTATTTCCACCTCTAATTGAGCTGCAAACTCAACTTCATGGAATGAAAAACAATCATCCCAATTTCCTTCAGGTTCACAAAATAATTCTTGATCATAACAATGGTCATTAGCTATCTCTATAGCAACAAATTCTTTATTTAGTACCATACTTACATTCACAGACAAACTATCAGTTTTAAAAATATCAGACCTTTCAATCTCTTTTGATGCTTCAAGCACCAAATTCCCACCATGGAATTTCTAGGTTTCAACAAATCCTCTTTGTTGTGACTCAATTCCTATGATTCTCTCCTTCTCCAACAAATAAATATGTACTTTTTCATGTTTGTTCATCATCATAGCATTCCATTTCTGTTGCAATAGATTCCACTTGACCCATTTCCTTATTCTCCATCCATGTCTTCGGTCTTCATTCTCTTTCTCTTGAAACCATTCTTGTAGTATATTCAACACTGCTCTCATCACTGCAATACTTATCCTACGCTCTTCATGAATCATCTGACATTTATTTGAACCTTCCCTAAGTTTCTCCATGTTCATTTTCACTAATTCTTCAAACTCAAATCAATTAATTCGAAATTCAATAAAAGAAAATATTTAACTCAATCAAAATCTAAAACTGACAACTCTTCTTTTCCCTTTGCTTCCGCTACGCCTTTGATTTTCCTTGTCATATGTTTTCCTAGTCTCTCGTAACAACATTCGTGAGTTGCAACAAAACCTCTGCAGTAACAAGTTTTACCTACTACACAATTCCTCACCAAGCTTCTCTCCTTTGAGCTTAGTCTTTCGGCATCTCTCTGGTTCTCTTCTCTGGAACCATATGACCACTCCTTGCTCTAGGCTGCTACAAAACTTCTCACCTTCTTCTGTTGTTACTCTACACAAAAATTATAAAGACTAACGCTGAAAATTCTGCAATATAATCACACTTCACGTAGAAGATTCTTCTGCTCTGATACCACTTTGATGCAACGAAACTACATCATTACATAATTCGGGAATTTTAAATTAATTAAACCTCAGTTTAATTAAACTATCAGACCCCGATCTCTCTAGCAAACCCAAAACAAATTAAAATCCTGTTCAAACCTTATCGCATCTAAAAACTATGTTAAGCAGCACGCATCTTCCAGAGCGATATCTGTCAAATCTTGTTCATACATAATGAACGGCTGTGATCGATTCAGAACTCAACTGGATTAAATCTCAGTCCATAAGATATCACGTCTGAAATTTAAATTAAATCTTATTCATTTCCCAACGTGATTATCATCTGATCTGACCCTTTCAAATAGACAGTCACGATTAACTGAGCTATTAACTCAGTTTTATAAAATATCGCGTCCGTTTTTGGAATTAACCTCCGCGCTTGTTGGCATGCAATGACCGTCAGATCACTTCAATGGTCACGATCGATTCATCAATTAACTCAACTTTATAATGTTCTCGGGTTTGTTTCCTGTGTTAAGGTGCGTGCACATTCACCAGCGAACACCATCGATCTTCTCTCAAATAGATCATCATTGATCCATCCTGTGATCAATGATGATTTGTTAGTGCATTCAATCTTTGTCCACTTTCAACCGGCGACCAACAAGTTAAAGCCTTTGTCCAAGCAATCATCAAACAACAGACTCCACACACAATTTCCTGTATTTAACAGAGATTCAGCCTACGATTTAAGGAATCAATGAAAGCAAATTACATAATAAAAGATCACACAGAAACAAGTTTTGAACACAAACTCCTTTCATTCATAACAATATTTACATATACATTCAGAACATCTCGTGCTCTGATTTATTCTCACCACTACTTAGCTCTCTCTAACTCACTCTAACTCTTTCTAACACTCTGTAACACTCTCCTCGCAGGCTTACATTTATAGATTAATTACATAATTATGGATTATACTAAATCCATGATTTTCTCCATAATTCACTCAACTAATTCGTATCTGAGGAACTTGTAATCTCTATGATCCCTACGAGATCTACACATATCAATTATCCCTGATATTCTCACATAGTTGAGAATATTTTACAATTGAATCCTCACACATAGATTTCTCACTCAATCTATACAAGATTCCTAAAAATAGTTAAAAACATCACCCCCTAAATCAACCAAATGAACAATAATATTATGAGCATGATGCTCCTGCATCAGTTTTCATAGCATTCATTGGTGTATATGGGGTATGTGGTAGGTGAAGGAGAGCTGAAGATAGATCCAACCAAGATGGAGGCCATCATGAAATCGCTAGTACCTACGGATTTTTATGAGGTTGGGAAATTCATTGGGGAAACACGATACACAAGGAAATTCATAGCCACATTTTTAGCAGTAGAAGCACTACTCCATGTCATAATAGCAAGTTGAAAGAGTCTCTAGTGAGGAAAGGGTCAACATAGGGATTTTTAGGATCTAAAAACGAAAATCATTCAAGCGCCAGTTTTGGCATTACCAAACTTACAGCAACCCTTTGAAGTGGAGATAGATGTGAGTGGGTATGTTATGGGAGTGGTCTTAATGCAGGGAGGAAGGCATGTATGCTACCATTATAAAGTATTTCATGGGGCAATTCTTAACTACCCTACTATGACAATGAGCTCTATGCCCTAGTGCAAGTTGTGAATAAGTGGAAGAACTATCTAATTGGAAAGGAGACAATAATCCACATATATCACTAGCCACTACAGTACTTGCAAGCTAGAGTAAGCTACAACAAACTAGGCATTACAAGTGGATGGGGTTTCTACAACAATTTCATTTGGTGATCAAGTACAAGAAGGGAAACACAAACAAGTTAGATGGCATGCTTTCAAGGCCACCCACACCAAATATCATAGCTTTGGGAACTCTTATGCACATGGAGCCATTCATCCATGATGCATATAGAGAGACATATTTAGAGGATGAGGACTTCAAGGAGGTGTTTTAATAGTTGTAGAGTCAGAGTCATGTGCACGATGGTGACAACAATGTTGACTACCATCTCCAATATGGGTTAATCTATAGGTTGGATAAGTTATGTGTTCCTAAAAGTGAGAGATTGTAGCTAATCAAAGAGGTTCACACCTACAAGGTTGCAAGGCACTTTGGTGTAGATGTAACAGCCCCGGGTTAAGAGTTAATGTAATAAAGTTAATAAAGGAAAAATAATACCAAGGTCATGGGACACATATTCCAAGCTAAACGTTGGGCAAAACATCCTAGTGGGTGCTCATTTGGTTTACTATGGCTAAGGAAATTGGAAAAGGATTTGGGAAAGGCTTTTAAAAGCCAAAGAGGCATCAATTTGCAATTTATTTATGAAAATAATGGAAAATAGGATGAAATAAGGCGAAAGGTCACAGGTTTCATTTGAGGAGGAAATTGAAGGAAAATGGAAGAAATTGAAAAAAATAGAAGCCTCAATGATAAAAAGGCTTCTGAGGATCAATTCATATATTTTTTCAGTATCAACTTTTGTCTATTCAGTTTTGGAGCTCTTTTATATTCTTTCTCTCATACACTTAGAGAATTCTTGGAGCACTCTAGCATTGGAGAAAGGAAGGAAAAGGAAGGACAAGAAAGCAATGGGAAGGGAAGATCATGTAAGGAAGAGTTCAATCAAGTAGCTAGAACAGGATTACTTGCAGGTATTGAGTTGCATATATGATTTCCTTGTTGTTTTGGCATGCATGGTGCATGCATGTGTGTATTTCGTTCTCTTTTTGTCATTGGGATGGGATTTTCTAGGTGTGATAGTGGTTTCAACTTTTCCTTTCCATTTTCAGATAGTGATGGTGTGATGGGGTTTTTTCATTTGGTTGAGCTTGGAATTCCAGATGGTTTTGGAACTGGGTGAGGTGGTCTCAACAAAAATTACCAAGGGCCTAGAAATCCCTTGATCGATAATGGTTGGATGCACAGTAAATCTTGAGGGTGGAGATGATCTAAAATCTTTTGCTTATAGATGTATTAAAGAATTACATGCATATATTGTAGCTTAACATAGAAACTTAATGTGCACATGAGAGAAGAGAAGAAACACATAAAGCATGAAAGAAGACAACAAAACTTGATAACAGAGTTCGTCTGACTTGGAATACGTCTTCGGGCCCTACTCAATCGATGGGGAGGCCTTCATTCATTAAGTGGCATGAGAAAGAAGAGTACAAGAATCAGTTACAAAAAGGAGTTTTATACCTCCATACTAAAAAATGGCCGAAAAATGCAGAACTTTGATGGAGAAATAGATAGTGCCATTGCGTTCGTGGCGTTGAGAAATGTTGAAACCATATAAAATTTGTCAAAATCTGACAAAGTGAAAATTCGGCCCTCCTGCAAAAATCTGCCTCGAACTGTGTGCGCTCCCTCCTCTGCCTAGGCGCACTGATGAACTACGTTTAAATAAAAAATGTGGTGGCAGATTTCTCAAGAAATCAGTTGTGCTGAGTTGGTTTAAAGATCTAGTTATTATGGAGGAGGTCGGGCGGTCAAACCCTGCCTCCTTTTTTTTACACACATAATGTTATTTTAAAAGAATGGATCGGGCTGGGCCCGCCTTGGGCGACCCGCCCACTCCACTTACCGTCGGGTCGTATTCTCATTAAGGCATGCTATTTGAATTGTAGTCGGGGTTAGGTGTTGGGTCCACGCCCCAAGGGCCGACCCACATTTAATGTAATGTTGTTTGTGTTTAAATGGGTTGGGTCTATGCCCCAAGGGCCAGCCCACCCAAACTCCGCGCTGGTTAATGGTGGTTCCGTGGGAGGGGTCGGGGGTAGTGGCCCACCCCTCCACTAATATATATGTGCGGATAGGATTGGGGTGGTGGGGTTGGTGGCCCACCACCATTTTTTTATATTTTTTTGTTTAAATAAAACAAACTGCACATTTTTGAAAATTCGGATTTTGACCGAAGGAGTCGTTTTAACCAGGCGATAATTTTTCCCAGAATCTGGCCGGAGTTGGCCGGCGTTCGTCCGCCGGAAAAAGTCCAAATTGTGTCTTCATTAATCCTTCCCAGTCATCAAAAATTCAACCCAAATTTGATTGCCTCTATCTCCTTTATCCGCTCTCGGATTGGAGTGTCATTCGCACCATTGGAATCAGGGCAGCAAGCACTTCAATCTGATGCCAAGTTAATTGCCTTTCCACCACTTTGAATCTTGAGCTTTTTCCATGTGACTAGTGTCTGGAGATCCACCTGGATGAGGAGACAAGAAAATTCCTGAAGGCATTTGTGAAGAAATCTAGAGGCATCCTAGCAGCATTGGTGGGCTTAGTTTGAGGCCAATCCAGCTGGCCTGGAGGTTTTGCATGGATTTCTTATAGAGGGATACCCATACTAGAGCTTCCCTCATCCGAGTTGGGGTATGATACTCTCGGATTTTCAGACTGTGGGCCAATGTATTCCATCTGCGGATGCATGCTTGGACAGCGTTGTATCCTAACAGTCTCTCCATGTCCTCAAAATGAGCTATGGCTTGGGCCTGTTGATCCATATATCTCAATGAAGCTTGAGGGTTAGTGGACAAATGTTGGTGTGCCGAGATTAGTGCAACTGGATCCCCTGGTTCTGGTCTGATGAGAAATGGCTCATTCAGCTCTCGGTTCATGACCGCTTTGGCTTCTGCTGCTCTTTTGTCCTCATGGTTCAGCCATGAGGCAAATGCCATTAATTGCATATCTCCCAAGGCCGTATTGGGATCCCATGAAACTACATTAGGCAGGGCGAAATTATGGAGGTAGAACTCCGCTAATTTGGCCTTATCCTCTGATGAGCTGGTGCTGCATACTTCAGTGAATTGTTGCGGGTCTTGGAGCTGAGAGATACCTCTTTGCGCCAAGGTATTGATTTGAAAATGCAGCCATTGGTCTTTCAAGTACAGGCCATAGGATTTGGCCGGCTGCCTGCATTGTATAGCATCCATGGCCCAACTGGCCATGCAGGCCAATTGTGCCTCTTTCTGCTGTAGCTGGTGTCTGAGAGCTTGCACCTCAATTTGTGCTTGCTGCTCTGCTTCTTGTAGATGTGTGGTTGGCTCTCCAAGACCGGTGTTCAGTTCCTTTTTGCCTTGTTGTTCTACTGTGGTATCCTTGGAGGATGTAGATGTCCCTGTCCTCAGCTCCTGTAGCTGCAATCTCAGCTTTTGGTTTTCTTCCTGTAGGAACACTCGTTGGCAATTTGCCACATGTTTAGCCATGGACAATTCACTTCTGGCCTCCTTGAGCTGCTCCTGCAAGGGACCTATGTCTGCCACACCCTTTGACTTGGCTATTTTCATCCACGTGTGTGTACGGACTCTTTCTTCCTCCAATGCAAAAAACAGTGGCACAGTAAATTTCTGAGGTATAATTTTGCCAGCCTCTAAAAAGTTGTAATATGAACTCAAACTTGGCTGAGGGCTGGGTTCTGGTATATGCTCTTTCTCCACTTCTTTTGGTGGTTCTACTTCGCCCTCCCTCGGTGGTGATGAGGGTGCTTCTCCTTCCATTCTCTTTGTTTCCTTAAGTCGGGCTAAAGTTTCCTGTAGAGCATCCTCAGCATCCTGTAGCCGAGCTTTTGTAGTCAATTGGCCTAACCTGTCTTTCCAAGTAGTTTTCTTCGGGCTCCCCCTCTCATAGGTGACTGATATCCTCGAGGCGGACCTCTCCTTGGGCGAAGTAGGGGCATCTTCGATAATGATTAGGCTGCTGGACGGAGGTTGTGGCTTGCCCGTCTTTATTCTCACACTTCTTCTAGCTTTAAAATATAGAGGGGTCTCCCTCTTTCTCTTCTCCTTTGGCTTAGGAGGTGTGCTAAGGGCGGCCAGCACAGCTGCTGCCTCCCTTGCAAGAATGTCAGCTTTCTTCTCCTTGGGTTTCGCTTTTTTAGGGCTTCCTGTAGAAGACCCTGTTTTAGTTAATTTCGGGCTTCCTGTAGAAGACCCTTTTTCAGTTGATTTCGGGCTTCCTGTAGAAGCCAGTTTCGGTTTTCCTGTAGAAACAGGTGTCACCGCTTTGGTTTGGTTTGCTGCATGAGTTTTACTTTTTGACTTGGTTGCGGTTGCTGTCGAGGCACTTTTGCTGATGTGGACCTTCTCAGCCTTGTCCACTCTGCTTTTCAATCTTCTCTCTCTGGCTGTCAACATGGGTGTGTCATCCTTCTCTTTGGCACCCGTTTTCTCTTGTTTCCTCTTTTGCTCCTTCTTCTGCTCCGTGGTCATGGTCTTCTGGCCTTTGTCTTTCTTCCCTACGGGCACGGACTCCTTCTCCTCACTGCTAGATGAACCGAGCTCTTTGGTCAGCATCCTTATATCACCATCTTTGGTCAAATTTCTGAAGGCTTCCCATGAGAGAGGAACCTTGTATGTGTGTAGCGCATCCTCCACGAGGAGTTTGATGAGTCCATGGTGGGCTACCTGGTCTGGTGTGCCTTCTTTCAGCTTGGTGGCACACTCAATCAGAGACTGTAGTAGGAAGTAGGGGATACTGAGTTTGTTTTCTACAGGTAGGTCCATCTGGTGCCTTAATTCCGTGAGTAACCGAAAATGGTACCCATATACAATGCTAAAACGGCCTTCGCAGGTGATGTACTTCATAATCTGCAGGCTAACTTCACTCCACGGTGGTAGTAAGCTGGTTCTACGAACCCCATTTTTATCTTCTGAGAATTCCTCCTCTGGTGGAAAGAATTCTTTCTTAGCCTGTTGGCCCAATTTTCTTTCTTCTTTATCCCATGGTAATCCCATTGGGAGTTCAGTAACTCGGCTGATAAATTGTGGGGTGAGTCTGAGACTCAAACCCCTGAAGTTGACGGTGGCCAATGTTTTGGATTTCGGCCTCAGAGCTTGCAAAAACTCCTCTGCCACCTCGTCGTCATAGCCCTGCAATTTATCGCAGAATGACATCCATTGTGCTTGCGTGAACAGCTCCACCACCTCAGGATTTTCCCTTAGCTTTGTGGAGTCGGTTGGTTCCCTTCGGATGAACCCACCTGGCATGGTGAAAAACTGCCGCGTTAACTGGAGGTGGCGGGTGCAGAAGAAAATTGGCTTACTATGACAGAGCGTAGAATTACGCCTCTGCCACGCATACAATTCACAAAACTTATCTCCCGACGACCTTAACACGGCTTAACTATAACTCACATCCTGTAGGACGACAATTCATGCAACAGCAGACAATATTTGCAAAATTTTCTTACGACCAGACTGTAGACGTTGATTCTGCCACCCCCAAAACCAATTGCATGGAAGGTTCAGGCTTACCTTGTTAATCCGCCACCTTTTGACGTGAGGAACCCAATTTCCTATAGAAACAGCTTTCCTGTAGAAGCAGCGTGCGAATTTCGGAGGATACTGCAGTGGGTCTGCGCTCTCTGTGCTGCTTAACAAGCGTTCGAACGACCAAAGACTTGGAGTGTCGAGCTGCAGAGAGATCCGGATGATCACTTGACTTCCAAACGGTGAATGATAAATGCATGGGGTGGAAATCTAGCCGATTAGATTTGAATTCAGCGGAATCCGTGGCGCGGGGGTGAGCTGTCCCTGCCGGACCTTTGGACGACGTCACTCCATCATTCATCTGCGAGTTCCCTTACTGCCGCATCATTCCCCGCAGATCCGCCGCCGTCACTTCTGTTAAAACTCGTTTTTCCCGACTGGATGGCTCTCACGTGTGCACTGCCCGTTCCTTTTTGCTGCAACCACCGTTCAAACATCCGACTAGACCACTGACTGGTCGACGTGGCCAGTCGAATGGCCATACGACCGCTCAACCCATTCACTTTACACTTCGCAAACATTCCAAAGTAAAATTCATGCAATTCGACGGAAGAAAGGGCGAGGCACTTACCTGTGCGGCCGCGACACGATTCTTCAGGCTTTTGGACGATGATGAGTCGATTTGTTTGCTGCTGCGTGATTGCACAGGTTCGGAGGTTCCTCTTTACAGGCCGCTGACGATGAATTTGATGCTTCAGCTGCATGCACCCGCGTGATCTTTGCATGTTGCAGGCGGTGGAAAGGTGTGCACTCTAGTTGGCTTAACTGCTACGGGACTCCTGCAGGATGTCCTGTAGCAGTTTTTCCTCCTCGGGTGCATGCTGCATGGTGAAGATGGTGGCCCCACGATCATGCTCACAGGGCTCTTAGATAGCTGGGATGGGTATGGCACAGCATCTCAGCGTTTTCTCATTAAAAAAAATTGCTTTCTCTTGAATCTCAATGATCTGCCTTGATTGTGCAGGTACCTTCATTGCATGTCGACAGGGGTGGTAGAAGGAGGTGACAGCAGTGTGTAAGGGTGAAAATGGTAGCTTGCATGCGTCCATACCGAACCTTGGTCGTTAGATCTCCTCATATAATGAATTCTGGGCCGTCCCGAACTTCTACAGGAAGTTTCCTGTAGAAATACAGAACTTCCTGTAGAAAGTTTGCACCTTCCTGTAGAAAGTCTGCACCTTCCTGTAGAAAGTCTGCATCTTCCTGTAGAAGACTTAAGCTGTGATGAAATCGTGCCCATACCTTGGAGAAGATGAGTATTCTTGGAGGAGGTGCTGGTGAGGTCTCCTGGCAGCATGATAAGGATCCTTGACTTTGAGTTGAGAGACCTCCTCTCCTTCATAGAACACCTGCAACCTGCATGCATTTCCACATTATAAACTTGTTGTCCCTGTCTTTTTTTGCTTATTGTTTTCTTTTATCTCTCTTTTTTTTTTTTTTTTTTTTGAAAGATAGCAGGGGCGCCTCAATGAGGTTTTCACCCTTGCCATCTGCCTTAAGCGCCTCAGAGAGGTTTTCACTCAAGGATCTTTTTTCAAATCCTTTTTTTTTTTTTTTTTGAAAGACAACAGGGGCGCCTCAATGAGGTTTTCACCCCTACCACCTGCCTTGGTAGCCTCAGAAAGGTTTTCCCCCAAGGATCTTTATTTATTTATTTATTTATTTATTTATTTATTAGGGTATGCCCAAAGGAGAGGCAGAACCCTTCTCTATGACCAACACTGATTTCTCCATAGTTTTGATGAACTCTTGTCTTGAGAGAGGTTTCCTATAGATCTTCAGTCGATGCCCATTGACAAGCATGGGGATGGACTCCTCATCAATGGTCCGAATAAGAACAGATCCATTGTCATGACATTTTTCCACTACATATGGTCCCAGCCATCTGGTTCTCAGCTTTCCCTTGAAATCTTTGTGTCTGGAGTCATACAACAATGCCCAATCTCCTGGCTGGAATTGCTTGTCATTGAGGTGTTGGTCATGCCACACCTTTCTCTGAAGTTGAACCACTTCTGAGAGAAGGAGGGCCTGCATTCGGTGCTCGTCCAGTCCATTCAGCTGCAATAACATTTCTTGTTGTGCATGGCTGAGATCTAGGTCCAGCTGAGCTACCATCCTCAAAGTGTTGTATTCAAATTCAATGGACAGCAAAGCTTTCTTCCCATAGACCAGCTCATAAGGTGTGAAGCCGGTGGTGGTCTTCCAGGTGGTGTTGTAAGCCCATGTGGCCTCAACCAAGTGATCTGCCCAATCTTTCCTACTGCTGCTCACCACCTTAGTCAAAATCCCTTCCAATGCTCTGTTGGTGACTTCCACTTGCCCATTTGCCTGTGGATGATAGGGGGTGGAAGTCCTATGCTTGATTTTGTGATGAATTAGTAGGTCTTCAATTAAGTTGGATGTGAACTGGCTCCCTTGATCAGTGACCAGCTCTCTTGGGTAGCCAAATTTGTAGAAGATGTTATCTCTTAAGAACTCAGCCACCTTTTCTTCTGTTGCTGCTTTGATCGCTTTAGTCTCTGCCCACTTTGTTAGGTAGTCGGTGCACACAATGATGTAAGACCTTTGCCTCGAAGGAGGGTTGATTGGACCCACAAAGTCCATACCCCACTTCTCAAATGGCTCAAGAGTCACTTGAGGTTGGAGAGGCATCTCATCCCTTTGAGTCGGTTTTCTTTGGCATCGGTCACATTGGCTGATATATCTTCTGACATCTTGATGAAGAGTGGGCCAATAGTAGCCTGCCTACAGGATTTTGAAGGCAGTCCTCTTTGCTGCAAAATGTCCTCCACAAGGCCCATCATGACAGGTGAGGAGGATATCAAAGACTTCCTCCTCCCTTACACAACGCCTTAAGATCTGATCAGGGCCAAGCTTGAACAGGTTGCCCCCGATCCAAGTGAATGAGGCACTTTTTCTGATGATTCTGCTCTTCTCTCTTGAAGATAGGTGCAGAGGGAACTGTGCTGAAACAAGGTAGTTTGCTATATTAGCAAACCATAGAGAGAGTACTGAGATAGCAAACAGATGTTCATCGGGCATCTTGTCATCCACTGTTCCATCCTCATCTGCAGATAGATCCAATCTAGATAAAAAGTCAGCAACAACATTTTCTTTACCTGGTTTGTCAACAATGGTCAAATCAAACTGCTGCAACAAAAGTAACCATCTAATAATACGATCATTCACATCTAGTTTATTCATTAAATATCTAATTGCAGCATGATCGGTATGTACAAATGTTTGATAGCCAGTGATATAGTGTCGGAACTTGTTCAGTGCATGGACCACAACCAAGAATTCTTTCTCGGTTACAGTGTAATTCAGTTCTGCTTTGGATAAGTTTTTGCTGGCAAAGTAAATGGCATACGGAAGTTTTTGTTCCACTTGTCCTAAGGCTGCCCCTATGGCTTTGTTTGAGGCATCAGTGTGGATGTGGAAAGGTAGGGCCCAGTTGGGACCTCTCAAGATTGGGGCAAACACGAACTTGTCCTTTAATTCATTCAAAGTCCTCTGACAATCGTCAGTCCATTTAAACTCCACATCTTTTGCCAACAAACCAAACAATGGTGAGGCTAGCTTGCTGAAGTCTTTAACGAATCTCCTGTAATACCCCACTAATCCTAAGAAAATCCAAACATCCCTTACCTTTTGGGGAGGTGGAACCCTCTTGATGAGAGCAATTTTGTTAGGATCCACTTGTAGCCCTTGGCAAGAAATGGTATGGCCTAGCACGGTCCCTTCAGTCATCAAGAATTCACATTTTTCAGGACTAAGGGACAGGTTCATCTCAATGCATTTGGTTAGGACTTTTCCCAGATTGGACAATGCTTCCTGGAAGTTGGACCCATAAGGAGTGAAGTCATCCATATAGATTTCCACCGCATCATGGACCAGCTCAGAAAAGATGCTCAAGACAACTCTCTGGAAGGTAGCAGGAGCATTGCATAGCCCGAAGGGAAGAACTCGGTAGGCAAAGGTACCCCAAGGACAAGTGAAGGTGGTCTTATCTTGGTCTTCCGGGCTGATTTGGATTTGGTTGTACCCGCTAAACCCATCTAGGAAAGAGAAGAACTTCTTTCCTACCAGTCCATCCAACACTTGATCTATGAAAGGTAGAGGGAAATGGTCTTTCTTGGTAGCTTTGTTCAGTTCTCAGTAGTCCACACAGATTCTCCACTTCCCATTTTTCTTGGGAACCAACACCAGAGGGGACACCCATTCACTATCTGAGATGGGGTAAATGAATCCGGCATCCAACAGTTTTTGCAATTCTTCCTTGACAATGTCCTTAAGGGCTGGATTCATTCTCCTCTGGGGTTGCCTAACCGGTTTACAATCCTCCTTGATGTAAATGTGATGGGTACAGACCGAAGGATGGACTCCTTTCATCTCCTTATAGCTCCAAGCAAAAGCATCTAGATGACTGGCCAACAGACTACACAGCTCCTTTTCCTGGGAAGGAGATAGGGAGGAGTTGATCTTTAACGTTCTCTCAGGGCCGAACTCCACACTCTTGACTCTGGGAGTGACAAGGTTGGTTGCACAAAGGTCCACTAAGGTGCTAGCTTGGGCATCCTCCACCAATTCCTCTAAGGTCAGTGCGCTAGGAGGTGGATTCTGGATCAAGGTCTCAATCAAATCATCCTCGGTTTGAGGGGCTCCCCTAGTGGTGTCTAGGGTGCACAAAGGTGTTGAGTACACCTCATCTTCTTCTCCTTCTTCTAACCAAAGTGGTAATTCATGCTCTAATGATGGTTGGGCAGGAGGGTATAGGACTAGCTGCTTGGACATAGGACCATTTTTGATGGTCATGTTTCCTGCACGGCAACTTATGTAAGCATCTGCAGTGGCTAACCAAGGCCTTCCAAAAATAAGAGGATATCCAGTAAGCTTTGCCTTTGGTTGCAGAACCAAGAAATCTGCAGGGTATTCCCAAGAGTCAACAGAGACCAAGACATCCTCCACAATCCCTTCGGGAGTCACGGTGGAGCGATCTGCTAGTTGTAGGACTGTCGAGGTCTTCCTCAGGGAACCCTGAAGATTGAGTTTGAGCATGGTATCCCTGGTCATCACATTAATGGCAGCCCCCAGATCAATCAAGGTGTGCGGTATGATGGTGCCATTGATGTGGACATCTACTACAGGACTCCCAGGATCTAGATACTTTGGGCAGATGACTTGTCCTAACATAAGGTCAGACAGTTGTCCTAAGACATTGATGGTTGAAGCATCTCTCTTTCGCCTGCCTGGGTGTTTGAAACACTTCTCTTTAACCAGTTTGTTGTATATTGGCACATCCTTGATGGCTTGGAGAAGTGGTATTTTCACACACAACTGCTTGAGCTCTCCCAGAAGCTCATCCTCCTCTGGGTTGGGTTGTGTGGTGGCTGTTAGTCTCTCAGGAAAGGGTGGAATAGCCTTTGGTTCACTTTCCTGTTTGTCTTTCTCGTCCTCTGGGGGAGGAGGTTGGTGATCCGGAAGAGTCTTCCCAGATCGCAGATTGATCTCCTGGATCTCCACAGCATAGGTAGGGCATGATGTTTCCCCAATGTATACCTGCTGGGCCTGTCTGTTGTTGGGGTTCGGGTTCGGTTGAGCAGGCATTTGAGGTTGCCTTGGAGGAGCTGGAGGTAATGGTTGAGGTTGAACTGGTGGTGGAGGCAAAATGGCGGGAGGAGTGTTGTACTGGGGCCTCCACCCCGACTGAGGTGCATTCCACTGAGGCTGTGGCTGGGCATGTGAGTGATATGAATGAGTAGTGGGTTGAGTATGGTACTGAGGTGGGTAAGACCATGGAGGAGGCACAGACCAGGAAGGATGAGTAGGGGGACCCCAGGAAGGCATAGGAGTAGATTGGTTGGGGCTGTAATAAGCTTGGGGTGCCCCTTGCATCCCCTGCTGGTAAGGTCTAGGTCCTTGTGGCCTCCTTTGGTTGAGGAAATAGAGAGGTTCGGTGGGGGCTTCTGTCCCTTGATACATGGCTTTGAGCCCAGGTAAGGTTGGACATTGATTTGTGGGATGGTCCTCCTCACAAACGAAACATACTTCAACCGAATGCAATGGGCACTCGTTCTTAAGGTGTCTCCTTGTACACCTAGGGCAAAAGATAGCCAAGGCCCTCTCAGCTTCTTCCTTCTTCTGCTGGATCCTGAATGTATCCAGTTGCATGGCAATGGTCTGTCTCACCTCACTTTTGAGATCCTCTAATTGATTTGCAAACTCATGTTTGGAGAAAGGAATACCAGCTGAGAGGAGGTTTCCTCTACCTCGTTTCCGGGCTGCCCTAGAGTGGTTTCTGAACACAGTTTTGATGTCCTCATAAGGCAGCTGGTAAATATCTCCTCCAGCTAACATGTGAAGGGTATCTAAGAGGTCTTCAGGGACTCCTCGGAGCAGGACCAACTTGAGGGATTCAGGGTCAAGTGTGCACCTGGCCCGTTTATAGCTAAGTTGGAACCTTTCCTCATAATCCTCTAAGGACTCATCATTTCCCATGGTCATCCGAAAGATTTATCCCTTGGTTTCCTTGGACCTACAGTAGTCCCGATACTTGGTATTGAAAGCTTGCTGCATCTGAGCCCAAGTGGTGATACTATTCCCAGGTAAGCCCATGAACCAGCGTAATGCTGCATCCTTAAGAGTTGAAGGGAAGAGTTTCAGCTTCTGCTCATCTTCAGTATAGTCATAGGTTCGACAAAGGACAGCAAACTCAAACAGGAAGGTATCAGGATCTTCAGTAGTCAGTCCATGGAAGTGAGGTAAAGCGGAGGGGCTAATGTTCTTCATTTTCATGTCTCCATTGGTTTCTCGGATGGGGAAGGCACCTTCTATTCTCTCATCTTCTCCTCTATTGTCAGCCATAGCTTCAGATGGAATGGTCTCTAATTCTTCTTCTGCTATAGGATCTTCGTATATCTCAGGAGGTTCACCTATAGGTTCTTCTGGATCACTGTCACCAAAGAAGAGAGAAGGGTGACTCAGTGATGTGGTGGGGGTGTTGGGTAAGAATTTGCCTGTTTTATCTCGGTTCCTACGAGGCATGAAATGGAAAGACTTTTGATTGCTTTTGTTTTTTTTCTCTGGTACCTGCAAAAACTGAAACAGATTGATCTACAACTAACTATCTTGCTGAAATGAAAATGCAGAATTGAAATGAAAGCAGGAAAGAACTAATCTACTTTGCTCAAATGAAATTGCAGGAATGGAAATGCTAGTCTACGCTTGCAAAATTGAAATTGCGGAATTGAAATGCTAATCTATGAAAGCAAGAAATGTCTATGCTACTTTTGCAGAATGGAAATGAAATAAACTACTTGGCAGAAAACGAGAGTGGGAAAATAGAAGAAAAGAAACAATTACTAATACTCTGACGCTTCCACGGCAACGGCGCCAAAAAGATGGTGGGCTCCAGTATTGTAGCAATAATGCTACAACTCCTGGAGCTTCCTTCTCTAATTTTATCAACCCGGTAGTTCGTACAAACTTGGAAGCGACGGTGTTGTATGCACAAGTACTAGCTCTTGTCGCAGCTGTCACTTGGTCAGCTGGCACAAGTCCGCTAGGGCTCAAGCCAACTTCTATAAGTTCTCAAAAGAATCTTTTTAAGTCATCAACGAAATCTATCTCAAAGGAAATTAACCTACTTTGCAAGAATGAACTGAAAGCCAACAAAACATGGAAACCCTAGTAAACCCTAATTTTACCAGCTTAATCCTTATGGTGAAATGGTGGGAATGCAGCTTCTTAAAGTGATGCCATTACTTCTATGTTGGCATTATGAGATAAGTATTGTCCTTG
Source organism: Pinus tabuliformis (assembly GCA_031772625.1). Classification (NCBI taxonomy): domain Eukaryota; kingdom Viridiplantae; phylum Streptophyta; class Pinopsida; order Pinales; family Pinaceae; genus Pinus; species Pinus tabuliformis. Next base: position 1,149,552,632 of record CM062807.1, read on the forward strand.
ATGGCAAACCTCACTGATGACAAATCATAGTACAGAAGGTCAGCAGCAAGGAATTGATGATCAGACTATAAGAAGAAGAGAAAGTTCATACACGCTGGTTCATTAAGCCCAAGTCGCGTGTACACGCAGGTTGGCTTCAGCAAAAGCGCGTGTATGTGGAAAAGTATCTTTGGTCCATGGCGGTTATTCCTTGGAAGTTGTGCCTATGGTTTTTGGACCTTGGCGTCTCGGCGGACGTGTTGATCCCTAGTTTTGAAGTTGATGGTATTGGATTTCTATGGTTTTGGCTCTTGGTATTGAACAAGGCCTAAGGCTATATAAAGGGAAGGAAATCATTAGGCAAGTGCATCTGAAATGTCTTGTATATCTGATGAAGCATTAGATCCAGTATGCAGAGTTATGGGTTGATGATGCATTGCTTGATCTGAGCTAAGGAGAGATCTCACCTGTTGATGGAGAACTAGATCTAAGGAGAGATCGGGATCAAATGGTTTGAAATGAACTATCTTTATGATGCTTATTCTAGATCTACATACTGACGCATGTATTGTTCTATAAGTGTTATGAGTATGATTGATGTCTGGTACATCTGCAAGTTATGAGAAATTATTTTTAGATCTGTACGTGGGTTGGCTTTGATAAAAGCGTGTATACACACGGGTTTGATTCATCAAAGTAGCGTATACATTGTGAATCTTAATATTTGAAGTTGCAGATGGATCTGATGGTTATTACAGAGTTCTGTGTCTGCTCTGTATTCTGGTGACTGTTGTTAACAGGATTTCAGTGATTCAGAGTTTGATGATTGTTTTGAGCTTCAATGATAGTTATGGGTCCAGTATGAAAATTGGATGAAAGTGGCCTTACAGATTATGTGGTGTGCTTCAGTGTATCCAGTCTGAAAATTGATGAAACGTGGTACCTGGAGGTGAGAAGATTGTAGGCAAGCACCTACGTACTAGTATCTAAGCTAGTACAAAAGCTAAAGGAGATCTTTGGAGCATTGTAGCAGGTAGCAGCCTGCGTACTAGTAAATGGATCGGCTAGTACAAGAGCAAAGGGGGTTGTAGCTCCCGTACTGGTATAAGACTGCACCAGTACAAATATTGTAAAAGGATTTTCTTATTAAGAAGAAGATTGAGATGACTTGCAGCAGGTGGTTTTCACCCACATTGGGTTTCCACCTTATATCTTTGTGTTCATGTGTGTGGCTCTTGTGTGATGTTCTGTTCTGTTATTCTGCACCTGTTTACTGTTAATATGCTTAATAATGATCTGATGCATTTACTGAAGATTAAGCTAACTGAATTATAAGATCTCTGGATATACGCGAGTTTCATTAGACACAGTAGCGTGTACACGCGGGTTCACTTAATTGAAGTAGCGTATATGTTTCTGAGTATGAAATTGAAAAGTTTGATTGATCTGATAATACTGATTCACCCCCCCCCTCTCAGTATTATTTTCAACAATTGGTATCAGAGCAGGTCCTTTGATAGAAGCTTGATCGCTTGAAGGAGATCCGTGGAACAATGGGAAAGAAGCTTAAGAAGAAAGCTCATAAGAAGAAGAAGACATCTCAGAAGGACTATGACAGTGGGAGAATCGATTGGGGATTAGGTATAAGAGGCTCTTCAGATTCAGAATCATTATCAGGTATGAATGTGTTATCCTCTGATGTTCCTGCTATATTTCCTTGTGAAAGTGATGGAAGTGATAGTGAAACTACTGAACATGCTTTTATGGGTGAGCAAGAAAAGTATCAAATAGAGGCAGTATTTAGAAGGCTTACAGACAAAGTTAAAGATCAACAAGATCTATTGAACAAAAGGGAATGTGCTTTCAAAGAAGAAGTTACCAAACTAAAGGCCCAACTAGAAGAAGGAAACAAGGTAAGAAAGCTACTCAAGGACAAGGAAGACCAATGTCAAAAATTGCAGCATGAAGTGACATCATTAAGAAAAGAAGTCAACGAAAGAAGCACAACCATCAAGAAACTCAAAGATAGATCCAGCTACTATGAAAATCTTGAAGCTATGATCCTCTCACTAAAGGAAGATCTTGAAGAATCCAAGAAGCAGAATGAAGATCTACACCAAGCAATTGAAAAGCAAGACAACGAAGTCATCAGCTTAAAATCACAGTTGGAATGTGCCTTCAGAGTTCGTCAAATTCAGCAGGATCTGTATGAAAAGCAAGAAAAGGAGATACTCAATCTAAGGCAACAAATGGAAGAAGGAAGGAAATATGGAGAAGACATGAAGAAGCAATGTCTAGAAAAGGAGGAACAACTTCAAGTTGAGGTAAATATCTTGAAAGGTAAAATAGAAGAAAAGGATAAGCTTTTACAATTTCAAGATAGTTCTAAAGTCTTGGATGATATTCTTAGTAGTCAAAGGTCTCCTGCTATCAAGACTGGTCTTGGTTTTCATGAATCTGTTGAAGGTGAATCTAGTTCACAAGGAGAGGCAAGGAACTCTAAAGAGAAATCCAAAATGATCAACAAGGAGATGAAAGGTCAACCAAGGAAAGAAAGTCTTCAAAGAGAATCTTTTACTCCTCCTATGAATAATGTTGAATGTTATGGACAGATGTAAAAGAAGAAGAGTTCAAGACCATTATGCAGATAAGTCATCTCAATCAAGGTACTTTAATGGATATTGCTTTGCTTGTAATATGTATGGTCACAAAGCTGTTGATTGCTACAGGAGGAATATGAAACATGTAAGATGTTATGCATGTAACACGATTGGACATATAGCAAAGGAATGCAGGAACAAAGGATGGACATCACACCAAAAGAAGAAAACCTCATCACACTTGAAGATATGGAGGAAGAAGGAAGTACAGTCAGCACAATGTACTGAGACACAGCACAGCACAGACATATCAGACTCAGGGGGAGCTGAAAGTGTAAAACTTCAGTGTTCTAATTCTCATACGCAAGTTTCATGAAGTATAGCCGCGTATATACGCGAGTTTCACATTGTAAAGTCGCGTATATGTCAGTCTGAGGAAAAGCAGTGGGGACAGATCAGAAAAAGGATCTGATATGATTCAGTCTGTTATTTGCTCTATTGGTTACAGTCTGCTGAGGATGTGTGGAAATGTTTTGTTACTTGTATGATGTCTAGAAGTGTTTTTGATCCTAACTTGAGGATGATGATGTTTTGATTCTTATTGATGATATTTGCATGATCAGATCTAACAGATGGCACTGGTTGAGGGGGAGCATATGCCTTTAGTAATTCGTTGTTGGCATTATGGTTAATAATCCTTGGTGATGATTCTTATATGGCTAAATGATATATCTTGCTATGATGTGGTTGTGAGTTGTCTATGATAAACTCTCATATGATTCTTGAAGTTACATAGTTGATGATCAGATCAGATTTATGGTTGATTCTTTGATGATGCATATATGGTGCTTACATGGTGATCTTCATAAGGACAAGGAGAAGTACAAAGCTTGAATATACATCTTCACTTGATGATGGGTCACTCATATACTGCTGTTGTCATATGCATAAAAATCATACAGTTATGATGCAGGCACTCTTGTGGATAAGGATTGTTGCTGTTGATGATATCAAGAAGTTTTGTCAAATGAGCTTGAGCTCAAGATACATAATGCTGATACATGGATGACTACTCAAAGTTGCTTTATTGGAGACATGGTGATGAGTTCTTATCTATATGATGATAGGTTTATACTTACATATGTTAATTGATGCAGATGTTCCCAAGTAATGATACTTGGATCATGTAGAGCTTGATGAAATGGCTATGGTGGTTTCACACATGATACAATATGAATGACTCTGAATTCTGTTCAAAGGGACGAATTGATGCAGACATACCTTGTTATAGGTTGATGACCTATTCTCTACAGGACATTTACAGGTTGCTGATATGGAAATTTGTGTACGCGTATTGTTTAAAGGATATCCGCGTGCATACGCCGTTTTACAAGGGGATAGTCGCGTATATGGTGTACGCGTGTTTCGTAAGGGATATCTGCGTATATACGCCTATCTATGTGTATACAGACGCGTATATGGAGATTTGAAGGAAATCAGCAGGGACAGATGTTGGTTGCACAGATATAGGTCTGACAGAGATCATCTGGCACAGGTTCAGGGGGAGCAGATAATCTTCCAATGATGCATTGTTGGCATTATCTTAAAGCTTTTGGTTCTAGTTCACATTTGGTGTTGATTTCAGGAGGAACAAAGGCGAAAGGAGAACAGAAGGATCTCTTGGTTGCTGATCTGAATGGTGATTATCAGTGACTTTCATAAGTCTTGGTCTAGTTATTTCGTCTCTATGTCATATATCTCTTTTGTGGTATCTCTTTCATGGTGTCAAGGTCATGTAACGGCCTATTTTGGTTTCCCCACTATGCCTGGGATGATTGATGCAATATGATTGGTTGTCATATGTAAACTTTTGATGTATCCCCACTTGGTTGGGTGGATGAGTCAATTTTTGTATATCCTCACTTAGTTGAGAGATGGATGTATGTATGAGTCTTTGGTGATAGGAAGGTCTTTTATGATGTATAGAGTCATGTTCTTCTTGAAGAACATCTTTTGCAGATCTTGCCTACAGTCAGGAAGAGCATGAACAACACACTTCAGCAGAGTACAGAGACTTGGCATGTACTCAGCGGGAGCATTGACAGATTGGTACACCTTGGCATATACAAAGGGGAGATTATTCAGAGATTTCAGCAGGTACTCAGGGGAGTATGGACAGTGGAATGATTCAGCAAAGGAAGAGAATATCTTGGTCCACCCTTGCCCTTGATGTCAAAGGGGGAGAGTGATTTGGTGTTGTTGCATCAAGTCCAAAGGGGGAGATTGTTGGATTATGATGCATGTGTTGTACTTGATGGCAACCTCTCATAGAAGAATATCCACTTATGTATAACTGGATGAATATTCAGATGAGATATCAGATGTGACTGATGGAGGATAGCTCAAAGGAATCAGATGATGAATTTCAGAAGAGATATCAGATGTGACTGATGGAGGACAGCTCAAAGGAATCAGATGATAGTTCTAAGTGTGACAAGTTAGCTTTGCCATCAAGTCCAAAGGGGGAGATTGTTGGCATTATGAGATAAGTGTTGTCCTTGATGGCAAACCTCACTGATGACAAATCATAGTACAGAAGGTCAGCAGCAAGGAATTGATGATCAGACTATAAGAAGAAGAGAAAGTTCATACACGCTGGTTCATTAAGCCCAAGTCGCGTGTACACGCAGGTTGGCTTCAGCAAAAGCGCGTGTATGTGGAAAAGTATCTTTGGTCCATGGCGGTTATTCCTTGGAAGTTGTGCCTATGGTTTTGGACCTTGGCGTCTCGGCGGACGTGTTGATCCCTAGTTTTGAAGTTGATGGTATTGGATTTCTATGGTTTTGGCTCTTGGTATTGAACAAGGCCTAAGGCTATATAAAGGCAAGGAAATCATTAGGCAAGTGCATCTGAAATGTCTTGTATATCTGATGAAGCATTAGATCCAGTATGCAGAGTTATGGGTTGATGATGCATTGCTTGATCTGAGCTAAGGAGAGATCTCACCTGTTGATGGAGAACTAGATCTAAGGAGAGATCGGGATCAAATGGTTTGAAATGAACTATCTTTATGATGCTTATTCTAGATCTACATACTAACGCATGTATTGTTCTATAAGTGTTATGAGTATGATTGATGTCTGGTACAGCTGCAAGTTATGAGAAATTATTTTTAGATCTGTACGCGGGTTGGCTTTGATAAAAGCGCGTATACACGCGGGTTTGATTCATCAAAGTAGCGTATACATTGTGAATCTTAATATTTGAAGTTGCAGATGGATCTGATGGTTATTACAGAGTTCTGTGTCTGCTCTGTATTCTGGTGACTGTTGTTAACAGGATTTCAGTGATTCAGAGTTTGATGATTGTTTTGAGCTTCAATGATAGTTATGGGTCCAGTATGAAAATTGGATGAAAGTGGCCTTACAGATTATGTGGTGTGCTTCAGTGTATCCAGTCTGAAAATTGATGAAACGTGGTACCTGGAGGTGAGAAGATTGTAGGCAAGCACCTACGTACTAGTATCTAAGCTAGTACAAAAGCTAAAGGAGATCTTTGGAGCATTGTAGCAGGTAGCAGCCTGCGTACTAGTAAATGGATCGGCTAGTACAAGAGCAAAGGGGGTTGTAGCTCCCGTACTGGTATAAGACTGCACCAGTACAAATATTGTAAAAGGATTTTCTTATTAAGAAGAAGATTGAGATGACTTGCAGCAGGTGGTTTTCACCCACATTGGGTTTCCACCTTATATCTTTGTGTTCATGTGTGTGGCTCTTGTGTGATGTTCTGTTCTGTTATTCTGCACCTGTTTACTGTTAATATGCTTAATAATGATCTGATGCATTTACTGAAGATTAAGCTAACTGAATTATAAGATCTCTGGATATACGCGAGTTTCATTAGACACAGTAGCGTGTACACGCGGGTTCACTTAATTGAAGTAGCGTATATGTTTCTGAGTATGAAATTGAAAAGTTTGATTGATCTGATAATACTGATTCACCCCCCCCCCCTCAGTATTATTTTCAACAATTGGTATCAGAGCAGGTCCTTTGATAGAAGCTTGATCGCTTGAAGGAGATCCGTGGAACAATGGAAAGAAGCTTAAGAAGAAAGCTCATAAGAAGAAGAAGACATCTCAGAAGGACTATGACAGTGGGAAGAATCGATTGGGGATTAGGTATAAGAGGCTCTTCAGATTCAGAATCAGATTCAGAATCATTATCAGGTATGAATGTGTTTATCCTCTGATGTTCCTGCTATATTCCCTTGTGAAAGTGATGGAAGTGATAGTGAAACTACTGAACATGCTTTTATGGGTGAGCAAGAAAAGTATCAAATAGAGGCAGTATTTAGAAGGCTTACAGACAAAGTTAAAGATCAACAAGATCTATTGAACAAAAGGGAATGTGATTTCAAAGAAGAAGTTACCAAACTAAAGGCCCAACTAGAAGAAGGAAACAAGGTAAGAAAGCTACTCAAGGACAAGGAAGACCAATGTCAAAAATTGCAGCATGAAGTGACATCATTAAGAAAAGAAGTCAACAAAAGAAGCACAACCATCAAGAAACTCAAAGATAGATCCAGCTACTATGAAAATCTTGAAGCTACGATCCTCTCACTAAAGGAAGATCTTGAAGAATCCAAGAAGCAGAATGAAGATCTACACCAAGCAATTGAAAAGCAAGACAACGAAGTCATCAGCTTAAAATCACAGTTGGAATGTGCCTTCAGAGTTCGTCAAATCAGCAGGATCTGTATGAAAAAGCAAGAAAAGGAGATACTCAATCTAAGGCAACAAATGGAAGAAGGAAGGAAATATGGAGAAGACATGAAGAAGCAATGTCTAGAAAAGGAGGAACAACTTCAAGTTGAGGTAAATATCTTGAAAGGTAAAATAGAAGAAAAGGATAAGCTTTTACGATTTCAAGATAGTTCTAAAGTCTTGGATGATATTCTTAGTAGTCAAAGGTCTCCTGCTATCAAGACTGGTCTTGGTTTTCATGAATCTGTTGAAGGTGAATCTAGTTCACAAGGAGAGGCAAGGAACTCTAAAGAGAAATCCAAAATGATCAACAAGGAGATGAAAGGTCAACAAGGAAAGAAAGTCTTCAAAGAGAATCTTTTACTCCTCCTATGAATAATGTTGAATGTTATGGACAGATGTAAAAGAAGAAGAGAGTTCAAGACCATTATGCAAATAATCATCTCAATCAAGGTACTTTAATGGATATTGCTTTGCTTGCAATATGTATGGTCACAAAGCTGCTGATTGCTACAGGAGGAATATGAAACATGTAAGATGTTATGCATGTAACACGATTGGACATATAGCAAAGGAATGCAGGAACAAAGGATGGACATCACACCAAAAGAAGAAAACCTCATCACACTTGAAGATATGGAGGAAGAAGGAAGTACAGTCAGCACAATGTACTGAGACACAGCACAGCACAGACATATCAGACTCAGGGGGAGCTGAAAGTGTAAAACTTCAGTGTTCTAATTCTCATACGCAAGTTTCATGAAGGGATAGCGCGTATATACGCGAGTTTCACACTGCAAAGTCGCGTATATGTCAGTCTGAGGAAAAGCAGTGGGGACAAATCAGAAAAAGGATCTGATATGATTCAGTCTGTTATTTGCTCTATTGGTTACAGTCTGCTGAGGATGTGTGGAAATGTTTTGTTACTTGTATGATGTCTAGAAGTTTTTTGATCCTAACTTGAGGATGATGATGTTTTGATTCTTATTGATGATATATGCATGATCAGATCTAACAGATGGCACTGGTTGAGGGGGAGCATATGCCTTTAGTAATTCATGTTGGCATTATGGTTAATAATCCTTGTGATGATTCTTATATGGCTAAATGATATATCTTGCTATGATGTGGTTGTGAGTTGTCTATGATAAACTCTCATATGATTCTTGAAGTTACATAGTTGATGATCAGATCAGATTTATGGTTGATTCTTTGATGATGCATATATGGTGCTTACATGGTGATCTTCATAAGGACAAGGAGAAGTACAAAGCTTGAATATACATCTTTCACTTGATGATGGGTCACTCATATACTGCTGTTGTCATATGCATAAAAATCATACAGTTATGATTGCAGGCACTCTTGTGGATAAGGATTGTTGCTGTTGATGATATCAAGAAGTTTTGTCAAATGAGCTTGAGCTCATGATACATAATGCTGATACATTGGATGACTACTCAAAGTTTGCTTTATTGGATACATGTGATGAGTTCTTTATCTATATGATGATAGGTTTATACTTACTATTTAATTGATGCAGATGTTCCCAAGTAATGATACTTGGATCAGTAGAGCTTGATGAAATGGCTATGGTGGTTTCACACATGATACAATATGAATGACTCTGAATTCTATTCAAAGGGATGAATTGATGCAGACATACCATGTTATAGTTTGATGACCTAATCTCTACAGGACATTTACAGGTTGCTGATATGGAATTTGTGTACGCGTGTTGTTTAAAAGGATATCCGCGTGCATACGCCGTGATTACAAGGGATAGTCGCTTATATGGTGTACGCGTGTTTCGTAAGGGATATCAGCGTATATAGCTCCAATTTATGTGTATAAAGACGCGTATAGGGAGATTTGAAGGAAATCACCAGGGACAGATGTTGGTTGCAGAAAGTCTGATATAGGTCTGACAGAGATCATCTGGCACAGGTTCAGGGGGAGCAGATAATCTTCCAATGATGCATTGTTGGCATTATCTTAAAGCTTTTGGTTCTAGTTCACATTTGGAGTTGATTTCAGGAGGAACAAAGCAAAGGATAAACAGAAGGATCTCTTGGTTG